>OX155971.1:15028377-15723377 GCA_944548615.1 Micropterix aruncella
TTTTATTTTGGTTTGCAAAAGGATACGCTTTGTTTTTGAGATGTGGATGAAGGGCGATCGTTCGCTAGCGATAAAGGGATCCCATTAAACCTACATTGCACTGTCGAAAGTGGTGTTCATCCAGGCATACATCTCATTTAAAATAAGCATTTCCCAATCCAGTCCGGGAAAACCTTCCAGCTATGTAAGTGGCTTTTATTATTTTTATTTTTTCATCAAAGTGTCATCCTTTAAACGAATTCTTTAAAAAAAGAAATTTTACAAAAAACCAATCAATATTAACTATATATATATATATATATATATATATATATATATATATATATATATATATATATATATATATATATATATATATATATATATATATATATATATATATATATATATATATATATATATATATATATATATATATATATATATATATATATATATATATATATATATATATATATATATATGCGTTTTTTGCGTCAGATTTGCGTTTTTTATTGTTAAAATCACGCTCCGGATCGTGGAGAAATAGAGTGATTTAAAATCAAAAATGTAAAATCAAAATCCAAATAGAAATTTGTGTGCTAAAAGGTTGTTACGATAATTCATTTCAACGAGAATGAGCAGACTTACATAGTGTATGTTAGGTACCTCTCGTAGCTACATACAATTCAAGGCAATTTGTTCGTCGGAGCAGCATGTGGCCTCATCGCCCTTTATATATCTACCTATGGCACACCTTAGTATACCAAGCTCGCGTGGAAAGCGCAAATATTAAATTTGATTACTCGGAACGTCAGAACAATTTATGGCTAATGCAGGAATTTTAATAGGAATTGCACAATCAACGGTTCCATCAAAGGTAATGTGGTTGAGGCAATCAATTAAAAACAGATCTGAATACAAATTCACATTTATACTACCAGTGCCTTTACTTACATTGTGCAGTCATCGAACCTGAGATTATTTCTACATACAGGATGGTCCGGGGGTAGACGCCAAGGAAAAAAAGTAGGTTGTATCACCCCAAGACTTTCCTGGAAAGTAGCCAAGGACTGTTTCATCTGACTATTATTACCCTCCCCCCTTTCCGATAGAAAATGTGTTTTCGTCCGAAATTTTACATCTTCATAGTACCTACCTACATGGGTAACTATTTTTTAATTTATTAATATCCCGCTTTAGATAAAGCGGGATATTAATCCGCGGAAGAAATAGAATATCAGAAAAAGAGTAATACTTTCGTCCGAAACTTTATACATTATGAGTAACTTACTTGGGTAGCTTTTAAATTAAGAGGAAGAGAAAGAGGATGAGGTACTTTTCCTCTTTCTCTTCCTCTTCTTCTTCCCTTCTTCTTCTTCTTCATCATCATCACGATCATCATCATTATTATCATCATCATCATCATCGTCATCATCATCACCATCATCACCATCATCATCTTCTTCTTCTTCTTCTTCTCTTCCTTCTCCTTCTCCTCCTCCTCCTTCCTCCACTCCAACACTCCTCTCCCTCCCCTCCCTTCAACCCCATCTTAACCCTCAACTTCCCCTCCCCAGCCTCCTCTCCTTCAATCCCCTTTCCTCTTAACCCCCCCCCCCCCCCCCCAACGCTACCCCTCTCAATTCTACCCCCTTCAACACCAGCCCCTAAAACCCCCATTTCAACCTAAGCACTTTGGTATCTATTAAAGCACTGTAAATAAGCCCACGAAGAAGAAGAATATCGGAAAAAGGAGAAAATTTTCGTCCGGAAATTTACTTCTAGATACCGGAATTGACTTCTACTTCTAGAAGGCAGAAAAATTACCCACTAAAAAGAAGAATTTTGGCCAAAAATATATACTTACCCCTCCCCTCTCCTCCGACAGAAAATCTAGTATTTTTGTAGTATTTCAGTGGTATTCAAAAAGATATTTTTAAATATGGTCCGTTTTTCGACCAGCCTCGGCGGCTCGACGTTATTATTTGATTAAAATGTAAGTCGGCAACTATTTAGCGACGTGGTTTCGACCCTACGACGCATCTGGGTACCAAATTTCAAGTCTCTAGCTAGATCTATTATTTGGAGATTAAAGTATGACTAGCGCGCCCCCTGGCGGACTGATTTCAACTACAATCTTTTCAACTCTGGTCATGACCAAATGATGCCTGCATGCCAAATTTCAGCTTAATCGGATAAAAAGTTTAGGCGCTATCGTAAAGGAATACACACAGGACAAACAGACAGACACACAGAAGTGCGTTCACAATACTTTCCTTGTCAGGAAAGAAAGAGAGGACATCAGTAGGCTAGACCGGGGACAATAGTAACACGGGGCAATAGTAGCGTCATCCATATTTCCACAATTGTCAATATATATGTATAAGATTCTGCTAGTGTATGGCTCGACTGTAGAACATGATCTGTTTAGGTTAAGATGGCATCCTGTACTCTTTATTCCGCTTAAAGTCATATTGGTTCAATTATCAAATACTCTTAGATTAACCGCAGATGAGCCAACAACTGATTTTTACTTTCCCAGCTCACCAACAGACTAGGAGGGTAAGTATTAGGGGCGGGTAAGTGAGTACGCTTAATCCAATTGAGTTAAAATTTGGCATGCAGGCATTATTCAATCATGCCAAGAGTTGAAAAGGTTGTGGTTGAAATCGGTCCACCAGGGGGCGCACTAGTCATATTTCAATCTATAAATATTGGATATTTTTACCATTTTATTAACTCCTTCGTAACCAAATACATTCCACATAACTTGACCGTTCACACTGAACGCTCCCAACTATAGGACGAAGTCAAATACGGGATTTAAACCACTCCCTGCAGAAGCGGGAGACCTGTGAGGGACCACCCCTCACAAGACTCCAGGTTGTTCGGTGTGAGGTGGTGGTGTCAACTTACGAGTTATCTCCGTAGTGAAAGGCGGTTTTGAATAAAGTAGAAGGAATTTATTGATCGAAGGTTTGAATATCGCCAGTTATAACGCTTGCCGAAGTAACGAGTGCCCGGATTACTTTATCGAGACGCGAGGTTTGCGCGACGGAGGTTATGTGGGAATAGTGGATGAGGATTGTGCGTGTGCTCCTAGTATATTATACTGGGCACGGCTCGAGTCTGTGGGATTACAGACTGATGCTTCGAGACTCAGGGAGAATAAGGAAAGGAAACCGAGGAGCCGGATCCGTTGAGCGACCTCGTAAGAGGGGTACCGGATATGCCGTCGCAACCTTGGGGGAAAGTGATCACTCGGGCATAATAATATGGTTGCTTTTCGCCGGTTTAAATAGGCCGTGATATGATGCAATCCGAAAATATTCCGAGTAAAAAAAAAAGTATTGTTTCATCGTGCTGATTCATAGCCACACGAGTCAAAATAACAGCTGAATTGTGTCAGTGGATTTCACTGGAAGTCGATGCATTTGTTGATCGCACGTAATGGACTTAAGGTCCGTTACAGATCTTTTGCATTCGATATATGATCCCGCGACCTATTCAGACGTATGCGGCAGGCGCCTAATTAAATAAATAAAAAACTTATTGCTCGCACAACGTACGTCATTTTAGACAACCTTTAGTTATCGTTTTAAATTTACTCGATGGTGGTAATTTAATTTAATCGGGACATATAACACTATTATGATGATTTATTATGTTTATTTGAAATTGCATACATTAATCAATTGTATTTCGTATTTGCAGGATCATATCATTTTATATTTCATAAAAATTGAATTTCATGACAACTTAAACTATAGTTTCAAGTATCTAATATTACTATATGTGGTAAGACTATTAAAAAACTTTCAGTTATTTTAATCTGAAGCGGCTATCCAAAATATTGTGTTTAAATAACTGCATAAGTACCTACCTACAAGTTTCGAAGACTATAAATTTGATTTGATTTAATTTTGGACTTATAGATTCAAAATTTGATACAGAAATGCATCATTGGGCTGATATCACTGGTCTATTTGCATAAACGCCTGAATCGAACGTGTTTAGTGTGTAGCATTCTCAATATCGACGCTCGTCGCCGACTATCCCTTTCACCTCCTTCCCGAAGTGACGTCACGCTCAAAATCCTTCCATAAGTCTATGACTACTTACCGTGAAAGTTTTGTTGTGACACAAGCGATTTTTATAAACATATCGGTGATTGTATACCTAATGTTGAAAGAATGGTATATATGGTATATAATGGAGCGATAGTTTGGGTTATCGTTATAGTTTATAGTTATAGTATCGTTATAGTTTGTAGTTATAGTTTGAATAGATTGAGTTATCCCTTTTATTTATAGTCGTTTATCTTCTTTTTACAATTCTTTTTCTCCTTCTGGTGACGTCTGCTATGGAAAGTTGCTGCTATCTATCTAGTTCGCTATTCCAACAAATTTGTTGGTTGGAGTTGTTCCTCGTTCCGGACCTCTTTTTCCGGTTATTTCGCCGTATAGACAAAAAAAACATTAGCAAAAAACTAATAGCCTTTGTTGAATGTCACCTAACTATGCCCTAGCCTGTTTTAAGGCGGATATTGAAATTGTTGTAAATAAATATAAACCTAAATAAAAGTTAAATAAAAAAGAATATAATAAAATTGAAAGAATTGATGCAGTAATATTAATAATTATTATTATTATTAATCTTGACAGTAATATTGCAGTAATATTAATTATTATTATTATTATTAATAGTATTATTAATCCTTAGAGGCTGGAATAATAGTGAAACGAAATTTATAAAAATGTTAACCATAAACAAAATAGATATATAGTATTTCAAATAGATACTATTTAAATAAACACAATTGCTAGAGAATAGGGTAAGATAACCATACCTAATCATAAAAAATTAAAACTACAAAAAAGAAAATTAGTTTATCTAAAAGTATTAAAATAATCATTCTTCTTCCTCTCGAAGTGCCTCTCCATTACTGGAGGTTGGCCGTTAGCTCTGAATAATTCTTTCGGTCTTGCGTCATCCGGAAAAGCTGTTCCGTACTGGTGATCCCGGTCCAGTTTCCCACCCGGGGATTCTTAGCACCCCTGACCCATTAAAGGGCCGCCGGGCACTCAGGGCCATGGCTATTTTTGACTTTTCCATTGCTAACTACTAGGGATATATAATGCAGTGGTCTCCCGTTGCCTTCTGCACCAGACATTTTAGGTCTATTTAGGACCTTAGGCCGCTGACACCTCTTCAACCGGTTGCCCAGTTGGGACTGGTTATACCGCCATTGAGTCGGTCTTTTGCTATATACTTTTGCTTCCCATTATAATTAGTCCGATATGCAAACGGCGATCGAGTACATTCGGGACGCGTCCTGTGTCAACCGCAGGTTAATCTAGACTGCATAATTGCACTTTATTCACTAAGTTTAATAATTATAATTATTATTTATTGTTGAGAAAGTTTTAAAATATGCTGTCATTATGAATTTAAAGTTGAAATCAAAAAATATAAAATGTATGATGATAACCATAAAAATATAAAAATAATCATAAAAACAACTAAATATATTAAAAGGAATAAAAATACAACTGCTGTTACAAAAAGTGAACTACTGTATGTATGTATAATTATCTTTTTGCGGGTTTTTTAAAATAAAGATTTGGGGTTTATGAATATTTATCCATATAGATACATATGTATATATTTAAGGAATCTACTCAATAAGACCTTTCATTTGACACTAAACACTATATTTATGTTAATTTATTGACATTTAGATATTTTGACATTTGGACAACTACTTACTTGATATGTTGACAGTTAAGGTACCCTATGACACTCGGGATGACATAATGGTTCTAACAATATCACCTACTTCTAAATCCGTTCGAGCTCTTAGAAGTTATAGTGGAATTAAGGAACAGAAAACATGCATAGATGAACCCTGAACAAAAATCCTGTATAAAAAGACAGACTAGCATTCATTAAAAATAAAAGAAAAAGAGTATTCCTAAAAAGGTATGAGATGTAAGATGCCGCATGGCATGAGCAAAGTATTTCAGTTTTTTATCTTTATAGTCCTCGTTATTTCAGTGTTCTTGCTCAAACGCTTCAAGACAACTTCATTCCAGACTCTTTCAACCCGGATTATACATGTAGATTATCTTCCGATAGATGCACATCTTGAAAGCTTCAAGTTTTACCGGCAATGTGTCAACAGACACATGTCTCACTAACAAGTGTCTAGCTATCAATGCAATAGAGCTGTATATTCTATAAAAAAATGTAAAAGACATTACGTTGTAGCTTTTTTGGATTAGAATTGCTTTTGGATTACTTTTTTTTATCTGAAAATTAACCGCAATTATAACAAAATCCTCGAATTTAACTAAAATGAGATGTCTATCTGTATTACAACACATAACATAACTGCTGCGTTCAAATAAACCTCACACACAAAGCACAAAGCAGGTGTATAGCACGGGTGGATTGCTAGCTGTACAGGGTGGATAATTTAGAGCGTGTAAACCGTGAAAAAACAAGAGTCGGATGTGAGCGGATGGGTAATTTTTATTGCTCCTCCTGTATCACTGAGCTCCCCTGGGAATTGGCAGGGGTAGGCAACAATAAGGTGAGTCCTTTGAAATGCTTTGTCCAAAAGGTTTACTAAAATTAAACTAAGCTCATTATTTTCAGTGTTTATTATATGCTTATAATAAAATCGTAAACATGAAACCTTAATAATTGATGATCGTAATACTCCGAACAAAAAACTAGCAATATACATTTGGTCACACATACATACCTCCACGGTGTGGGGTAAGTGTGCGCACTACCGTTAAATAAACGCACGTACACTTTTACCTTCATGTATTAGCAATTACATTTAATATATTAATATAAAATTAATTTACATTATTATAATTTTAATATATGGGCGTTCACCTTGAATGGGTGGCAAGGTGAACGCTCACATGTGGCAAGACAGCTGTCCTAAACCTACCACAGCCGGTTCGTAAGTCCGGAATCCACTGCTCACCCCCCAGAAGTGTAAAAAAATAGTATTATGATGGGCCCGACTCCGGTCGGTGAATTCCATGGCAGCTCCGTTTGTATTTATTGTTAATTTAATATAATAATATTTTATTATTGTATTAATTTAACCCCTCAAGACAGCAACGTCCCGAATCGGGTACGATGTATTGTAGTCAATGCTAAGTAACGTCCCAAAACGGGTACGAGCGCGGCGCGACAAACCGCGCTCTCAACGAACTGAATTTACACCAAAATCACAGTGCAACCACCCCTGTTAGATATGTGTGAGAAAGACGGATAAATTCTGTATTGTACGATTATTCAGTCGTGCTTCTCACAGTCTAGAATCCCTAATATAATTGTTTGTATTCTGGGGGCACTTAGTCGAGTGCTGCCATTGCTCGGATCTGTGCTTCTCTTCGGATATTATGTAGCTTCTCTTCGGATATATGTATGAAAATAAATAAAACGAACTAATAGATGTGGTAATGCATATAATAAAGTACACAAATGTGTTTACAATTTCTAGATAGAGTTTCGTATTTTGAGATAAAACGTCGATATCACTGAATAAGTGAGTTTTTTCAGTTCTGCAACTTTCGAATAATTATTCATAATTATCTAATTGTTTTACAAAATAAGGTTTTAATGTTTTATATTTCAAATTTCAATGCGATCATTTCCCAATTTCTCTATTTATGATCCATTAGGCAGTTTCTTTCTTATGATCGTTTTTCTAATGTGCTACATTTTTGACCTTCAACTCTCAGAAATGACACTGCCAAGATTTGCACCCGCCGTTTAAGGTATTAATATAATAATAGTATAAACTAAGTTAAGATATTTTTTAAAGATAAAAAAAAATATTTAAAGGATTATTCAAAATACACATAAAATAAATAAAAGACGAAAATTTTTCGAGCCATAGAATTCACGTGCGCGCACTTGCCCTGCTTCTACAGCTACCTACTTCTACCTACATACTTCTACAGCCCCCAATCAAAACATTTCAGTTTTATGCCAAACACCCCGCTAAATCTGTTCAACTTAAGGTGACATGATACCTGGGAACAACCATATACGAAAACCTTTAGTTTTATCATTTTTTGAAAAATATAAGCATTAATTTTAAAAAAGTTTCTAAGCGAATCCCTCGATAAGGAATCAATTTACAATTTAGACTCAAGAAAACTCCTCATTGCCTTTGACATTATGGCTTTATACTGATTTCGCAAACTTTCAGGCGCGATTACTCCTAAAATGTAAGCGGTGAGTGTGTCTTAATTTAATTTAATTATATTGACTGGTTAATTCTTTAGCGTCGCGCTTAGCCACATTTTTAATTTAGGCCCTAAATTATTTACAATTAATTAAAACGTGAGAGCGCTCTGAAAGTTACGCTAAATATACTTTATTATTAACACCCTTATGCAACCACTGCGCAACGACAGTTATTCTGTGCTTGCGCTGCGATCGAAAGTTTAGTATGCGCTCGGTCGCCGGCGCGAGCGGACGTTGAATCGTGCCTGATGCTTCGTCAACGCTGGAATTTTATTGGTCAATCCCTAGAAAATTGACCCCGCCTATTTCTTTGCGTGTTCGCCCATTTCAGATGTTTTTCTGAGGTCGCCTCAACTTTCAGTTTAAACTACTTTAATAATCATAATTTCGCGTGAACTTTGTGAAGGGTACCTATACTACCTGGACAACGGCGGTTGCAACATCCCCGAAACATCGGCTGTTACAAACTTCACGCGGTAAATTCGTTTTTATCTTATTTATAATTCTTGTCTCCGAAAATTATAGAAAATGATGATAGTATAGTAGTTTCCAATACGACAAGAGAGAGAGTCGGTAAATTAATTAGCTAAAAACTGAGGTGTTTGCTGTTTGTTAACGTGTCCAGGCCAGGGTAGGACAAGTCTCTTCAAAAATATGCGACCTGGATAGCCTTGTCGTTCGTCTCTTGTAAGTCTTGGTGTGTGATGGGGGTTGACAGCTGCGGGAAGGATAGTAGGTGGTCTTTATCCTGCAACATTCCACAGTTGCAAGTTGGATTCGCTGTGTAGCCCCATTGGACGAGATTGGCTTGGCATCTTGTTACAGTGTGCTTTGGCCAGGATGTTGAAGGATTGGCCGGTGAGCTTAGATTCACCGTTTCCAGGGACGCCCGATTGTTCATGATTGCAGAGTAGAGAGTAAAAACGTGCACAATCTTCGGGGAGGCTCCTTCTGTGTCCCAATTAATATTATATTATGACTTTATTAATGAAAATTCAAAATTAATGTGGCTGTCACTTCGAATTTAGAATTTAGATTTTAAATTAATTATTTCAAAACTGAGTAATAAGGAAAATATAGTCATGAGTTTTAAATGATTGTCGTCGATTTGAACATCCGCATTAATTATCAAGTGTTTTTTTACGATACGTCCAAAGATAATCGAGTTGTACGCGACGAAAGAAACCAGTCATCCTGATTATTATATAGAATTAAATAGTGCGATCCAATAGTTGACGACCTGTCCGCAGCATCAGCCCTAAGGGCGGGCGGGTGGCAGGTTCCGCAATAGGGCCAGATAAAAACACAATCAAATTACGGCATTCGCACAAGCGCGCTCGCACGCTACTCCACTCTCGCCCTCCCTATTGCTTCCTGCCACACCCCCTCCCTACTCCCCACGACCCTGTCATTATTCATCCAACAGCAACCGACTCCGACCGAGCCCATTTCGACAGACCGACCAACCAACCACGGCAATTGTACGGCAACGCTGCTACGGCAATTGAGTCATGACTTATGGATTCAATGCGTTGAGGTACATACTTAGAAAACCAACTAGATGATAGTTGCAACTATAGAATAGGCATGTAAAAATGTCATTATAAAGATACAAGTTAAGTACCTATACATAAAAAAAATAAGCAACGAGCGAAACGATAAATTACCAAAAGCCACTATTAGTTTAAATTAGTTTAAATAAAATGTCACCAATAGTTTAAATAATTAAAATTATGATTTACTTAAACAGAATAAATGAACAATAATCAGATTACCGATTGCCCGTCCCTGCTTCTGCTAATCATCATCATCAATTTAGTAAGGGGTGATGTGTTATTGGTTTTATAGAATAAACAATAGAAAGAAAATTTTAACTAAATTATTTAAGAATACGTTCCTATGGGTTTTCCTATAGAAGCAACTTTTTCACAACATTATTAAATGAGATCCTGTTTTGTCTATTCATTTTGTCCGGAAGTTGATTGAATGAAATATTTGAGGCCTAGAAATTCACAGTATTTGCGAATTGAGTGGTTCTTGCATTTATTGATTTCTTGCCGGAGCTGCGATCCTTGGTTCGAATCTAAGCGTTGCAATGTTACGAGCAATATTGAACATTTTAAGCTTCATTCCGATCGCCAAAGTTGATAAATACAGGAAAGCATCGAAAGCATCACGAAATACACTAAGACAAAATAGCATCGATCATCTATCATTTAGGTATGCACCCAAGCTGTTTAAAAAAATATCAAATAACACAAAGACACTTAAAGAACATTTATTAAAAATCTACATAGAGAGGAATATTGCCAAACATGCTGTTTATAAGAATAATTTAGATATGTTGGTCTCATTTTTACATATTTATTATTCACAATTTTCTTATTTTTTTATGTTCTTGAACGAATTAGACGACATATTATTTACCTAAATCTACTGTTGCACGTACAATCTGCGATTAAATCAATTATTATGATTATGAAGCCCAAATTGATTTTCTATAGCTATATAAATATAAACATCTATGAAAGATAAACGATAAGACCTTTTTCTTCATTTGTTTATTTTTTAATGCGCAAATGTTTAAATAAGTATTATATATTTATTTATCACGAGACTTCACTGGCTGACGACCGGAGAAAGGAGAGATACGAGAGTCTTAGGTTTGCTCTTCAGAATCCTAAAGGGGGCCGCTCCGAACTATCTTATAAGTAGGTTCAAATATCTATCTTCCCACGGGCGCCCTCTGAGATCTGAAGAGAACCTACTGCTCTCGATCCCTAGTCACAGTAGTGATTTCTTCTCGCACTCCTTCTCTGTACTTGGAGCCCGTCTCTGGAATGCTTTACTCACGCGTATAAGGATAGCACCCAGTTTGTTTTGCTTCAAACGCAGGCTCAAAGAACACTCGAACTCACGCTCATAAACTTTCCCTGAACAAATGGGTCTTCGTGGCCAACTCAGCAAGGGCCCATTAGATAGGTACACACTTAGGTACAGAATATTACACGCACACATATACACTACTGTGAAAAAGTCTTCGAACAGTTACCCACAAAGTAAACGAGGTGTCGTATTTTTGAAAGTAATCAAGTGCACCCATTCCTTTTCTTTGTCGGGTAGGACATTCAGTGCGAAAAATCCAACAATTGACTGGAAAATCTGTTTGTGGGATCTATAATGTGATCAAAAAATTCAAAAATACCGGCCAAATCGAAGACTGTCCGAGGAGTGGAAAACCTAAAAAGATTGATGAATAATCAGAGCACTATAAAGTGGTCTCATCCTTGAGGTAAAAAAAAACTCAAGCCGTGATCTGGCCCAGGATCTTAATGAGTCTTGCGGCGTTTTGGTGACCCCATCGGCGGTTCGAAAAGTCCTGCAGAAAAATAATCTTCCAGGGTGTGTGACCAAGCGTCAGAGACGATTAAAATTTGCCCAAGAACATAAAACTTGGACTATGGGCAGTGGAAAAGGGTGCTCTGGACAGACAAGTCCACATTCAATTTTTTTAGATCTAATCGCCGCCAATTCGTCCGCAGATGCCACGGAGAACAATATAAAGACAAGTGTTTGGCTGCAACAGTTAAGCACGGGGGAGGTTCTGTTATGGTTTAGGGGTATTTTTTGGTGAATGGGGTTGGACCCTTGGTCAGAAGTCATGAAATACTGTATTCAGACGGGTGCATGAATTACTAAAGCAGTACAGTTGTTGGATTTTTCCCACTGAATATCCTTCTTTATGGTGAATAATATTTTTTTGTCTATCCATTGCACTAATTTTATTCATTTTAATAAAATATAATCAAAGAGTTCACAGGACAACAGCAATATAAACAATTTTCCGCGGCAGGGTTAAACGACGGTATTTCGAATTATATATTTTTAAAATATTCGCAGAGAGAATCAAAAACTATTTCACAGTAACCGTTTTGCGACGTGCTCAATATGCAACTACTCAAAAATAATATTAGTAGTAAATACAACCCCTTTTTCAGGTAAAGACGAGAACGGCATTTTGTGAACATTTAACCATTGTCCACTCTTTTAATTGTTTCCCAACCCAGGTAGGTTGCAGAAATGTCTAATAAAGTTTTATGACTCTTGCGATGAATGAACAAGCCCGACAAAAAAAAAGGAATGGGCTCACTTAATTACTTTCAAAAATACGACACCTCGTTTATTTTGTGGGTAACTGTTCGAAGACTTTTTCACAGTAGTGTACATAAACATTTCATAGTGGTTGGTTGTATGAGATTGTCGTAGGATAATAAACACCCCTTTTGTGAGATTTTACAATAAAGAGTAGAAATAAACAAATTAAACAAATACGTAGTTATCAAGCTCCGTATGACGTTTCTGAATTCATTGACTTAAGATTACTTACATTTTACTTCAGCGTTAGAAAAATGTGGGTTCATAGTGGGCGACACGTTCGGGCATGATACAAGCCATCCACTTTCCTCAACCTAATTGACAGATAATGTACGAGCTATTATGTAAAGTGCCCGATGGCACCTTTTCGCTTGCGCGAATAGCGACCGCGTCACCCGTCGCGTATCTGGGGGCGATAAAGTGCCTCACGCCAAAAGCGACCTAAAAGACATTAAATTGAGCGAGATCTCCGTCAGAAATCTGCTCCGAGTCGATGTTGAACGTGTATGTATATATGTAGGTGCCAATGGGCTATGAGAACGGCACCCATAGAGACCTGTCACCTATAAAACCATATAAAACAAGGAGAGGCAACAGCCATTCGTCTCCAGCAATTAAAACCTTAGAACACGAAGCAGCTCCGGATCTATTGGAAACCGGAGTAGGGGAGCGCGGGGTAATGAGAACGGTCGGGTAAGGAGAACGATGGCGATCGGGCGGTTCCTATGCACATTCGGGTGACTACATAAGTAGGTACTCGACCGTTTTCGTCAATCATCGAGAAAGTTCGCATGATGCGCACGAGTCGTTAGTGACTTGCGTTGAGTCAAGAGGGACGATTGTGTGTTTTTCGCTCAGCGCTTATACTTAATAAACTGCCGCTTGCCAGCGTCCAGGTAAGCATGCAGATATATTCTTATTGTATTGTTGCACCAGATTTCGATATCTTTACCGCCAACCCTCACTTGTTTATTTTTTTAAATTTATTTATTTAGGAATTAATTACTATAAAACATTGTTTTTGCTTATAAAAATAACAGGAACCGAATGGCAAAACCTTAACGTTTTGCTTATTTGATTCTGTCACCCAACTAAGACTAGCCCGTTTTAGGATGGACAGGACTCTAATTTTACAATAAATTATGTAAAAGTTTTATTAAAATGCTCATAAAACTAAATTGCCCTAAAATATGATCCTCAACAAAAATAAACAATCAAATAGAGCGAGACAATCAGAGAATTTACATAAAACTGAAGTAAAGAGTAAGATTAATCTATAATAAAAAAATGAAAAAAAGTCAATAAGTAATATTTAATATATGTTATGAAATATAAACATTAGTATAAAATAAAGTACAATTCATTATCAAAACAATATATAACAACAAAATGAATTGGTAATTAGTTGAATGTTAAAATATAATCAACATACATTGCAAGCTATTAATTATTTATTCTTATATATCTATAGCTAGTATTATAAATGTCAGTCTATTTGTATAGTTATGGTAATATATTTATTAATTTTACTTCTCAATGCCTTGGTTTTACTGTTATGTTGATTAGTAATAAGTGAATAAACAAAATAATTAAATAAATAAATGTTTATTCCTATTATATATCTAGATTCGTCTTCTTTCAAGTGACATTCCTTAAATTGTGATTGGAAGTTGAATAAGATATTTGTGTTATTACTTTTCAAAATGATGGTCAGCGGGTAATAGGGGCCTACATGGCTCTCTCTCGTCGACATAGCTCCCATTAGACCGTTATAGTTCACAATGTATTTTTAGGACATTTTAAGTTTATGTTGTTTTTTTTTGTTGTTTTAGATCGTACAACAAGAAAAGCTCCTTAGACGGTAGATTAATTATAAAATTTTATTTATAAAACTACTCTCAGGAGAGAGGGCATTTAGGTGTACAGAGTATCCCAGGACAGTGGTATACCTTACAGCGCTTTCAAGAAGAGATACAATTTAGCGAAAGCTAATGATGATAGCTACAGAAACTCTCCTAAGCTGAGACACTGGGAAGACATACTGTATTCATGGCTCTCATTAATGTATGGGGTAATGGGAGCGAGTTATTTTTTTTTTTTGTAAAATATTTATTGTACCTTAATGCATGGGTGTAATTGATTAAAACTGTAATGAAAAGATAGTCAAATAACCGAGGTTTCGATTCCTAATTAAAAAATATAACAATGTAAACAAATGTGGTTTTTATCAATATTTTCCCTTAGTAGGCTCCAATTTCCACTCTCTCCCCAACCTGCCCCAGGCGGCAATAAAAGAAGCGCCAAATTCATGTCTTGTTTCGCCAAATTCATTCAAAAAAGTTGTTTAATAAAGAGCCTAGCATCCAGGCCGCATCCTGGTATCGCTTTACTGACTATATACAAACTGTGAGCGTACTTTCAGCTAACTTAAAATAATTAAAACCTACCTGCAGTTAGCGATGAGACAGGAACATCTGGCCTCGCCATGCTAACCATTAAAATTAAAACTGTCTTTGAGGCAAACTTTGATGAGGTAATAGATTTTTCGCGGAAAGAAAGGTTCGACATGTAGGGTAATGGGACCTAAAGCGGGAATAGGGCCTTTAGGCGACATGATACCTCATAAAAATATCCGAAATGGGCGGATAAGCGAAAAAATAGGCGGAGTCAATTTTGTAGGGTTTGACCAAAATCCAGCGTTGACGAAGCGTCAAGCGCAGATCCCACTTCCACTAGCGCCGGAAACCAGACGCATACTAAACGGTCAATCGCAGCGCTAGCACAGAATATCTATCTTTACGCAGTGGTGGTATAAGGGTGTTAATGGCAAAGCATATTTAGCGTAACTCTCAGACCTCTTCACGTTTTAATTAATTGTAATTAATTTAAAGCCTAAATAAAAAATGTAGTTAAGTGCTGCCCTAGAGAATTAACCAGACAGCATTATGAAATTATAATAAAACACACTCACCGCTTACATTGTAGTTGTAAACGCGCCTGAAAGTTTTTGAAGTCAATTTAAGTGTGCGCACAATATAAAACTTACAAGTGACCTAGTCGAGTCTACCTTGGTACAAGCTTCGGCCTAGTTAGGCAGACTTTGTGAATTATGTTTTGGAACATTACTTACGAAAATAAATTTATTCTTATTCTTATTCTTATTTGGGGGTGCTTGCTCGCATTACTAATTTCATGATATCTATATAACCATACCACCTAAAAACCTACAGTGAATGGCCGATAGAGCAACTCACCAGCTCATTTTTCACCGACTTGGTTTACAAATATCATGATTTCGCATTGAAAACCAATATTTATCACAATAAAATATAGCATAGCACTCATCAATAATGGAGCTTTCCATTAGTGAAAACTGTTATCGGATAAGTAGATTGAAATCGGATAAGTAGTTTCGGAGATTACCCTCCACATACAAACTTATAAACATTCAAACTTACAAATTAACAAACTTACAAACATTACTTTTTTACATTATTAGTATATATAAATGGATAATTAATAATAGTATAGTGATATAACTATAAGCGTGTGTTTTACTTATTCAAGGAAAAAATGAGGCTCCAAAAAAAAAGTTCTCCATCTCTCCTGAACTTACCTTACATATGAACAATAGTCATAGTCATATTTTATTAATTCTAAAAAGTACATACTGTGGAATTCGTCATTTTACATTTTCTAGAAGTTATTACAACTTCGTTACGTGTAGGTACATATACTTTTTATATGATCGCAAGGCACCATCGGATCAATTATAAAAATTTAATCTTACAGACCCAAATAACAAAAAAAATGTAAACAACATTTTTAAATAATATGTAACGGCCCTTAAGTACCATCACATGCAATCAACAAATGCATTGATTTCCAGTGAAATACACTGACACAAATTCAGCTATTTCGCTACCTCGTGAGCGATGAATCAGCACGATGAAACAATATTTTTATATTGTTTCATCGTGCATCATCGTTTTAGTCTTCGATTTTTCGAAGACTATCGCGATTGTTTCACATTATAAATAGGATAGAAAACGAATTTACCGCGTGAAATTTGTAGGACCCGACGTTTCGGTGACGTTGCAGCCGCCGTTGTCTAGGGTAGACTGTCTACCCTAGACAACGGCGGCTGCAACCTCACCGAAACGTCGGGTCCTACAAATTTCACGCGGTAAATGCGTTTTCTATCCTATTTATAACGATGAAACAATACTTTTACTCGGAATATTTCGGATTGCATCATTTATCGGCCTATACAAACCGACGAAAACGCAACCAAGGTATCATTCCTCGAGTGATCACCTCCCAATACTCGGTACCCCTCTCACGAGGTCGCTCAACGAGTCCGGCTCCTTGGTTTCCTTTTCCGTCCTTTTCCGATCGAGAAGCATAAGTCTGTATCCCCACAGACTCGAGCAGTGCCCAGTACGAGATACTAGGAGCACAAGTAATATCCTTAACCATACATCTTCTTAAATTCATTCATTCCGCAAGTCACTTCATCCGCGTCAATATTACCTATTCGGGAAGCGTTACAACTGGCAATATCGAACTCTCAATCAATTCAATAAATTCCTTCTGATTCACTCAAAATCGCCTTTTAATACGGAGATAACCCGCAAGTTGACACCACCACCTCTCACCGAATAATCTGGAGTCTAGTAAGGGGTGGTCCCTCACAAATCTATCAATAAGTTTTAAAATAGTCAATCAAAATTTTATTAAATAATCAGTTTATAAACAATAAGTTTTACAATAAAATCAAACTAAGGTGATAAAATACAGAACAAATTTGATGTAACAACTAAACGCATACAATATTTTTAAATAATCTATGAATAAATTTTAAAAATAGTCAATCAAAAATTTTAAAATAATCAGTTAATAAACAATAAGTTTTACAATAAAATCAACACTACGGTGACAAAATACAGAACAAATTTGATAAAAGATAAATTATTTAAAAAAAACTAAGACGGCCTTGTCAAATTCATCAAAATTATAGAGAGCATGCATGATAAGTTTCTTTATATGCAATTCTTAAATGCAACCTCTTGAAGTTTTTAATTTCTGCTGTCAACGAGTTGAAAAATTTAAACCCCAAATATTAAAATGATCTCTGGTATAAAGAAAGCCGCACTTTGGGAATTACTACATTATTTTTATTGCGAGTGTTATGTTTATGCAGACTCGAATGCTTTTCCTCGTTTTTCGATAAAAAGTAGTAAACCTCTTTTACAATAAACCTCTTTTCAATTATGTATTACTAACTAATATCAAATTTCGTGTATTATTTGCTTATGTATATATATGTGTGTATGTATGTGTGTATATATTCTTATATAATATGCAATGCAACGTAAGTTCATAATATCAAAAGAGTCAGCTCGTCGATACCATTAAACAAAAATCAGCATCCCTAGATAAGGGTCTCTGACCTAGTTAGGAATGCGGATAAACATTTTCACCATAGGATGTTCTCAATCTCTCCCAACTCAACCATAGTATGTTAATGGTGTGTATATGACATATATAAAGTTATTGTAAATTAATAAATAAAAAAATAAATAAAATAAAAAGGAGTTCTTCAGTCAGTTTAAGAATATCTTTTAACGACCTCCTAAGTGTATTCCTCTTAAGTTAACAAGCGCAAGGCAGCATCTGTTGGCGTGGGGAAAATGATGGCGTGCAACTTATGGAAATATAAAGCTTGTGAAATATGCAAGGGAGCCGCGGAGACAAGAAAAAAGCCATCCCCCGGGCCGTATATGGATTTGCCAAATTTCCCCGCGACTGGGGAAAATTCCTCCACTTTTTTCCCCCTCTCCGCCGCCCTGCGCGGGGCCGGAAGTGATATAGGCGGGCGGGCGAGGAGCTTTTCATCCCAACTTCGCGGTATAAACTTATTATAAAGGTTCAATTTATGCGCCGAGAGCGCTGCGAGCTCCGTACAATCTTTCGTATAGGGCGGGGCTGCATCTATAGGCGGTGGGGACATTGACACGACTCTTTTGCTTTCTCGGCCCAAGGAAATGTTTTGTAAACGCAAAAAAACGATATGAAGACGGAAATATCCATTTTGACCCCCCCCCCCCCCCCTCCCCCTGAGACGACTAGGACTATGTCCAGACTGAAATCTGTTTGTAAGGCTGTGTGTGTGTGTCTGTGTGTGTGTGCGTGTGTATGTATGTGTGTATTACATTACATTACATTTACATTACATTACATTTACGTCGTGTCCAATTGGCGGATAAAAACCGCTCTTGGACGTGTCAAAATATTTGTGTTTTAAGTAGTAGGTATGTCTCATTACTACTTTAATCTTTACTTAACATACATATATTATTTAAAAAAAATATAAAGTATCTAAGAAACTTTGGAACCTACTAAAAGTTATTTGTCGTAGACTCTTATTACAAAACAAATTAAAGGCCTATTTAATAAAATAGTCAATAATGCTAATGGCTACCTACTAAACACACAATAATTAAAATAGTCAGTTAAAAAGTTGAATAATCAAAGCAGAAGTCTAACAATTGAAATAGTCAATAAATCGAATATATGCGTACTAAAAACTGTACATAGTAACATCCAAAGTAGTAAGTAAATTGTTAAATAATCAAACTAAAGCTAAATCTTACATTTAAATACTAAAAGTACATATATAATTATCATTCAAATTACTACAATATTTGCAAAGTCATGGCCCTCGAATTCGGTCAGATTATAGAAAGGGTGGCCTATCAGCATCTCCTTATTGTTTTTTTAAATTGTTTGTCCTCCAGTTGCTTGATAGTGGTAGGGAGTAAATTGAAGAATTTAATGCTAAGGTATAAGTAGCTCTTCTGTACTTTTGCCAGTCTTGTTCGGGGCACGCATAAAAGGGAATTACCGTGTTTATGGCGAGAGTAAATGTCCGCTCTAGTTGCGGTTTCTGTTAGTTTCTGTTATTCCTCCACGATAGCGCCTAAACGCTTCAACCGATTGAGCTGAAATTTAGCATGCAGGCATCATTTGGTCATGGCAACAGTTGAAAAGATTTTGGTTGAAATCGGTCGACCAGAGGGCGTGCTAGTCATACTTCAATCTCGAAATATTACACTTGAAGACTTGAAATTCGGTACACAGACGCCTTGTTGGACCAAAATCTTGTTGTAGTTAGAATACAAGCGACGTAGACATTAGTACGTAATCTATATATATATATATATATATATATATATATATATATATATATATATATATATATATATATATATATATATATATATATATATATATATATATATATATATATATATATATATATATATATATATATATATATATATATATATATATATATATATAAAACAAAGTCGAGTTTGTTCGAACACTTATAACTCGAGAACGGCTTGACAGTATTAGTCTTTTGATTTGTTGTATTTGTCTCCGTCCCGAATAGCAGAATAACTATTAAAAACTAAAATTGGAAAGTTGGCGAAAAATTAAAATAAAAGAAAAACATTTTCCCAAACAACATGTAAATCTGTGTTTTTCTCATGGTCAGTTGTACGTGGCATGTTCACGTGTCGGCAAATCATCCGCTTTATTTGTACTTGCGCCTGATAAAAAAAGTCGTATATCACAAGGTGCTTCAATGAAGAGAATTAAACCGAGTGCATCCCATGCTGCACAATATGTAAATAGTTTGATTCAATCATGTCTTGCCGACACACGCGATCGATTTACTTATTTTTTTTAAATTTTATATTTCGTTTCGGGTTATTATCTTAATGAAGTAGTGAAATTATTATTTATTTTGTTTTCATTGTATTAATTTCACAAAATCATAAGTTAAGTTCAGCTAATCTGTAACACGACATTCATTGACTGTTAGGCGGTACGAAGTTCGCCGGGTCAGCTAGTATATAATACAAGCCACGCAAATAATATTTAAATTCCGCTGCATTTAAAAACATACCTTCTACATCATTTTCGAAAAACATAAATTTTAATACATACCACTAGAAATACTACAAATATACGACGAATTGGCGCACAGGGGAGGTTGAGTTGGCGCGATTGGAAGGGCAGGGGGCGGAGTGGTTGGCAAGTGGGACTTGTATACTTGTCGGGAAAGTCCTATGGTGACACAACCGATACATGATACATGCGGCAGCGCCTAAACAACACATCGCTTAAGCAAAATGAAAGGTTAATTTACAAATATTTCAATAATAGGTATAGTTATATGAATAATTAGATAATCATGTGATTAAAGTTTCATTTGGGTCCTATATATATATTGCTACGTGCCCCGTTTATAATGGTTATATAGTATTGAAGGCAGATCGGATAAATGCCATTATGTCACGGATAATATCTAATTTTTTTAGGAAACCGTCAGGTTCCAGGGCGCCAATCCGTGATAATTCTAGGGATGGGGTTCACGCACAAAAAGCTAGACGCACGCCTTCGCCTAGCGGTTGGTCTAGATTATGGGAGGAGGAACGTCACTGACGGGGCCTCACTAGCTCAAGTCGGAATATGTGATCCTCAGGGGTGGTTTTTTATCCCGCCTTATTAGTGGCGTCCTCGGAAGTCGGGATCGTCTGTGAGGCAGACGGGCGATCAATTTGGATGGGGTATACTTGCTATGGATTGGGAAATATACTTGAATTATTTAATTATGGGCTATTAATTATGGATTGAAATTTCCTATGCTGGCTTTGCAGATTATAAAATTTATTTAATTATGGAGAGCGTTTCGTGAATTCAAAACCGTACTCAATTCGCGGGTAGCAGATTGTGGTAAAACGGCGCAGCGCCCTCTATCTTCGGATACGTCGCACCGGCAATGGCCCCAAAACAGGTGGCGCCGGCGCTCGCCGCGCTCGCCGGGCTGTCGCGGGCCCGCCTACTGATAACGAACCGGTCTGAGATCGCTCGCCCGGCGCGATTTAATATCTTTTACAATCGGTCCGGAATTACTGAATGATAATTTAAATTGAAGTTTATCTTTATTATTGGGTGATGATTTTGGATCTATTTATTTATTATATTATCGAATTTAATTTCAATTTTAAATGACCTGTAGAAATGAATACTAAGGAAAATAGCTAGAAGTTTCGCGATTCTATCTTTACTGATTCGTGTTTTGAACGATTGATTGAACAAAGGAATGTATAGAAATTTCCAAGACTAGAGTTCGTAGAATTTAAATGATAAGGCTCGGTTTGTCCGAACATAAATTAATGGTTCTTAACCCTGTGAATTTTCTTTTCTCTCCCTGGCTCCGCTTGCACGTCTTACGTCTCGAATTCGAATTATTACGAATTTTTCTGGGAAGATTATAGAATTACCAATTTTTAAACCTTTTTTATTAAATGAAACATAATGCCTTACAATGGAGTTTTTATTATAAATAAGAATATATTTTACGAAAATTTATGGTACATGTTACATTCCTGTGCATAGATTCTCCGATCTTTCTATATAATTTTAATTAATGCGCATACCAAGGCCGAATTAAGTTTCGAAGGTTTTATGAATTTTTCTATCGAGCTTCCGTGATTTTCGTGATTGAAATTCAGGGTTTCGGATTTTTTTAGGAGTCGGGTAGGCGTTGAAGTCTGTCGGTATCGGGATGCGGGTATCTCCTTCGGTTGAACCGTAGATTTTTCTAGAGAGACGTCGATTGATAATGATTGGAAATGATTTATTCTTACGTTCAGGATTATGGAAAATGATCGCTTTAATTTTATGTTACGGTGGAGTAAGAATCTAATGGAATTTGGATAAGTCGGGAATTTAGATTTTATGTTTTTTTAGATAAATGTTTGAATAGGAATATTATTTATCGGGGACTGACCTTGGTTCTATTCTTTTATTGGGTAAAGATTTTTTAATAAAATAAAGGAAAATAGTTTAGATGATTGATATTTTGTATTATTGAGGCGTGATTTGAAAGATAATATTTTCGAGATTTTGGACTTGTACTTTGGGAATGAGATTCAAAATTAGCTTGCGATTTGGGATTTTGTTTCGTGGGGTAGAGACTTGAAAGAGAATATTTTGAGGGACCTGATATCGAGGGAATTGCACTCCGAGAATCCGGTATTATAGAAAGGGTTTCGCGGGTCGACTTTCACCTTTTCGACCTAATGGGGGGTAGCACATTTTATGAAAAATTTTGGAAAAAGTGAACTATGCACGTTTATTCGGCGGACAAGCCGGCTATGCTATTTAATCTATTTCTATCGGTAGAACGTTATAGTTAATTTTAACCTAACCCTGGCCTAACGGCGATATTACAATAACCTGGGTTCCTTTCGAAGCGACGCGGTTTCTGGCGTCTGCTTCACATTAGTTTAATTATAAATGGATTTTAAAATTGTAATAGAAAATTATAAAAGAGCGAGAAATTAAGAGAAGCGAGAATAGATGCGGTTAATGGTACAGTGAGCGACTTGCCTTGTAGGGTTGAGGATTCCTCGATGGCCTGCCCAGGTGTTACACTGAATTTAGTAAAGATTCAAATGCTTCTATATCTCGTACTGGCTTTAAATAAAGAATTTTAATCTGCAGTGGCTGGATGCAGGGTAGTGAATGAATCGGGCGCGCCGCGCCGCCATAGCGACGCGCCCTCTCCGAAATATCGACCGTCTTCCTCGAGGTCCGGTAGCCAAAAAAAAAAACTATTACCCGCAATGGTAATACTGAAAAAATATCTCTCCGCTGCGGATGAGCTGACTAGTGACGTACAAAGGACTAGCCGTCAATTGCACGGCAAAGTTTATACGATGAATGGATTTGCTTAACTGGATTAATTATTTTATAAGTATTAGACTATAATGGTATACTTTCTAAGTATAGGGTAATGCAGCAGCATTACATGCCGGGTAGATAACAACGTCACCGGCCACGGTGGCATTAACAAAAGAAGTAATAAACAAAAAGAAACAAATTATACTATGAGTCGCTACGCCTAACACTTGCTACGAAGCGTAGCTACTGGTGAGGTACTGTATTTGTGCTTGGATTTAATAATTACTTATTATTAGTTTTTTTTTTATATGCCCTATATATTAGACCTAAATTATTTTATTGTGATATTTACGATTATGTAAGTTTGATTTGACATGTGAAAAGGATGGAAAAGTCATAAGTTTTGAATTAAGTTCTATTCTTCTAAGTATTAGTATGGTTTGTATCCTACGCATTTGATTATGATTTATAATGTAGATTATGAGATCGGAAAGGAAATATATGGAGTAATGTGGAAATGTCACGGGTATTTTGTCGCTAGAAGTTCAGTCATGGAAGTCACTTGCTCGTTTTTTAACGTTAAGTGGATATATAGTTTGGATATGGCCCTTTACAATTTACAAAATTAAATGTAGATCGCGTTGACATCCTTCCGGTCGCATCCTGGGTCCTGTAGACGTCTAAGTGTGTCCTCGAATAATGGCTGATCGTCGGTTTCGTCATGACACTCCAGGGTGTCGGCTGCAGCGTGGTTTACGTCACTTGCTGTATTCCTGTGTGCATATCCATTATACGGACGTCATCGGGTACGCTGTTTGTACGGCGACTAGTGGTCCTCTGGTGTTGGTCATCTGGTCTGAAGTCCTAATGTCTATAGAGGTAAGGAAAATGTGTCTTTTACCTGCTATGACTGCTTGGAGTTATAATTTCCGGATCGCAAGTTGAATTTAACGGTGTTCTTCCTTGGACGATCGGTAGTAAATTTGTCGTATCCAATTGATTAGCGTGTAGATCCCTTTATAATTATTGGGTCGATATTCGCTGCATCGGTTCATCATAGTAACGTCGTTATGAGTATGGCCTTTTCTGCATCGTTGCTCCAAATTTTCTGGAATTTGAGAAAGGTATGCGGCATCATCTTGTCGAGATACTAATGTTTCTTTATCTGGTACTACTAGGATGGGTGAGGTAAGAAGGATAGGCTTGTTTCACTGTACCATGAGTAGGTATTGTGATATCCTCGTTTACAAACAATTAACTATATATTTCCATTTTTATTCAATTTATACCCTTGTGTGATCTTACAATATTTTTTATTCCTCAGTGGAATGTATAACAGAATGACAGTTATTCTATTTGCTATTTTCTTTCCTAGAAAATTTTAAATAAACAGAAATAAACTAACATTAATTTTCTATGTACTAAGTTGCTATTACTATGTATGCAGTTAATATTATGTGTCCGATTAGGTACATATGGTATAACCGATCAGTACTCTTTATTGACGGAGTTACTGTAAAAGCTCTTATGAAACAACCGTTATTAATATTTAAAACAACATTTTATCTAGACATAATGACCTGATTAGTGATTATACGATATTTATATATTTATATTCTATGTTGATATGTACATTTGTAGCTCTCTTTTTCCTTTCTTTTTTTTACTGACTTTAATAATATGGACGCAGACGTGCGTGTGCGTCTTCTGCACTTGGATGTAATAATTTAAGAGTTATAAAAGGGAATGAATGTGGTCCGTTAGCGAGATGCGCTACGACCTTTGATTAAACTTATAAAATGTTGTGCAATGGCTAAATTTTTTATCGATTTATTGTGATATTTTATATATGGGACTTGATTTTATTTGCATTTTATTTCTCCTCGGTATCAGATCTCTCCTATATTTATTTTTTAAATGCCCTTGTTGTATTTTATTATTTTTATGATTTTTAGGGAAAAAGGGGGGAAAAAGGGGAACCGGTTGTAATATTGAACTTGATTTAACGTCATTTTGGGTGTAATATTTAATCATGGATTGTTTTTATCTATATGTGCATTGTATATTAGCATTCGCGCATTGGCGCATAAATAATATTAGGAAGGCTATATGTTCCTTATTAATAATGTATATTTTTAATATATATAATTTTGCCGGTTTGTTTATAATTTGTGTATGTATATTTGGCGACCTGTCTGAAGTATACAGACTCGGGTTCCCGTAATTTTAATTTGCGAGACCCATGATCGACCGTGTTTTTATTTATGTATTATTTATAGGGTTTGTATATTATGTGAGTAAATGTTGCTATTTATTTGCTATTCTTTTAAGTATATTGGGATGTAATATTTTATATGGGCTTTGTCATGTATTACTGTTAACTTGTGTTTTTATTTTATAGAGCCTTGTTATTTTATTTGATTTTTATTTGGACGGGAGGACTGAAAAATATGCGCGCTTTTCGCGACAATACCACAGTTTTTGACTTTCCAGTCTTTTTGCTCTTGATGGTGTGTAGTTACTATAGAATTTCTAATATGCGTTGTTCCGCTAGATATTCCCTAACTGTTTAAGATTTGTGAGATCTTTAGTGTCCAATGTTTATATTGTATATAAATTCTGTCTGATGGTAATTTTTCTTAGTCTGAGTTGCGATAATAATTTTCAGTATTTTAACGTAGATTTTCCTGTCGCGAGCCTTGCACACTCCTTACTTGCATCGCTTTCGGGCTCTTCCTTTCATAATTCCTTTCATACCAAAATCGTCTGTTTCGTACCTATTTTACTATTCTTGACTGAATTGTAGGAAAATGTATTTACTAAAATGAAAGAGTAAATTTATACAGATATTTATATGCAATTAAGATCGGTGTGTATATCATTTTTTTGTAGAGCTTTCAATGGGCAAACTAAATTGAGCTTTATACTAAGAGTATCATTACGGTTAATCTATGGGGGGGTGTTTTATTATAAAACTTTCATGGTATGGAGTGACTCCATGTCCTGGCAAATGCCGGGATCGAATAAAGATTTTTCTGTAGCTGTTCATGTCGAATTCACAACGGTTTTGTGTACGGAGTTCTAGTCGCTACTTAGTTCTGCCGACTTACTAGCCGCGTGATCGAATAATAGTGATAATAATGTAATATAAATGATATTCATAGTGGTATTCTGCGCAACAGAGCTGACATGTTGATTTTAATTCTACGCTGACAGTTGATGTACATATACCCGGAAACCAATGGTTCCAATGGTGTTTCTGTCCAATGACGGGCTATATAACCACCAAACCCAATAAATAATAAAAACCCGGATATTCCGGAGGTGTTTTCTCTCTATATTTGGATGGGTAGCACCGAACCTAATATGTATATAATAATGGTATATCAAGGTAGAGAAACATCTTTATTCTTAGATCGGTCCGTAATGGCTCAGGCAAAGGGACGTTATTTGTTTATTTTTGAATTTATGATTTTATTTTTTATTTGGTAACTATATGACCTTTATTTTTTTTAGATTTATTTATTTTTTAGGAAGTTTTGAAATTTGCATAAATGGAGAATGTTGTTTTATCGAGCCCGGTGATTAGCCGGGTTAGATAACTTGTAAAAAAAATTTTTTTTTATTAAAAAAAATTTTTGTTAACTTTAAATTGTAAGTTTTGTATTTTTGTTTATTTTTGATGGGGCAAGGCTCTTTGTATTGTTGTTTTTTATCTGATGTATTATTATTGTGTGTTTTTATAAGTCAAATCGATATCATTTCAATGCATTTCTTTTAGTTTGGTTTATTTTATACTGTTGTATATTTTATTGGACTTTAATTAATTTATTATTTTATTTATTTTTTAATATGTGTACATATATATTTATTGTTTTAATTTTTTGAAAATAACACTGAGGTCCGTTTCATGCCTTTAATACTTGTTCGTAAATACCTTTTAGTGTACCATAATACGGTGTCTTCGAGTTTTCATAGCTTTTCCGAGCGGTTTATTTCTGTTTATGAGAGTATATTCATTCCGACGACATCACAGCTACCATTTACTTAGACGCGTTTAATCGCTGGCGATATCTTTGATGTGGAACGTTCCGCGAGGTTTCCCATTCATGTCAGCTAGTTCATAGGCGATTGGCGATTTTTTAGCAATAACTTTGCATTTTGTATACCTAGGTGCTAATTTACTAGAGAAGAAATCTATTTTCCTCGATAAGGTGTGGTTCTTTGCCCATACAGTGTCACCTACTGAGAATTGGATGTTTTTCCTCCTTAAATTATACCTGGCCGCGCTGTTTCTAAAAGCTTCCATTAACCTATCCTGCACGACTTCGTAAGTATCCGCCAAGGCTTCTAGTCCCTTAGCGAACTCCTGCGGGCTGTCGACTGCTATTTGGGAGTTTTGATCTGGCACGTACCCTAGCATTTTATGGTACCTTCCATCAACAAAAGGCTCTCGAGCAAACATTAGATACGAGGGTGAAAATCCTGTCGCGAGATTTATGTGATTATTTAGAGCATTTTGTATCAAATAAATATATTTATCCCACATTCTTTGATTTTGGCCTGACAAAATTGATAGGCTAGTTTCTATTGTCTGGTTGTAACGCTCAACCATATTGGATTGCGGTGCGTAGACGCATCCGTAGAATAGTCTAGGGATTCTGTATTTATCGATTAGTGCTTTAAATGTTCTTGATCTGAAATAGGTCGCGTTATCTAACGTTATAACGGCCGGAGTACCATAAGTGAGAAATATATTGTTTTCTAGGTGTTTGTTTATATTCACCGACGTGGCTTTTCTTAAAGGAAATAGCCAGCAAAACTTGGTGAATACATCGACCACGGAAAGTATGTATGTGAAACCACTCATTGATCTCGGAACGGGCCCTATAAGATCGATGCTGATGGTATGCATCGGGGTTTTCACAGATTTTGGAGTGACCATCAGGCCCTGGGCTGGCCCTGTTCGAATTTTGTGGGCTTTACAAGTGTCGCAGCTTTTTATGTAGGATTTCACCTGCTTTTGCATTCCTGGCCAATAATAGTACGATTGCAGCTTCCTTAGAGTTTTGAATATGCCGAAGTGAACAGCGAAGTCTCCCTCATGTATTTCTTTCATCGCGTTTTTCCTGTCTGCGAGCTTTGGAACGATTCTCCATGGGTTTAGCAGTTTCTCGCCTCTCCTGGGAGCGTGGTACTTGTACAGTTTATCGTTCTCTATCTTGTATTCCGGGGCTGCGTATGGATCGTTTCGTACCGTCTCGTACGTACGACTGTACCATTCATCTTCGCCGGGTGTTGCTGATAGAGCCATGCATGGAATCCTGGAAAGCGCGTCTGCTACCACGTTCAGGCTACCCTTTCGGTGAATGATTTCCATATCAAATTGTGACAACAATGTGCTCCACCTTGCCAGTCTGCCTGTGGGGTTTTCCAATTTGGTGAGCCATTTCAAGCTGCTATGGTCAGTCACTACCTTAAATCTGGTGGCTTCTATGTACGTCTTGTAATGGAGAACGGCCCTTAAGACGGCCAACAATTCTCTTTCGCTTACTGAGTAATGCCTTTCCGCGGAGTTAAGGATTTGCGAGAAATATGATATGGGTAAGTCCATCTTTTCCTTTTCATCGTACTGGGTTAAGGCCGCGCCTATGGCGATGTCGCTTGCGTCGCAGCTTATTGTGAATTCCTTGCTAAAATCGGGACATTTCAGGATCGGGGCTGTAGTCAGAGCTTGTTTTAGCATGATAAATGACTCTTCCGCCTCTTCTGTCCATGTGAAAATTGTTTTTACACCTTTCTTTCCACCGGTTAGTTTGCACAGTGGTGCGGCTATTTTTGAGTAATTTTTCACGAATCGGCGGTAATATCCGGTTAAACCGAGGAAACTCCTCACTTGTTTTACACGATCCGGTCTCGGAAAATTCGTAACACAGGCTATTTTTCCTGGGTCTGTCCTCAAGCCTTGTCTGTCGACAATATAGCCGAGATATACTAGTTCTGGCCTGCAAAACTCACATTTTTTTAGGTTTACCGTCAGGCCTGCTTCTTTCAGGTTTTCCCTCACTCGTAATAAGGTGTCGATGTGCTCGTCGTACGTTGTTGATGCAATTATGAGGTCGTCGGCGTATGCGAATACCTTATTTCCGTACTCAGGTCCGAAGATCTGGTCCATGAGTGCCGAGAGGTCCGAGGATGCATTGCAGACGCCAAAAGGCATACGTACAAAGGCGAACATGCCCTTTCCCGGTATCGCGAATGCGGTTTTGTAGATCGAGGATTTTTCTAGCGGGATTTGCCAGAAGGCTTTCGATAAATCGATAGATGTTAGGTAACGTGCGTTCCCTAAGTTGTCTAGAATTCTTTGCGACGATGCCATCGGGTAATGGTTTTTCACGGTTATCTCGTTTAATTTTCTCGAGTCTAAACACACCCTTGGGCTGCCATCTTTTTTCGTTACGACGAGTATCGGGTTGCACCATGGGGACTTAATTGGTGTGATCACTCCCAGCTTCAGCATTTCGTCGATCTCATCTTTTATCAGCTTATCTTTTGCTGGCGATAACTGGTACGGCTTTTGGCGGATAGGGTCGCCAGTGGTGACAATTTTGTGCTCCATTAAATGCGTTCTTCCTAGGCCTTGTTTTTCGAAGGAAATATCTTCGTACAGCTTCTTGACATGATCTAATCGTCGCATTTGTTCCGGCGTAAGATCTTCTATGTCCACGATTTGTTGGCGTGTGGTATTGTTTATTTGTGCCACCTGGATGTCGAGATTTTCTCCGATTGAGATTTTAACGTCGAATTTTCTGATGAACTCGATCCCCAGGATTACGTCTTTTTTAATCGTAGGACAAACGAGGAAATTTATTTCTTTCGACCTTCCTTTAAATATCACCGGTAAAGTCAGGTATCCGAGGATTTTTTGCGGCGTTCCGTCGGCCGTTGCTATGCGGTTTTCCGATTCTTTGATATTTTTTCCCAGTGACATGTACCGTTTGTGCACTTCGTCGCCCAATATGCAGACTGCGCAGCCGGTATCCACCAGTCCTTCATAAGATTTTCCCATTATGTTGATATTAGCGTGTGGACGGGAATCGTTATATTGTGGTTTAGCCGACAACGTATAATTTTCCACGGTTATGGCCCCGTCTAATGCCTGTATCCGTGGGTGTTCCCGTTTTTTGGCTGGTTTTGCTGTTGAGTTCCGTTGCATCTTACGCAAAATCGCGTGAATGTATTTTGCAACTTGCAGTTAAAGCACATAGGATTTGGGTACTTTTGGCATTCTCTGAAGGTGTGTCCATGATTTTCGCATTTCTTGCAAAATAAAGCCTGAGGTGAAGGTCTCTGGGGGCGTCTCTCGAAGTTTTGCTGACGATGTCTGTCGAGTGGAGGATTTTCGTAGTTGGAATTTCTTTGGAGTAGCGGCGGTATGTCGCGGCGAGGTCCGAATCTGTCGTTGTGCGGAATCGCAGCTACTTCATCTTGACTGCTATTACTATCGCATACGTACTGCTCGTTCACGGCTGCCATCGGTATTTTGTTTTGCGATCTTGGGGACAATGATTGACGTTGCTGGGTGCTGTTTGTCGCAGTTGGTGCTGGATTTAGCGCGTATTGTTCGAAATTTTTCGCCAAGTCCAATAATGTTCCCACGTCGTCCAGTCTGGTCGTTCCCAGTAGAGTGTAGTACAATGGAAGGACGTTCAATTTAACAATTTCGAGTATTGTAGCATCTCGTAGTCTTGGAGACAGCCTCGTGTTCATGGTGTCTATGCGTGTAACGAAGTCGTGCATAGTTTCTCCTGCGATTTGTTTTGTGTTACGCATTTGATTTTCGAGCCTCGTTTGGTAATTGAGTGACTCATATTTATTTATTAACGCCGCCTTTAGAGTTTTCCATGTCGTTACATACTGTCTGATGCTGCGAAACCATAATAATGATGATCCCTCTAGTAGGTCCGTAAAACCTTGGATGAGCTCCTTTTCGGTTACTCCTCTAGCTTGCACCTTATCCTCAACTATATCGATGAAGTCCAGGATGGGAGTGGATCCGTCGTACTTCAGGTTCCATTTGTAGATGCTGGGGAATGTCCTATGTTTTCCGATGTCAATAGGTTGGAAGATATCTGATGCTGATGCTGTATCTTGAGATTTTTCTCTGTTCCTCGTGTCTGATCCTTCCTCGTTTCCGATATCGTATGCTTCATTGATCCTTGAGTTGTCGTTTGATTTTTTGTAGGTTGTGGATTGTTCACGTCCTGACATGTTTTCTGCGTTGAATTCTCCGGTTTGTTGTTTTTTCAAGTGATCTGGAGTTTTTTGAATAGGATTTTCCTCACTGTTTTTGTCTGGCGATTGCTGGCGGTTCCTTGCAGCGGACCTTGTTTTCCTTGGTGCCATGATGTCACTCTCAAAATCGGAGAAAACGATTTATTTTAAATCCTTGAGGTGTAACGATCTACTAAGTGTTCTGTAATTGTTTCTTAATTGTGTTGTAGTGTGGTATAGTGTTGGTCTTAATGTTCTTATTTATTGGCTATGCGTGAAGAGATAAAGCTAGAAGACTATATCTTTGTATGGAGTAGCGAATTAAATAGTAAAAGAAATTAATTTAAACGAAACAAAAAAAAATTTTTTTTGAAACAACCTGTATGTGTGTGAGTAAGTGTTGATTGTGTAATCAAAGTGTTGACGTATGTAATGCGTGTTGAAAGTAAACGATGTGAGCTTATAATTAAAATTTACAATGATCAAATTATTATTTTTTGAACACCCTGTAGTTATGAAGATGTAAATAGACTTGAAAAAAAATTGTAGACGAAGTGTTGATGTGGTGTGAGTGAGTGAATGTTAATAGAAACGACAAAGAGAGAAAAAAAAATAAATAGAGTTTGGATTTTGCGATTTCTTGCGAAAGTATTTTTTTAGACGCCCTGTGCCGTATGGAATGTTTACTCTAAAGTCCTGCGATGTAAAATGGTAACCGTTCTAAGATTATTTTTTTTTGATGATTTCCAGCTGAAATATAATGTTTGGTTTGAAGTTATGATGCTGTGATGTGTCGCCTGAAATAAAACCTTTTGCACAAAATACTCGAATAACAGTCGTATTATTTTATGGTACCTATGGTTCTTACTTACTCCTGGGCTGAAACTTGAGGTAATATGAAGACAAGAAAATTTAATTGGTCTCCTTTCCTTCGATGAAAGCTGAAATAAATTTCTATATCTATGCACCTTGTATGATGTTATATTATTTTGTTTGATATCGATTGACAAGTGGGTTAAATATTTAGCAAAGGGTGGGCTTGGGTGGGTTAAATATTTGGTACCGGTATTTTGTAAAATTTTTATGTTTTATTCATTTCCGGATTTAAATGTATTGAAAAAAAATTTCGGTTCCGTTTTATATTTTTTTTTAAAATAAAAATCTATATATTTTATTTAAATTTGATTGTATGGTAATATTTATTTTTGAAATTATATATATTTTGATTTTCGAGATATGTTCGATGTTATAAATCGAAGGGAGGGTTTGGGTGGGAAAGTGAAGTTTTGTATTTTATGTAAAGAAATTATAGAATACTTAAAGACAAAATGAAAAAAAAACGGGCCCCTAAGTTGAGCGCCAATTTTTGCTACGTGCCCCGTTTATAATGGTTATATAGTATTGAAGGCAGATCGGATAAATGCCATTATGTCACGGATAATATCTAATTTTTTTAGGAAACCGTCAGGTTCCAGGGCGCCAATCCGTGATAATTCTAGGGATGGGGTTCACGCACAAAAAGCTAGACGCACGCCTTCGCCTAGCGGTTGGTCTAGATTATGGGAGGAGGAACGTCACTGACGGGGCCTCACTAGCTCAAGTCGGAATATGTGATCCTCAGGGGTGGTTTTTTATCCCGCCTTATTAGTGGCGTCCTCGGAAGTCGGGATCGTCTGTGAGGCAGACGGGCGATCAATTTGGATGGGGTATACTTGCTATGGATTGGGAAATATACTTGAATTATTTAATTATGGGCTATTAATTATGGATTGAAATTTCCTATGCTGGCTTTGCAGATTATAAAATTTATTTAATTATGGAGAGCGTTTCGTGAATTCAAAACCGTACTCAATTCGCGGGTAGCAGATTGTGGTAAAACGGCGCAGCGCCCTCTATCTTCGGATACGTCGCACCGGCAATGGCCCCAAAACAGGTGGCGCCGGCGCTCGCCGCGCTCGCCGGGCTGTCGCGGGCCCGCCTACTGATAACGAACCGGTCTGAGATCGCTCGCCCGGCGCGATTTAATATCTTTTACAATCGGTCCGGAATTACTGAATGATAATTTAAATTGAAGTTTATCTTTATTATTGGGTGATGATTTTGGATCTATTTATTTATTATATTATCGAATTTAATTTCAATTTTAAATGACCTGTAGAAATGAATACTAAGGAAAATAGCTAGAAGTTTCGCGATTCTATCTTTACTGATTCGTGTTTTGAACGATTGATTGAACAAAGGAATGTATAGAAATTTCCAAGACTAGAGTTCGTAGAATTTAAATGATAAGGCTCGGTTTGTCCGAACATAAATTAATGGTTCTTAACCCTGTGAATTTTCTTTTCTCTCCCTGGCTCCGCTTGCACGTCTTACGTCTCGAATTCGAATTATTACGAATTTTTCTGGGAAGATTATAGAATTACCAATTTTTAAACCTTTTTTATTAAATGAAACATAATGCCTTACAATGGAGTTTTTATTATAAATAAGAATATATTTTACGAAAATTTATGGTACATGTTACATTCCTGTGCATAGATTCTCCGATCTTTCTATATAATTTTAATTAATGCGCATACCAAGGCCGAATTAAGTTTCGAAGGTTTTATGAATTTTTCTATCGAGCTTCCGTGATTTTCGTGATTGAAATTCAGGGTTTCGGATTTTTTTAGGAGTCGGGTAGGCGTTGAAGTCTGTCGGTATCGGGATGCGGGTATCTCCTTCGGTTGAACCGTAGATTTTTCTAGAGAGACGTCGATTGATAATGATTGGAAATGATTTATTCTTACGTTCAGGATTATGGAAAATGATCGCTTTAATTTTATGTTACGGTGGAGTAAGAATCTAATGGAATTTGGATAAGTCGGGAATTTAGATTTTATGTTTTTTTAGATAAATGTTTGAATAGGAATATTATTTATCGGGGACTGACCTTGGTTCTATTCTTTTATTGGGTAAAGATTTTTTAATAAAATAAAGGAAAATAGTTTAGATGATTGATATTTTGTATTATTGAGGCGTGATTTGAAAGATAATATTTTCGAGATTTTGGACTTGTACTTTGGGAATGAGATTCAAAATTAGCTTGCGATTTGGGATTTTGTTTCGTGGGGTAGAGACTTGAAAGAGAATATTTTGAGGGACCTGATATCGAGGGAATTGCACTCCGAGAATCCGGTATTATAGAAAGGGTTTCGCGGGTCGACTTTCACCTTTTCGACCTAATGGGGGGTAGCACATTTTATGAAAAATTTTGGAAAAAGTGAACTATGCACGTTTATTCGGCGGACAAGCCGGCTATGCTATTTAATCTATTTCTATCGGTAGAACGTTATAGTTAATTTTAACCTAACCCTGGCCTAACGGCGATATTACAATAACCTGGGTTCCTTTCGAAGCGACGCGGTTTCTGGCGTCTGCTTCACATTAGTTTAATTATAAATGGATTTTAAAATTGTAATAGAAAATTATAAAAGAGCGAGAAATTAAGAGAAGCGAGAATAGATGCGGTTAATGGTACAGTGAGCGACTTGCCTTGTAGGGTTGAGGATTCCTCGATGGCCTGCCCAGGTGTTACACTGAATTTAGTAAAGATTCAAATGCTTCTATATCTCGTACTGGCTTTAAATAAAGAATTTTAATCTGCAGTGGCTGGATGCAGGGTAGTGAATGAATCGGGCGCGCCGCGCCGCCATAGCGACGCGCCCTCTCCGAAATATCGACCGTCTTCCTCGAGGTCCGGTAGCCAAAAAAAAAAACTATTACCCGCAATGGTAATACTGAAAAAATATCTCTCCGCTGCGGATGAGCTGACTAGTGACGTACAAAGGACTAGCCGTCAATTGCACGGCAAAGTTTATACGATGAATGGATTTGCTTAACTGGATTAATTATTTTATAAGTATTAGACTATAATGGTATACTTTCTAAGTATAGGGTAATGCAGCAGCATTACAATATATATATATATATATATATATATATATATATATATATATATATATATATATATATATATATATATATATATATATATATATATATATATATATATATATATATATATATATATATATATATATATATATATATATATATATATATATATATATATATATATATATATATAGTTTAGTCAATGAATGCTCAAAAAGGGAGTGTAGGGGGAAATATAAGGAACACGATTTTTGAATTTGTGACTGTTTGGACTTGTTAGGAGGTAAACATACTAAAAGTCCGCACCCCTAGGAGGTGATCTTATTTATAATGTTAAACAAGCGCAATAGTCTTCGATTTCATATTAGTGTCTGGTAAGTTTAAACTCCTATTTTTTTACTTACATTTTTTAAACCTATAATGCTTTCCTTACATTTTACATAAGTATATTTACAACAATTTCTATGTCCGCCTTAGAACAGGCTAGAGCCTAAATAGGTGATATTTTAATAGGATGACTGACAACAGTTTTTGAGATATCATATTAAGAGTTTTTTAATACTGTTTTTTTTGTCTATGGCATTTTATTAGTATATTTTATTCAAGTGTGAATTATTGTAAATTAAAAAATAAATAAATAAATAAAATGGAACTCGGAGACTTATAAGTAAATATCGGTTTAAAGTATTTGGTAGATTATTTTATACGGCCTCTTAAGCGACCTGTATTCCACCCGCTTGCCCTACTTACCATATGCACAGTATACCAGACAGAATTGAAATCGAAATGATGTCAGGAATCTTAAGGGCTACCACAAATCGTTATATGATTACTCGTCTTCTTCTTGAAGCATCGTCCCGGCCACATTTACGATGCCCCGGCGTCGCAGATGCTATTATGCTATCGATTTGTTCTGTGAATACCATATGGCGTCGACTCGTAAATCTCCACAAAAAAGTAAGAGTAAGAGAAGACACAAACTGTGCCCACAGCGCGTCACAGCCCACAGCGCCGTAACTATAAGAACGCGACATGACTTACCCCTCGCTCCACTTCCCGCATTGCCTTTTAGCTATTGAGTGAACTTACTGGGTGTTATTATACTGTGATATATCTGTGATTCATCCACTATCCTTCTGTGTATCCTTCACCATCCATTTTTCGGTAAGAAAGAACACATAAAGAAGAGGAAAATAATGGAATGCGTTTCTAATAAAAAAATCTATGAATGCGTCTCTGCAATACCGCAAACGCCAAAATCCATTTTGCATATAACGCAAACGATACGCCGCCACCGTACTAACACATAGACTTTATTGCCATAAGTTTACTCCCTCGCCCTCACCCATCCTATCACACACAGGATGTTCAAGAAATCACTTTTCAATAACTTGAATAGGTTCATTTAAACCGGAATTTTAATGTAATATAATATATACTACAGCGTTCAACAAAAACTGATAATAAGTTTGATTAACCCCTCCTATCGCGGGGTAAAAATTTAGTCGTCACTTCTGCCCGGGACACTTTTGCGCGTGAAGTCGATGGCCTTGAGAAAAACGACCATAACTTTTAAACTACTATACGGATCGTAAAAAGAATAACTGTAAAATGATCGCATTGAAATTTGAAATTTATAATATTATAACCTTATCTCGTCAAACAATTAAGATAATAATGAATAAATATTTAAAAAGTTGGCATTTTACGCAGCGCGGAGCGCCCTAACCAATATTGGTTAGATACAATTTTAGCATTTGTATGCGTCTAACCAAAAATGGTTAACTCAAATAGGAAGGGTTAAGTTAACTTTTATTGTATATATTCACTTTAATTGATGGTCACCTATAGTGATGGTCACCTTTAATTGATGGTCACTTGATACCTACATCTTATTTCTAAACATATTATTATGATACAATTATAAATTAGATGAAAACGAACTTACCGCTAGAAGTTTGTAACACTGATATTTCGGCGATGTTGCCTCCGCCGTTGTCTAGAGTGCTATCAAACAACCGCGATAGTCATCGATTTCATATCAGACCATTCTTAAACACTCTTCATCCCGATCACCAAAATATTTGTGAGGGACCACCCCTCACAAGACTCTAGGTTGTTCGGTGTGAGGTATTGGTATCAACTTACGAGCTATCTCCGTATTGAAAGGCGGTTTTGACTGAAGTAGAAGGAATTTATTGATCGAAGGTTTGAATATTGCCAGTTATAACGCTTGCCGAATAGTTTACGTTGACGCGAGTGTATAGATGCGCGACTGCGGTTACGAGGATATACGGATGAGGATTGTGCGTGTGCTCCTAGTATCTTGTACTATACACGGCTCGAGTCTGTGGGATTACAGACTGATGCTTCGAGACTCAGGGAGAATGAGGAAAGGAAACCAAGGAGCCGGATTCGTTGACCTAACTCGTGAGAGAGAGTGCCGAATGCCGTCGCAACCTTGGGGGAAGGTGATCACTCGGGGAATGATAATTTGGTTGCTTTTGCGCCAGTTTATATAAGCCGATCAATGATGCAATCAAAAACTATTCCGAGTAAAAGTATTGTTTCATCGTGCTGATTCATAGCTGCACGAGTCAAAATAATAGCTGAATTGTGTTTGTGGCTTTCACTGGAAATCGATGCATTTGTTGATCGCATGTAATGGACTTAAGGTCTGTTACATATTCCTACACTGCGGCTACTACCGCGTCATCATCCGAATTTGAATTCGGAACAATATATTGACATAATATTAAAACATATGATACGGGAGCTCCACAAGGTCTATCCTTCCAACGAGAGATTCTCTCAAAAGGATCTCGCCCTGCATGCCATTATTCGAAAAAATTGAAACAGTTTTTACACAAAACCAAATCACTGTACTTGAATGGCCCGGAAACACCTCCGATCTCAACCCGATCGAAAACCTCTGGGCCATTTGCAAAATACGGCTCTCCAAGATGGATTGTACAACGAAAACCAAGATGATCAGTGCAGTAATTTAAGTCTGGTTACACGATGATGAACTGAAAGGAAGCTGTCAAAACCTGGTAAATTCTATGCCTGCAAGAGTGAAAGGTGTTATTAACGTAAAAGTAAATTATAATTAACAATCTATAACTACCAGTACCTATATATACTGTTTTTGTATGTTTATCTATACTAATATTATAAAGAGGTAAAGTTTGTAAGTTTGTGAGGTTGTAGGAAGAATCTCTGGATCTACTGAATCGATTTTGAAAATTCTTTTACCAATTAGAAAGCCACGTTATTTGTGAGTGTCATAGGCTGTATATTAATCCGAAAAATGAAAAGACTTTTTCGTGCTAGTCGGATTTTAAAAAGTAGGTAAGTCGGAGAAAAAACGGTCGAATGAAAACGTTTCTTACGAACGCTGCCTTAACGATGAGAGATATATGATTGAGTTCTAGAGAAAAGTTCTAGAGATTGATAATGCCTACAAAAAAGTCAGCGACAGCATATGTCTAACTTTTATATTTGTCACAAAAAGTAGTTTTTAATATTAAAAAATAATTTAAATCGTTAGGTCATGCTTGTTGATTATATTATCAACAATTATGATTTTTATTAAAATAGGTAAATTTATCGTCTCAAGTGTTTAAAACAAAAGACATTTCCCTTTTACTGCATATAATTTCCTTTTTACTGCATAAATGGTTAAAGAGATAATACGACATACCATACTTAGGTATGGAACCGCGGCCGTATCTTGCGTTGGAACTCCTGAAAGACCAAATAATATTTTGGTACCAAATAATAACATTACCTCTAATATAGTATACAGAGAAGTTTTGAACAATTAAAATAAACATAATTTATTCAATCATAATCATTTCATTCACTCATTTGAAACCCGGTAATATAGCCAAATTGGCATGCAAATACATATGAATTAAAAATATAACCCTCCTTTTGGCAGTCAGGAAATAAATCATAGCACACAGTACTAACCGAACCACACTCATAATTTCATCACAAGTAAAAATGTTTACCGCCCAACGAAGTGGGCACGGGTCAGCTAGTGTCCAATCAAGCACTTTTTGAATAAAAATTCTCTTTGTGCCAATTAATTCGCACGGTACTGTACATTCATCATAAAAGATTTTAGTTTCGTTCAAGATTATTAGTTTCATTTCATATTTTTCTAATAAAACATCGTGTGAAGACTTTAACACATCCCTTATACACCGTCGTTCACTTGGTCGGTATTCGTTTATTGAAGATTTCCCAGTCAAATACATAGGTAAATATAGAACCCGCTGCATATCATCCGGCAAGATGGTTTCTGAGTAAGATTCTGTCCAAACCAATTTGCCGTCTCATGATAGGATGGGCAAAGCGGGGTGAACGATTGAGTAAGTACCTACACACACATTCTAGCTCGGTGTTTCCCAAAGTGCGCGTTGCGATCCGGCATCGGGCCACGAATATAAAATACCGGGTCGCAGCATTGTCTCCTTGTTGCTTAAAATGACGTGGCAAGTCATTAATTACCACACGATACTTCAGCTTTTATCAAGGAACATAAGATCGTTTCTTTTTCTATTATTATATCAAACGACGATAAAGGTTACACTCTTATAAAATACTAGCTGACCCATGCCCACTTCGTTGGGCAGTAAACATTTTTACTTGTGATGAAATTATGAGTGTGGTTCGGTTAGTACTGAGTGCTATGATTTATTTCCTGACTGCCAAAAGGAGGGTTATATTTTTAATTCATATGTATTTGCATGCCAATTTGGCTATATTACCGGGTTTCAAATGAGTGAATGAAATGATTATGATTGAATAAATTATGTTTATTTTAATTGTTCAAAACTTCTCTGTATACTATATTAGATGTAATGTTATTATTTGGTACCAAAATATATTGTCTTTCAGGAGTTCCAACACGAGATACGGTCGCGGTTCCGTACCTATATCGTATTATCTCTTTAACCATTTATGCAGTAAAAGGGAAATTATATGCAGTAAAAGGGTAAAGTCTTTTGTTTGAAACACTTGAGACGATAAATTTACTTATTATGATAATAATTCATAATTGTTGATAATATGACCAATAAACATCACCTAGCGATTTAAATTATTTTTTTCATTTAAAAAACTACTTTTTGTGACTTAAATATAAAAGTTAGACATATACTGTCACTGAATTTTTTGTAGGCATTTTCAAGCTCTAGAACTCAATTATATATCTCTTATCGTTAAGGCAGCGTTCGTAAGAAACGTTTTCATTCGACCGTTTTTTCTCCGACTTACTTTGCAAATCCGACTACCACGAAAAAGTCTTTTCAATTTTCGGATTAATATATAGCCTATGACACTCACAAATAACGTGGCTTTCAATTGGTAAAAGAATCGGTTCAGTAGATCCAGAGATTACTCCCTACAACCTCACAAACTCACAAACTTTACCTCTTTATAATATTAGTATAGATTATATGTTTCACCATGCTCCGTATGGGTAATACGAAAATAACGGTATAATGTAGCTTCAACATGATTCTTGCTACTGTTATAACGTATGTAATAACATGCTGTCATAGTAAAAGCAAGATCTCGTTGTGCGTCGTGATGAATATGCTGTGTAATTACTATGCTCGTGACATGGTAACTACGCCGTTAAGTGTCATGTTGATACATACCTACGTACGGACCGCAAGCGGATGTTATATATACGTAATCCCTTTTGAAACAAGCGTATTTCCATGTGACAACGCTATAATTTTCTCAGTGCAGGATCGGCTGGCCAATTGGTTTCCAGAGTGGCTGTCATTAGGTCAACAACCCCCGCTCTATAGGAAACAAAGTCCTTTCCAGACTCCGCACTTCCGACACGGAACGGTGCGCAAACCGTCCAGGAGCGTCCGAACAACGATTCCCAGGGGAAACTGACTTACAGGGCACAGCGTCCTACCGGGTTTCAAACCCGAGAGAGACAGACATATACACAGACAGACTTCCATCTGGAAATGGTCTTAATCGTGGGGCACAAAGTGGATTTCCCTCCTCGTCGTTTGGTGGGCCGGGTAAGTAAAAGATTGATATAATGTTTAATATATTGATGATAATAATAGATGATATTAAACTCCAATTCCTACGAAGGTCTAATTATCCGCACCGTAATCACCACCCATTAAGCTTAATGAGAATAAAATTTCGTAAGCTTAAGTCTGATCTTTGACTAAACGATTGTCGTTAATAAAATGTGAGATAAACGCATTAGCGTCTAATTGGATTCAAACATGTCCTCTTAAGCGAATTAACTCTTTGTCTTAATTTGATTGCGGTCAACACGTTGTTAGTCCAATTTACGAGCTTTTAAATGCTGTATAAGATTTTATAGTCTTAAATTATTTTGGTCAAATTTTTGGTGGAACAGAAATCTCCAGAACTTCTTACTGCTCCTTATACGTCTCAATTCCAGTGCAAGTATAGTCATTAATAGCTTCCCAAATATCAAGGCAAGATGAAAGTTGAGTAATGATAGTATGCTTCGATTTTTATTTAACGTGCCCAACTAGTAACGTTTGGTTCAACCATTTCTGTTAGAAATAAAACATTTTTTATTTCAATTCAATTCTTTTTGTTTTGATTTGAGAAGGTGGGGAGCTAATGAACCCAGTGTGCAGTTGGGCCATTATGACCCATATGTTAGGGTCGGCCGAACTCACAGGTCAGCACTTATCCGGTTAGGATTCTGTGCCAGCAGGCCAGTTCCCCTGGGAAACGCTATTCGGGCGCTCCTGGGCGGCTCGCGCACCGTGCGGCGTCAGCCAATCGACTGCGCATTCCGACAGATAACCGGGGGCGTCTGGAAACGGCTTTGTTTCCTATAGAGAAACCTTACGGCCACCGCTCTTAAAACGACCAATTTGGCCACCCTATACCGAATGGTAGGCGGGCAATGGACGCCGTGGTCCGCGATGGATTCGGTAGATAACGAATCACGGCTACGTAAGGGAGAGGACCGCGCAAGCTACCTCGAACCCGTAACCAGTCGGGAGGCCGGAGAAATCTGGTCACAATTGGAAGCAAGGGCGCGAGGGTCGGCCCGCGAGGGTTGACCCAGTGTCCTACCCAGGATTCGCACCCCATGCGTGGAGGCCATCGGATGGGTGTTGACCCGTGAGTGTGACCGACCCTGAAAACATGGGTCATCGTGGCCACCTCATCATGGGCCCGTTAGCTCCCTCTGACTAACAACTTGCGGTGTCAACTACAACGGGCGAGCCCGTCACCACAGGACGTTTTAACGATTTTCTCGTTCTGTCGCCCTGCAGTGAACGTAGAAGACTTTGGACGAAACGAATCCAACGTCCAGCTACGTCACAACCCGCAAGAAGAAGCCAACGCCTTACCGCGAGATAGCCAGTGTTACCTGGCGGGCCGACCCACGCGCCCTTGCTTCCAATTGTGACCAGATTTCTCCGGTCTCTCGATTGGTTCCGAGTTCGAGGTCGCTTGCGCGGTCCTCTCCCTTACGAAGCGGTGAAACGGTGTACACCGAATCTATCGCGGACCAAGGCGTCCTTTGCCCGACTCTGAACCGCGATCGGATGGCCAATGGTCATTTCAAGAGCAGTCGCCGTAAGGTAGACAACCACCCCCGCTCTATAGGAAACAATACAGTCGACTAACAGTCGGGGGAGTCTGGAAGCTGTACTGTTTCGTATAGAGCGGAGGTGGTTGCGGACCTTACGGCGACTGCTCTTGAAATGACCATCGGCCATCCGATCCTGGGTGAACAGCCGGGCAAAGGATGCTGTGGTCCGCGATAGATTCGGTATACACCGTTTCGTAAGGGAGAGGACCGCGCAAGCGACCTCGAACTCGTAACCAATCGAGAGACTGGAGTAATCTGGTCGCAATTGGATGTAAGGGCGTGAGTGTAAGCCCGGTGGGTAACGTTCCTGGCTATCTCGCGGTTAAGGCGTTGGCCTCTGACGGGCTTGTGTCGTAGCTAGACGGTGGACTGTTTCGTCCCCAAGTCTTCTACGTTTTATTCCAGGGAGATAGAACGACTAATCGTTAAAACATCCTGAGGTGACGGGCTCGCCCGCTGTAGTCGACAACCCAAGTTGTTGAACCATTGTAAGCAGGGGGTGAGGAGCACCGCCGGCCACGGCTGCCGGCGCTTTACCGATTGGTGTTGGACTCTGCTGGGTTGTGGGTTCGCAAGTTAGCAGAGGTTCAAGGGTAAGAGTCGGTGCTCGGGAATCCGTTCATGCGCGCATGTCGCTTTAACTTGGGGGGGGGGGGGGGGGGAGTATGTCAACCAAGCTCCCTCCATCCACACCCGGGAACCTAGTGTGTTCTCACTACCGTCTCCATTTAAGCAGTTGCAGATGCGCGGAGCAGAGTTGATGCGCAAACCTCATGGATACCCACCTTTACATTACAGGCGAATGCTCGTCAGTCAGGGAGCATTATTGTAACGTAATGCTCAAAATCGAATCTAAAATGTTACATTACAGGCGAATGCGAGGGAAACGACATCGCGGATGGTGGCTGGCCTGTGGCATGCGTGTGGCCGTTTTTGTCAGCGCGGCGGAAACACAGGAAGGCGATGAGCCGCGCGCAATCATGTCGCCGCGAAGGGTTTTTTTGTGGGTCCAACGCGGCCGGCGACCACTAATCACCGTCGCCGGCCAATTTGTGAAATTGCTCAGCCGAGAAGGAGGAAGAGCGTCCGATAAATGACGCCTTAGGACATCTTGAGGTCTTCCTTCAACGGAGAACGCTACCACTTAATCATCTTCTTCTCGAGTGCGGTGCCCGATGACCTACGGAGACAACCTTGACTGTGATTCTTAAGGAGGGGACCACCCATCACATTGCATTATCGAAATAAAATCTTTCATGCGGAAACTTAGCGAACCTTTTCGCGCTCGAAAATGACCACTTCAAAACCACTACTGAAAGCCGGCCAGTAGTAATTTGGTCGCAGTCCGCTGGCAGACAGCAGACAGTTTCCGGTCTGAGAGCTGCCGCGAAGAATATATGCGTATTATTCTCTCGCATGTTTCGTATTATTGCGTATTATTCTCTCACTGTTCAATTTATTGCTCTCTCTCTCACTTTTTTACGAGCAAAGGATATGAATAAGAATAAGAAAAAATTATTTTCAAAAACCCGATCTGGGTATAGAAATTACATATAACCTACCTATACCTAATGGTATTTCTACAAATAAAATTACATTTAAAATTACTCATAACATTATAAAAATGTCTATATAAAAACTAATAAAAAATAACTACATTTATCGAGTATCTCATTTCTGCAATACCAAGCTAAGCGAAATTGACTTGTTTAATACTACTGCGACTGCGCTCAAGACTCTTATTCCGGGTCTTCTGAAAGGCAATATTCAAGGACGAGTGAAATAATTATATTATATTTTTTCTTTTCTTTCTTCAATATTAAAATAAACCATAAAATTTCCCTAATAATAAAATAATAAAATTATAACTCTAATTCCCCTCCACTTCCTCCTATCCCCTTCCTATAATAGGCGACTGTATATTTAAACGATTTTTAAGTGGAAACTTTTAACTGGCATTGTAGTCTGTAAATAAAATTCAGATATTTCTACTGTAATAGCTGTAAGTTTCCTTAACAATAATAAAAATAAAATAAATAAAAAAACATAGAAATTCAAAAATTCAACAACAAAGACATAAAAAGTAGAAAAATAAAAAACAACAGAAATAAAGAGAAAGCATAGAGAATTATCAGTTCAATAACAAAAATAGGTATATAAAAACTAGAAAAATAAAAAGCATCCAAAGAGTTCTACATAAACTACATTTAATAAGGATCAGACTAACATTTAAAAAATACGAATAAATTTATCAAAATATAAAAATCAGAAATTTAAATTACAAATATAAAATGGAGCCAACTTTTTTGTATATGAGGGCTTATCTAGCTAATATATCGATGGATGTGTGCAAAACTTTTTGTAGTTGCCGCTAGCGGCGATTGACCTATAGCGGTGTGAAGTGAGCATCCGCGGAGCCCACAAGGACCGAAAGTGATACAATAAAAAAACGGTTGTGTCACACTGCTATGAAAGTAACTAAAGTATACTAATGCTATGAAAGAAAGTAGATAATGCTATGAAAGTAACTAAAGTATACTATTCTTGCTGTATCTACATCAGTCAGCCGCCTTATTGTTTTAACTGCGTTATGCAGCAGAGCTAATGCGTATGCCGCAGTACCCCCCGCTCTTTAGGAAAAATACTTTTCCGACACCCCCCCCCCCCCCCGGTTATTCGCTGGAATGCGTTAGCGTGGCTGTCACAGCCTGGTACACATACCGTCCAGTTCCGCCCGAGGTGTTGTCCGAATCCGCACTTCTGATCCCAACCGCCTACGACTGCAGATTACAGCGCAGGCAGAGGTCACAGCGCCCCTGACAAGTTAAGTCTCTTTTCGAAGAGGCTACCGGATGAGAGTTGAACCATGCGTTGCGCCGACCAAGGTAACACAAAGAAGCCAGCTCCGTGCATTGGCACGGAACCGTTAGGAGCCAAGGAAGGATACCGCCATAAACATCACATCGCATTACCAAAATAAAACCATCCAAGCGGAAACAATGGGAATGTGAGCGCAAACTTTTTGTAGTTGGCGCTGACGGAATTTTCCGGTCTGGTCACGGGTCTGAGGTCGCTTGCGCTGCCTTTACCTGACGTAAGCGGTTATTTATCGAATATTTTGCTGATCAGAACCCCCTTTGCCAGCTATGGTCACTCGAGATCTGGTGGCCGAAGGATCGATTCAAGAGTAGAAGACATCAGGCCGACAATGACCCTCCGCTGTCCTAGGAGACATACAACTACAGACCTCCCTGGTTATCAGCCGGATGGACTTTCTTCCTTTCTTTTCCACAAATGCGGGCGGTGCATCAACCGCCCAGATACGCCCGAAGTATTCGCTCGATCTTATGATCCTAACCGCCCCCGATTGCAGGATTGCAGCCGTGGCAGAAGGCCACAGCGGCTCTCACAGGGTATAATAAGCCTCTGTGACGGGCCACCCCTCGCTAGACTCCAAGTTGTTTGATGTGAGGAGGTGTTGTCAACTTGCGGGTTATCTCCTTATTAAAAGTCGATTGAAAGTATATCAGAAGGTATTTATTGCATCAGAACGAATTTATAGTGTTTTTTATTGCCAGTTTGTTAACGCTTCCCGAATATGCCATGGGTTGACCCGAATGCGGTGGCTATCTGCCGCCCTTACGAGGGCGCATGGATAAGGATTATAGTTTGTGCTTCGAGTATCTTGTACTCGACACGGCTCGAGTCTGTAGGAGTTCGTCTCGATATGAGGAAGGAAGGAAGAGTTCCCCAAAATGGTCGTTTCCGTTGACCCAACTCGTGAGAGTAGTACCTACCGGGTTGATTCCGCCGCTGTCTTGGGAGGAGTATCACTCGAGAAACGATACCGAATATTTTGGATTGCGTCATTTTCGCCGCCTTATAAAGGCCGAAAAATGACGCAATCCAAAATATTCCGAGTAAAAATGTTGTTAAATTTAACTGATTTGACAAAGTAGTTGAAATTCGTGCTAATTCAGCGCTACACGAGGTGGAACAATGGCTGCATTGACATAAGTGTATTTCACTGGAATTCAATGCATTTGTTGACTGGCATGTACGATACTTAAGGATCGTTACACCTCTCTACGAGTAGGCTACCAGTTTGGAGTTGAACCGTGATTTGGGCAGGTCATGAGATGATGACATTTGGCCAAACCACCCAAGCTGCACGGAACTGTTAGGAACCCTGGACACGACTGAACCCGCCCCAATACTTTTTGCCGCTATACTATCTTTTTGCCGCTAACTCGACATCCTACTGTGCCGGTAGGAAGGCAACGTGTCAGGCGGGCCCTAGCACGCATGCAATGGGGTTAAAAACCCCTGACCTATAATAGTACAAAGAACGTCCGAGACGAGCACTCTAATGACTTGTATTTTGACAACGTCTTTTTGTCAACATTTCAATCAGCAGCGTATAACAGGCAGTAATATCTGCGATTTCGTATACCGGAAACGGTCGCAAAAAGACGGTCTCTCAGTCGCGGTCCCAGCGACAAAAAAGCAATGACACGTTACGTGTCCGGTTTGGCGGCATCATTCGTTCCTTTGTTTTTGTTTTTATACCTGCGTGTGAGATAGGATTGACCGGAGGACGAGATCTACGCCAGGGTGCAGAGAGACCAAGATTATTTAAACACCATGATACATTGGAGAGCGCAATATCTTTCTCCCCAAATGCTCTGTTGAAAATATAGTGTCCTTACCTATCTAATTGCTGATTTGTTACACTGGCCATTTTGAACTTAGACAACTTGGGTTTGAGTTGGAATTTGAAGTTCAAATAAATTTTGATTCAGGGTCATGTTATTCTTATTCTATTCCGAATTCAAAACAAATTTAAATCAAAGCCATGTTATTCTTTTTAACACGCTTATGTAATGGAATATGTAATGGAATCTACATATGTAATGGAATCTAAGTTAACTAATTTAACCATCTTCCAAGGATCGTAGCGTCATGAAAATTGGCAACTGTATGTAGTTCTGATGACAATACAATAATATGGTACTGTCGAACTGATCTGATGATGGAGTCGGAAGATATGAACTGGAACTTCATGATGGAACATCGTATCATAGCTGTGTTTGGACTTTTTAGAAAAGTCTTGGAATGAACGTTGACCACGATTAAGTTTCAAGGTCTGATGATGAAGCCGGAAGATAGACACTGGCATTCCATGATGGAATATCGTATCATAGCCGTGTTTGGACTTGTTAGAAAGGTCTTGTAATGAACTTTGACCACGATTAAGTTTCAAGGTCTGATGATAAAGCCGGATTTTTTAGTTTTTACGTGTATTTATAAAAGCGTGTTTTTAGTGTTTTTTTTTTAAAACTATTAATTTCTTTTATTTAAGAACCAGCTATTTATATGTCTTTCCGTCGTTCGGTTTAGCTCAAATATTTTCGTTTGTGCAACCATGGTAAAGTTGTAAATGTGCATTATTTTCAAATATGGGATGCTGACTGATCCTGTGCCGGTATTTTCTATTACGGCTTCTTGCAGTCTGGCTATACAGTTACCGTAAATGTGTACTGTTAAGAACTGCAAACAATGATGGAGAAGCTCGTGATTAAATAACCGAGACTGATCAATCGCTCATCGCCACTGCTCCTCCATGACAACGTATTGTCATAGAATTTACTGCAAACAGTCACAAAGTTGCAGGAGTTGCGGCTGGAGACTCCTGGTCCCCTTGCTCCAATAGAGTTTAATTTATTTTCAAATTTAGATAACTTTTTACAAGGGAAAAAAACAACTTTGAAGAGTCAGTGAAAAACACCTTCAAAACATTCATTAGCTCCTGTCCACGAGAGTTTTACAGCAGAGGAATTAAGCAATTCCCATTAAAATGACAAATAGGGGCAATATTTCTTCTAATAATGAAATGTATATTTTCATACAAATATTTTAGCTTTAAATTTTATTTTATAGAACAGCAACTTCAACCAATACTTCAATTAATCTGAGATGATTTGTGACATATTTACTAAGCAATAAGCTACTACTCCCACTACAAATTACTAACCAATTGTCGCTTGCTGACTTGTGTGAACAGTCGCGGCAAGTGTGCAAAATGGTTTAACTAGACTTATATCATAATTGCGATTTTGATGGATACATACGTAAAAAAAAGGCGATTTTTTTGGTCTAACTCACGTGTTGATATCTCTCTTACTGATGGAGATAGGTTGATACAACTAGCCTATTTTTTGGACTTTTATTCGTATGTTTTGTGTCTAGTGATTTATCATGAGTTGTATTATGAGAAAAAACCGATTTAACTAAATTTATTGGTGTAAAAAGATTTAATCAATGTTGTATCAAAATAGCGTTTAAATTTTCCACACTTTTTCTTGTATTTTGTTAAAATTAGAGTTATCCGAAATAGTACCAATACGATCCGCATTAAATTTTGGTACAACTCGAGGTATGGAAACATTAATCTTCCAATAATTTTCAGTATTTTTTGTTTTACGAGTGTTGCTTTAGCACTATAATGTTACTATTAAATATAATGTTACTATTAAAATAAAATCAACAAATATCAATTTTCATCAAAAACTGATTTTTGTGTTTAATGATATGATTTAATTTAAATCATTAGACACGTCAAAAAAGTCAAATCAAAAACTTCATTTGGTGCCTACAACTCTTCAATTTTTTAGTTTTTCTGATATTCTACCCGAAAAAAATAAAAAAAAATATGTACATCATTAAATCATAGTATTGCATGCTACATATTATGCTTTTTGGCTAGCTAATACAGGTAATGACAAATATTTTTTTGCTCTCCTGAAAAGTAGTGATTTTCGAGTTAAATCGTTTTGCACAGGAGTCACAGAATTCATCCGGGGAATTTAAACCGTATCATTGATTTTAATGACCGTATGAACAAGTAAATTTATTAAAAATAAGATTGCATTTACAAAAAGTGAACAATTGTATTTAGGTATAATTATTTTTATTACTTACCGTTTGCAATGACATATTTGTGGTTTATGTATTTATCCATATATATGTATATATTTGTAAATTTCCGAAATTTACTCAATTAGATTGTTCATTTATGCAAATTTATTGAAATTTGAATATTTGGATATTTAGACAACTGCTTACTTGATATTTGGACAGTTAAGGTACCCTATGCCATTAGGGATGACATAACGATTCCTTTAATGCCACACACCTCTAAATCGGTTTAAGCGTTTAGAAGTTATAGAGGAATAAAGAAACGGAAAACATAGATAAACCCTGAACACATTACACTCCTTTTTTGTTAGGCAGTCGTGTAAAAATGAGGCGGCGCGGCGGTGGTGTTCATTTCGAACGGATGTCGTGCCACTCATACTTTTCTGTTAATACCAACGTGTAAACCCCGGATCTACAGGGTGGGGGTCGGGGGGGGGGGGGGATCGGGGTACCTGCCCCGGGCGAAAATTTAAGTAGGCGCCAAATTCATGTCTTTGAAGAAAAAAAACACTAAAACGCCTAGCATCCAGGGTGCGTCGTACTACGGTTGTTTATTTGATTTTGTAACGCATCTTAAGTGGATTTTTTAACGAGTGCGTAGTGTGCGTCACGTCTTTGCCAGGGGAATTTCCGGCGTGCCTTGAAAAAATCCTCCCCACAGATAAAAGTGGACGGGATTATACAGGCAGAACCGAATAAACCCGAACGGCTAAACATCAAACGACGCTCGGTATTTATGTGACATTAGGTGTGGCAGTAACTATGTTGTTATTGTTTGTAAACAACTACTCTTTAACACATGTCACTGTAATTATTAATTAATGTAGTAATAGATTTTTATCTTAGTGGAAGCTCGAAGTGTAAAGCTGTAGGTATTGATAGTAATTACCTAGATAGTAAAATTTGCTGCGACCTAATGATTGAAGGATTGAGGAATGTCTGTCATGTGTGATGTCAACACTGATTGTATGTATTCTATATTAATATAACACATAAGAAAAGTTATTAGCAAATAGATTACAAAGAGTGCTAATTTATTTGGCTCCCTTCCGAGTCGAAGCGACCCAAAATTTAGGTATTTTTGCAATGCCACGCGCCCGCGCGCTTTCGATATATACATAAAAATGTATAGGTATGCCGCGGCGACAAGGGAATTCGTCCCACCGTTGGCAGTGGCCAATTACGAATGACGATTTCGGCTTCGCGCTTCGTCTAATATAGTCGATTTGGCTTTTCAATTATAATATTAATAAACTATTAAATGAATAGTTTTTTGTAGAGTAAAAATTAGATTACAATAATAAAATAACTTGAGATCACTGTGTTATTTTTTATATCACTCAAAAGTATCTTTAATAAATAGAAAAAAATTGTTTGGCTATAACATTTCTGGAAATTACGTAATTTCAAACTTTTTTTTTAAATATTTTTTGTATGGAAGTTCCAAAAACTGTCTTGGTACTATGCAAATAGACCATACGCTGGTGTAAATAGTATTTTTTAATATTGAGAATCATCTATAGGTTTTTCTAAAGCTGAAGACAAATCTCTCTCGTTTTTATTTTTTTGGAAAACAGTAAGTAACAGAATAAAGATATTTTACAATTAATATGGAAATTATTTACCAATTTCTTTTTGGCGAAATGACAGCTTAAGGACATGGTTCTTAAAATCTGGCATAATTGTATTAAAATTGTTTTTCGTGTTCTCACAACCAGGCCACAAAATTATGCTTCATATAGCTTTTGGCCGCCACTTTTGGCGGCCTCTTAAGGGTTCTTATAAAAACCCCATACCAGTATATTTGTTGAGTGATTTAACAAAAAAAACATTAATCGCAAATGCTGGAGGGGACAGGCGCTAATGTCGTTTGTGCTACAGCTTGGAAAATCATAGATCCGGGTCTGTTCACGGCAAAGACACATGTCATTTAGTACGGCATCGTGAATTGACCGAGAGCAAGGTGAGTCACGTTTTTAATTGTTGATTGGGGCCTTATAATATTTAAATTAAGGATCAACCCATTACAATACGATTAATCGACGATTATTTGCGTTTTCTCGTTTAACCCCTCAAATGAATGGCGATTAGCTCGGGTTGCCTACGGCAAAATGTATATAAATTTATATTTACATTTACATTTACATTTACATAGAGCGGGGTTTACTATAGAGCTATAGCATTACTATAGTGCGGATTACTATAAAGCGGCGCACATTTACATTTATATTTACATTGATATAAATTTATATACATTTTGTATACATTTTGCCAAGGCATCCCTTAAGGGACGCCTCACATTTGAGGGGTTAACTGAAATCGTCGATTGTTAACCTGATTGATTAGTGGTTACCTAATGGCGGTAAAAAAAAACGAAGAAACAGGCTATGAAAACACTGATAATTTTATAAAAAATCTTATAATAAATTAAAATCTCCAATATATCGATAACTCTAATAAGAAAAGGCAATGGGCAAAAATGTATGGGCGCTGGGCCCACTTCGTTAACCCTTCGAGTAGCGGCATAATTTCATGGCAGCCCGCGGCAATTTATTGGAATTTCTTGCAATATCACCGCGCTCGACAAAAAGCACTATAACTATGCAACTACTATAGCAATCATAAAAAGAATAACTGCATAATAATTGCATTGAAATTTTGTATATAGAATATTGAAATTTCAGTTTGTTAAACAATTAGATAATTATGAATAATATGAAAAAGTCGAAAAAGTAAAAAAAAAATCGGCATTTCTAACTTGTACTTGTCTTACGGAAAAATACGGAATCCTATTTAGAAATTGTAAATACTATCGTGATCTTTATTAGGTTTTTTATCAAAGGTAATATTTTGTTTTGCTTATTTACATACAAAAATATTTAGATATTAGCTCATAAGAACCAATAAACATTTTGATGATTTATCGAAAATAAAAATAATGATATTTGACAAAGGAATGACGCGCGAAATTATTCTAGCAGCCGTCTATATGTATCTGTGGTAATAATAAATCATCAAAAATTTTATTGGTTTAATGAGCAAATAACTAAATATTTTTGTATGTAAATAAGCAAAACAAAATATTATCTATTTCCTTATAATATAGAATCTAATGAAGATCATGATAGTATTTAAAATTTCTAAATTTTTCTGTATTTTTCCGTAAGACAAGTAAAAGTTAGAAATGCCGAGTTTTTTTCAATTTTTCGACTTTCTCATATTTATTCATAATTATCTAATTGTTTTACAAAATGAGACTTCGATTATTCTATATATGAAATTTCAATGCGATCATTGCACATTTATTATTTTTATGATTGCTATAGTAGTGCCATAGTTATATTACTTTTTGTCGAGCGCGGCGATATTGCAAGAAATTCCAATAAATTGCCGTGGTCTGCCATGAAATTATGCCGCTACTCGAAGGGTATAGTAGGTACCTATACCTCCATGCAATATCGGTTTTTATTGTGCACTTTTCCAAATTCTCTAATTTTCACCTCCAAATATTTTTATGTGTTTATGGCATTTATTTTGATACTTAAATATGTACCTACTTACCTACAATTCATTATTTTCACTATCCAGGAATTCCAATATGTGCTCTAGAATCAGTGGAAGGGACGTCATTATTGAACGAAATATATTCTCTAAAACAGTGTATTATAGGTATCCCAATAAGCGGTACGCGACCGCCAGGGGTACGCGGGGTTGCTTGACCAGGGGTACCTACCTATTGACTAAAGCAATTATTAGTAAAAAAAATGTCATTTTTTGGCTGCAAAAATTGGATTACCTAGTTGTCAGATATTTTCACCAAATTATCTAAATGAGTTGAATTGGGGATAGGTCCAGGATAAAAGCATATGTACTAGGTATGTAGGATAAAGTTGAATTAACCATAAGAAAATATCTCTCTGGACATCGTTGCTGGTAGGTATAGGTATGCAAATATGACGAGTTTGCAAATATAAAACTAGGTAGGTATAGATAGATACGACTTTTTTATCATTGAAGGTAACATAGAATCGGCCATAAGATTCCAATTAACATAGAGAGAGTTCTATAGAGATAGTTACGAAACTATTTTCCAGAAATATCTTCGTAATAGAACTGGATCCCCTGGAATCCTTTCATAGACCCATTCCGTCAACCATTTAGTCATCTCCGACCAAGAGAATTAAAAGAAATCTTATGCAATATCAGACTAAGGAGTTGTTTAGCAGAGAAATCGCTGGTTAATGTTGGGGCTGACCTAGGGCGACTTGCACCAAGCTCGGTTAAGATATAGGTATAACCGTGTTTAAAGAGCTTAAGAGCCCTATCACATATTTTTTCCAGAAAGGCAAGAAAAGTGGATTTTTGGCGTTCTAATTCCAAGAAATGAAGAGATTTCTACAAACTTTAATTACTGAATTACCTGGACCATTTCTTGATGTTGACCATAGCGGCCTTTAATTTTAGATATAACGAATATTATTTACTTATTCAGCCCATTTTCCGAAAGTCGTTATTCGTAAAACGCTCGGAAGGCAAACTTTGAGCTCCTTAATACAGTAATATCACTACAACGAAAACCGTATACTATTTTTTTTATGTCCGTCATGTATTCTTGATGTACACTACGGCTTTATTTTTTCGTTTTTTGACCACATATCCAAGGTATACATTACTTACAATTACACAAAATTAAAAAAAAATCTTCCTGTATCATTCTAATTTTCTCAGAAATAAAATAAGATTCTTATATAATACTTATACTATATTAAAGTTCACTCTTTTAGCAATACGACATAATATAAATTATTGTCATTAGAAAGGAGAAAACACTGCAAAAAACAATTAGAAGTTGTGTATATATTTGCTTGAGCAAGAGAAGAGCGCTCAGTGCCGCGGTTTTCTCCCAGGGTTGAATAGTTATTTATTTATTTATTTATTTATTTATCCTATCTTTTATAGTTACATCCAAAAAAAATGCGTTCATTTTTTCAACTCATTTTAAAAGAATACCTACGCTATTTTGTAATAAGGCTCTTAACCGCAGTTCAATACTCGAAACTGCTTGCACCATGCTCTGTTAAGCTAACTGCAGTTAAATTCATTAGCCGAGCCCTGGTGCCCGGTTAGCACTATTATCAAACTGCCTTATTTTAGTCGCATATTCAATAATTGCAATCAAAAATAATATGGGATAGGATAGGAAAGGATAAGGGATGGGGTATAGGTAGGTACCTACTATTTATATTATATATTATTGATAGGTACCTACATCTTCGCTCCGTTGTTTTTTTTACACGCCAACAACCTGAATTTAGCTTGGCTCATATTATTAAATAGGTTATTTAAATATCTATTAATATATCTCTTAATACCTACATCTATTAAATAGGTAGACTTTAAATTATTAAATAGGTTCCAAATTCAGTTAAAAATATGTATTATAAAAGCACAGATAAAACCGCTTGTGAGAGATGGAAAATACGAGAGAGCATCGATAAACTTACCGTTCAGACGATCTTTGACAATTTGGTGCGCGAACGCCGCCGCCGCTGCTTGTCTCACCGGATCTAAGGCCACCCCCCAAGCCCCCAAAGCCCCAAGAGCCCTCTGCGCCGGCACCCGAACGACCCCGCCGCCCCCGGGAGCTCCGTACCCCCCGTACCCCAAGGGCGGCCTCAGCTGCAGGCCGTAGAGGGCGTGCGGAGACGCGAAGCTGAGCGCCGAGGGCCCCAGGGAAGTCACCGCGGGCCCATTTGCCTCTTTCTCTTCGGAATCACAGTCCGAGGAGCTTCTCCTGTACGTGGATTCGCTCGTCCTCTCGCTTTCGAAGGCTTTTCCCAATAAACGTGATATGCTGAAGGGCAGAGACACTCTGTTGCGGGCCTCCGAAAGAGTGTTATGGTTCGGTGATTCAGAGTGCCTATCGATATCATTTTCTGTGTAAGATTCTTGAATTTCTGCGCTTCTGTCAGTATCAGCTGATAATCTACTATCAGAATCGACATTTATCTCCTCCTGCTCATCATCAGAGTGAACCGAAGACATTTTTAAAAAACACACACTTAAGTCACTTTTTATAGATATAAGTAGGCAGTTAATTAAACGCACTTTTGAAAAAATGTAAATTGTTAATTAATTATATTAACCGCCGGTTTAGTTAACGGGGCAGTCGCACGCCGGATAACCGCCTCCCAAAGTTACGGTCCGCTAACTAAAAAGTTGCACGGCGGCCGCGGCTTCTGAACTTCTGTGGCAAACGCACACGCACACACCCTCACGGCGCTAAATCTGGCCAATCGGCGACGCCGAGGAGTCAGAAGGGGGAGGCTTCCACATTTGCAGGGCTAGATAAACAGCGGTCTTCGAGCCACACATATCGTTTATATTAATGTACAGTATTCCGTACTAATTAATGTATAGAAGACAGAACCATATTGGTGAGACACCTGTGTGTCTATTATATATATTATATAATAATAATAATAATAATAATGATAATACTAAACTCTTTATTTACACCTAAACATTGAAAAACAACAAGTAGGGTAGACCGGGGACAAATGATACAGGGGACAGTTAAAACAAAGCCGTTTTCTCAGTTCCTATGATAGCTATCAATGTGTGAGTGCCAACAGATTATACCTCTATAGGGCCCCGTATAACCTCTAGTTAGTCGCCGACGTCGGATTGTGCAAACGCCTACAGGGAGCCGACAAAATTTCACGACCCCAAATGTAAATTTTACGTAACATTTCAATCAACTTATTTTTCATGATGGATGTAATGATGTTCACTTTTCCCTTACCTATCATGTACCTTTGGGTCTTGAGATTCTTTTGTGTATTATTTTGTCTGGATATGTGCTATGTAGTTCAGAATAAATTGTTTTTTTGGAAAAAAGTGTCGCCGGGGACGATTGATACAATATTGAAGGGGACAATTGATACGTATCAATTGACCCCGTGTATCAACTGTCCCCGTTGACGATTCATTATCCAGTATTGTCAGTTTTATGATTGTCATGACTAATTAGTCTTCATGACGACATAATTTTGATTTATATGGTACAGCGCCCCTCTATGATCTGTTGTTATCGTTAATATGATAGCCATCTCCTTTTTCACATATCATTAATATCTCAATAATACGTATTTCGGCAAGAACCAAAAATAAAATCGCCTAATGTCCGGTGAAGAAATGACCAACGGACTCATAAATTTATTATTGTAAATTGGGAATTTCAAACAAAAGATAATATACACCTGAACAAATAAAAGGGCACTTAAATAAAAAGGATCAACCAAATTTGTAAAAGCAGGTACCAAACGCGAAATATCTTAAAAACGGACGATTTAATAAGGAACGTAGGAAAAGGTATGATGCTAATTTGACAAGTCATTAGCAAACGGGAAAGACCAGGCACCTGCGGTTAAATGAGTAAAAAGTTTCGAAGTCACTATGGTAGACTTGTGTGAAAATTCAAAGTGAACGGGTGTCCATTTGTGTGTTTTATCTACACGTATTAAGTGAGTACAGATACAGACGTAAGGGTCCTACAAACCCTCGTTACGAGCCTTAGTACGAGGAGACGGCAGCAGCGGGACTGTATCCAGGAAGTGCAACAGCATCCAAGGTAGGAACTTCTAGTTCATTAGGCTTACGTGACCGAGCTCTCCCCAGGGTCTGAGCATCGCTAGTGGATTGCGAAGCTGGGCCACCAAGGACCATTCTAAGCCATTTAAGCCTTTTAATTCCCTTAATTTCCATTTAATTTCCAATTAAAAAGTTAAAAAATAATAATAATAATAAATTTATTAATTTTTAATGGTATTTTAAAAATATTTTTAATTTATTTATTACATTTAATTTCTATAATAATTTCAAAATCATTTTATAAAGAAGAGGAAAAACTATCGTCATTTGAATGTGGATTTCATAGAAAACTTTTAGCTCGAGGTTTGTAACGTTGACTGACCAAGATTAAGAATGTTAATTTTGATCTCGATAAAAAAAAGGAAATTACTAACGCCTAAGTTTTAAGTTTTCGTTTAATCTTGTTTAACAATTTGTTGACATTTTAGATGTATCTTGCCATGCGCCTTTCACAGCGTTTGCTTCGCATCGTCAGTACGTGGCTTTATGGCTATGATTTATAAAGTAATTATTAAGTTTATTGGTAGCCCCGAAATGAGGAGTGTTTTAAACCAAAATATTTGATGAATTAGTTTTTTATTCTTGTTAGAATACATACATGTAGGTGTATAATGTTGACTGAACTAAAAAAGAATGTTTGTTATGATCTCGATTAAAATAGAAATGTTAAATATATATGTACATTATATCTAATAAAAATGATCCCGAACAGTTTTACTAGTTTTATTCGTAAATACCAAAGTGACTTTTAATGTTTATTATTAGGAAAATAGTAGTTAAAAACTGATGGGGACAGTTGAAACATGGGGACGGTTGATACAAACTTATTTTCATACAATTTCTTACTTTTAGTTTTCATTAACTATTTTGGATTTGCTTGCTTAATTTACAAAAAGAAAACTTGAATTATACTTGTTTCTTTAAGATTCGTCACTTTGTTTTCATTATAATGTTATAGGACTTATATATAAAATTTTAGAGGATGATTTATATAATTAATTTTTCAGATATTCGCACCTAAATATTCTATTTCTTTTTATATCTGAGTTAAAAAGCATAAAATTATCTATCTATTACCGTTAAAAAATAGTTTTTCATGGAACAAAATGTATGTTTTTTCATCGGCTGAAATTATGTATCATTTGTCCCCGGGTATGGGACAATTGATACAATCTACCATGGTCTCTTTTCTGGTCTACAGTCGTTGAAGTATTTGACTTTAATTAAAATTGATTATTGAATTAGATAGCTGAATAAATTGTCTATTCAATCATATTGATACATCTATCTAGAGTTTAATACTTTAGGCAATAATCACCTAAAAGTAAAAAGTGATCCAACTGTCCCCGGTCTCCCCTAAATGTATTAAAAGCATAAAAAACACGACTGTCGCACACTGGGAAAGAGCCTATTTACGGCGACAAAAATGTTTTTGTGATAACTATAATAGAAAGCATTTTTAATATTAAGAAAGTTGATTACAGATCATTTAATTTATGTTTTAAGTACTTTAAGCCTATACAAATTAAAAAGTATTGTTATGTTTCTTATGTGTTTATTCAAAATAAAAAAATATAAAATTATATTGAAAATAAGATGAAATTAAACTAATTAAACATACTGGAATCACTTTGTTCTTCCTCATCGTCAACCTCTTGATCAATAGCTATTTCTGGAGAAATATTTTCTAAATATTCAGCAATTGTAATCATTTTAAACACTTGATTACCTACTGAATGTATTATTGTTCTTTCGTTGTTGATGCCGCTTCGAAGTAATCAGAGAATCCGAATTAATCAGCATCCAGTGAATAATATCTCTGTTAGTATCTTTTCTACTGTTTTTCTTGAGTGAAATAGCCTAACGTTTTTGTAGTCTTTCTGGCTAATTTCCAAAACATCCTCTGAGAGCTGGCCTACAGGCAATGGCAAAGAAGCTATAACGTCACTGCCATGGATGAGTAGCTTATGCACAGAGGCACTCATTTTATACCACCGCATATTGTTGGATACAAAGCTTAGCTGTTTCTAAACAGTAAGCTTTAAAAGTTTCTATTTTAATATAATGGCAACTTGAACTCGCAACCAAGATATTGGTAAATCTGCTGATAACTACAGTGAAGGGAGAATTGGTTAATCGTTGCATTTTCTTTAGCTTTTTGGGTGAAGCTTCGAACGCTAATTTCATAACTTTTATAGTTCTTCTTTTCCCAGACTGGAACAAGCTAGATTCAACCGCATATGTAAGCTGTTCGGGAGAAATATTCCTTATGAGCTATTGAACACTTCTTTGTTTAATACGACTTGTTGACACAGAAAATGTTTTCTTTTGGTCTACCTTTTCGTTGATTTTTTTGTTTCGTTTGACTTACTTCAAGCAATCGAGGTAGCTTGATTTCTCCTTCTATCCACAGTGATTTTTTTTCTAGAAACTTCTCCTTAATGTGATGACTCTCCTTCCATTTGGCTACAAACTTCGTTACAAAAACCTTAGCTGAGTGTTTGACAGATTTTTGCAACTGCGAAGTAAATTTGTCAATGCAAAATTTCTCCAAAATATAACTCACTAGTCTTTTATTACACTTTGATAACGACAGCTTAAAAAAAAATATTTTTTTAACTCTAAAAATAGTTATTTTCGAGTAATTTTCACTGAATCCATAAAATCATTTCCACTTACTGAAAATTAAGATAAATTAAATCAAAAGTTGGAAAAAGTTGGGACTAAAACTGCTTTTAAATGAAAGAAAACGTTAACATCTTTGAGTTAAAGGTATTATTAGAGTGGAACTCGGTGGAACTTTTTTTTAAAACTACAATGAAATCGAACACTAATTAAAATATTGGTTTTGATGACTTTCTATAAAAAGTCCAATTATTTTTTAAATCTGAGCATTACTGTATTTATAAAAAATATTTTGAAATGAAGTACTTACTGCTAGGTAAAATATCCACGGTGGAAGTTATTAATTTGGTACGCGGATATTGTAATAAAACACAACTTATTGGCACTAAATTTTGCACACAAATGGATGCAATTTTCCAGGTAGGGGAAGACCCAACTTTTATGACGCCAATTATGCCGTTTTTTTCTATTCTGTTAAAATCCTTTCGTTGTTTCGTACGTAAGGGATGTTGAGGTAGACTTTCCAATTTGAATTATGTTTATTTATCGAATTTGATTTTTTTATTTTTGGCGCCGTAAATAAGCTATTTTGCCCAATGTCGTTACAAAAGGTGAACTTTTGTATTTAAAATTATTTTTAAAACGGTTTATTTTAAAAATACTTCTGGTTTTTGTATTTATTAATAATAGATAAATGTATATATCCCGAATGTACACAATCAGATCTCTCATTTGACACTAAACGCGATAAATTTATGTTAATTTATTGACATTTAGACAACTAGGTACTTACTAGATATTTGGACAGTTAAGATACATTTTGTGTAATTTATTTTGCTAAATTAATATTCCAAAAACATTTATTCGTTACATGATCTACATGTTTTATTTCTGAAAGCCGCAAAGAAAAAGAACGAAAAAACTGTCAAATGATGACTGTCATGTAACCAACACGTAACACGGCGAATTATATCGAATACGCTGCTTTCTCATTATATGAGAGCAAGAGGTCGTCGCACGTAGGTACCTACCTTCCCTATGACATTTGGGATACAAGTTCAACCGAACGAGACAGAGCAATAGGTACGTTAGAACGGGATATGAAATGATCTATCGTCGATTTTCCCGTTCCAAAACTATCTGTCGATCGTGCGGTATTAGATTTAGCTGCCTTTTCTTCGGTGGGTAGTTTTAATGCGAAAAAATGCCAACCGTTTATTTCACATTCCGCCCTGACGTACTGCTCCGTCTCGTTCACATGATCTAATTCCCGATTTTAGTTCAAGAGAAAGGCAATTGAGCCCAATATATCTAGTTTGTGAAAACTTTTAATCGGCCTTAGATTTGCAAAATATGTATTAGTACCTATTACAAAACGCTGTAAATATTCTAAACAATAATAATAATAAATTTAAAGATGTGTCTGTGAAATATGTTAGAAAATTTCCTAGTGTTCTTAAAACGTCGCAACAAACAGGGTAAAACAGGGAAACATTGATTTGAAAGGTCACTGAGACAAAAAGTTATACGTACCTATATCTATTGTTTCAATTCTTTTTTTCGTATTTCTACATAATTGGAAATTAAAAAAAATATCCGGCAAATGACGCGCCTCTCGTTATCAATAGGGGAGATATGTACAAAATGACATACATGGACAAAACGACATAGTGCCCTTTGCGCGGGAACTGCCAGGTATTCCTTTCTCAAATCGACCGCTAGAGGCGCGGGACAAGGCGTCCGCAATCATGCGAGCGCGTCAGTTCCCCCCGCGCACGCGGCTGCGTTTGAAGTGGCATAACAGAATTTGTGTATTGGCGAGTTTTTTTTGTATGCAGTTCGTATTTACGCAGGTAAGTGTTTTCATCGTATTTCTTGTACATACTTGATGGAGTGCTGTTATTTGAAGTCCATTGTGTCAGCTTATAGTGCGTTTTCGTGTTTATTTCTGTTATAAAATATATATTTTATTGTTGAAAAATTTTATGCTGCTATGGACAAAATGACATAGACTGACTAGGGACAAAATGGCATAGTATGTCATTTTGTCCATACATATGGACAAAATGACATACTACAAGATGGTGATTATAAAACTTTAGGTTCACCGGGTTGTTTGGAAGAAATTGCCTAAGGAATTGTTTGGAAGAAGTCTGCCCTTGCGACTATGAAGTCGCACAAAGATTATTATTATTATTATTAATATTTTTTGATATTTTGTTCTAGTTTGCGGGAAAATTCCGCGCAACTATCAACGAACATCCACGCGGCAAAATTGGAACTATGAATCAATGGCGAAATCAATGGATGCTGTCAAGAATAAAAGATGGGATGGCTTTTGGCTTCAAAAACCTTTTCCCCAAGCAACATTGAGACGCCATGCTTTAGGTCATAATAAGATGCTAAAGCCAAATGCCAAGGGACTGGGGAGATTCAAAACAACTTTTCCCAAGGAAGTTGAACGAAAACTAATACAGCATTTGAAAACTCTGGAAACAAGGCTGTTCCGCTTAACATGCAAAGACAGATGGCAGAAAATTATGGATTCGAAAATTCATTCAACAAAGAGAAGAGAATAGCCGGTCAAGAATGGTTATCTGGGTTCCGGGAAAGAAACCCCGATATAAAACTACGAAAACCAGAGCCGACATCTGCAGCTAGAGCGCAAGCTTTTAATAAGCCTCAAATTCAGCGGTTCTTCAATAAACTGCAGGAGATTCAAGAGAAGGAAAATATTCCTCCATCAAGAATATATAACGTTGATGAATCGGCACTACCAACTGTGCAAAAACCACAAAAAATATTTGCCACAGCTGGAAGGAAGCAAGTAGGTGCTATAACCAGCGCGGAACGAGGATCCAACGTTACAGTTGTTTGCTGCATGAAGACTACAGGCAACTACGTCCCACCCTGTCTCATATTTCCCCGTAAAAATATGAAGACAGAACTAACAGATGGTGCACCTACTGGAACATTAGGTATAGCACAAGAAACAGGGTGGATGACAACAAACGTGTTCTGCACTTGGTTAACCCATTTTCAGTCATATGTCAAGGCATCCATCGAAGACAAAGTGCTCCTGTTCGTCGACGGTCATGCCAGCAATAAAGGAATAGACTGCCTAACGTATTGCAAAGAGAATGGAATCATCTTAGTCTGTTTTCCTCCACATTGCACGCATAGGATTCAGCCGTTGGACGTGACCTTTTACGGACCTCTTAAAACTTATTTCAATCAAGAAATCACAAAATGGTTGAAATCTCATCCTGGTAGACTCGTCACACATCTTCAAATCGGTGCCCTCTTTAACGGCGCGTATGGAAAAACTACAACTGTTGAAGTTGCTTGCAAAGGAGTCGAAAAAACTGGCATTTGGCCACTCAACCCGGACATATTCCCAGATTATCTCTTCGCACCTGCTGAAACTACCAATATACCTGCTGAAATTGAAGAGATGAACATAGAAGATGATAATGTTCCAGTAGGGCGTCAACAACGAACATCATCTGAAGAACCGCGCACATCAGTACAAAGTTCTCCAGCTAAAGAATCTAGCTCAGCCATTCCTGGGCCGTCCACTATACCGGATGTCTCAAATATTAATATTGAGGTATCATCACCACTACCGAAAGGAAAATTCGTTAGTGGTCAAGGAAAAATAAAGACGAGGAAACGCGTAACGGAAGTTGTCTTAACATCTACACCAAATATGGAAGAAGTCAAAAGAAAGTCAAATGCTACACCTGTGAGAGAAAACAGAAAGGTACAGAAGGTAACGAAGTTCTTAAACCTCAGTTCAGATAGTGAGGAACTGTTTCCTTCCCTAGAAGACGAGAATGACGATGACGCCGCCTGCATATACTGCAACGACTTATTCTCTCGATCCAAACCAGGAGAAGGGTGGTTGAAATGCATGGCCTGTGCACGTTGGGCTCACAGCTCATGTGCTGATGTGCCGAAAAAAAGTAAAATATTTGTGTGTGAACTGTGTACCTAGGTGAAGTATTGTGATTTAATTGAAATACTAATTTTTTTCTTTCCTATGTCATTTTGTCCCTATTTGGTATGTCGTTTTACCCATACCACATTGAAAATATTGTTCCGACAAATTTTGGTATTTTCTGTCTTAACTTTTTAAACTGTAGTTTTAAGTGGGAAATGATTACACTTCTGAGTTCCTAACTAAGCAATGATTGTACAATTACATGAATATGTGTAATTTGTATCTTAATTTCCGAATTATAGTTCTAAAACTAAACAGTATGTCATTTTGTACATATCTCCCCTACACTGAGTTACTCGATTTCTGAAGTTCCGATCGAATCTGTCGACATAGCAATAAGTGGGTAAGAGGGCTATTTTTTGTCGAATATTTTCCTTTAAAAGGCCCCTTCTTTTTTAAATCGTCTAGATAAACTGTCTAGATAAACTGTCCTTCTAGATAAGCTGTCTAATAAGTAGGTATCCAAGGAATTATTAAGTATCTAATGAATACTGTTTATCTGTTGATTTATTCGTCGAATAACATTGGCGAGTTTTTCAATCATCAAATGACTGTCAAATAGTTATTGGAAGATTTTTCGCAATGTTGGCAGCACCAAATTTAGACAATAAACGAAAAGCGAGACAGAATGATTGAACCACTCTATATGCTAGAGCGAGAAGCTCTTAAAAAATATTTATTTGACATTTGCTTTCAACACAACCTTGATTTGCGCGCTTCGTGTGTTTGTTGTGTGCGTCTTTCGTGAATTTGTCAGTTTGTCGTTTAAAAATGGAAAGTGTATTATTAAAACGAGATAGGTCCGTTAATTCCAGAACAGACTGTAGTCTAGTGGAGCTGATAAAATCCATCAAATCTGTACTTTTTTTGCTTCGCAAACAATGATGTATTTGCTCTTTTTTACACTGTGTTAATTATGTCAACATTGTAAATTTTTAATTTGGATTTAAATAAATAAAAATAATTTTAAAAAAATTACGAGGGCAAAGCTGGAAATACTAACGGACACAGTCTGTAGATTTCGGCATATTGTGGAAAACAAAAAGACGGACTCTGTAATAAATAAAGATAAAGAAGAAGCATGGCAGAAAATAACTGATTCTTTTAATGCTGTCAGCGGGATCACGCAGCGAGATCGGCGAAAACCCTCAAGCTAAAATATGACGGGGTGATTCTAGAAATTTGCTCAAGTTCCACATCATCCCATTGTACAAAATTATTAGGTTTGTTTTTCATTACTCTTTGTTCTCTCAGAACCGGATTTAAGTAATTATACATTTCTGCTTCTTCTTCAATACCGACGTCATCTAAACACATGGAATAAATCCATTTCTCAATGCAAAAGATCACCAGAAATTATCACAACTTAAAGGACTCTCTAGACGATCAAGCATGCTTGTCAAGAATCGCGTCGCGGGCTGAGAGGGGATCGTAAACCGCAGGAAATATGCCTAATTTTGTAATTTTATACCAGAGAGTAACGTCATTCATCAATCAATTAGGTACGTCTAATCAACATGACTCCCCGGTATAAACTACATACCTAATTAGGCATTTTTGGTAAATATTACAAAAAATATTTGCATACTTCCTGCGGACTACGATCCCCTCCCTGCCCGCAACGCGAAGTTTGTCAAGCATGCTTGATCGTCTAGACAGCCCCTAACCTCTCACTGCCAAAATAAAATAATCAATTTATTGACGAATAACTCGTTATCCGACCCGCGTAGCAACGGATACGAGATAACTTTATTCAGCGAATAGTATTTTCATAATTGGATAACTGTTAACTGACTGTTAAAAAAATATTTGTTTTACTATCTAATGAATAATTCCTATCCGACTGTTTATCTGACGATTGAAAAATCGGCCCTAAGTGGGATAGGGTCCTTGGACGATCGGTGTAAACAATGGATTTCAGACATCCCAATAAAAAGGAAGTCTCAAGGGTTGAAATCAAGCGATCGCACCTGCCACGGAACCTGTGAAAATTAAACCGCATTTCTTTAAATTAATTTACAAAATTGCTTTGAATTTGAATAAGTTTAGTTTAATTTAAAACTGCACCGTAATGTTCAATATTAACGCAATTTGTTAGCGCTTGGCCCAAACCCACTCATAGCCGAGTAACTAACCGCGCCGCCGAGGCGTCGCAATGAAACCAAACTGGGTTCATCCGCGGGCCGAGAGAGGTCGCTCGTCGATTTTATTAATTAATTTAATACTCGGATGAAATCAGTCCTTGGCTACTTGTCGGGAAAGCCTTGGGGTGACAAAACCGGTTTTTTTTATAAATAAATTAAATAAAACAAAAAGATGGCACTCAAAAAAAATGTGGTCTATCCCTATACTTCACAAAACGATGCTACTTGTGGAGCGAAGCGGCCGCTCTTTAAACTAAGAAAGGGACGCAAATACTTTTTGGCGCCCGCTGCAAATACGCCAGAAAGAGACAAACATATCTCTCGCCGCTGTGGCTTTTTATATAAATGATGGTAATTTGATTATAATACCTTAAATGCGGTTGGGCGGATGCCTGTTATAACAATATTATTACTGCCCAATGCCATATTTTAATTGTAGTTTAAAATCGCTGGCATTTTGCCGATTTTTCGGCCATGTTTGTCATTTGTCTTGATATCGCACCAACAAAATGGCGGCTGGGCGCTTTGACGTCAATGCAAAAAAAAAAAATGTTTTGAAATGTTCTTTTGTTATTCTATTCCAAAATTTGCAATATTTTATACAGCAATAAAATCTAAATTTCCAGCTCATTGTTATTTCAAGGGAAAAAATCACATTCAGCCAATCATAGAGCTGCTCTTTTCAAGCCACGCCTTTACATATGTCTGATTGGCTGGCGCATGTTCCTATATTTGCTTATTCATAAAGCAGTTTTAGAAGTGTAAAGAGCGCCATCTACCGGTTAAAATGACAAACAGTTGTTACATCATCCGCTAGATGGCATATCTTATTTATATTTTTTAATTGCAGCGACATCTACCGTTCGATTTCTGTACTCTTTACTTCGTATCAAGCTTGATAAATGAAGAAATCGGAAGATGGCGTTAGCTGTCTTTATTTACTAAAATTAATAATTTATTCGTTTGCATAACCAGAAGCTTTCATCAATTCGTAAAGCTGCATTATTTGACCATCGGATAAATTATCCAAAACGTCTACGTCCAACGAATCTCCAAAGTCGCGCTTCGATCGCAGGTTATCTTTACTCGATAACTGTTGACTTAGCATAACCGCATACTTCTGAAAGTTATACACATTTTTAAAACACATAATAACGACACAAAAACACGGTATTTTACCGTCCATTCGTGCATGAAGACATTGGCTTCGCTAGGATTACACTTTTTGTGCCGTTTGAACTCGTCCTTCGCGTATTTGTCCCCCAATAAACGCAAATCTGAGGGCAAACCGCGGTGCAACCTCATCACTATTTTATAAAGCGCTTTGACTCGTTTAACATGGTCCATTATCACAGAAAATTGCAAAAACTAACGATTACGAATGAAAACAAACGAGCCAACCTCAAAATAATCGAAAGTAATTTGACAGCTGACTGAAATAACATTTTTTGTTATGGCAACCCGCACAAAAAACGATTTTGACGTCTAGTTCCCGCCCTACACGTTGGCCAATGTTAAGCCACATCGTTAAGGTGGAAGCGAGTCGGCACAAATGATTTGTACGAAAAATGAATGGGAAAGAGCGAGAGAGTCATCAGCAAAGACACAAATTGTTGGCCAACGTGTAGAGCGGGCATAGGAACCGTGCATGTAGAACAGCAGCGCCTCACGCGGACACTTCTATAAACAAATTGAAACTGGTCAATAGCGCTGAGTGGTAAACCACCGAATTTGTAACGATTTAAATAAAAAGAAATCGTAATGTGTCCGTGACATTTATCTTAGCCGAAAGTCAATCACTGAAAAGTGTTACATTTGATACAGTTATGAAAAAAAGGGTGGATGTTTTTGACAGTTAATCCGCCCCAGGGTAGACAGTCTTCACTCGAGTCGACCTTTCTGCAAGTCGACTTAAAAAAGTCTTTCATCTCTAGTTTTCTCGACGCAACTCCTGTCTCGCGCTGTCAAATCGTTATCAGTGTTTTTTCAATACTAAGTGTTTTTTACCCGTTGTTTGATTTACATAATTTAACACCTGACATTATAGAGCTTTACGATGATTATAAAAATATCAATTTCCTTTCATAAACCTAGAGATCACCGTGGCAAATTATGATACCTAGTGCCCAAAGTGTGTAGAAATTTTTAGATTTTCGTGTTTTTTTTAACATTTCGTCGAGAAGCGGTTTCGTTTCAATTATCAGGTATAGGGTATGTTGATTAAATTCATAAATTTACTGAAAAATTACAAAAAATATTCACTTTCACGATATTCGATTTTAATTTTATGACATTGCCAGCGATTCTAATGTTATGAGTCTATTAGGATTATTATAGTATAGCTTGGAATGTTGGCGCGTGCGCGTGCAGCTTTTACGTAATTTTCTAAGATTTCTTTTGCGTGGTGTAGGTAGTCGCTTACAATGACGCTAGTGAATGATTTTAGTAATTAAATAACTGCAGTATAGGAACCCTCTCCAAAAAAAAAATCTGGAAGAAAATTGTGTCGGTCGCTATAAATAAGCGAGATATAGGCATTCCAAGTTTAAGTTTTATATATAAACAAATAGGCCAAAATAAAATTCAATGCGCTATATTCACCATGCTGATTCCGAATCTTCCATAATCTTTATTCGATCTCAATAAATAAGCGAGATATAGGCGTTCAAATTTTTCATCCCAATGTCAAGAAAGTTGCGGCCATTTTGTTTGTACATAGGGTAGGGGGCCCAAAAGATGAACATCCCCCAGAAGATGAACATTTGACGGATTTTCGAATATCCTAAGAGATGGTATTTTTTTCTGTTGGGGAAACATTTTTTTTTCGTAATGGCAATGACATCCCTATGCTTGTGTAGAATTTGGTGTCAGTATTGCGACCAGTCGTGACAGGATAGCGCGTTGAAATTGTGCCTGGAGTGATTCGTTACTTTTGTATGGAAACCTTCTAAGGTATGCACTTACCATCACTAAGCTTTTTCGTTGATTGTTCGAATTTGAATTGTCAGAACATGACTCTAATGCTATGGATGAAATATACACTATGTTATTGACTGTTAAAAGAGTTTAATGGAAATTAAAATCAGTTATGTTATTTAAAAACCGCTGTTCAAGTAATGGTCCTCAAAAGTTAACTGAAACCCAATAGTTGAACGTCGTTCATGTATTGGGTATTTCCACGAAAAGTAGATTAGCGTTTTTGACGCACGACTGGATTATTTTATTTGACAATAATGGCATGAATGACTTAAGCATTTTATTATTTATATTACTACCAAAACATGAACTTCTGTTTCCATTGTAATTAAAGAGTTTCTGTTGAAAATAGTTTGTATGGTGTTCAATTATTGGGTACCGAGACCAATAGATGAACGAACATTTTTGTATGATGTTCATCTATTGGATATTGACACCAATACTTGAACGAACAAATAATATTCGTTCAACTAATGGCGGCGGTAACCATTAAGTGAAATTTGAGCCGAGGAGGCCAATTTATAATCAAAAAATCGGATAAGCAGTATTTCGATAACAAAGGGCATTTTTTTTAAAATTATTGAAATGATTTTCTAGCTCTAAAAACTAATCAACATTACTTCTCAATATAGAATTAACATTTAAATATTTACTTCTGCCCTGATTTCATATTACTTAAACATGGCATGGTCCTTGGCATGCATCACTCTAATGAGCAAATACGAGTATTTAGATCTATTTATTTACGCGTATTATATAATTCACCACAAGATTAATGTATACTACATAATATATTTATTTGCCAGATGTCACCCAAGGTTGAGAAGAAATACTCGCAGAAGTCTTCAGAAACAGCAGTGAAGCTTATAAAGTCGAACGCAATTTCGTTACATCGGGCCAGCCTGCAATTTGGAATACCAAAGGGAGCTTTGCACAACAAGGTGCGAGGCAAAGTTCCACTGGAGTCTAAAAAAGGTCCTGCCACAATATTAACGGATCATGAGGAGAATAAACTCGCGACATGCATAATAAACATGGCCAAAATTGGATATGCTATGAATATCGAAGACGTTAAGGATTCTGTTCAACACTTCATGGAGAATTCCATCAGAGCAAAAGAATTTCCGGGTGGGCGGCCAGGAAGAAAATGGATATGCCTGTTCTTAAATAGACACCCTAACATTACCAAGAGAAATACCGAGATTATTTTCCGTTCTAGAGCCATGATAAGTGAGAAGATGACCAGAGAATGGTTTCAAGCCTTAAAGACGTACCTAGATCAAGAGAACCAATCAGACATTCTCAACGACCCACGCCGTATCTTTAATTCAGATGAGACAGGAATTCAACTCGGCCCAAAATCAGGAGTCGTACTAGGATCAAAAAGTTATCGGAATACGTACGACGTAGCTATTGCAAAGGAGAAAGAATGTATCACCACCCTGAGTATTTTTTACGCCAATGGTGATATTGCACCTCCAATGGTAGTTTATCCATTGAAGCGGATATCAAAGAAATAGTGAATTTCGTCCCTGATGATTGGGGAATAGGACGCTCGAAATCTGGTTGGATGATTGGAGATACTTTTTATGACTATATTGTAAATATTTTCTATCCCTGGATCATTAAAAAGAACATTACAATGCCAATATTGCTACTACTTGATGGACACAAATCACATGTTAACTTACAATTGCACGAATTTTGTAGAGAAAAAGATCTTATACTGTATTGCGTTTTGCCCAACGCCACGCACATACACATACAGGGAATGCGAACAATTCTTCATAAATTGATGTTTTAAAAGTCATTGACTCAGCTGCTTCAAGTTCAGCAGTAACTGACTGTGAACCAAGTACTTCGGCAATGTGAGTGATACCACTATCTAAACAAATTATAGTTCTAAGTAATGAACTAGTTGATCGAAAAGAAGTAGTACTTCAAACAAAAAGGAAATTTGAGGTAAATGAAAATAAATTTAAAAGCATTGGCGAGATTTTGATATATCCTGAGAGTCAGAAGAAAGCGACAATAAAAATAAAATATTCACCCATACCATTGGCAATTACATCAAAAAATTTAACGAGATTATGCAAAAAAAAGAAACGGAGAAGAAATAAACAGAAGAGGCTATACTGCTTCGAAAAATAATGAAAGAAAAAAAGAAAGCTGAAAAGCCACTAATAAAAAATTGTACTAAAAATAAGAAAAGAAATAGTAGCACGTTCATGGCTAATGGTATTTTGAGGACTATAGCTTCTATTGAAAAGGGATTTCACACAGACAAAGAAAACACTAAGGGTAATATAATAAATACCAATGTGAAAATAATTACTGGAAACTCCAAAAGCCTACAAGAACTATCGAATTCAATAAGATATGGTACACACGTCGTTGTCGTTTTTTCTACTAATAAGAGAGACCGCTATTACGTAGGAAAGGTGGTAATGATAAATACGGAGAAGACAACGTATAAAGTCATTTTTTAAGAAAGAAAGGCAACAAATTGGATACTTTAACTTATTTTGTGAATCCAGCTGTTTCAGAACTTTCAGAAGTTTCTGTTAAGAATATAAAAGAAGTTTTGCAAATGCCCTCTTATAGTCGACGAGGCTTGTTGTGATTTTCAAACGCCGTATTTGATCTGAAAATGTGTGAGTAAAAGTTTGTCTCATTATATTTGAAAATTGTACATTTTAATAAAATGTATGTAAAAGTATTTATTATAAAAGCGTATTTTCTATGTACCTAAACATAGTTTTTCTTGTTTCCTATGTTTCTTAGTTCATAATCTGGGCCGTTAATGTTCATAGATAGGACACAAGCGTTCAACTACTGGTTATTTTCGACTTTTTCACAGTTTATATTTTTTATAAAATTGTACTATCGCTTTAAACTAAAATAAAAAATATAGGCATAATCCTAATTAAATTATCTATAAAATGTACATATACGTAAAAGGAAATAGGTTATATAAAGCCATAAAAAACCATCATAAAGTCGGCCACATCCTTAAATGTTCATCTATTGGGCCCCCTACCCTACCGTGTTTGACACATTCGAGTAGGTAGGTATATCGTAATATCGATAAGAATTAGCGATATTGCAGAAATTATGACAATTTGCAGAGTTTTTATATTAATCGAAATATTTTGAAAAAAAAAACGATTGGAAAAATGCATATTTTCGCGAAACTTAAAAAAATTGCACTATTTTCGATGTTTTTTCAATGACTGCATATTGATGACAGAAGATATCCTGAAATGTCGTTTGTTTTAGGTTACCTTTAGTCATCAATACACCAAGTAATTTCGTAAAAACTTCGAAAATTGTCCAATTGTTTTAGATGATCGCTAACACATGGTGTTAATTTGATATTGAAGAAATTTAGTTTGTTTCAGGTTACCTTTTGTCATCATCACCAAAGTCATTTTGTAAAAACCTCGAAAAAAAAAGAACCGAATTATCGTTAACATGTGGTCATGTTACCATCATTTTTTTTTTCGAATTTCGCGCGAAATTCGAAAAAAAATATTTATGTACTTGCGGTAATATTTAAATATTTAGGAATTTTCTATTGTTTCAGGATACCTTTTGTTATCAAAACGCAGTCATTGAAGAAAACCTCGAAAATAGTCTCATTTTTTTAAATATCGCACATGTTTTTTCACGACCGTGCCATCATTTTTGTAATATCGCGAATTATTATCGGTATTAGAGAACTCGCGATATATCGACTATTTTCCGACACTACTTCTGAAACAATATGGCCGTTTTGTTGACGTTTAGTATGCAAACTTTGAATGCCTATATCTTGCTTATTTATTTAGAGCGACAAAAGATTATTGCAGATTCGGAATCTGCGTGGCGAATATAGTCCGGTGACGTTTAAAAATCAACAATCCAGGAGAGGTTCCTATTCTGCAGTTATACCTAGACCTCGTCTAATAAAAAAAGACCTCGTAAAATAAAAAAGTATTTTTCTTCAAAAAGTGCTTTATTGGACATAAACATACAAAAACAGTACTGGTAGTTATAGATTGTAAGTTTTAATATAGAATGTGTCCTCGTTTTGCGTTGATAACACCTTTCACTCTTGTAGGCATAGAATCTACCAGGTTTTGACAGCTCCCCGTCAGTTCATCATCGTGAAACCAGACTTGAATTACTGCACTGATCATCTTGGTTTTCGTTGTGCAATCCATCTTGTAGAGCCGTTTTCATGCAAATGGCTTAGAGGTTTTCGATCGGGTTGAGATCGAGGTAGTTTCCAGGCCATTGGAGTAAAGTTGATTCTGTGTGAAAAACAGTTTCACTTTTTTCGAAGAATGGCATAGGGCGGGATCATATTATATGATTTGATATGTCAATATATTGGTCCTAATTCATCATGATGACCAATCTATTGACAGCTTATCAAACCATATGATACGGGAGCTCCACAAGGTCTATCCTTCCGACGAGGGAATTTTTCAACAGGATCTCGCCCATGCCATTATTCGAAAAACAAAGAGTAAAACCTTTTTTCGAGATGAAGACGGATATACATTTGTACAAGGACCGTCGACTGACCCACAGAATGGCTAATCTGGATGTTTATAAAGATAACAGGTGTCAAATTTGATAATAACAGGTGATAACAGGTGTCATCCTAACGGAGCTTTCGTAAATTGAATTATGTTTCAACAAGAACTTTATTTTCCAAAAAATGATTTTCTGCGAGAACAGATTGTTTCTAATAATTATAAATACAATACTAGAGCTGTCGACTACTACGGGCGAACCCGTCACCTCAGAAAGTTTTAACGAAATGTATCGTTCTGTCTCCCGTGAGGTGAGCGCAAAAGACTTAGGACAAAACATTCCACCGTCAAGTTTCGCCACATGCCCGTAAGAGACTAACGCCAACCGCGAGATAGCTAGGTTAGTCACACAGCGGGCCGAAACTCGCGCCCTTACTGACAGTTGCAACCAGATTAATCCGGTCTCCCGAATGGTTAGGTACGGGTTCGAGGTCGCTTGGGCGGTCCTCTTACGTAGCGGTGAAACGGTGTCTACCGAATCTATCGCAGACCACTGCGTCCTTTGCCCGGCGCTTCACCCGGGATCGGGTAACCGATTGGTCGTTTCAAGAGCAGTCGCCGTAAGGTGAACAACTGCCCCCGCTTTATAGGAGACAGTACTGTTTCCAGACTCCCCCGAATGTCAATATGGCTGTGTCGACTACAACGGGCGAACCTGTCACCCCTGGCTGGTATAACGATATGTAATCATTCTTTCAGCCGCGGGATGAGCGTGGAAGACTTAGAGACAAAGACAATCTACTGTCTACCTCGCCAGCAGCAAGCTAGAGACCGACGCCTTTCGGCGAGGCACCGGGAAAGGTGCACAGCGGGAAGCCTCGCCCCCTAACTACCATTTTTGGTAGGATATCTTCGTATAGAATTACCCTTCAGGATACCTCCTTACCTCCCGACTGGTTACGGGTCCGAAGTCGTTTACGTGACCTCTGCAGCAGCAGTAATTCATATAGTATTAGTATTACAGCAGTAATTCAATTAGAATTTATCGCTGACCTGGGCGTTCTTTGCCCGTAGTGCTACACGGGGTCGAGTGGCTAAAGGTCATTTTAAGAGTGGCTTGACAACAGGCCAACATCCACCCTCGCTGCTTAGGAGACAGTGTATTTCCAGTCTCCAGACTCCGTCAGCAGCTGCACGAAAAACCGTTCACCCTCCCCCCGAATGTCAGTCAGAATGCACAATCGATTGGCTGACGCCGCACGATGCGCAAACCATCCAGGAGCACCAGAAGATTGACTCCTGGGGAAACTGGCCATCAGGCCAGTCCTACCCGGGTTCGCACTTCATGCGTGGAGGCTACCGGATGGGTGTTGACCCGTGAGTGTGACCGACCCTGAACGAATGGGTTTTCGTGGCCAACTCCAACAGGGTCCATTAGCTATATACATACAATAGTTCACTTTTTATAACGGCAGTCGTGTTTTTTTTTTAAATGATTGTCTTGTTAGTAACTCTTAATATTGTAAACACTCCCCGCGACCTGTTGATGTACTCTACCAACGGCTACTATCATACGCTATCCCTACTACGCGCCGATGCTGCTGTCAATTCATTGCCATACGCGAAGCCGGTCGGCGGGCTCCTTTCACTCGGAAATCGCGCTCGGGAAATCGCGAATACTACCAAAAGACTCCGACGAAATATCCAAGGAAATTGAATTCGGGCTTCTTTCGCAGGACCAGCGATGACTACGACCACCAACCACGAGATGCTCCTGGGAGGAATCGAAGGGTAAGTCTCACCATTTTATTTGAGGAGAGAACCATGTCTCCATGTCTCCATGAATAACATTAGAACCACACTAATGCCTAAGACAGAACAATGGGGAGGGTTATAGCCCTCCTTCATTCCTTACCCACATATACATACATCTTTTGGCAGCTAAAAAAGGCAACTTCCATCTCATTAACACGCTTTTATTAGGTCGACCTGTATGTAACTATGTAATGGAATCTAAGGTAATCTTCTAAGGATCGTAGCGTCATGAAAATTGGCAGCTGTGTGTATTGTATTGTCTGATGACAATACAATAATATGGTACTGTCGAACTGATCTGATGATGGAGTCGGAAGATATGAACTGGAATTTCACGATGGAACATCGTATCATACCTGTGTTTGGACTTGTTAGAAAAGTCTTGGAATGAACTTTGCCCACGATTAGGTTTCAAGGTCTGATGATGAAGCCGGAAGATAGGCACTGGCATTCCATGATGGAATATCGTATCATAGCCGTGTTTGGACTTGTTAAAAAGGTCTTGTAATGAACTTTGACCACGATTTAAGATCATTTATAAAAAGCGTGTTTTTAGTGTTTTTTTTTCAACTATTAATTTATTTTATTTTTATCATAAGTAAATAGATGCATTATTTTACTAAGTTTTTATTTTTTATATTTTACTTTCCCAGCAGAGGGAAAGTATTGTGAACGCGCATTTTTTTTCTCGAAGACAGATATATACATTTTGTCTCCCCCCCCCCCTCCTTTGAGGCGATTAAGGCCATTTCTAGGCGAAAGTATGTCTGTGAGTCTGTGGTTTAGTTAACGTGTCCGGGCCAGGTTAGGACACGTTTTTCTAAAAATATGCGGCCTGGATGGTCTTGTTGTTAATCGAACAACAAGACCAATCAGGCTCTTGTAGGTCCTGGTGTATGATGGGGGTTGACAGCTGTGGGCAGGTTAGGAGGTGGTCTTCATCCTCCAGCGTTTCATATGCGTATGTAAGATTCGCTCTGTCGCCTTAGCGGACCAGATTGGCTGGGCATCTTGTCACAGTTTCCTGGGGCCCGGTGTGAGTCTCTGTGTATGTGAGACTGTGTGTATTCCTCCACGATAGCACCCAAACGCTTCATCCGATTCAACTGAAATTTGGCATGCTGGCATCATTCGGTCATGGCAAGAGTTGAAAAGTGAAATACTTAGGAGCTATAAATATTGCTATTAGAGACTTGAAATCCGGTACACAGATGCCTTGTTGCACCGAATATTTTGCACCGATATTTTGGTTGGAATATCTCGTATGCATGCGCCGCAAATAATATTTAAAGTCCGCCATATTTAAGAAAAACTACACCATATTTAAATTTGGAAAACTACCATTTTAATAAAACGGAAAATACTACAAATATAGGTACTACGGATTGGCGCGCAGGGGGCGGTTGCGTTGGCGCGGGGGGAGGAGGAAGTCTTGGGATGACAAAACCGATTATTTATCATAAATAAGTACCTACTTTTTTACTAAGTTTTTATTTTTCAACAGCATTAGCTGTTATTATGGACTAGTTGGTACACTCTAGACTTAATAATCAATGGCGAATTGGAATAGTTCTCCTGAATAATATTTGAAACAATGAAATAAATAAAAGTCCTTCGCTTATTAATATTACATTGATTTTGTTTTGGAACTGAGTTGGTAATGAGCGATAAATACGCTTCAGACTCCAAAACATTGACTGAGTTGTTGCGAAATTCCTGGTTTTCAAATAATCACTATTATGACAGATAAGCCTGAGATAATAAATATATATTCCATTTATTTCCATGCTCTAAAACTTATTCAGAAACTGGTTTTAATTAATAATTACATTTAATTTATTGGAAATATTCATTATCTCTGTATTTACGTCTTCTAGATACAGCGTAATATTCGCGCGGTGTTGACTTTATCAGTCATTTGCTTAAATTTGCAAGATAATTCGATTTATCCTTGAACGTTATTATCTCGCTATACACGAGACCTGGTCAATCGGCTGGCTCCAATCGTCTTATGACATGTATGGCAGTTCATTTCATTTGGATATCAATCTCGATTGCTGGGTTGTATTAGGTATATTTTGTCATTTTTCTTTTCCGGTTAACCAACAGCCCAGGAGGGAAAGTTATGTGAACGCGCTAATTATTTTTTTCGTGATGAAGTTTGACTGTGTGTGTCTGTCTGTGTGTGTGTATTGCTCCACGATAGCCAAACGCGTCCAAACGCTTCATCCAATTGTGCTGAAATTTACGAGATATGAGGTGATATGTAAATAATAGACAAAATTTTAACAAAAAGAAAAAACGACTACATTTTTTTAATAAGTGCAGCAGCCATGTCATGGTGATACTTAGAACGGGCTATCATAATTGAATGCGTATACAAAATTGTATATATGTGCTGTTGACCGTTGAGGAGTTCCCTAGTTGGAAGCCAACCCTGGGCGCCGCAGTCCATGGTGAAACTTAGGACGGACTGTCGAAATTGAATACATATACAAAATTGTGTGTCTGTGCTGTTGACCGTTGAGGAGTCCCCTCTACAGGAATCAACCCTGGGTGCAGCAGCCATGTCATGATAAAACTTAGAACGAACTATCCTAACTGAATGAGTATACAATTTGGGGTTTGTGCTGTTGACCGTTGAGGAGTTCCCTCGCCGGGAACCACCCAAGGTGTAGAATCAGGTCATGCTTACCATAAAAATAAATGAATTGTTATCGGAATTGAACCAACATGTAAAGTTTCAATTTCTTGAGACCAATCTGTAAGCAGGTAGGTAGGTAGGAGTTCTGAGGTCACAAACATTAAAAAAAAGATACAACCGAATTGATAATCTCCTCCTTTTTTAAAGTCGGTTAAAAATGTTTTAACTCTCCTAGGTTTCCCCTATATATGTCAGTTATTATAGACTTGTACAGTGTACACTCTAGATTTATTAATCAAGGGCGAATTGAAGTTGTCTGTAAGTCTCCTGAATCTTTTTTGGTCGATTTTGTATATAAATACTAACAATATATTTTTTTAATGAATTATCTCGTGTTACCTAATAATTAATCTTGTTAGTCAAGTATATTATATATTTATATAATATATATAATATGTAGGCCGGCCAAAAAGGCTGCGCACGGATCTGGTAACCACCGCAACCGTCAATTGGCGTTTTTGGCCTCCCAGGGGTTAAGGCATACTGATTCCGCATACTTTAATTAGTATTTGATTTATCTGGTTAATATCGATTCAATAAAAAAAACGACAAATCACATTGATTTCACATAAATCACATAAATCATTTTAATGAATTGAGTGTGATTTAAAAAAAACTATTTGTTCTGTTTTAAAAAACCATGGAAGCCTCTTATAATTGAAATTTCCATACACAATCTTAAAATGTCCATCTTTTTTCCCTACATACCTATTTCGTTTTTTTTCTCCTGAAACCAACAGAATTTGGATTATTTATGGACACAATTTGGTAAATTTTGTAAAAAAAAAAACTGAAAGCTATATTTCATCATAAACCTCAGTTTTTTTATTGAATTAATAGACTTCATTATCCACGGACCTATTGTCCGAAATCATAAATGTCGATGATATAAACGAGGCAGAGGTAAGGGCCAAGTATTGATCCCTGAGAGACACTATCGGAAACATACTGAGAGATGCTCTTACTCTTCCCGACTCGCGTAACTTGGGAGCGACCTGGCCAATACGATTCTATTTTGCCAAATCGACTCTAGTAGCAATATTTCCTTATTCCTGATTCCACAATGTTGTAGTATCTGAAGTTAAATTAAAACTTTATTCCATCAAACATTTGTTCCAAAATTCTGATCCTTCGAAAGCCAGCCATTATGACGCAATATTTGCGCGAAAAATGACGCCGCGCCTTTGGATTTTAAAGTCGATTTAGTATATATAAATACTAGCTGACCCGGCGAACTTCGTACCGCCTAACAGTCAATGAATGTCGTGTTACAGATTAGCTGAACTTAATTTATGATTTTTTGAAAGTTATACAATGAATACAAAATAAATATTAAGTTCACTACTTTATTAATATACACAAAAAGAAATATAAAAGTACAAAAATTAAGTATATCAATCGCGTGTCAGCAAGACATGATTGAATTAAACTAGTTACATATTGTGCGGTATGGGATGCACTCGGTTTAATTCTCTTCATTGAAGCACCTTGTGATATGCGACATTTTTTGTTTTTTTTTATCAGGCGCAAGAACAAATAAAGCGGATGATTTGCCGACACGTGAACATGCCACGTACAACTGACCGTGAGAAAAACACGTATTTACTTTTTGTATGGGAAAATGTTCTTTCTTTTATTTTAATTTTTCGTAAATTTTTCAATTTTCGCTTTTAATAGTTATTCTGCTATTCGGGACGGAGACAAATACAAAAAATAAAAAACCATGAAAATCGGTCCATCCGTTATCGAGTTATAAGTGTTCGAACAAACCCGACTTTGTTTTATATATATATATATATATATATGTATATATATATATATATATATATATATATATATATATATATATATATATATAGATATATATATATATATATATATATATATATATATATATATATATATATATATATATATATATATATATATATATATATATATATATATATATATATATATATATATATATATATATATATATATATATATATATATATATATATATATATATATATATATATATATATATATATATATATATATATATATATATATATATATATATATATATATTTGATAGTTTTGTGTATATATTCTTTTTAGAATTGATCAATAAGATGATTATAAAGTAAATAATTATAAAAGCCACTTACATCGTGACGAAGGATTCCCTTGATCGGATTCGGGAATGCTTTAGGTGTTAACGAGAATGATGAGCAAGTGAGAGGCATTCATCATTCTCGTTAACACCTAAAGCATTCCCGAATCCGATCAAGGGAATCCTTCGTCACGATGTAAGTGGCTTTTATAATTATTTACTTTATAATCATCTTATTGATCAATTATATATATATATATATATATATATATATATATATATATATATATATATATATATATATATATATATATATATATATATATATATATATATATATATATATATATATATATATATATATATATATATATATATATAGATTGTTTCGTTTTTTAATATATATTGTTTCCCAATAACACTAGCCAACAAAAATTTACTTTTTCCTGTAACAATGATGAAAACAGTTTATCTTTATGTTTTCAAGGGTGCTGAACACGGAAATGATAATGAAAATGCAAGTTTAGCCTTTTGGAATTTAGTTATTATAGCTTTTCAGAATGCATATGCATGTATTTACTTTGTAGTTCTCCCTCTAATCGCTTCAATCGCGCGCAATCGCTTTGTCTGCTGTTTGCATTTTGTGGGTGATTCCCTGATGAGCGTCCAGCAATCCGCTGAGCGTCCCCTGATTCACACCACTTTCCCGGGTACCTATATTTCTTCCATGTCCGATTTTCTTGTTGCAAGCGTTCTCCATGTTTGTCACAAACCGCACCACAGTTTTCGGGGAAGTCCAAGTGTGAATCTAAAAAGTTTAACTTTATAGACTTTTACACCCCAGTCTATCGTAGCACTGCAGAAGATTTTTTCAAGGGAAGGCTCAACGGAAATGCTTTTCCCTAACTAAGACGCACCCCTATATCGAAAACTATAGCTAATCGGTTTTTCGTTTCGTTTCGGTAAGTCGTTTTCATGATCAGCGTGGTTGATTTAATTTAGAACTGACTTTGTTTTTGTTACATTTTAACTGTTGGCTAGTGTAATTTATCTTGTTAGTCATATATATTACTAGTACTCGTACTCGTACTCTTACTCTTACTCGTACTCGTACGTAAACGTAATAATACTTAAAAATAGCATGTCTTCAACCATCGAAAATTTGTATGTAGGGAGTGTTAGTGCACGCATCCTAATATATAACGCTGGCTTATTCAAGGAGTTACGACTTTTACCGGAGTGGACTGAGATATATAACCGTTCATTGCATAAATACGGAGATCACCCGCCGCGAATCGTCATAACAGAAAACCTTTAATAGGTGGTAATGGCGTCTCAGAGGTTAAAAACTTTTATCTATTTTATAATAAAAACACTACCTTCTTAGGAGAGAGAGCGTGTTGCCTCGTCTTACCCCTCGATCTATTGGAACTTGACTTTCGGTTGCAGTCGTTGACTTACAGATAAAGTCGCGGCATCGGGCATCCTGCGATCGTTCGCATTGCGAATACTAATAATATAAACTTGTTGTTTTCTGTTATCAGTCAGTCCGTGGGCTCGTCGGCTTGCTTGGCGCGCCCCCCTTTTATGACCGAGTTGGCACGCGCATATTGCGGCTACAGACCAATATTAAACTAATAGTCTCAGAGACAGCTCCGATAAAATCACGTCCTGTTTATTACAAAATCTTGTCATGGACCATTTCCGGCAAAGTATTGTCAACGCGCATTTTTTTTCTCGAGATTAAGTCTGATATATACATTTTGACCTCCACCACCCCCTCCCCCCCCCCCCGAAACGATTAAGACCATTTCCACACTGAGGTCTTTGAGTCTGTGTGTGTGGGGGGAGGATCGTCGGGGGCAGGGGGGGGGTAAGGGCTTAGCGCGCGGGGGATGGGGATGCCTTGTATGCTTGCCGGGAAAGTCATAGGGTGACAAACCCGATCTTTTTTTATCAGGATTATAGCATAGCTGTTTGACGGATATAAGAAATCACTTAAGACTGATATACATGGAGTCAGTTACCGAGTCAGAAACTCAAAACAAGTCGGTGCTGACCCGGTCGGTACTGCTATCGTGTAAATTGATTTCAAGTCGGTACGGCTGTGTCGTGTCAGAGCTGTTCAATATTCATGCTATATATTTTAAAGTCAGTCCGTTTCCGCGGCCACACGCGTCAGCGGTACTGACCTTTACACGTCAAAGTCAGTAGTTGGTCAGTCGCTGTAGGCTGATTTACATTGAGTCGGTTACTGACTTTATACTCAAAACAAGTCAGCGCCGACCCAGTACTGTCATCATATACCTAAATTGATTTCAAGCCAGTACCGCGCTATTGCGTTAGTGCTGACTTCGAGTCCTCCCCCACCACACGCGCTAGCGGTACTGACCACGTGTACATAAACCACACATAAACGCTGGCGCTGCGTTGTGGGGGACGTCGCGTCGTATGCATATTTAACTAGCGAAAATGGCGCATTTTCCCATACTGACTTTAATAACTTGCGTACACCCTAAATAAATAACTACGGCTGATTGACTTTACGTAAACCGCGCGAGTCATTCTCGGCGCCAGCACTGACGCCTGTAACTGACTCAATGTATATCTGCACTTCCCATGTGCAGCTGGTTATCATACAATACGATGCAATACAATAGTACCTACTCTAGTACTCCAGAGACGACTGGCTAAAAAGACAAATGCAATGGGAGGCCGGTAGCCTTAAATGGTATACTGATGGGTCCAAATCGGGACTTGACGTAGGCTGTGGTATATATGGAGAGCGATCAAACTTCGAAAGAAGTGTAAACTTGGGGAAATACGCCTCCATATTCCAAGCGGAAGTATACGCCATTATTGAATGTGCGGATATCAACCTCCAAAAGAACTACGCCAACTACCGTATCTATATCCACTCGGATAGTAAAGCAGCTCTTATGGCACTAGCTTCGAATACCATTAATTCAAAGCTAATGAAAAACTGCATATCACTACTGAATTCCCTGGGCGAAAAGAACAGGGTAATTCTAAGATGGGTTCCCGGCCATGCAGGAATCGAGGGAAATGAAAAAGCCGACGAACTTGCTAAGACGGGAGCAAAGTGAACGTTATACAACCCTGAACCTTGCTGCGGTGTACCAAAAAGCCTTGCAAACCTAATGCTCAAACAAATATGTTTAGAACAATCCGTCAACCACTGGAACAACACGCCAGGGTTGAATCATTCCAACGCGCTAATTAAGGCTTACGACCGTAAGACGGCCCGTGAGGCCTTGTCGCTAAATAGGAACAATCTACGCATACTGGTGAGGGCGCTCACGGGGCATTGTGGCCTGAACAAACACATGTTCAACCTCAAGCTCAGAGACACAAAAATGTGCAGGTTCTGCCAAGGAGCAGAGGAAACTCTCCAGCACCTCATGTGCGAGTGTGGCCCGCTGATGCGTAAAAGATACACCCACTTGGTCATTACCTCCAACCTGAGGAGGAAAAACAATCTGGCGCCAAAAGCCTGCTGCGGTTCTTAAATGACACAAGGCTTAGCGCAGAACTATAGTAGGTAGCGAACACAATAGATCAGCAATGGTCGCAGTGTTACAAGGCTCATAAAGACCTTAGAAAAGCCCCACTCAACAAATAAAATAAAAAAATGGTACTCCAGTAGGTAGGTATTTCTACTCTTGGATGCGTCAAAATATCTACAATTAAATTAAAAACGTAACTGTCATGATATTTTCATGATTGGAATATCGTTAAAATAATATCAAGAATCCAAATAATTAAATGTCGCGAAATATTTAATAAAATAGAGCTAGTAACGCCAGAATGATCAATTATAGAAATTAGCTAAAGATAAAGAAAATGATAATGAATTGTCAAATCCAGTATTATGCCTTTGTAAAATTAAAATGTTAAGGTCAAATATAAATTAATAAAGATTAGAAATGTCGACGATCATAATCCTTACTAACTTCTTATAACTTGACAATTATGTAATAATGTTATTCGTAGGTATGTAAGATGTATCCAGTGTTTTTAAATACCCCTATCCTGTAAATTGGATTACTTACCAGACTATCGATATTTTTTTTTATTTTATTTAGTTCTCTTCAAGGTTTCTGACTCGTGCTGGAATTAGAAACACAGGCTTTGATGAATGGAACTATGTATTACTTCGCTGAGTCGGTATATCTTAATATGTAGATCAGATTTACTTCTGGGGTCGCGGTGATGAAATCCATATTCTGGAACTTATGTTAAGTGTTTACGGGCGTACATAATGTTTTGGTATACGCACATACATAAGTAGGTACATTCGTGCATACGCACATGCGTACGGGCGTACATAAAAAAGATAATAACAGAATAATTCCCGATTGAATAAAAATAAAATACAAGCAGCTTTTGGCTATATATAACCTGTGCACTATTACATAATGCTTGATACTTACTATTATATAATCTTGAAGTAGAGTAGAATTAGCTGCAATTCCGCAGAATATAAGGCCATACATTATCAAGGAGTGGAAACAAGTAAATATGTATATTTGAAAAAATAAAAAAAACACGACTGTCGTTACGGTTTTTATGAAATATTTGCGGTTTATGTATTTATCCATATAGGTAGATGTATATTTCCAAAATGTACTCAATCCGACCTTTTATTTGACGCTAAACATTTTATATTTATATTAATTTATTGACATTTGGACATTTAGACAACTACTTACTTGATATTTAGACAGTTAATGTGCCCTATGACACTCAATATGGCAACGATTCTAACAATACCACACACTTCTGAACCGTTTCAAGCGTTTAGAAATCATGGGGGAATAAAGAAACGGAAAATATACATAGATGCACCTTGAATACATTACACTTTTTTGTTGGGCAGTCGTGTAAAAAGGGAAATCAATTGAGCGGTATCAAAGCGACGTAAATTTGTAATCTTACTGATTGCGAATATGGCACTGCGAGGTAACTTTTTCGGCAATGGCTCTTGGCTATCTATCTGTAGCAAGCAGTCGTTGCGGCCGAGTATCATGTGGCATGCCTCGCCGAGCCCACTTGGGAGCCCGACGACTAGAAAACGCAACACTCGTTCTGTCTAATGACGCGAGCCGCTATTTTATTGGTTTCATTAATTCTGCATAGAAATGCAACATTTTTATTTATATGACGGATTTTTATTGTCGATTTTGCCACCATATTAGAGACGACTAAATTGCATTTTATAGGGATGTCTTGGATTTGGGAGGGATACATACAATAGGTTGGTTTCCTTTCGATATATTATGTACACCCAGTACCTAAAACCTACGTAGCCTACCTATTGGTACATAATATAGGTTATCAAATTTTTGGGTTTTCTTTTTCAAATGGAACTTCTTTTGACACGGCAGATACAGTGACGAAATTAGGTGTAGATTTTTTTATTATTTTATTATTTATTTAAGAATTAATTACTATAAAACATTGTTTTTGCATATAAAAATAACAGGAACCGAATGGCAAAACCTTAACCTTTTGCTTATTTGATTCTGTCACCCAACTGGGACTAGCCCGTTCTAGGATGGACAGGACTCTTATTTTACAATAAATTATGTAAAAGTTTTATTAAAATGCTCATAAAACTAAATTACCCTATAAAATGGTCCTCAAAAAAAAACAATCAAATAGAGCGAGACAATCAGAGAATTTACATAAAACTAAAGTAAAGAGTAAGATAAATCTTTAATGCATAAAATAAAAAAGTCAATAAATAATATTTAATATATGTTAAGAAATTGAAAAAGTAATATAATAAAGATGCTGTAGTATTTTTTTGTTTAAAACTGAGGGTATTTACTTAAAAAGACTATGAAATAAAAATGACCCTGCATTATAAGGTTTAAAGAAGAAAATATTAGGAGGACCGAAAAGTAATGTGGTTTTCTTATTATTAATCAATCATGTAATCACCCTTCTTATATGGTAGACCAAGTGAGCGTTTGATAGTTAAAAGAGCGTTTGATAGTTCCTCGATTGTCTGACGGATTTGCTTTACGCCATTGTCTAAAGCTGTTCATCTTTCTGATCGGTACAAATCGAAAAGATCAAAATTACTTAATCAGATCTTTAAAAAATATCTTTGACATTTGCGTACATTTAATGCACTTAGGTAAACATTACAAATGTGTTGGTAGCAACTGTTGCGTTACTATACCCTTATAAAACTCAAAAAGCATACAATGCCGGATATGTACCTACCTCTTCTGGTATTTGGCTGTCCATTTCACCCGACAATGTACAAAAAGAAGTAATTATTTACAAGCAAACAAGTCGCTTTAACCTTAGCGTGTCTTTGGCACGATCTTGAAGTACACAATGAGCTGATAAATGGTAAGCAAATATTGATATGCGTAGAAACGACATTACTTGCCGGGCCCCCTGTTTGAAAGCTTTACTTTAATATTCGTATTTATATAATATGACGTCGCCTCCTTCATCCTTATGTGTAGTTATTCACTACGAAAATTTAGTGGTGGCCAATATCTCTTGAACCATTGAACCGATTTCGATTTAGTTCGGAGTTTGACGTGTAATAGATAGGAATGCATAAGTTATATTGAAAACCCAATTCGGAAAAAAAACCTATTTGGAAAAAGCTCTCCCTGCGATTACCACCACGAATTGGTTAAAATTAAAAGCGTCATAATGTTGGTTGTCGACCCCTACGATACAAACGAGACGTGTAAAAATTCGCACAACACATTCCTCGTCATTTAAACATGCCTGCACGAGTTGTTTACAATGTTTCACCATAATCATTATCTATTGAAGAATAGCGCTGACCTTACGTTGCTATACAGACTACATAATATTGATGTAATTTATTTTATTCAACCACAAACGAATTTTAAATTATAATAACATTTCATTTGCCAAATTATGGACTAAACGTATTTGGGTATCCAAATGTGGTCTGATGCCCGCTTTACACTTTGGGGCCGCATCGCTAAGGCGTGAAAAATTATGGAAAAGTGCGAGAGATACATAGGCAGTGGGCAAAGCATTGGCTAACGTGTAGAACATGCATAAAAACAATCATTTTAATGTAGACACCTGTATCTGCTGTGTTTGTCTATGTACTGTGGACATGTACTGCCTATAATAACTTACGAAGCGTGAACCGGTGTTTACATAGACATACACTGTGGACATGTACTGCCTATAATAACTGGCTACCCGATCCTGGGTGAACAGCCGGGCAAAGGACGCTGTGGTCCGCGATAGATTCGGTGTACACTGTTTCACCGCTTCGTAAGGGAGAGGACCGCGCGCAAGCGACCTCGAACTCGTAACCAGTCGAGAGACCGGAGTAATCTGGTCGCAATTGGAAGTAAGGGCGTGAGTGTAAGCCCGCTGGGTAACACACCCGGTTATCTCGCGGTTAAGGCGTTGGCCTCTTACGGGCATGTGGCGGAGCTAGACGGTGGACTGTTTTGTCCAAGTCTTCTGCGTTCACTTCACGGGGGATAGAACGACTAATCGTTAAAACTTCCTGAGGTGACGGGTTCGCCCGTTGTAGTTGACAACTCTATTTGCCTATAATAACCTGGGAGCTAATGGGCCCTGTTGGAGTTGGCCAAGAAGACCCATTTTTTCAAGGTCGGTCATACTCACGGGTCAACACCCATCCAGCGGCTTCCACGCAGAAGGGAGAGCCAGGGTAGGACACTGGCCTGCGGGCCAGTCTCCCCTAGAAGTCAACCTTCGGGCGCTCCTGGACGGTTTGCGCACCGTGCGGCGTCAGCCAATCAATTGTGCACTTCGACTGTCTAGGAAACAGCCCGGGGAGTCTGGGAAAAGTAATGTTATTCCACCATAACTTCTAAACGCTCTAAGTATATGGATAAATACATAAACCACAAATATTTCATAAAAGAACCCTTATAAAAATATTTATAAATACAATAGGTCACTTTCTGTAAGGTGCTCTCTAGGCGATCAAGCATGCTTGTCAAGCATCGCGTCGCTGGCTGGGAGGGGATCGTAAACCGTAGGAAATATGCATTTTTTTTTATATATTTAACAATAAAGCCTAATTTTGTAGTTTTATACCAGGGAGTCACGTCATTCATCAATCAATTACATCTAATTAACGTGACTCCCTGGTATAAACTGCAAAATCGCGATGCGATGCTTGACAAGCATGCTTGATCGTCTAGAGAGCCCCTATCGGCAGTCGTGTTTTTTTATTAGTCGTCTTTTTAATATATTTACTGGTTTTCCTTCTTACAATTTGCACTACATAGTTGAATATTTTATTTTGTTTAATATTATCTGGTTAATCTGTATTTAATCTAATATACAGTATGATTAAATTATTCTTTCCGCATACAATCTTGCATATTGAGTGCAATGAACTGTATGTATTACCTACTCATGATCGCTAATTTAAAACTGCTTATAATTTTATAGCGTTTACTTGACAAAGTCAATGCTGGTATGTTACTTTCCCGGCCGAGCACTTGACAGGAAGGGAAAGTATTGTGAACGCGCTAAAAAAAATTTTAGAGACGAAGACGGAAATTTTCGATTTGAACCCCCCCCCCCCCCGAGACGATTAAGGCTATTTCTACATTGAAGTCTGTCTGTGTTTCTAAGTGCCATGTGTGCGTGTGTCTGTCTGTGTATGTGTGTGTGTGAGGGTGTGTGCGTGAGGGTGTGTGTGTGTGTGTGTGTGAGAGTGTTAGGGTGTGTGTGTGTGTGTGCGCGCGTGTGTGTATATTTCTCTACGATAGCTCCCAAACGCTTAATCCGCTGAATCCAATTATTTGGTCATGACAAGGTTGATCAGATTGTTTGTTTGTTTGCTTGTTTATATTCTTTATTACGAAACTGAAAACGGTGACTTAGCCGGGTATCAAACCCGGAGCCTTAGGTACAATGTAAGATCAGGCGACCTAACCACTATGCCACCAGTGTTGTTGAAATCAGTCCATCAGGCGGTTCACTAGTCATATAGCATCTTCGAAATATTTTTTGTACTTAAAGACTTGAAAATTGGTACGCAGAAGCCTTGTTAGGCTAAAATCATATGGAATATCTCATATACAAGCTGTACTAATAATTATTAAATTCTGCCATATATTTTCATTAAATTACGGTGAGCTTCCCGAGGGTAGCCGAGAAACGGCCGCTTGGGCTGAGGTGCCGCAATGGCACCCGACCGGTATCGACTGCCGACTGAGAGAGGGCGCTAATCGATTTTATTTATGAAATTAATATTCAAATGAAATCAGTCCTTGGTTACTTGCTGTAAAAGTCTTGGGGTGACACAGCCGTTTTTTTTTGTGCGATTCAATAGAAAATGAACACCCGGAAAACATGTTGTATTTCCTCTGTGAAACCTGCTAAATTTCCATATATACGTATACGGGTACATCTCAACCGTTTCCGCGCCCGCACCACACGAATTCGGAAGTCTAAAAGTAAATTAATTCAGATTGTATTTTGATCGCGAATCCACAGTTGTCTAATTTTAAACGATTCATTGGCGCGATGCCGAGGGCGTAAAACGCTCTGTAGGTCACGCAAAGAGCAGTGGAGATAGCTGTGCAAGTTAGCGTCTAGCGATAACAATGTTTTCCTCAATCAGTTCGATCATAGCCGATTCTATACTTATATATATCAAGCCATGCTGTGCAAAGCGACATTTAGTTATTTTTCGATATTTCACATGAAATATCGAAATGCTTTCGCATCACTCTGCTTCCTTTTGAAAATCCCATACAGCTCATCTAACTATTTCAATTTATGCAAGAAATTTCATATCCTCCCCTTGATTAAGCGGCGTGAAACCGCGGACTTAACCTTTTTGCTAAAAATCACCTCTAATAATATTAACTGTCCCGACTTTATTCTCCGACTTATTAATCTCCGTGTTCCTTCCAAACTCAATAGAGTTTACCTTGCTCTTCATGTTCCTCATGCTGATACCAACTACAGGCAAAATGCATTTCTGTGGCGAACAAGTGACAATTTCAACGATTTGATTAAACGTTTTGACTTTGATATATTCTGTACTAGTATCAACTCAGCTAGAAAGCGGCTGAACAGTGAATTCTTTAGCATTAATTGTTGAATAATTTTTGATGTATTTTTAATCGATAGCTTTAATTGAAAGGTCACATATGTTTCTACAGCGTTACTTAAACGTGAAAACCTTTAATTGGCTCTCTGTTATCTTACGCCGTCTTTTTGTTAAATTATAATTAGCTGTTGGTTTTCCTAAAAATAAATAAATAAATAAATAGAAATTAACTTCACATATAACTCGAGAGGAAACTAAATACTTTTGAAATGCTAAAATTAACAAGTAGATATTACTTTCACCTAAACATGTAATTTATGTACATCATTAATCATCATGACACACTCAAACATGATACGCCAAAAGTTCGAATTTGCGTTGTTTATTGTTACACTAGCCAACAGTGAAAATGTAGCAAGATGAAAGTCAGTTGTTTCGTACTAAATCGACCATGATCACGAAAACGACCATGAAAATTCCCAAATAGCTGTAGTTTGTTCAAGTGACCAAAAACTTTTTTAACCCGCTGGCTCCGTAACGTCCAGCGGGTTAACCCGCTGGCCACGCTTTTATTAGGTCGACCTGTGATGATGTCCTCCTCATCGTGATCCGACGACGGCGACTCTTCCAGCTAGAGCCGATATCCCATCAAGACACGACCCCACCACCAGTGCACTATCGCCGCAGGTCTTGGGTACAAATCCGGTCCGATATTCAAAAGCTAGAGGTCATCTGCGCGTGAATAGTTTACAGTGAGTAAGCGGTTGCGCTGGTGCAGACTCACTCTCTCGTCCCTGCAATCCGTGCGCCAATGGAGCGGAGATCCGCCACGATTGGAGGAAAGAGGGATGCAGTTTCTGGCCGCCGGTTTTTTAGCCCTCAACCGGACGCCTTAGGCCTTCTACGATGCCGTGCTGTCCCGCCGCTTCCGCCAACATCCGTCGCTTATAAGCTGTCGATTTGCCTTCTTTGCCGGGCCAGTCTTCGTACACTATGCAGGAGGTATCCGCAATCAGACCTGTCCGCCGAAGCGTGCAGGCCCCCCTCGACCAGGTTTAGTCCACGAGCCGACGTGGTTTACCGCGGTGTGGCTGCTGCGTGTACAACAGCTACTTGGAGCCACTGGTGAGAGATTTGTAGAACGCCTGTGGACCAGTGTGGTTCTCCACCCTCCGTAAAGAGAGCCGGCTAAAGTAACCTGAAAGGTGCTACCACTATACGCTCTACTACACCGCATTACATAGTTACATACATTACATTACATAGTTACATACAGGTCGACCTGTATGTAACTATGTAATGGAATCTAAGGTAACTAATTTAACCATCTTCCAAGGATCGTAGCGTCATGAAAATTGGCAGCTGTATGTAGTTCTGATGACAATACAATAATATGGTACTGTCGAACTGATCTGATGATGGAGTCGGAAGATATGAACTGGAACTTCATGATGGAACATCGTATCATAGCTGTGTTTGGACTTGTCAGAAAAGTCTTGGAATGAAATTTGACCACGATTAGGTTTCAAGGTCTGATGATGAAGCCGGAAGATAGGCACTGGTATTCCATGATGGAATATCGTATCATAGCCGTGTGTATGTGAATATATCATAGCCCAAAAGCGTGTTTTTAGTGTTTTTTTTAAACTATTAATTTATTTGGACATCATAAGGCAGAAAACTATAAGGATCTCGTGAAAAATCTTCTGCAGTGCTACGATAGACTAAGGTGCAACATGTCTAGTTACACTTCTTATATTTACACTTGGAATTCTTTCGCGAAAACTGGTGCTGTTAGAACATAGCGAACGCTTCCACCAAGAAATTTCGGACATGGAAGAAAGATACCAAAGAAAGTGGAGTGAATCAATGTTAGCGGATTATTGCTGGACGGTGATCAGGGAATCAACAGCAACAAAATACGGGGTGTTATTACTGCAAGGGCTTTCTTTTCTGTGGGTGAATCAGTACATCGAAGTAAACGAATGAAAAGCTGTGATCACGATGCGCTATCTAGCGGTTGGTAAAATGTCGCTGATATTGTTTATTTACGACCAATTACCTACCGCTAAACGCCCCTCAAACCTTGATTTAACAGTCAACTTCTTCAAAAATTTCAAATTAAAAAAAAAACAAAAAACTTTTATTTTTTATTTTTTTTAAAGTTTTTTTTTTCTAAAAAAAATATTAACAGTTGCTTCTTCCGAGGGAGAACTACATGCATGAGCTTGATTCTCTTGAACCCTTTTAAGAACTCTTTTAAGAGCAATTCTGAAAAGCTTTAATAACTAAAAAAAACAAGAACTAAATTTGCCTTTTTATTGTCATTTCCGTGTTCCCTTGAAAACATAAAGATTCCTTGAAAACATAAAGATGAACTGTTTTCATCAATGTTACAGAAAACAAGTAAATTATTTTTGGGTAGTATTATGAATGTAAATCACGCTACGGATCAATTTGTCCATGTCTTGAGGCATAGTACCTATACCAGACAGCAGCGTCTTAGAACAAAATTGAAATCGAAGCAAGCTACGTCACGAGTTCAAGGGCTCGCATATGGCCGCCACGTCTACTACCTACTCCGTCGACGCAGATGTTCAAACGTTTGAGAAATTCGCCAACCTTCGCCTTGGTTAGCGGCAAAGGCGTTCGTCGAGACGTCCTACCCCTCTGCTTGAGTACAATGCGGAAATACATCTATCTATATGGATAAATACATAAACCACAAATATTTTATAAAAGAACCCTAACAAAAATATTTATAAATACAATAGGTCACTTTCTGTAAGGTGCTCTCTAGGCGACCAAGCATGCTTGTCAAGCATCGCGTCGCGGCCTGGGAGGGGATCGTAAACCGCAGGAAATGACCATTTAAAAAAAATTATTTACCAATACTGCCTAATTTTGTAGTTTTATACCAGGGAGTCACGTCATTCATCAATCAATTACGTCTAATTAACATGACTCCCTGGTATAAACTACAAAATCGCGATGCGATGCTTGACAAGCATGCTTGATCGTCTAGAGAGCCCCTATCGGCAGTCGTGTTTTTTATTAGTCATCTTTTTAATATATTTACTGGTTTTCCTTCTTTCAATTTTCACTACATAGTTGAAATATTTGCACTACATAGTTAGAATTGTATGATATTTTTAGAATCGTTATGTCATCCCGAGTGGTTGTTTAAATGTCCAAATGTCAATAAATTAACATAAATATATCGTGTTTAGTATCAAATAAAAGGTCTGATTGAGTACATCCCAGAATTATACATGTATCTATATGTATAAATACATAAACCACAAACCTTTCATGAAAAACCGTAATAAAAATAATTATAAATGCAATAGTTCACTTTCTGTAACGGCAGTCGTGTTTTTTATTCCTATTAATATATTTACTTGTTTAAATTTTGTTCTATTTACATAACTAGAAAAACATCTCGTGAATGAAGTTATTTAGTTTTTTCCATGCCCAGAAGAGTTTGCTTGTTGGTTGCTGAGGATCTTATATAGAGCGACGATATAACATGAAATTTAGAGGATTTCAGTATTTTTAACTCAATTCCCTTATTTCTTGAGATACGCCTGTTTTCGCTGTGGGCTACGTCATGTTTTCAATGTTTTTTATTTTTTATTATTACTTCAAACCAGTTGATAGGAGTTCCTACACTTGGTTATGTCAAAACTAATAAAAATAACAAGTATAATATTAAAATAAATACCTATTAAGGTATAAGATATGAACGTCGGTATTGCAAGGTATGAACGTTGAACATCCAAGCGCAGATTTTCTAGGTTATATAGAGGAAACAACATTTTCCAATATTTTCAATCAAAATTCTTACATAATATCGTAAAATTTTTATGTGGACAATAGTACCTACTAAATAATCAAACAAATATTGGATAATTTCACAAATTATCATACGGGAAGATATTTTAAAGAAAAAACACAAATACAAACAAATCAGTAATAATAATTATAGTCAATAGCCAATAGTTAGAAGAAGACGAAAAAACGCAATTGTAAAATAGTCAATAATAGAAAGAATAATGAATTTTAATAATCAAGTTGGTCAATAATAATCAAGTTGGTTGTTGATGGTTGATCCCACGGCTTGTGTCTGCAATAGCGGGTTCGATACATGGACTTTGCCCGCGCGTAAAAGGCCAAGGAGATGGACCAGTGACCACTCCACACTTACAATATCAATTGTTTTAATATTACAAGTCCACCGCGCGCTATCAGATGCTGGCAATAAAAGTCGTCCAGTCGTACGTCAACAGACTATAGCGCGCGCCTTGACACCAGATAACACCGGGATGTTGATAATAATAGTACGAACGCGAGGGGCACGGTTGGATATTGACAAATTAATGGAATTAAATAGTAGATTGTATCACAAGGGAGCAAAATAATATTTTTACGGCGAGGACGCTTTTTTGAATCCAGAGCGAAGTGAGGGATTCTTTAGTAGAATTCTGAACGTAGCGAGGGATTTAAAAAAGCGCCCGAGCCAAAAATATTCTGCGCCCAAGTGATACACTCTACTTTTCATCACCCTCTATGAGAAAATAAAAGGCGCCTCATATTTTATTGTAATATTATTATTTAATAAAACATAGAGCATCAACTAAATTGAAATTAAATACTATCTAATAATAAAACACTTATATTTACATTTGAGACATTTTCGCAATTATGAATATTTATTGTTACAGTTTTATTAAGAATTGAGATTGTTGTAGATTTCATATTCTGCGTGTTTGAAATAATGTCCGAATCTGGCTCATTTTGAGGAAAATGTGACGGTGAATCTCGTTGTTTGGATGTAGATGGGCGATAGTGGCATTTGTTCGCGCGTTTTTAATTTCATTTGTTTTTTTTTTGTACAGCCGGCGGCGCGACTAGGGGCCGTCGTATCAGCCAGTCTTTATTCAAACAATATTTGCGTTCGATTTCTTCGGCGCTGAAGACTAAGATGTTCCAAATTCAAAAAGTGCGCCGCAAAGATAAATTGCGGCGCACTTATTCAAAAAGTGAGCCGCAAAGATAATTGCGGCGCACTTATAAAGTTTCTTATAGAAAACACCACTTTTGGGCGCACTTAAAAAGGCGAACCAAGTCGTCCTTTTTGAATAGATGGGATGAAAACATTATTATATAAGAAACGTATTGGCGCATGATCTTCGGTTCTGTCAAAACTGATGCGCATAATATGCGATGGCTAGATTACTATGTTTTCTATACTAATATTATAAATAAGTAATATTTGTAGTTTGTATGTAGGGGGTAATCTCCGAAGCTATGTACTTATCCGAATTCAATCTACTTATCCGATATCAGCTTTCACTAATGGAAAGCTCCATTATCGATGAGTGCTATAGGCTATATTTTATTGCAATAAATATTGGTTTTCAATAAGGAATCACAATATTTGTAAATCGTCGGGAAAAAATGAGCCGGTGAGTCGTTTTATCGGCGTGCGCTGACGAAACGGTGTGAAAAAAATGTATCAAAAATATCACTCTATAAAAAACTTCGCGACAGCATATATAGAACTTTTATATTTAAGCTACAATAACTGCTTTTATATCTCAAAAAATAAGAAAAATAAGTAGGCAGTGTTTTTCAAAGACATTAACAATAAAATAAGAATCCTTTTCAAAATAAATTAATCCATTATCACAGGAGTTAAATAGAGATAAAGTAAGCCATTTACTGTAAGTTTTTAGGTGATATAGTTAAAGAGATATCAAGAAACCTAGTAGGCGGCGGCGGCGGCTGCTGGCCCAGCAAGCTCAGCGATCAGCGGAAGGCGGCGCTGGTGGTGAGGAATAAGATGCGTATCTACGAGATAGGTAACGTGCATCTGAGGGGGGGGGGGGGGGTCTTGCACTATATATCTGAAGGTAGCTTCTAAAAAGGCAAATAAACGCCACCTTACTTAAATTGACAAATCGATTCGAAACTTTACGCGGAGTGAAGCCGCAGCCAACAGTAGATAAAGTAGATTTTATTGGAAAAGCAAGCTATATATTAATAAAGCAGATGATCGACAGGCTTAGCAGAGTAGATACACGTTTGACAAAAGAAAATGACCTCAAGTACACTTTAGTGAAATACTTGTTTCACATCGATTTTATGTAGAAATATTTGAAATTATATTTTATTCTTTGTAAAGAAGTGATTGGTACCACCTACAATATTTATGGTTATTTCATTTAAGTTAAGTAAATCAAAATTAATAATTATATTATTTGATATACCCTACATATCATATCATATATAGATACATATTCAAATTTTAATGATTTTAGGTTATTTTTTAATTGTTTTAGGTTATTCGTAAGTTTTTTATCAGTTCTGATTTTAAAAAAATGATATTGTTATTCATGCTGTTTTGTTAATGTTAGTTTTATCCATAATTAATGTGGATTCTTACTCTTGAACTCTCTTTGGATGCTTTCTATTTTTATATTTTTCTAGTTTTTTTGTTACTGAATTACTGTTTTTTGCTTTTCTATTATTATTTTTTTTTTCAAGTTTTTTAAATATGTTTCTTACTAAATTTCCGTTTTTTTAGGTTTTCGCATTATTTAGGTTATTTAGTAGACTGTTTTTTTTGCGTAATTGGAAATATAATTTTATTAGTAATAATATTATTGGAAATGTATTTTTTTACACAGCTCGGGTTTTAGAAAATAAATACTTAAGTACTTACTTATTGAGACGTAAGCATTTCAATAATTTTAAAACTTGTCAGAAAGTTTTGCTCAACCTAAACAATGTTGCCATTAAGTTTGAGATTTTTACTATGTTTTATAAGAGAAAGTATACGTGTCGTTAGAATAAATAGAATGAAAAAAAATATATTTTATATCTTCCACATTTATCAATTTTTAGTTCCACAATTCCAACAATTGATTAAAATGTTTCGGCACAGTAATGTAGAGCGTACTTTCATGTGACTTTACCATTCATTGTTGAATTAACAATACATATTTTCCAAAAATACATTTCAAGACCTTATCTAAAACGAGGTTATATTTACCTTTTGCATGATTTATCTTCTATTTGATACCACATGTTATTGGTTTTTTTTTTGCTGGAATTTGTTAGTGGAAGTTGGAAGCAGTGGCGCCAGCGTAGTAATGGACCTTTTCTATAACTGGTTTCGCGCCCGGTCTGCTTTTCGAGGCGTGGCATTCATTATTGACTTACATTGTTTCGACACGCTCGCCACCAAGAGCACAGTAGGCTATCGTTATATTACAACAGCTGGTTTTCCTCCAGGAATTGTCGGATTGTGGTGTTCATCCAGGAAGTGGAATTGAATTGGTTTTCATCATACATCTTACGTACGTTGTCCGCTTCAAAATTTGCAAACTATTTTTGAACCACTCCCTGTATCCGATTAGGCTAAAATTTTGCATATTTATGTAAGTTCGATGACGATGCAATATTATGGTACCATCGAGCTGATTTGATAATGAAGCCGGAATGTAGAGACTGATATTGCTATGGCTGAGTCCCTGCTATTGTTACCTGCAACTTCGTTTACACAGATAAAATACGCATTCTGGAAGTATAGTTTACCTAGACTATTATTGCCCATGAAGCACTATTCGACAGTTTGCTCATTTTTTTCAGATTTTTTGAATGCACATATAGCATTGATCAAAGTATTGCAAGATTAAAAGTTCTAACTAAAATTAAAGGTTCTCCTAACTCCCATGGCCAGGAAACTCGTCAGATTTAAATCTTATTGAGAATATATGGAGTATAATTGGTAGGAAAATATCCCAAAATCATTTTTTATAGTATGTAGCTTATCCGGAAAACATGATGTTGCTTTGATCTGATAGAGAATGGACAAATAAAAAAAAACAAGGATTTAGGTACCTACTTTTTGAATAATAACCCAAAGGTGTCTTTTATTTGTCTCAAAAACTCAAGATTCTGAAACACGCGTTTATTAGATAGGTATATATTAACATTTTTACATCAACTTCATAATCTACTCAATCTTTACAATAAAAATCTAAAAAAAAAACAAATTTTATGATTTTATATTGGTTTTCCTAGCCTTCTTCGAAGCAATTTCATACATTGTCATTTATAAGTCGATATTCTGGCAAGTTGAGGCTCCACAGCCCTCTAAGCCTCCACAGCTACAGTTAAATAGTCTGACCTGGGATATGGTAGACAACAGGATACTTTTCACTCGTTTTAGAGTAGAAAATACCAACTAAACACTATAAAAAAACAGAATAAAATATATCGTGTAACATAAATATATAGTCTCTTTCGCGGGGATAGTCAAAATATGCGAATACGTTAGGAAATAAACATACTACAGCTCACATCACCACAGCTCTGCATACCGCTATACAATAATGAAAACGTAAAATTATTTATCGAAATTCGGACCAAATAGCGACTGATTTACCGAAATTTTTCCTTCAAATCTTTTGGGTAAATAAAACATTAGGTACCTACCGCTGTGCTATCTTGAAAGAGAAAATTACGGAGTTTTCAACAATTTTTGTATGAAACAATTTTTGTATGAAACAGACGGAGAGACAATTTTTGTATGAAATAAAATATATATTTTCAAACATTCTTTTCAAGGACCTATCAAATATCAATGTAGGTATATGGAAGTGGTCTATATTGGTTTTTGAAAATACCTATTGACCCCCTGAAGTATGCTTTAAAAAAAATAACACCTGTATAAGTACATAGTTATTTTTAACGTGGAATAGGAACGTTCCAAATGTATTTATGTAAATAAAACCGGTCAAACGCGAGGTGACTGCGCGCCTAGGAATTTGTATCTTATTAAGAAAGGAGTGCTTGTTATGTTATTATGTTATTATATATTTTCACACACATTGACTAGGAAAGGAGCTATACACAAGGTGAATTTTAATTAATCGGCATCCTTGAACCACTTCAAAATATGCTTGGTTCCTGAAAATTCCTGAAAATATATAATAACATAATAATATTACAAGCACTCCTTTCTTAATAAGATACAAATTCCTATGTTTCAAGGATTCAAAGTTTCACGTGGAATCATTACGAGCTAATATGATACTTTTGATTAAAAAAATGTGAAAATAAAAATAAAAAAAAGTGTTTTTTTTTGTAAATTTCAGCAGTTTGACTTGTGAATAGAGATTTGACAAGCGTTGAGCGCGCTGCGCCATCTAGTAGAATGTTAATATCGCGAATGAACAATATACGCGATATTTTACCTATCGCTAGATGGCGCAACGCACTCAGCGCTTTTTATAGTAATTTCCAAACACATAAAATTAAAAAATAATATTTTTTTTTCGAAAAATATATTTAAAGTTTTTTTTTTCACACATTTTCTTATTTATTTATTTATTTATTTATTTTCAGGAAAACCAACAGCTAATTATAATTTAACAATGCCGGAGTAACATAGTAGAGAGCCAATTAAAGGTTTTCACGTTTAAATAACGTTGTAGAAACATATGTGATCTTTCAATTAAAGCTATCGATTAAGAATGCGTCAAAAATTATTCAACAATTAATGCTAAAAAATTCACTGTTCAGCCGCTGCCTAGCTGAGTTAACACTCGTACAGAATAGATCAAAGTCAAAGCGTTTAATCATGTCATTGAAATTGTCACTTGTTCGCCACAGAAATGCATTTTGCCTATAGTTGGTACCAGCATGAGGAACATGAAGAGCAGGGTTAAATCTATTGAGTTATCAAAAGTTGCTTTTTTCCTCATTTTGATTCACCCACTTTAAGGATGCCAGTTAATTAAAAGTCATCCTTTATAGCATCTCTTTGATACCCGGATATTTTCAAAAAGCGTGTGGACAATAAATAAATTTTGTAATTGACAGAACGCGACACTGTGCTTCGCCGGTGACCGGGCGCCGTTCACTCGGCTCGATCGCTTCGGTTTCCGTTCCTTTTTGACGTTGTTTATGCATGCTAATTATTGGCATTTCAAAAATAACTTCAAGGTTGGCGAGCCCCCACTCTATCTTTCATCGTTTACTTTCGTCGGTAATGAATTTCTCAACTAAGATTTGGGGCTCGTCTTTCTACGTCTTCGAGTGCCATGATTGCGATTCTCCTCCCTACACATTGTTTCCTAGATTAGCTGTATTGAAACCATCGTTCATGGAGCTGAGTTTTCCACTTTTAGCCACTGTCGGATTAACCCATTTAGAGGACATTGCAAATTATATCATAAAACTATTGGAACAACAAAATCCTGATAAACCAAAAGAGAATGGACTTTTTTAGCCCACTTTTCCAATAGCTGTAAATCATATACCAAAGAAAATATCTCTTTATGTAGAACATTTATTAGCTACGAGAATGATCTTAACCCTTTGTAGCCCAAGATCTTCAAACAAAAAATAATGTTGATAATGAGATAGGTTTAGGCAAATTAAAAAACACGTATTTCTCAGAAATTCAAAAATATTTATTTTTAATCATTTATTCGACATCTAAGGGAATGTGACATTACTGTAACATTGAGTTGAACGTATAAAAAAACATTTATTTTGTATGGAAAAATTTGAAGCAATTATTTTGTTTATTACCTATAGCATAATGCTACACTGCATTTTTCGCAAATTGTTTGTGAAACGCCAGTGCACTTGGGAAACTTGCAACGTATCCTTTTTTTTAACCCAAATCGGCCAATGACCGACCTGGTCCTGCCTTACTGCCTTACTGCCTTACTGCCAACTGCTTTAGGCCAAGCTCGCATAAGGTCTCGCCTATCTCAAGTCTAAATTCTGATGAAGACATTTGTTTGCCGTTGAGATATTTTGCCTTCCTTACTCTTCGGTATAATAACCAAAAATTTGCCATAGTCAGTTCCAGTAAATGTTATAACATCCTAACTTGCCATCTTTTGCTCCGAAATTTGGAATGGATAAAATTATATTCTTACCTACAGGTTTCCACGAAAACTACACAATTGTATACAATTTTTATATTTTTTTATCAGTCATTCAACACCTGCCTTAGTTCTAATTTATCACTTTCATCAACGCGCAACATTTAAACTCACATAAGTCGCTTAGTTACGCTGTCTATGATTTGTACTCGATACTAAGTGGTAGGGTACAGTAGTGCTAGACGGATTTAAATGAACTAAATGAATTTAGTGCCTGATTTAGGGGGATTTTAGGGGGATTAGTAGTTTGTTACAGAAATGTCACATGAAGCTATAAAGGGTTAAATATGAGCCGTTTCTGTGTTATATCCTATTAAATGTGGCTAATTACCTGATATCCCTTAGGGCACCTAACACATCCAGGCATTGTATTTTTAATAACTGTTTAAACGAATAACCAAAATGTCGCAGAATAACCAAAATGATAAAGTACATAATGCTATGTGAGTACAAACTATATATTACTAAGAATGCTCGAGTTCGTCAGCAGTACATGGAGAGGAAATACTGGGATATGTTGCTTGAACTCTGTAATGTGTCTCATGATTTCATTGCCGCTCAGTTTACTGACTTATCTAAAATGCTAAAGGCAGCTGTCTAGCATAGTGTGCCCAGTGACTGTACATCATAATATACTGTCGTGTATGGATCTTCAAATATTATATTTTAAATTAATAATTGTCATTTTCGTGTAATTACTTAGTCATATTTAAGAAGATTCCGAACTTCAAAACTCCGAAACGGCTCATAATTGAGGTAAGTTGTGGTAGTCTTTTTGTGGTAATTGATGCGTAAATCTTCCCAATGGTAAATACGTCATTGTTATTGGAGAGGTATAATATGGCCCAGCGCCCATACATGTTTGCCCAGTGCCCTTTATTAAAAAAACAAATATTGTTAACAATAATTGTTGTAATATTATTTAAACAAACATTAAACTTTTATAAAACTGTATAAACTGATAAAACTTTAAATATTTACTTTTCTCTTTTTTTGTGGTAAATTATTTTAGGACATATTGTAAGTCGGTGATAATTTTACAGCAATTTCATCTTCGAAAAAGATCCTTCACCAGTAGCATTCGTAATCATGAGAAATCTACAGGTGAGTTTTAATTACCAGGCATCCTTCAAAGGGGTGAATCAGTACGAGCAACTAAGCAACTTTTGATTTAAAAAAATGGGAAAATCAAAAAAAATATATTTTTTTGTATTTTTTTTTTCATTTGAAGAAATTGACGGTTAAACAAAAGTCTGACAAGCGTTTGAGCGCGCTGCGCTATCTGTCGGTAGGTAAATTATCACGAATAAACAATATAAGCGATATGTTGCCTACCTCTAGATCATGCTCAGCGCTTTTTATAATATTTTTCAATAAGTTAATTTTTTAAAATTGAAAAGAAAAACACATATTTTTTCCACAGTCTTTTATTAAAAGTAGCTCACTTGCTCGTACTGATTTACCCTTTCAAGGATGCCGTTTAGTCAAAACTCTACCTGTATTAATTTTCAACGCTGTCATTTGGGAACGTTGATTGCGCCATAACAAAACAATAAAAAAATATATGATTGTATACGATGTAAAAATATATGATGTAACGATCCATTGTAGCAGGTCCCCTAAAAGGCTTGGGGCCTATAGGCCAGTGCCTACGTGACATATTGGATACTCCGCACTGCTTCTAGCCGATATTGAGAAACCAGCTGCAACTTCCACTACACCGTCACCCCGCCAGGGAGAGGTCCTCCTCAGCGAGCTGTTTCCTCCCCGAGGGATTTATTTGATGTTGTTTTTTTTTTTCATTAAATAGTGGTACAAATGACAAGTGTGTCTTAAAAAGCAGCTAAAGAGATATCATAGCGATACACCTAATTTACAGCGTTTAAGGTGTTTTTACATAGTCTATTATCCTATTTTCAGTTTTAATTTCTAATTTTGTTTTTTTTTTTGTATTGACAGCTGGAAATAAACATTTTATTATTTATATCGCCCGAATATTGTTGTAAGAGTATAGTTATGTCTTTATACATACTATGGTAGGAGTAGGTATGCCGCCCACGAGATTTTCGCGAATTGTGGCCTCTACGCAATATCACATGAAAAATTGTCTCAAATCAAAAAACGTATTTTTTCAAATTATTAACGCATGGACCGATTTTTTTTTGTGGGATTGGGTGTTATTTGTTAATTTTCACCCATAGATTCTAATGTACTAAGTGTCAAAGTAGTTTATATATGATATTTTTTTCGGTTTCTTTCAAATTACAAGAAACTTCGTCTTTAAGTCGGTTTAACTCTTTGTTTATGATGGTAATAGCACGAAATAACTTGTGTTGTATTCTGCAATGCATTTTAATTCTAAATAATTTGATAAAATCAGTTTCAAGAAAACAACTTAAGAACTTCCAAAGTCTTCAATATGTGAAAATTGACAACTTCCCGTCAACGTAATACATCAATATTTCTGTCTATTTGCTAGCCCAATCCCTCAAAAAATTGTGTCGGTTCATGCGCCAAGCGAAATTATTCGCCTGAAACTTTATTTTGTGGTTATGATATAAAGAGAATGTGTCACTAGTCAAAATTTACGTACATTTTGAGAATAAAAAATACGCTTTTTGGTTCGACTATTGAAATGATAAAAAAAAACTATTTTTTTTTATCAAAACTTGCTCGTTTGCTCATACTGATTCACCAACTTCAAGGATGCCGGTACCTTAAAACTCACCCCGCATAAAGGAAAAAGACATGCCGCACTTTGATGGTGGAATATCGAATAAAAAATTATGACTCTTGCCTCTGTTATAAAATAAAACCTTGTTCATAATCCAACTACATAACTAACTAACTATCGCCAAATTTTGGGTTGTGTCAGTTTTCCATGCGACGTGCAGTCAATATTTTTTATTGTTACCTACTCACAACATTAAATAATAGCCAACCGCCTTCTTATCCGTCATAGTATAATAGACAGTACATTGATCTTGCCTTTCACCATTGATTTTATAGTATAAAATCAATGCTTTCACTCTCGGTCTCAGTTAGACAGTTTTTATTCAACGTTTACTGCGCTCTTGTAGTGATTTTTTATGGACGTCGAAAACATTTGCCTCGGGCAGTTGAATTCTATAATAGTACAAAATTTTAACAAAAAGAAACTGAATTCATTTTTTTAAAGGTGCAGCAGCCATTTCATGGTCAATCTTAGAGAACGGACTATCATAATTTATTACGTATACAAAATTTTGTGTCTGTGCTGTTGACTGTTTAGGAGTTCCCTCGTCGAGAGCCAACCCTGGGTGCCATGTCATGTGAAACGTAGAACGGGCTATCATAACTGAATGAGTATGCAAAATTTTGTGTCTGTGCTTTTGACCGTTGAGGAGACCCTCGTCGGAAACCAACCCTGGGTGTGTAGAATCAGGTCATGCTTACCATATAAAATGCATTGTAATCGGAACTGAAACAACATGTAAATTTTCAACTTCATATGATAATATTTGAGGAGTTCCCTCAATTCCTCATGGAACCCATCATCAGAACAGGATTTTGATAAAAATTGGACAAATCTGGAAGTATATTCTTTCAAATAATAAAAGAATTTTCCAAATCGGTCCATAAATGACGGAGTTCTGAGGTAATAAACATATAAAAAAAAAGATGCAACCGTATTGATAACCTCCTCCTTTTTTTAAAGTCGGTTAAAAAGGGAGCTGAACTGACCATATATACATATAAAATTATATTGGCTTCTGGTTTTATTATTTACGTAAATGTTCGCCAGGACTATTTTTGATGCTGCTGTATATCTAGGAAATGTGACGTGTTAGAGAAAAAAAATATTTTACCAGTGAATTCAGCACCCCAGGAGGGCAGTGTCGACTATAACGGGCGAACCCGTCACCCCAGGCTGGTATAACGATATAGATCGTTTTTTCAGCCGTGGGATGAGCGTAGAAGACTTGGGGACAAGGCAATCTACTGTCTAGTTTACCAGCAACCAGTTAGAGACCAACGCCTTACGGCGAAGCACCGGGAAAGGTTCCCAGCGGGCAGCCTCACCCCCTAACTACCAGTTTTGGCAGGATATCTCCGTCTGGAATTAACCTTCAGGATACCTTTGTCCTCCCGACTGGTTTCGGGTACGCAACCTCTACCTGTTGTATTACAGCTGTAATTCAGTTTGAATTTATCGCTGACCTGGGCGTTCTTTGCCCGTAGTGCCACACAGAATCGAGTGGCCCAAGGTCATTTCAAGACCACCAGCTCTGAGGCCTGAGACACGGGAGTCTTACCCGGGGTAGCCTTCGACTCGAGGGGCTTCTAAATAGGAGCTGAATCCTGATTTGAGCCGATCCGAGAACAAAATGGATTTAGTGGCCCAAGCTGCACGAAACCGTTCACCACCAAATTCAGCACCCCAAAATTAAGTAAATTCTTCCCATTTACAAACCAGATACGGAAAAAAGATTCAATTTGTTGACTAAAGGTATTGGCCTGTATATAGTGGCCGGCATATAGTGTTATAGTTGTTATTGACCTGAAACTATTTTTGAAACGAAGTTGTAACTTGTCTTTCTGCTGAGCTTCTGATCATGTTTTGTACTCTATTGCATGTGCTATTTATATAATTCTGGGGAAAGCGTCAGCCAGAATTTTATTCTTGCCACTGCTTTGCTGCAAGTCTAAATTGCTAATTTGAAACTGTCTCGTAGAGCGTTTTTCAGGCTTTTGTATGAAGGAGAAAAGAATAGGTGTCTGGTCTAATATGCAGTAAAATGTCTTCCTTAAATCCAAGAAAGAAAATATTTCATTGCGTCATAAATTTCATTGCTTCGTAAGTTGCTGAAAATTCTCTGTCATATGCAGACTCTCTGACTTAGTTGGGCAGATGACAAATTCCATGAAAAGAAGGTTGTTATTCATTGCCACACATAGGTAACTAACAGCATGGCTTGACATAATAGTCGGCTACGCATCAGTTCAATAAAGTAGCGTTATCTTTATTATTCCGATGTTATGACGTGTTTTGTTATATTGCATTTCCCATTGCCATAAAACTGAAAACTGTGTCAGCTACGAGTAAATCCACATGCACATAGCTTAAATGCTTTCCGCCAGAATGGGACTATAAAATTATGGGTCCGAAGTCGCTTGCGCGGTTTCTATATGATGTTAGCGGTAAGTCGGTTCGAATTTATCGCGGACCGTGGCGTCCTTTGCCCGTCTACCGCTCGGGATCAGGGGGCCAACGGATCCTTTCAAGAGTGGCTGACATCTGGCCTTCATCCACCCCGACTGCTTAGGAAACGTATAACATCGTTTCCAGACCCCTCCAGTTATTCGCCGGGGCGCACAGTCGATTGGCTGACGCCGCACGTTGCGCAAACCGCCGAGCCCCTCCCCCCCCGGGGGACTGATCCCCTGCTGTGACATGGGAAACAGAGTCCTTTCCGGGTTCGACCTTCTTCGAGGAGGCTACTGGATAGGAGTTGAACCGTAATTTGAGCCGATTAGAGGTAACGAGCATTTTTTAGTGGGCACAGGAATTGCTAACTGCCTTCGAAACGGGCCTTTGACCTACAAGAGCCTTAACATTTCTTATTTTATATCAATATTTACACATTATTACAAAATGAATTAAGTATGCGACACATCTAATTTTCTGTCGCGCCATTAGTGATATCTGCGCAATTAATAGAAATATTACACCATTGGCAATTATAATAATTATTCGTTCGATTATTGCTGATAACTAATATTATGAGGAGCGATATAGGAAACTTCTATTCAAGTCACATGGCAAAATGTACAGTGAAGTTTGTTATTATTTCTGAACATTTTAAAGAAATATTGTACATTTTTGTGTGAACAGAAGTTTTAGAAGACATAGTAATAATAATAATAGTAAATCTTATCCCAATAAAAATGCGACCTAGTTGCCTTGCGGCAATATCTATCAGCTAACCTATAACTTAAGTTTACAGTACAAGTTTTGCGTTGGCTACACAAAATAAATATTTAAACGATAAAATAGAAGAAAAACTAAACATAGAATATTTTTTTTTGTGTAGCGTTGGTTACACCAAATAAAAATTAAAACTATAAAATAGAAGTAAAACCAAAAAAAAATATATAATAAAAAAAGAAAACAAATTATTAAAACTAAATAAAGACGCAGAGAAAAAAGAGGCGAAGGAAGGAAAGGGAAGCGAGAAAGAGGAGGGGGGGGGGGCGACAAAGAGGAAGGTTGGTTATGTTATGGTTTTAGGTTATTGTGCTCCTTGAGCCTGACCTGTTCGGTTGTTTTACGTTAGTATATTTACGTCATATAGGTTTGATTAAAAAAAATGTTTTTTTCCTTGTTTGAATTTTAATTATTCCAGTAACAATAAAACTACATAAATTGCTGATTGCGAGCATGTCAGGGGTTATCTCTTCCAGCCTCATGTCAACCCATAGGTAGGCAAGTAAGTAGGTATCTATACAATAATTTTCCTGATTTTACGTCAATCTATACTTACTAACATTATAAAGAAGTACTGTTTGTAAGTTTGTATGTAAGGGGTAATCTCCAAAACTTCTTATCCGATTTCACTAATGGAAAGCTCCATTATAAGTGAGTGCTATAAGGCTGATATTTTTTTGCGATAAATATTGGTTTTCAATACGAAATGTAAATCAAGTCGGAGAAATGATATTTGTAAATTAAGTCGGAGAAAATAAGCTGAGTTGCTTTATCGGCGTGCGCTGAAGAAACGGTTTGATATATGTAAAAACAATATATGACATAAACATCGGCCTCAAAGAGATCTATAAAAAAAGTCGACGATAGCATATTTCCAACTTTTATATATAAGCTACAATAACTGCTTTTATGTTTAAAAAAAGTGAGAAAAATAAGTAAGTAGTGTTTATTGAATATATTAGCAATACAATAAGAATTATTATCAAAATAAATTAATCCAGTATCATAGGTGTTAAATAGAGATAATATTAGCCATTTGTTGTAAGTGTGTAGGTGGTATAGTTATAGATATATCATGAAATTAGTAACGCGTGGCAAGGAACAACACGTCGTGTTGATTGCGTCTACGACATAGGTATGTAGCGTGCATCTGAGGTGGGAGTTTTCTACTATATCTAAAGGTAGCGTCTAAAAAGGCATAGAAACGCCACCCTACTTTAATTAACAAATCGATTCGAAACTTTACGCAAAGCGAAGCCGCAGGCAAGAGCTGGTAATACATATTTGTAAAGATAGAATGCTTACTGCCGTATTCTTACTATAATCAAATAAGGTAATAGTAAAAACACATTTTTTAAAACATGATGTGGCCCGAGCCAACCCTGTGTGCATCAGCCAAATCATAGTGGAATTTACAACGGGCTATCATAATTGAAGGCTATACAGAATTTCGTGTTAGTGCTGTTAACCGTTGAGGAGTCCCCTCGTCGGGATCCAACCCTGGGTGAAGCAGCCATGTATACAAAATTGTGTGTCTGTGCTGTCGACCCGTGGAAGAGTAGTCTCGTCGGGAGCCGATCCTGGGTGTAGAATCAAGTTGGGGAGCTAATGGGCCCTTGCTGAGTTGGCCACGAAGACCCATTCTGTTTTCAGGGTCGGTCACACTCACGGGTCAACACCCATCCGATGGCCTCCACGCATGGGGTGCGAGCCTGGGTAGGACACTGGGTCAACCAGTCTCCCCTGGGAATTCAATCCTCTGGCGCTTCTGGAAGGTCTGCGCACCGAGCGGCGCAAGCCAATCGATTGTGCTCTCCGACTAACAATCGGGGGAGTCTGGGAACTGTATTGTTTCCTATAGAGCGGGGGTGGTTGTCTACCTTACGGCGACTGCTGTTGAAATGACCATTGGCCATCTGATCCCGGTTCATAGTCGGGCAAAGGACGCCTTGGTCCGCGATAGATTCGGTATACTCCGTTTCACCGCTTCGTAAGGGAGAGGACCGCGCAAGCGACCTCGAACTCGGAACCAATCGAGAGACCGGAGAAATCTGGTCACAATTGGTAGTTAGGGCGCGAGTGCCGCCCGCCAGGTAACATACCTGGCTACTCGCGGTAAGGCGTTGGTCTCTAACGGGTTGTGGCGTAGCTAGACGTCGGATTTGTTATGTCCTAAGTCTTCTACGCTCACTGCACGGTCGATAGAACGATGAATCGTTATAACTTCCTGCGGTGACGGGTTCGCCCGTTGTGGTTGACATCTCAATATGTAGAATCAGATCATGCTTGCAAAAATGCATTCTCATCGGAACTGAACCATCATGTAAAATTTCAACTTCATAGAATAAGAGGAAGTGGTATTAATTCAGCTTGCAAGATTTGACCTCAACAAACATACTAACATACATTGCAAGGTAAATAAAAGCTTGTAATAATGAGAGGATACCGCTCTTCTTATCGAAATCGCAATAACGTCTATCTGTTAGGATATTTCGTCCCCCAAAAGAAGAAAAAACTTCCATCCATTCGTAGAAACAAACATATTTTTGTTTATATAACCTTGGCAAAGACTTTTATATTTTGTTTGATTTTCTAAGTGAGTTCAACGATTAAAAACGTGTACACAAAGTTTTTATTCAAAGTTTGTAATGTTTCATATATTCGTGAAAAGCATACCTAATGACTTTGCATACAAATTATGTCATTAAAAGTAGTAGGTAATCGATCGGTTGCTTCAGAACCTGCGTTGCATAATTACAACGAATAATTAATTAAGTTAATTGCTAATAATTATTACAAGTGGCTAGACTAGACATCTTTTTATTCTAAGCGTGCTGTCTCATACTAAAGGGAGATTGAATGATGATGAAGTATTTTTAACTAGGGCATTGAAGCTATGCTCATGACAGCCCAGTTGAGGTGGTGTGGGCATGTAGTGCGTATGAAAGACGACCGCCTCCCGAAAGCCGTGTTTTATGCCCAACTCTCAAAAGGCGCACGCAGAGTCGGCGGACAGCACCTACGCTATAAAGATGTCTTAAAAAGGCACCTAACCGCCAGTGTATTCCACCTGAGAGCTGGGAGAGGGCTGCTCACAAACGCAGCGAGTAGCGCTCCACGGTGATCACAAAAATTAAAGAGTTTGAGGAAGCCCGGCTTGTAAACCTCGACTCAAACCGCCAACAGCGCAAAACTCATCCAAAGCCCACTACACAACTGCGGCGGCCCACTACAACATACACTTACAACAACTGCGGTGAACTCGGGGGTTATTCCCGTTGGTAAAACTGTGAAAAGCAAGCGTTTTGCGATATTTTAGATTCGCGATTTCTAGTAAACGATTCTGCAAGCAAGAATACATATAGAACAGATGAAAAGTTCACGAAGGAAAGTAGGTATATATATAAAGATTCATGTCATAAATACACTAGTTTGCGCTTAATCAAAAATTGAAAAAAAACACAGACAAGCTAGTAACCAAGCAAAAATCAACGCGAATACGGCCAACTTTAGTCGTTGTACTGGGATTCACGAGTCACTTCCGCGTGCATCTTCGAAGAAGTCCTGTCAACCAAGAGGTCGCCGTCGTCGGATCACGATGAGGAGGACATCATCATCATTTTTAACTAGAAATTAGGCCTGTTCATGCCGCGTTCATTGCTATGAACGAAGCTAGATTTTGATTTGAGTTTATTGGCCGATCAAAATGAGGACAAGTAAATATATTGAAAGGAATAAAAACCACGTCTGCCATTACAAAAAGTGAACTACTGTATTTATAACTATTTTTATTACGGTTTTTTTATAAAATATTTGTGGTTTATGTATTTGTCAATATAAAGGGTAAGTTTTCATTAACCGTCATCGTTCAAGAGAGTGAATCAGTAGGAGCAACTAAGAAACTTTTGTTTTAAAAACATGGGAATAAAATGTATTTTTTTAAATATATAAAAAATTTTTAAGAACTCGACTGATTAATGAAAGTTTGACTATTGTTTGAGCGCGCTGCGCCATCTATTGGTAGGTACAATATCGCTAATAAACGATTTTAGCGATATTTTACCTACCGCTAGATCAGTGATTCCCAAAGTGGTCTATATGGACCCCCAGGGGTTGATTTCGATTCCCAAGGGGTCCATGTCAGCGAGAAACAAAAATCGGGGTGCACGAGATGTAAATGGGGGTTCACGTTAGTGGACTCCATCTAGGCAGGTCACCATAAGCATTCAGGCGATCCGTTAATGTCGTATCACTTTTTAAACAGATTTTGTATACAGCATAGAATTTTTAAATTATAATAATAGCAATAAACAAACGCGCGCGTCACAAGTATGACGGAATGAAATCAGCACTCAACTCAAATTGCATCACTAGTCTATTGAAGAGGCCAGCGCACATGACTAACGAGGGAAGGTGCGAATGAGAGATATGTGAAAAAATTGCGCTTCAATGGGTATCCGTGCGAGCGAGTAGGATAAACGCGCCATATGAATGAGCAAGCGAGATAGTGCTACATGTGCACTTATGTGCGGCTTTCCCAAATGATTCGTACTTTAAGGTCGTGGCGCTTAGGAATAAACAAATAAAAATTGTGCATATTTTATTTTTTTTACAACTGTCCACATTACCAAAAACCCTTGTAGGCGACCAGTACAGTTCCAGCCGTCAAGAAACTTTTAATGTTAGTAAGTTCAGGAAAATTCAGGCAGGGGTCTACGGAAAACAGCAAGGTGTCTACGAGTCAAGAAAGTTTGGGTACCTCTGCGCTAGATGGCACATCGTGCTCAGCGCTTTTTATACTATTAAAAAAAATGGTGATTTTCCACAATTTTTTTATCAAAACTTGCTTACTTACTCGTACTCATTCACCCCCTTCAAGGACGCCGGTTAATTTAACCTCTTTCAGCCTATACCTACTCAATCAGACCCCTAATTTGACAATAAACACGATATATTTGTGTTAATTTATTGGGATTTGAACATTTAGACAATTATTTACATGGACAGTTAAACTATTTGGACAGTAAATTAACCCTATGACACTCGGGATGACATAGCGATTCTAACAATGCTACATACTTCTAAATCTGTTCGAGCGTTTAGAAGTTATGATGGAATAAAGAAACGGAAAACATAGGTACATAGATGAATCCTGAACACCTTACACTCCTTTTTTGCTGGGAAGTCGTGTAATAAAGAACTCGTTTTGATGTGAATTAAAGCTCGATCCTAAAATCGCCGATCACAATACAATCAATCCCAACGTCTATTTCTACAATAGCATGATACCTGGGAACGACCATATCTGAAATTTTTTAGTTTTATGACTTTTTTGAAAAATATAAGCATTAATTAAAGTGAATCCCTCGATAAGGAACCAATTTAAAATTTGGACTCAAAACAGTTGCTCATTGCCTTGGACATTAAGGCTTTAAACTGACTTCGACCCGGCCAAATCTGGTACCTAGTGAGGACGCGAGGTCACCCTCGCGGTAAGACGTTGATCTCTCTCGGGCACGTTGGCTTAGCTAGGCGGTGGACTGTTTCGTCCTCAAGTCTTTACGTTCACCCCACGGTTGAAAGATACAATAATATTGTTATACCTTCCTGGCGTAACACCGATGAAACCCACCTTACAGAATGGAAAAAAAAACGCAGGATGCAGGCAAACAAAGAACGCGGTTCCGGAAGCGTCTAAAAAACTTGCCCGCAACCTCACCAGATTAAAAGGGACAACATCCGTAAAGTCATAGGTACTATAACAGGCCACCGTCCCCTAAACAAACACCTGTTTACCATAGGTGTGACAGACAGCCCTCTATGCAGAGGATGCATGGAGGAAGAAGAAACGCCACAGCATGTGCTCATGGAATGCAGGAGAGTGGCAGAGCAACGGGCAAAAATACTACAATCTCCAGCATCTGTCCCGGAGGCCTGTAGCAACCCAAACAGGCTGCTAACCTTCTGGGACAGCCTGGGTTGGCTGGAGTAACATAAACACAAATAGAAACATGAGCCACGCACAACGGCCCAATCAAAAGGCCAAGTGCGAGACAAAAGCCCAGACAAACTAACTAACTAACTAACTAACCTTCCTGGGGTGGCGGGTTCGCACAGTGTACAATTTGGATCAGAGAAGTAAATAACTTCATACGCTTTGAACGCTGAAAATGTAAACTGGCAATGTTAATAATCTGGCCGCTGCGTATACAACAGAATATATTTATCTCTTCCAAGCATCCACGCGCGACATTATGTTAGAGAGAGAGAACGATAATAACTGGAAGTGTACCCTACATATGAATGCTTTTACTTATTGAAAACACCGAATCGAAAATCAATTGTATACAATTAAAATGTATTTTGCCTTTATTATTCGGGGGTTACACGCTCAGTCTGGCGTCAGTCTGGTCATCAGTCTGGTAAATACTGATGCCAGATTGAGAGTCTAACCCACTTACTGATGGACTGACACCAGACTGACGGATTTTTAAATATTTTAATAATTTTTGTCAGTCTGGTAAATACTGATGCCAGATGGTGTAAACGTTTCATCAGTCTGGCCAGCTTCAGTCAGCTATCGGTTTCCTCATGCAATGCAGGTGTCTTGTTTTATCAAGTATGGCTACCTTTCGAATGTGAGGCGACCGATTCTGGTTGCCTACGGCAAAATGTATACAAAATGTATATAAATTTATATAAATGTAATATGTGCGCCGCTCTATAGTAATGCTATAGCTCTATAGTAAACCCCGCTCTATGTAAATGTAAATGTGTGTGTAAATATAAATTTATATACATTTTGCCGTAGGCACCCGAGCTAATCGCCATTCATTTTCAATAGATGGTCAAAACATGCATCTTTCATCCGATAATAATTTTCGTAGTCATATTCTTCCCCAGAATCTCTTATTTCGTTTAATAAGTTCAAGTGCGTGCAAAAATCTCTTCTCAGTAGCCACGATTTAACCCACCATTTCCGTTTTACTTGGTTTTTTTCAGTTAGAGCTATTATTATAGCAATAGAAGCTTTTTTCTGCAATCTATTCTCTCTTTTGAAGTGTTATATGGACGACGTTTTTGAGGTGACTGATGGCAGACTGATGCCAGACTGAGCGTGTAACCGGGTGTACCGGGTGTTCCGACCATCAGTTTACCATCATTCCAGACTGATGGACCAGACTGACGCCAGACTGAGCGTGTAACCCCCCACTTATAGTCTGTGCAAACCCGCGATAAAGATATACATACCTAAACCAACCCCGCGACAGAGACTGGGCGCCAGAAAGCCTGCGACAGCGATTATCTGAATATATCTATATCTACCTACATTTCAACAGATTTTTGTCTGGAACTTTGCTGCTAAATTGATTGCTGGTATTTGGTTGGCTTCCTTCGCGTTTGTATTGAAAATTGAAAGGATGAAAACAGAAATCGATCGCGAAGATGAGGGAAAGACCCCAGTGAAACTGTCTCTTATATATCTCATATTTTTCAGCGGTTGTTAACCTTAATTTTGTGAACATCTTTATAGATATACAGGATGAGCTGTTAATTAGTGACATCGTTGTAGTGGGTGAATGATTACAAAAAACTAAGCAACTTAATTAATTTTTTTAAATTTATTGTGAAAATGTCGCAATGGGCGGGTTTATTGTCATATGACAATCTCTTACAACCAACCCTACAATGACGTATTATATGTAAGTGTGCGTGTAATATGTCTGTAAGTGTGTGTCTTGATTGCATTCGATCGACAGAATCGAAAATGCAATTCCGTTAATTTGATCCCAACGGAAAATAGTGACCCAGCCGGGAATCGAAACCAGGACCTCACAATGTAAGATCAGGCAACCTAACAGAAGCCGGAATTTGAAGTTTTTTTTTTTTTTTAAATAGGTAGTATAAAAAGCTATCATCACGATGCGCTGTAGCGGTAGGTAAAATATTGTTTATATTGTTTTTATTAGGGCTATTTTACCCACCGCAGCGAACTCAGCGCTTCTCGAACTTTTCTTCAATAGATAATACTTACAAATTTGAAAAAAAAACGAAACAATTTTTTTTTGGTTCTCCTATTTTATTTTTAATCAAAAGTTGCTTACTTTGTCGTGCTGATTCATCCACTACAAGGATGTCACTAATTAAAAACTCACTCTGTATACGTTTCTAACGAGCTCTGATAAATTTCGTAAATACGGGTTTTAACGGTATCGAGAAAATCGCTACCTGAAATTGTATTCCCCGGCCGAAATATTCGTCGCAAGGCCCGATCACAAGACCGCGGGACGGTCCCGTGACGTGTCCCGCTGGGAAATTGCCGGCCGGACCCGGCTTTCTGGGTGTGGCGTCTCAGGGCTTCGCGCCCTGTGGCAGGTATCTCGCGAGGCACCCGTGCGATTTCAATTTGACTAAAATGTATTGACTATTTCTATTATATTAATTTTACCTTGACTATTTTTATTTGAAATAGAATCACTAAGACATTTTATTTTACTTTTTGACAATCGTCACATTTTTTTTTGTTATTTTTGACATTTAATTTATTAATTTTATACTAAAAAAACCTATTTTTATCGGTATTTTAAAGAATTAATTACTCTGTGTTTTTTATCTGGTAAACTAAATGGTGAGGCTCGATTTAAATTCTACAATAATACCTTCTTTATTCTTACGAGTAACCTTTTATGTTTTGATTATTGATAAAAGAATTTGATCATTAATGAAGAATTCAATCATATCACGGCCAAATGTAAATGTAATACAACTGTCTATAGAACTATGTATTAGTTTTTAGGACAATAAATTATTTGATTTGATTTCTATTCGATTACCCACTTAATAACAAATAAAACAAGCTGAAGCAGCGCCCTGCAGTGTCATACAAATAATGGTATTTTCCTCTAACTTACTGGCGCTTGTCTGCTTGCGTTTGCAATAAGCATCCTACGTGTTCTCGCCTTTGTTATTTAAAAAATATATTCTCGTGGGACGGCCTTTAGGTCAAATTTGGTCGTTTGGTTTAGTGCAGTAACTACAAAGTTTATCAAAAAATCCTCAAAATCGTTATCTCTCTACGACCTTTTACTGTGTCAGCAACACCAAATAAACTTGTAGGTAATTGACAAACCTTGATTAATCAATGTCAAATTCAATGATACAATATTATAGTCGCGACAATAATCTGATAACTCGAATTTTACGATTTAGCTGGTCAACCTCTGTTAATTTTATCACCTCTTGTAAGACTAAGATAACAATAATTAATTGTTTTATGTAAATATCAACATCGATTTACCGTAATACTTATTATCTCTATCAGACACGTATCCAGGGGTAGGGGGGAGGGAGGGAGGTCTTCGGAATTTACCCCCCCCCCCCCCAAAACGGGCGTATTTTCATTTCGTTGTACGGGCAAAATCAAGTTTGGTGGATGCCGCGCCCGTTGTTTCGATGAATGTATACAAGAATGATACAAGGCACAAGTCGATGCATACACATAATTCTATACCTACAATGTCACAATTTTAAAGGACAACTCAATATAGGAGCATAACATTTTATAACAGGTTACCAGAAGATTTAAAAAATATACAAACATATGCATATTTAAAAAAACGAACCAAGATTTTTTTTATTACAAAAATGTTTATATGGAGTTTTAAAATTGTATTATGCACAATCGAATATTTGAATTTATTTAATTTTTTACATTTCAAAGATTTTTCTTTATTTTCTAATGTTTTTTTTGCTAACTTGACGTGGATTTAGTTTCTATTTTGGATATTTCTTAGTTCTCATTTTAATTATCTTTTCAATATTTAGACAATTAGATGATTGATTTTTGCTTACATTATTGACATTTAGATTTCTATCGTGGTAAAATTTTCTTTTTCCAGACATATGATTAAAATAAGAATTATAAATAATGTATGTATTAATTGTAAGTTCTATACCCTTGCAGGGTTTTTTGGAATTAAATAAACTTTGAACTTTGAATCCCCTCTCCCCCAAAACCTAAAGTCTGGATACGTGCCTGATCTCGATTTATTTCCGACGTGGATTTAAGATACAAAGATTTTTATTGCATGGCGTATGTTGATTATTTCGATATAGTCAAAATGGGTCCGAAAAAAATATTGCGTGTCAGCTCCGACGCGCGACTGGAGTACTCCTTAAGTGCGATTGTTATTAAATAAACACTTCAAATGTATATAATTATAAATATCAGTATCAATAAATATAAGTAAAAACTCCAATAAGCTCCAAAAAAATATTTTTTTATTACCTATATATCAATTGTATATACTACAATTAAAACAACATACCTATTATAGCATTATAATTTCATGCTTCATTATTCGATTCGAATTCAACATACTGTCGCCATCTATCGAGTGTCCCTCGAAATACGTCGGTAAAACAGCCACCAGCCCCACATTACATTTGACATATATGTATTTGTACGTCATTTAAACATTCGACGTTCTAGTTCTAGTTAAACGTTCGACGTTCATCGACTCTTAATGAGTAAACTCCAAAAATTGCAAATTAAACTTATGTCAGTATTAGCTACAAAATAATTTTTAAGGGGGTATTCTGGCCTAGGAATTGAAATAATCGTTTTTTTTTTCTTTGCATATTTTTAAAGTTTAGACCTTTAAGAATGTGTCATATTCGAAATGGATTTTTGGATTGAGAATGTGGATTTTTCGAAATTCGCATTATTTTCGAAGTTACAGCGACTTTTGTGACGTGGCAAATAAACCGATCGTGCCGGAACGAATCCATCAATGACCCCCGTACTATGTTGTAATCCCCTTTATGATTATGAAGCTAGAATAGCTCGGTTAGCTGTAAGAACTTCATAAAATGTTAATTTTGAAGTAGAACCAAATGTAAGAATTAAGTACCATTATCTGAGTAACGCTTCCGAAACTTTGTCTCGAACTTTAAATGCCTTTTTCTCGAAACTACTTTTTACGAACTAGTTGACATGCTGTCTCAAGTTCTACTTAAACGATTTATTTGAAATTTGGGGGAAATCATCTTTGCTTATTTTTAAAAACTAAAATTACGTTTTTTTTAAAAAAAATTGAAAAATAAAAAAACAGTGGCAAAGATATTTTTTTTTCAAATCGCCGCCATTTTGCGGAAAAAAAAGAAAATCTTTCTTTTCAAGGTCAGGGTCATAACGACGTCCTTACTAATCAAGATTTCTTTATTTTTCTTTGTTTCATAACACTACAAGGGTTGGAAACATTTCGACCAGGACGCACCTTTTTTTTAGCCCCCACTTCACTAGCATTTAACTCATAGAATTTTAATTTCTTTTTTTGGTGTTTTTTGTGTATTCTTAAAATGTCAATGAACATTTTGTAAAAAAGTGGACTGTAAAAATGTTTTATCTTTTTAATCCTAAAATTTAGGCCGGAAATTTAAAATAGAATATCCCCCTTAAATAATTACGCACTTTATCTTGAAGGCGACCTAATGTCGGAGATATTTCATCAAAAAATCAAATTATTGATAAGGCTTGCTTATCTTAAGTATGTGTACATAATCTCCCCCTCCCACTTTTGATTAAGTATACTATTTAGTTGGCAGACTGACACGATAAGGAATGTTACCTGATAATGCCTCAAATCTGCCATTGTTCTTATTCATTGAATACTAATTATCCTAAATGAATATCTCAGCCTTTAACGTAATGTATTGGAGTATAATATTATATCTGTCGTCGCAGCAGTTCAGTTTAATATCTATATTGTTATTTTCAATGTATCTTTTTTCAATATTATATAGTAAAAAAATGTTTATTTTTCTGGTCTAACTCTTGCGGCTTGGTTATTCTCATGTGACAGATAACAATTAGAAATAGGATAAAACGAATTTACTGCGTGAAGTTTCTAGCACCCGACGTTTCGGCGACGTTGCAACCGCCGTTATTCAGGCATACGTAAAACGACAATAATTACCTATAACGAATAATCAAATTTACAACGTCAATTTATTACTACCAGGATTGCCTCGAATGTTTAATAGAGGTATCTTATAGATACGATATTATTTTTTATAATTAGTAAGTAGGTACCTATATTAAAGATATCGTAATATTTTTTCGAGGTCTACCGTATAAATAGCATGTGTGATGAGCCAGCGTTTAACTCTATATTAGAACATTTTTGGTTCTAAATCTCGTATTGTCTTTGGAAGGTTATTAAAGAGTTTAAAGGCCAAATACATGAATGACTTTTGAGATCATAGTCAACCGACTTTGGGCATGACTATGTTGGCTTTGCTCCTAGTGTCGTGATCATGTACTTGCATGTTAAGCGAACACTCGTTTTTGAGAATATAGTATATTGTACCATATGTTTTGGTACATGTCTGTAATTAGTTAGTTGCCTGTGTCAAAACAACGAGTTGGGCTGTTTAATCTGTAAAGTTTTTTGGAAGTAATGAAATTAAATAAGTAAATACACAGTTTTTTTTATTTTATTTATTTATTTATTTGTGTATTCGCTTATTATTTATCAACATTAGAGAAGAACCAATGTATTGAAAAATAAAATTAATAAATATATCAACTAGTTACTATACAAATAGAATGTCGTAAAGAACACTAGCTATCATAATATAAGAATAAACAATTAATTGTCTGTAATTTAAACGAATTAGGGTTGGCGGGAAAAATATCAAAATCTGGTGCCATCGAGTTAACGTCATTTAAGCGTTGCAAAGCACGTGCCAACAAGTTCTATCTCGTAAGGTTAGTGCGCGAGAATGGCTCCGCGAAAAGATGGTGCAATCGACCAGGAAGATAATTATTAGGTACGCAAAGATCCATCTAATCCAGTAAGCTAGGATTATCAGTATTATCTTGAGTTACCCCGTGAAAGGTTTTTTGTGTAGTCGCGAACACCCGTATATGCAAAACAAATTAATATCCCCAGTAGATAACGTTTCCTTGAATTCGTAGCGGTCGGGAAAGTTCGTGATTAGCAAGACCTCTGAACTTAACAATGTAAGCCAGCCTGATAACCCGTAGCCCCCAATATGTAATGCATAACGGATGGTTCCAGCAGATTAATGCGACATAACATTTTTGTAATTAACAATTTTTAAATGGTGACAAAAGCTTGTAAGGTGATGAAATTGAAGATAACCCCAAGATGATACCATATTCTACGTATCTCTCGTCAGACGTGAGGATCACGCGCTAATAGATATTAATACAATCAATGAAAATGGCGGCAGCAAACTTAATCCACAAAAAATAGATAAAATAAAATAAAAAAGATAAAGTAGAAAAAATATACAAAATATAAATTAATAGTTTTAAAAAACCACTAAAAACACGCATTTATAAATGCACGTAAAAACCACATCATCAGACCTTGAAACCTAATCGTGGTCAAAGTTCATTCCAAGACTTTTCTAACAAGTCCAAACACAGCTATGATACGATGTTCCATCATGAAGTTCCAGTTCATATCTTCCGGCTCCATCATCAGATCAGTTCGACAGTACCATATTATTATATTGTCATCGGAACTACATACAGCTGCCAATTTTCATGACGCGACGATCCTTGGAAGATGGTTAAATTAGTTAGGTACCTTAGATTCCATTACATAGTTACATACAGGTCGACCTAATAAAAGCGTGTTAATAACTCATACTGAAGCTCCGAGCACCGAAGCTAAAGGAATAGACAAAATCGACTTATATTATTATTTATTTATTTAATACATTTTATATATCTTTTTATTACGAGGTAGGTACCTAGGCTGGAGAATATTTACAAATTCAACGTCAACACAAATCTTTGAGGTCACAACAAAAAACTCAACCATACAAAATTTAAATCTAATCCTCTTAAGAACGTTCTGCCAAATAGAGTGGTGGACATGTGGAATAAACTACCATTTGAAGTGATTACTGCAAGCTCTGTCAATCAATTTAAAAACAGACTCGATTTGTACCTAAAAACTTGTAAATATTGTTTATATTGCCTATTGTTTATATATTTTTAATATTGTTTACCTTTACAAGATCTGATCTGGGGGGCAATTCCTGAAAAATTTTGCATGCCATATGGTCTCTTGGTATAGTTTTCCGGCAGGTTCTCAGCGACATATAAAATGCTTTGTCTTTCAACTTCTCGGAAGGGCAGGGCGTTCGGTTTATAGAGGCCTACGGATTAGTTGGGTTCGGATTATCAAGGCCCTACTGTAGTTCGATTGTAAGTATATTCATTAGTATCTTAGTTCATGTAGAGTAGGATATGTTTTAGGTGGCCTATCGACTATTCAAATTACCTCTTTGGGCTTTGACCAGGTGCACCACCTTCTCGATTGGACCGTACTTGCCCCTGTCAGTATGGTAGTTCACAGGGTGACAGCGGGTGATTCTGGTCCCTAAATTATAGTCTGGGTTCATACAGCTCCACGACCTGGAGAGTTGTCGGATTATCCACTTTCCCACTGAGCTGCAAAATGGAGGATCGTATGGTTTCTTCCCTCTTCAAATACTGTAGCAAGTCGTTTACACGACTGCCCTACAAAAAAGGAATGTAATTTGTTCTGGATTCATCTATGTATGTTTTCCGCTTCTTTATTCCACCATAACTTCTAAACGCTTAAACCGATGTTGAAGTCTGTGGTATCGTTAGAATGGTTGTTATCCGGAGTGTCAGGTCTGACTGAGTAAATTCAGGAAATATACATGTATCTATGTCGATAAATACATAAACCACAAACATTTCATAAAAACCGTAAAAAAATTATTATGTATACAATAGTCACTTTCTGTAATGGCAGTCGTGTTTTTTTATTCGTTTTAATATCTTTACTTGTTATAAAATTTAGTTACAAATACGTTGACTCTTGTAAAAAAGAAATTTCTTATAGTCATAATATTAATTAAAAAAATAAATTTACAATTTTCATTATTTGGACTTACTGTCATTCTATGAGAAGTATGGAAATGCACAAGTTATAATTTTTCAATCCAAAAATTAAATGTGAAACTCATTTTTTTTGTTGGTAGTTTTGTCTTCGGTCCTTTATTTTACGTCTGTAATATTACCTACACATAAAATTCCCTTCACTTGCGAAAGAGGACTGGGAATTTCATAATAATAATTTAACTTCTATTCTTGACCACTCTGTGAACCGTAATGCCCCTGCCAGCGTCCAGCTGTCGTCCTTCCAGGTGGCGGTCCATGAATACTTCTCGGGTGTTTACCCAAAATCTACCCATGTCGACCCGGTTCACAGAGAAAACGCATTTAAGGCAAAGCTCCGAAGGCAAAAGCGGCTACTTCGTCGCCAGTTACGTGAAGCCAAGAAAGCCGGGGATAAAGCCCTCTGCCACAACTTCTCGCGCGCGTACCGCTCTATACTAAAACTCATACAGAGCGTAGCAACGCAAAACGACAAGCGCAAGGCAGCATTTCTCAAATCCAAAGAGGAAGCCCGGTTCGACAAAAACCGTTTTAACTACAGCAAAACGGTTTTGTCTGCCGCCAAGGGAAAAATCCAAATCCCGGAAGAAATGGCCACGGAATATTTTTCGACCACGTATGAGGACCCAATGCGGCTCCATAATTACAGCCCTCCGCCGGGCATTACACCTCCGCCCCTGCCTACGGTAGCTTTTGCTTCTCAACCTCCATCTCTAGATGAGATTCTTAATCAAGTAAAGAGGAAGCCATCGGGCTCTACTCCGGGTCCCGATGGTATTCCCTATTTAGTATACAAAAAATGCCCCTGCCTTCTGCAATATTTAGGATCCATCTTCCGAAATATATGGAATAGCGGTGTAGTCCCACAGAATTTTGGCCGAGCGACAGTCATCTTAATTCCGAAGGTCCCAGTTTGCACCGGACCAAAGGACGCTCGGCCCATTGCTCTCACAGACACTGTGGCCAAAATCTTTTTTAGCATAGTCCACACGAGGATGAGCGAATTCAAGCACCGGAATGAGTACCTTGGAGTATCAGTTCAAAAAGGCTTCATGCGCGGCGTCTCGGGCTGCCTCGAGCACAACTCTCTCCTGGCTGCTGCCATCAAGGATGCGAGACAGCACGAACGCCAAATCAATGTATGCTGGCTCGACCTAGAGAATGCCTTTGGGTCAGTCCGACACAGTCTCCTCCACTTTGCACTCCGCTGGTACAACTTCCCACCAGTCGTGCGTGACATTGTAGCCTCCTACTACAACTGTCTGACTTTCCATGTTAAAACGCAAGAATGGACTACCCGCTCTATACCATATTCAATTGGACTATTTCAGGGCTGTTGCCTCTCTCCGACGATTTTTAATATAGTTTTTAATATACTTCTGGAAAGCCTGACCCAGTTTGACAGGAAGTGGGGCTACCGTTTTAAAACAGACGGCCAATACACCTCGTCGTGCCTCGCTTTTGCCGACGACCTAACTTTCATCACCAGAAGCCCCAAGCAGCTTTCCCTGCTATTACAGAAAGTGGAGCTTTTCTGCGACTGGTCAGGCTGTATAAAAGTGAAGCCCTCCAAATGTTTTTGCCTTGGACTCGCCCGCATGGGCACAAAATTTACATCCTATGACCCCAAATTGGTCTATAAGGGCTCTAATATCTCCCTTATAGACCCAAACAATCATTTCAAATTCCTCGGCAGAAAAATCACCCATCAGGGAAAAGACGTCTCGGGCGATCATGTTATAGAGCATTTCAAAAGTTGCCTGGCGAAAATAGATGCCTTGCTAATTTCTGGCCCTCGTAAGGCCTGGATCTATGACAATTATCTAACGTCACATTTGTCATGGCCCTTTCTTATTTACGATTTTACCAAAACCCAACTGTCCCGTCTAGATGCGCTGGTGACAGCTAGTTTAAAATCCTGGCTGTCCTTAGCCAAACCAGCTGACCCCTCGACTCTCTTCAGGTCCAAACAAAATTTTGGGCTAGCGCTTAAACTGCCCTCTCTGCTCTACGCCAACTCCAGAATAACCAAAAATTCGATTCTGTGCAATTCCAAAGATCCGGCAATATCGAAGCACGTAATAAGTGGCCGTAGTGATTCAAATGATCTACAAGCCCGCGTAGACTTCCACAAAAAGTTCCTTACTGGAATCAGCCAGAATGGCACTGGTCTGGGGTATGGCAGTACAACCACGAGCGACGTGGACTTGAAGAAGTCTCTTTTGCGGGGAGATTACGACAGCAAGAGTATGGCTCATGCTATTGGCCTTCAATGCCAGAATGATTGGACAACAATTGGGGACTTTTGCATTCCGCCTCCAATGCACTGGAAGGTAATGCTCTATGACTGGACGCCAGAGATGCTGAAATTTTATTTGAATGCCTTTCAGCATACACTTCCAGACCCCAGTAACCTCGCTCGTTGGAGCTTTGCCGAGGATAGTTCTTGTCCCCTCTGTAGCAATACCCCTTGCACAGCTAGACACATTCTAGCTGGCTGCAAGGTGGCCTTAGATCAAGGACGGTACACTTACCGCCATGACAAAGTTCTCGCTGTTATTCGCGAGGTAATTAGTCTCTCAGTGGCTCGTGCCAACAAGGGTTTGACAGTATCCTCCAAACCCCCAATACAGTTTGTGCGGGATGGCTCTAAAGGCAAAAAACATTCAACTACAAAACCTTTCTCAATAATCGAGAAAGCTACAGATTGGATTCTGGAGGTTGATTCGGTCTCTAAGCAGTATAAATTCCCTGAAAGTCTCGGATGCACAGCCCTCCGTCCAGATATAACTCTTTACTCTCTATCTCGGAAGGTGGCTCTTATTGTAGAATTAACTGTTCCATGGGAATCAAATATCCCAAAAGACCACGACTACAAATTAAATAAATACCATGATCTTGCAAATGCCGTAACCCGGAACGGCTTCACTGTTCACCTTCACGCGGTGGAAGTTGGCGCTCGTGGCCTGCCAGCTAAATCTCTATTTCACCTCTTTAAAGATCTTGGCCTTTCCAGAAAAATAATCAACTCTTTCTTAGAAAAATTATCTAAAACTGCGATTTGCGCATCTCAAATTCTATGGCTTCGAAGGGGGAGTGAATGGGTGGCAAGGTGAACGCTCACATGTGGCAAGACAGCTGTCCTAAACCTACCACAGCCGGTTCGTAAGTCCGGAATCCACTGCTCACCCCCCAGAAGTGTAAAAAATAGTATTATGATGGGCCCGACTCCGGTCGGTGAATTCCATGGCGGCTCCGTTTGTATTTATTTATATAATTGTTGTATCAATATCGATTTTTTTTGCACAATCAGCAATTAATAATGTGTATGTTTGTGGATGGAGGAGGTCGGCAAATTCATACCCAGGAGAATCCTGGAATTCATAAAAAAAATAAGCTTAGAATGATAGAATTAAGAAGCACAAAATATCACAGATCAGAAGGTATCACAAAAGATCAGGACACAGCATGGACATCTCCCTTATCGAGCATCTACCGAACTCACATATTTGGCACATCAGTTAATGAGCACTGGAACAACATGTCGGTAATCGAGAATACTGTATAGGAAAAACACAAAAAGCACACCGACATATGCAGAAGGTATAGATGAGCCATGACTATTGACTATTTGTCATTACTTACTATAGTGGAGGGAATGGTAGAGATTGCCACTTGCTCTAACAATTCAATAAAGAAAGTGCGTAGCGAAGACAAAATACAAACGGAGCTGCCATGGAATTCACCGACCGGAGTCGGGCCCATCATAATACTATTTTGTACACTTCTGGGGAGTGAGCAGTGGATTCCGGACTAACGACCGGCTGTGGTAGGTTTAGGACAGCTGTCTTGCCACATGTGAGCGTCACCTTACCACCCATTCACCCCCCCTTCGAAGCCATAGGATTTAAGATGCGCAAATCGCGGTTTTAGATATTTTTTCTAGGAAAGAGTTGATTATTTTTCTGGAAAGACCAAGATCTTTTAAGAGGTGAAACAGAGATTTAGCTGACAGGCCACGAGCGCCAACTTCCACCGCGACTTTCAGGGAATTTATACTGCTTAGAGACCGAGTCGACCTCCAGAATCCAATCTGAAGCTTTCTCGATTATTGAGAAAGGTTTTGTAGTGTTTTTTTGCCTTTAGAGCCATCCCGCACAAACTGTATTGGAGGGTTTGGAGGGTAGTGTCAAACCCTTGTTGGCACGATCCACTGAGAGGCTAATTTGACTTTCTGTAAAAACCGTAGTAGAAATATAGGAAGATGATGCCATTCTTGGTCACCTTTGGCTAATAATAGCAAAGAAAGTTGACGAATAGGTAGTTACCGGCAAATAAAAATGTCCTGATTCTCACAGTCTTTTCAAAAGAGGATTTTTCTATATTGATAGAAATATAAAAATAATGTAATTTTCGTCTTCTTTCCAGGGGCGCGACACACTCGAAATTCCTACTATGCTCTGGGGACGGCAAGGTGTTGTCACAAGTCCGAGGTCCCGGCACCAACCACTTTATGCTCGGACTGGTAGAGTGCGCTAAGAGAATCGTAGACCTGATCGACGAAGGAAAACGACAAGCCGGGATTCCTCTAAACAGACCATTAGATGCCGTGGTATGTATCGCATTTTTATATACAAGATATCTTTGTAAATACCGGCATTCTTTCACCCCTAAAATCTTACATGTAAAATCACCCGAGAATCTTTACACGAAACTACAAGCAAATTGTTTTTTTTTCTGAAAAAAATCTTACACAATATTATTCTATATGAAAAACTGAGTTAAAACTCATCTACAACTCTTTTTGATTTAGCCTTTGTAACTGTCAAAAAAACTCATTTTTATGTTCAACTTTTGTATATTCAGTTTATTTTCTCAGTAACAAAGGCCACATTTTTTTACAATGACATCTTTATAATCACATAAAATCGAATCACATCACATTACATTTTTACATTCACATCACATTACATACAATCACATAAAATTTACAATCACATCGGACACTGAAAAAAAATATAAAATAATACTCGTATATTTACTAATTGTATGGGTATATATACCCATATATGTACCAAAAAAGTGGGTTCTGTTTTTATTGGCGGTAATTTCGAGGGGAGAAGATCATAGCCTCCATAGGTTTTTTAAATAATAATATATTATTATTGTTAATCGACGTTAAGCATGTGTGCATAATTTATTAACATTTCAAGCCGTTTTAAAATGGGAGCTATAGCCCCAATAGCGATACAGGGTATACCCTGTACGATGTACGATAGTAACGATACAGGGTATACCCTGTATCGTTTAAAATAAATATATTTGATGCTGGTCGGTGCATTCTATATTAAGTAAAAATTAAATTTATAATAAAATAATATGTAATATAGGTGCCGCGGCGAGAGCTGGCACGTTCACAGTACTCACACTAATGCAATGTCGTGACGCGCGACGTGACTTTCACTTGATGCGCATCATAAAAAGTCTTTCCGTCTCTCTCGCTCGCGCTCAAGTATAGTGACATTGCATTAGTGTGAGTACTGTGAACGTGCCAGCTCTTATCGCGTGACCTGTACCAATGTTAACATATAGAAGCAGAATAAAAATAAAATATCTAACAGTATAAAAATGATCAAAATGAATAAACTGTAGAAACTAAAACCTGAGGTACATATTTAAAAGTTTTATGTCTGGGACTTTAGCCGAATTTGTGCGAGATCAGTGGCAAGGGGTATGTCGGCGTAGCTGTTGTTGAAAGTGTATTTGGGGCACTTCTGCACAATGGGCGGAACGGACTGAACGTGCGGCCTGTGCGGCTGCGGTTAAGGGTCACCCATTCGCACCGACACAACTTCAATCCAGGCGGGCGGGTGTGCATGGAAGAGAGGAGGCCATGTTTGCCCACTCCGCAGTTGATCCAGTCAGTCTGCCAGGCGGCTCCAGGATCGAACCTGATGGCACAGTATACCGATAGAACGGTAGACGCTCTCTCGAGCGATAGGGCATTGCGGGAATAGGGTGCGAGGGATACGGACAGAGGGGTACGTCTCGACGAAGGCCTTTGGTTAGCATTACGCGCGGGTGAGGGTTGGCGACTTTTTAAAAAATTTGCATAACTGCGTGGGCCGAGTAGCGGACATCTGGCGGCCATATGTGAGCCCTTACGACTCGAGACATATTCGCTTCGATTTCTATTTTGTTTTAAGAGAAGCTACAGTCTGGTATACTGTGCTGTTGGCGAGAAGACCGGACGGAGATACCCTTCCAAACTGGTAGTCAGGGGGGCAAGGCCGCCCGCTGGTTACCTTTCCCGGTGCCTCACCGTAAGGCGTTGGCCTCTGACGGGCAGGTGGCGTAGCTAGACTGTGGATTGTTTCTTCGTCCCGAGTCTTCTGCGCTCACCTCCTGGGAGACAGAATGATCTATATCGTTAAAACTTCCTGAGGTGACAGGTTCGCTCGTTGTGGTTGAGAGCTCTAGTTGTTGGCGAGAAGTAATTCGGCTGATTCTCAGGGAGGATTTTGGGAGTTCAGACGATTTTTGCCATAGGGGAAGTTCGACCCAGAGTGGTAAATTTGTTTTTACCGCACATTGTCCACTCTCTGCATAAAGCAGTCTGGCGTTGAATATGTGGAGGTTGAATGCGAATTCAATTGTGGCTCTGTTTCTATTTTAGTTTTTTTCTTATTTCAGGGTCTTTCATTATCAGGATGCGAACAGGAAGCCGGTAACAAACGTCTGGAGGCAGAAGTCAGGCATCAATCCCCCAACGCTATGAATAAGGCCTTAGTATGCTCGGACACAGCTGGAAGTATCGCCACAGTCACTAAGAGTGGCGGTATGGTCATTATCAGCGGTAAATATTGTATTTTGTCACTAAGTACATCATTTTGACTTAAGAGAGCATCTCAAGGATATAAAAACTTCAAAATGGAAAATCTATCTCCGGTTAGTTTTAAATAAAGTCAACGCCAACTCCAGAATAACCAAAAATTCGATTCTGTGCAATTCCAAAGATCCGGCAATATTGAAGCACGTAATAAGTGGCCGTAGTGATTCAAATGATCTACAAGCCCGCGTAGACTTCCACAAAAAGTTCCTTACTGGAATCAGCCAGAATGGCACTGGTCTGGGGTATGGCAGTACAACCACGAGCGACGTGGACTTGAAGAAGTCTCTTTTGCGGGGAGATTACGACAGCAAGAGTATGGCTCATGCTATTGGCCTTCAATGCCAGAATGATTGGACAACAATTGGGGACTTTTGCATTCCGCCTCCAATGCACTGGAAGGTAATGCTCTATGACTGGACGCCAGAGATGCTGAAATTTTATTTGAATGCCTTTCAGCATACACTTCCAGACCCCAGTAACCTCGCTCGTTGGAGCTTTGCCGAGGATAGTTCTTGTCCCCTCTGTAGCAATACCCCTTGCACAGCTAGACACATTCTAGCTGGCTGCAAGGTGGCCTTAGATCAAGGACGGTACACTTACCGCCATGACAAAGATCTCGCTGTTATTCGCGAGGTAATTAGTCTCTCAGTGGCTCGTGCCAACAAGGGTTTGACAGTATCCTCCAAACCCCCAATACAGTTTGTGCGGGATGGCTCTAAAGGCAAAAAACATTTAACTACAAAACCTTTCTCAATAATCGAGAAAGCTACAGATTGGATTCTGGAGGTTGATTCGGTCTCTAAGCAGTATAAATTCCCTGAAAGTCTCGGATGCACAGCCCTCCGTCCAGATATAACTCTTTACTCTCTATCTCGGAAGGTGGCTCTTATTGTAGAATTAACTGTTCCATGGAAATCAAATATCCCAAAAGACCACGAGTACAAATTAAATAAATACCATGATCTTGCAAATGCCGTAACCCGGAACGGCTTCACTGTTCACCTTCACGCGGTGGAAGTTGGCGCTCGTGGCCTGCCAGCTAAATCTCTATTTCACCTCTTTAAAGATCTTGGCCTTTCCAGAAAAATAATCAACTCTTTCTTAGAAAAATTATCTAAAACTGCGATTTGCGCATCTCAAATTCTATGGCTTCGAAGGGGGAGTGAATGGGTGGTAAGGTGAACGCTCACATGTGGCAAGACAGCTGTCCTAAACCTACCACAGCCGGTTCGTAAGTCCGGAATCCACTGCTCACCCCCCAGAAGTGTAAAAAAAATAGTATTATGATGGGCCCGACTCCCGGTCGGTGAATTCCATGGCAGCTCCGTTTGTATTTATTATTATAATTATGTAACCTTTAAACTATGCCAGTTTAATACTATTCTGAATGTATGCTAGCACCAGCTGGCACACAGTGGGCTGTGAATTATTGCATTTTCATCACAGAAACGCTCGAAATTTGACTATTCTAATTGGTAATTTTATTCTGTATTATATCAATTAGAAGTTTTCCGAGGAATACTTTAATCCCACAAGTTTATAACCTCTTTCAGGACATGTTATTAAATTATTTCTAACCGTTAATTTCTTACAAATTCCATAATATGTTATAAAAGCATTCCTCATTAGATCTTATTCTTTAATTAATTCTTCAAAAAATATGAAAGAACCATTTATTTTTTAGGTACCGGATCAAATACGTTAGTTAGAAATCCAGATGGGTCTCAGCATGGTTGCGGAGGATGGGGATTCTTACTCGGAGACGAGGGAAGCGGTGAGTAGAAAGTCTTTTGAAAATTTATATCATACTTATAAATAAGACAAAAATGAATTTTACCGTGTGCAGTTTGTAACATCCGATTTTATAATAGCCGTTGCCCAGGGTAGGCTAAAGAACTGTCAGTTGTCGTCCGCTGTTGTTCTGCAGGTAGGCGGCATACTGCTGTTGTTACTATGCAAACTAATCAAGAATCAGAGGGGATGGTGAAAGCACCGCGTGCTAGGGGAACAGGCTCTGGGGGACCGATCGATTTTGGAAAGAAAGTTCATAGTCTGCCCTGAAATAAAGGGAGAAGAAAACATGTGATGGGAAAGACTCATCAGGGTCCACACGGTGACGGTCGACCTTGACCATTCTTCCTCATCAGGTCCAGAGGTACCTCGATGACCCTCCGGTTGACGCTGAGGAGGAAGTGTGATAGGAAATGCTGATCAAAGCCAATGACTTTTCTACGTTTTCGCTTTTTTCTGACGTATAATTTTAATAAAATGTTTTTTTTTTAGAAAATCATATATTACAATTTTATTCTTATATAATACTTTCGCTTTTTATCCGAGGTGTACATAATTTAAGTAGAATTGGTATATTATTTTAGAAACTCAAATATATTTGATTTACAGACAAAATATATTTTAATCCCATCTATTCGAAAAGGACGATTTGGTTCGCCTTTAAGTGCGCCCAAAAGTGGTGTTTTCTATAAGAAACTTTATAAGTGCGCCGCAATTATTTTTGCGGCTCACTTTTTGAATAAGTGCGCCGCAATTTATCTTTGCGGCGCACTTTTTGAATTTGGAACATCTTAGTCTTCAGCGCCGAAGAAATCGAACGCAAATATTGTTTGAATAAAGACTGGCTGCTACGACGGCCCCTAGTCGCGCCGCCGGCTGAATAAAAAAAAACAAATGAACTTAAAAACGCGCAAACGTCAATTGTTTTTGTCGTTGATATTTTCTCATAGAGGGTGATGAAAAGTAGAGTGTATCACTCGGGCGCAAAATATTTTTGGCTCGGGCGCTTTTTTGAATCCCTCGCTACGTTCAGGATTCTACTAAAGAATCCCGAGCGTAGCGACGGGATTCTACTCTAGAATCCCACACTTCGCTTTGGATTCAAAAAAGCGCCCTCGCCGTAAAAATATTATTGTGCTCCCTTGTGATACAATCTACTATTTTTTCTCCCTCAAACAAACCCTTGCTAAAATTTCATTTTTATGCTAGTAGATTTCAAAAATCGAATTACCAAAATATTAAAAAATATATATTTTGATCATTATCACCCGAGATGCTTTGAATGTAAACTGCAAGATTCAGTTGCTTCTTTTAAATAATGTCTATATGTGAGCTTTCTCTAATTGGATTTTGGATCCGCCACTGCCTAGTGTTCAGGCTTTCGGCGCTCATGGGCATTCAACTCTCAAAATGTTAGATATGTACATAGATGTAGTATACTACCGTATAATACATCTATGGATATGTAATATTTGTTATGAAAATTCTTTTTTTTATTTACAGCTCTAACGCTATTGATTAATTTTGACTTATTTTAACCTATAATCTATAGAAACAATACTTTATTTAGAATATTACCTCCTGAATCACTCTATTAGTTGCAGAGATCTTATGCTTTCAAAAACCAGTCATTCCATGCAAAATTTTCAAAGCCCACAAAAATTTGTTTGTAGAAGTGTGTGCAAGCTTACTAATATATAACGGTGGCTTATTCAATGTCAGGCTTCAATGATACGCTTTTAGCGCAGTGGAAGGAGAAATAGAGCCAATAATTGAATAAATACGGATATAATACGGTTAACCCTTCAGGCCTGGGCCCCTCAGCCGATTGACAAGTTTATGTCCCAAAAAAATTTAGTAAAAATTAGTAAAAAAATTGAATTATGACACTCTTTCACTAAAACATTAATTACTGCCAAACCACTGTACTCATAATTAAAATAAAACATATTAACCCGGTAACTCCCTAACATCCCTTGCGGGACCAACGGCCGACTCCCCCAATTTCCAGGTTATATTTTTTTATATGTCAAATGCGATCATTTTACAGTAATTTTTTTTATGATCCGTATAGTGGTTTACAAGTTATGGTCGTTTGTATCAAGGTCGTCGACTCGCGTCGATTTTACGCTCGAAAATGTCGCGGGCAAAAGTGATAGCTGAATTTTTACTTCGCGAGAGGAGGGGTTAAAATAATAAAACATAACAAAATAAAACAAATTAAATTAAAATAAAATTAAAACGGAGCCGTCACGCTGAATCGTGTTGTGTTCGATATTGGTGAATCGATATCGGGCAATTGGCGGTCTAGGGGTTAATACGAAAAACGCCGATCGGCGTGCGAGGCCACCCAGGGTTTAAGGGACATACATACAAGCAAACAGACAGACTGACATTTTATGTTGATGCCATTCAATTACTCTGGTCTCAATTGGCAATAAACCACTCAACAATAAAGACCAACTGCAGGCAGTTATTGCGTTGTATAATATGTATAGATAATATCACATGGAAATAGCAAAACCAGTAATTTAGTCAAATAACTAGTTATACAGCTAAAGATAAGATAAGATTGTTTACTGTCAACTCTAAGTTCATCATCATCACATTGATACATAAGAAAAGTTAGGTAATAAAATAAACAACAATAAAATACAAATGGAACTGCCATGGAATTCACCGACCAAAGTCGGGCCCATCATATGGTATTATTACACTTCTGGGGTGTGAGCAGTGGATTCCGGACTAACGACCGGCTGTGGTAGGTTTAGGACAGCTGTCTTGCTATATGTGAGCGTGCACCTTACCACACATTCATTCCCGCTTCGAAGCCATAGAATTTGAGATGCGGAAATCGCGGTTTTAGATATTTTTTCTAGTAAAGAGTTGATTATTTTTCTGGAAAGACCAACATCTTTAAAGAGGTGAAATAGAGATTTAGCTGGCAAGCTACGAGCGCCAACTTCCACCGCGTGAAGGTGAACAGTGAAGCCGTTCCGGGTGATAGCATTTGCGAGATCATGGTATTTATTTAATTTGTACTCGGGGTCTTTTGGGATATTTGATTCCCATGGAACAGTTAATTCTACAATAAGGGCCATCTTTCGAGATATAGAGTAAAGAGTTATATCTGGACGCAGGGCTGTGCTTCCGAGACTTTCAGGGAATTTATACTGCTTAGAGACCGAATCGACCTCCAGAATCCAAATAACAGATTACAACAAATAACAAATAATTATAAGTATAACAAATATTATAGAAGTAGAAAATATTATAGAAGCAAATAACAAATATTATAGAAGTTAAAACTTTTTTAAATAATAATATTATAGGTAACTACTACAACAGGTAACTACTACAAAATGTCTGTTAAAATACGAATACCTAATGTAGAAAACACCTGCTTATGCCGGTGTTTACTAAAAGAAGAAAGATCATCATTCACCATATGGTAATTAACCGCACATCTAGGTACATGTACCTAGGAAATATCAAAGCCAGTAATTTAGTCAATTACCTAGTTATTTGACCTGTGTAAGCCTAGTTAGATGTGTGACGGGCCTCGGGTTGCATGGGATAGGGATGGACCAATTTGTCACTTTATTTAAATTTGTCCCCTTATTTTTTCTCATTGTAACCATAGTTGATTTATTCTATATGAAAAAAATATTAAATTGACACATCCGCAGCAGCAGGTGGACAAGAATGTATGTAACTGTAAATACGACCGCTTTAAAGTATACGAGACAATTATCATTTAGAATGTTTCTGAGCAATTTACATCATCATTACTGTGATGATTTAAATTTTGTTATTTTTCCAGCATACTGGATCTCGTACCGCGCCATCAAAATGATATTCGACGATCACGACAATTACATTAAACCTCCGCACCCCACTGACTATGTCTTCGAGTGCGTCAAGACGTACTACAACGTCAAGTGCAAGACTGACCTCCTCGACTTCTGCTACACCAAATTTGACAAGCCCCATTTTGCAGGTATAATTATTATTATTGTAAGCCAAGCACCTTCGATGGACTGAGACCTCCCCGGACTTACTCTATGGGTGACTTGCACCAACCGGCCTGTTAAATTCTATTAACCGAGGTTAGCTAACCACGATAAACAATTTAACAGCCGGTTAAATTTGGATGTCCCGGTTAAATAACGCCGTTTGGAGTCCGCAAAAACCAATTTTGAGTGTTAGAACATGACCATAGACTCAACTGAAATCAAGATTGCCCGCTTCAGCCAATCACAGCACAGTTCAAAATGGCGGGGGGTTCTCAGCTCATCCGCTGTCAAACTGCCCACGCTTTTATTCATGTATCGCTTTCGTGTCTTCCCTGATTAACATCAGACATATCTATAGGAAAACGTTTTACGAGTGCGGTAACCAAAAAATAGCGAAAAAACTGTGGCGCAGGCGACGCGATCAAATCTAACCTCGAAAATTGACAGCTAGCGTTTGACAGCTCTCTAACTGCTGGTTAGTGACACTAACCGGGCACTAGGCCTCAGTTATGGTATTTAACTGCCGTTAGCTTAACTGAGCATGGTGCAAGCAGTTTTCAGTAATTTACTGTGGTTAGGCTCTTCAAACACGGTTATCTATCTTAACCGAGCTTGATGCAAGACGCCCTATGTATCTTGTTCCATAGCACAGCAATAACGGAATATTCACGCCGAGGTCTTCGCGAAGCAACGAAAACAAGCGGCACTATACTTTACAAATTCCGTCTCGAATCCAATATGGCACTGGCGCTGAGCAATCTTGCTAGCTGCCTCTTAACTTTTCTTCTTTTTCTGGTGTCATATCTGACTGAATATTGGCAATAACAACTTTATTGGCAGCTACTCGAATCAAGAATGTGGTAGATTTCTGAAACCATTGCCATAGATTACGGAGCCAAGGTGTTCTTCTTCATTCCAGACCTCTCTTTTCTTGGCTAGTTTATCTTGAATTATTAGATGCGTAACATCGATCTATATGTGAGATCTCGTATGCATCAAAAATTAGAATTTGCGTTTTTTATTGTTATTGGTGTAAAAGCACGCACCAGATCGTTCTGTCCATGTCCTGAGGGTTCAAGTTTTCTTGTTATTCTCATTGCCGGGGCACATCATATGCATGAGTTGATGATTTTATCCGGTGATACCTCGTACATGCTTAGCAGTAATTCCTCGTTAACAAACAACTTAACACATTCATTGCCATTCATGCGATATTGCGTATTGCGGCCCCTTACTAAACGGCTGTTCACGGGATATTGCGTGGTCGTTGCTAGAGTTTCTTTGCGGGAAAAATAATTTTGGCCACCACACTGATGTTAAAATAATAAGATTTTATTATTTTATACTGTAGTTAGCGGTGATTAGAGTGTTGTACCACGAAAGTTGCCAAATTGAATATACTAATCTATTTTATGAAATATGGGTGCCATCTACGCATCTACGTTGTGTTTTGTAGTAAAAAACTGGTTTCCATAACTTAGTAAATTTGTGAGCTGTCAGATATGCTATATAATCAATGATTCTATCTTGCCTCTTAATATTCCGTCTAAAAATTATTATTCTGTTATTTTTCAGGTCTCTGTGCAAAACTATCGGAGGGTGCCAAACAGAACGACCCCCTCTGCCGGTACTTATTCGAGGAGGCTGGGATGCTGCTGGCCAAATCATTGGTAGCAACCATACCCAAGATGGATCCCGCTCTCTACAGCCAGCGACCGCTCAAAGTAGTCTGCGTCGGATCCGTGTGGCTGAGCTGGGAATTCCTCAAAAATGGATTCTTGTCGACGCTGCAAAAAAGTCATGTCAACTTTGACGTCGAACTCCTCACCTTGAATACCAGCTCGGCTTTGGGCGCTATTTACATGGTATGTAACATTATAGCTTCACATAACCATTCATCGTAGCAATTAAAAATATCATATTTAATTACCCTAGATCAGTGTTACCCGATTAGTGATAGGTCTTGGCGAGAGGGGATTTTCGATCATGACAAACTTAAAAACTAAACGTCGTCACAGAATTCAAATCGAAAACGAGTTGAGACTGAAGCTGACCAAATAGAAATCAGATTTTTCAGAGTTGTTAAAAGAATAAAGTGCACATTTGTCACATTTAACTGATTTCCACCGTTATTAGAACTGTATTTTGATGGTAATAAATGTAAAAAAAAATTGATTTCATTTTTATTTCTCATTCCTGCAGTAAGGGGTATGCGAATTTGAGGTCTTTCTTTAAGTGGTACGCAGGAAAAACTAATTGGGAACCACTGCCCTAGATCAATATGACAGCTCAACTTACAAAATAGAATCGAAGAACGACATGATCTGTGACGAAAGTCCACTTCAAAATTATATAATATAAATGTTTGTGGAAAGAAATTGCCACAGTACCGGAGATGCTTCATAATCTGCCTGTATGCATTAAAATTCTGCAAGTTTTTTTTTTTAAATTGATGCTGCCAAACTGTACAATATGTCGAGAAGTACCCACCGTATCCAGATGTACCAGCCGACGAAGTAAAGAAAAACCCGCATATAACGAATTCCCGCTTACATCGATCGTTTTTGCGGTCCCTTGAATTTTTCTATGCTGATAGTACTAATCTTCCCGCATATATCCAACCTGCTTATATCGAATTCCCGCTTACTTCGAACAAAATTTTCGGTCCCTTGGTCCAAATTTTACCCAGATATATCAAGATCATGCAAAAATGCCACAACATTCAGAAAGTTGTGAAATGTGTTGGATAAAAACAAGAGAAAAGACAATGATTACAGGAAATTTATAAATGATAAACATGTTTTTATTAAACGTTCAAGTAAAAAAAAATAAACCTGACTAGATATCATTAACTAAAAATTACAGTACAATTCACTTGGACACGACAGAAATTGAGTAATGCACACATCACTTCTTGAAAAAGTCATCAAGGGTTGATTGCTTAAGGTGTTGGGTAGCTGCAGAGATGGTCAGATCTACTTTGTCCAGCATCCTGAATATCTCGTAAATTTGTTATATACGAGTCGCAAACAAGAAATGTATCTGAAAATATGTTTGTTTTTGATCATATTAATTATTGAAAACCTTTTTCAACCTTAATATTAGTGTCCTTTATTGAGAGACTGTGAGGCTAGTAGTGGAAAGTCATCTATTACCAATATCATTGATTTTTACTCGTTTTCTAGCCTTTACAAGCAAAAATAGACGTTTCCCGCTTATAACGAATTCCTGCTTGTATCGAATTTTTACTCTGACCCCCTAAAATTCGATATAAGCGGGTTTTACTAAATATGGAGGCCTCACGCCATCACATGCGGTTTTGCCCATTGGGAACCACCGATTTAGCCGAGGCATGAACTTACTAACTTATAAATTGTACGGGGATATGTGTTTTAAAAATCGTAATATAAAAATCATAAAGCCATTTTGGCTCATTTTTATTGGTACTTCTCTGCGTATTATACAATATCCATCATAGAAATAAAATAATAAAAAAACAAGGGTATACACTTTTCGAGGACATCATATGCTTTGATTTTAATTAATTATTATTATTGCCAAAACTTCTACACTTTGGCCAAATTATTAATTCTCTATACACTCTATGTATTTATTGGCATTTTCATAAATAAGACAAAAACGAATTTACTGCGTGAAGTTTGTAATACAGGACGTTCCGGCAATGTTGCAACCGCCGTTGTCCAGGGTAGACTCTTGTCTGTCTACCCTGATGTCAATCTTGATGTCTACCTTGATGTCTACCCTGGACAACAGCAGTTGCAACATCGCCGAACATTGGATGTTACAAAAATCGTTTTAATTTTATTTATAGTGTCAACAGCCGCGATAGTCTTTGATTTCATATTGGCATTTTTATTTTACTGCGAATATGAAGTTATTTTGACAAAAGGACTATTGATCATAACGCCCATGTCAGTTTGCTTATTTTTTTTCAGAATTTTAGCATGTGTATTTTTTATGTCAACTGCAAAGTTTTGAATAAAAATAGCAGAAATCCCATTGTTACCAAAAAGCCCCACTATAATCTGTTTTTGTTTTTGTTCATATCAGGTTGCCGACCACATTAACTATGAATTCAAACGCGACTACGAGAGCAATTACACAGTTTTCGACAAGTACACCTACGACCCAATCGCGTGCAACGAAATCTCCAATGGCGTCAAATACAACCGCAGTGGACACGCCATCCAAAACGGAACCCATCTCACCCAGCAGAACGTTGGAGAATGGCGGTGCGAGAACAGAATGAACGGAGTATGAAGACCTGACGCCCTGCAATATACTATATAGTCTAATAGGCGGCGCTGAAAAAGTCACATCATCTTATGACTAAAATATTTATAGGCATTCGAGCATAGGCTTTTTTTTGAAATTCAAATTCAAATTCTTTATTTATCAAAAATCATAGATACAGATACAGATTAATTAAACCTAACCTAACTGGATCGCACGAGACGTTAGCACTAAGGTAGGCTCAAATACGTATAATTAAATACTGCCTAATGATCATTTTATATTCCCATTACATTGAGGAATGCTGTGAATTAATTTAAAATTTTCGCAAAAACCTGGAATCGATTGGCAAACTAATACTAGAATTTTAAACTATCAATTACAATAAGAATATTTATGGAAATAAAATAAAATCAAACAAAATTAAGTTTTAGCAAAAAAATAAACATTCAATAATAAATAAAATTTTAAATGATCCTAAAAGATATGTGATAATAATAATAATATGGCTTTGCACTGTAACTTTTGCTTATGGTTCGGTACCCAGTCCTATGATTTCTACAAACTACAGTATCTTCGAGAGAATGATTTCTTCGATGTCACTCGGGTAAAGTCTTCATCGGCTTCTTAAATGCAATGCCATGCAATGCAACCGAACCCGTTACCCCAGGGAGTTTTAACGACCTTTAGTCGTTCTATCTCCCATCGAGTGAATCGGCAGTGGAAATAGGCAGTCCACTATCTAGATCCACCGATGAGCCTGTGAGAGTCCAGTGCCTTACCGCGAGGCACTGGGTAGTGAAACCGGCGGGCCAACCTCACGCCCTCACTGCCATATTTGGCCGGATTTCTCCGTCTTCCAGTCTTCTCGCGAAGTTGCTTGCGCGGCCTCACTTGATGGTAGCGGTAATTCAGTTCGAATTTATCACGGACCGTGGTGCTCTTTGCCCATCACCTCACACAGGATCGGGTGACCGACTGGTGTCAACTACCATCCCCGCGGCTTAAGAAACTATCAGACCATTTCCAGACCCCTACAATTATTCAGCGGAGTGCAGTCGATTGGCTAACCCCACTCGATGCGCAAACCGCCTAGCAGCGCTTAAAGTCCTCCCCCAGAAGATCCGATCCCACCTGACCGCGACACAGTTGAGACAGGGTTCACAGAGTCATTTCTAAGTTTGATCCTCTTCGAGAAGGCTACCGGATGGGAGTTAAACTGCGAGTTGCGCCGACACAAAATGAAAAACATGTCATATGGCTCAAGCTGCACGGAAACGTTAACTGCCAAACAGTTGCCACCAATGAGGACTCCTACGAGTCTTGTCCTGGTATGCTTTCTCTCCTATTCTTTTAACCTTTGGATTATAGCGGCTTTTGATATATCCCAGAATAGTTCTGGAACTGTTATTGCGTTTTTTAGCTAACTGCTCGGCTTTTTCGTTTTTATCAATTGCTGAGTAAACCAGGCACCCAGTGTAGTTGGGTTCTGTGGTAGCATGCATTTCTGCCTGGAATATGGAAGTATGTTTGTCTAGGCTTCTCGAGCACCTAGCCTTAGGCCACTCTCCGAATCTACAACTGGTTTTGAACCATTGACGTACCATACTCTACCCTGTTCGGTATTTCTACAGAGTATGGCCGATTGAAGTTGTGTTCACCAGCCATCAGACATGTGAGACTATTTTCATGATTGGATCCTGAAATGTCAGTTTAAATACTTGCAATATTTGTGTTGCTGGATGAGGAGTCATCGCAATGGTGCTGGAAGAGCGCTCCAGTATACAAAGGATACGGTAAATATTTTTGCCATAAAAATGATGTGACTTTTTTCTTCGTCATCTCTTAGACTAATACCTAAGTAGTTTAAAATAATGATCTGAATTAGTCGCAATGTAATCTTGTAGCATTTTAAAATTGAATAATGGAGATTGTGAAATGGGATAACATGGAAAATAGTAGGAAATTCACATTCAATTCAGGTCTTTAACGCCAAAATGGGCCAATATATAAATATGACCAATGTAGGTTAAAAAACCTGTAGAGTTCAGCAATCTGATATTATTCATAATCTAAAATAATTAAAAACATATTCAGAAAAAAAATATTGAATGTTTATAAAACTACAAAATCAAATGTTAGGAGATTGAAAAAAATAACCATTACATTGTGTAAATATTAAAATATAAATTAAAATGAGAAATAAATAATATCCAAAATAGAATTACCAAATCTGACAACATGCTAATCTATGACAAAGAAAATAATTGAATGACATTAAAAATCGGAATGTCAAAATGTCATCGGGTTACATTGTCAGAATGACTGATCAACTTTTAGTGAATTTTATATTCCCATTACAATGCACTGGAAAGGTAATGTAAAATTGGACTGAGATGGTAAAATTTTATCCCTGGAACACCTTATGTTCCCTCTGTAGTAGTTATAGTTAAGACCTTTGCACAGCTAGACACATATTACCTGGCTGCGAGCATTGACGTATAAATATATACAAAAACTAATGCCTTTTTTGCCACGAAGAAGTGAGACAACGCTGCGTTATAATAGACACAGAGTGTGACAGAAATAAAGTTCCATTTTCGAATCGATAGAACAATGTCATTCGATATGGCGTCATATTTCTTATCATTTGAACGTTAGTGTAGATTTACTTTGAGTCGGTTATAGGCGTCAAAACTTACACACTGCTTACACGCAGTGAGTCAGCTGCAGGTATTCCTTCAGGGTGTACGCACGTTATTGATGTCAGTCGGGAAAAATGCATTATTTTTGCTACTTAGAATTTTCCATACGATGTGGCATCACCCTACAACGCAGCGCCAGCTATTGACTTCTGTCAGTACCGCTGGCGCGTGTGGTGGGAGGGTGGGGAGAATTGAAGTCAGCAGACGCGACAGTGCTGTACTGACTTGAAATCAATTTACACGATGACATTACCGGGTCAGCGCTGACTTGTTTTTAGTTTGATGTTAGTAACTGACTCAATGTAAATCAGCCTCGAAAGCAAATGCGCGTATATTATACCACTGAATCGCTGCTGAAACATATATAATAATATTAAAACTTACATGTAAAATATAATACTAACTGCTCTTGAGAAACTTTAAGTTGTAGGATATCGAAACGCAACAAAGCGGAGATGTTAATCGCGTGACTGAACTGACGACTACCATCTTTCGCGAAGGAGCCAGCTGGTCTCCTCGAAGGAGACAGCTGATGACAAATCTATTTATTTATACATCAATGGCTGCAAGCCAGCTAAAAGTTGATTTGACCTGTAAGCAGTATCATTTCCCTGCAAATTATGTTACGTCATTTACATTTTTTACAAACACCATTTTTTTTTCTAAATTCCGTGTTATCTCTCTTTGCACACTCGAAACAAAGAGATTTTTATACCTCATAGACTTTTTATTCTAAGTGCATGATGACTACGATAAATAGGTTAAATGTCAATACTAGGATTATATTGTAAATATTTTAGAAGCTCAATGTAAAGAACATTCCAAATTATTAAGTTTCTATATCCCTGCTTTCTTCCTAGTACTGCCCACATTTTCCCCATTGACTACAATAACATACGTACCTCGTTAAAAAATAACCACAACCTGACTGACAGTTTGAGTCAGTTGTTGGCGCCGGCACTGATGCCGTAACTAGCTCAATGTAAATTAAATCAACCTTACACATACACCGTAATTTTTTTTTAGTGACATCCTGGGTGAACCAATGTGACATATAAGCAACTTCTGTTTTTTTTTTTGATAAAACAAAAAAATATGTTTATATTTTTTTGTTTTTTTTTTGTAAATTTGAACTTGACTGTTAAATAAAAGTTTGACAAGCGTTGAGCGTGCTGCACCATCTAGTGGTAAGTAAAATATCGCAAGAATATTTTCTTTCGAAAAAAAATACATTTTTAATTTTTTTTTCGCGCTACAAGGATTTTAGTAAAAAAAAACTCACCTTGCATATGCTTACCTTTCCTGCTCTAATACCGGGTTTCTTCTTAAGATCTTGGCAAGAACTTAAAAAAAACCCATCATATCTCTTTTTTAACAACATTTTTAGTTCCATGCGAATCACCCATAGGAAAGACCTTTCTATGAATGCATCTTATTGTTTTTCAATCAATCGAAACCCAACCTCTCCCACTACTTAAACGAGACTACTTCAATAATTCCTTATAATACACAAAAAACACAATTTTTCAATTTTCTTTTTATAAGGTATGCTAGTCGTAATTTTGTAACGCTGTTTTAACCCAGGGTAGATACATTATTTGAAAATGTTTGTTGTAAAAAACGGGTCATTGTAAAAATTGTTCATTACAATATTATTTTTTATTTATACCTGCAGAGATTCTGTATTTCTATGACTATATTTGATTTTATTAGAATACTTAAGTGATAAATTTTTATACAAATCGAAAAATGTGTTGTTTCATTGCTACAGCCGACGGACACAGTGGCGCAGATATGGAGGTGGATGGGGGTCCAGGTCAACTTTTTAATCAGAGATGTATTATGCTAGGATTAAACAACTTAACCCTTCAGGCCTCGGCCTCTCCGCCGATTGACAAGTTGATGTCCCAAAAATTTTAGTAAAAATTAGTAAAAAAATTGAATTATGACACTGTCTCCCCAAAACATGAATATTTTGTTGTCCAGCATAATGTTATCTATCATGGTGAAATGTTAAACATTTTATTTTTGTAATTTTACCGCTAGAATGCTAATACCACCGATCGGTGGTTTTCCATTGGGACAACTCGCAGGCGGCCGATCTCGATTTATGTAATTAACCCCTAGGCCTCAATTGGCCGATATCGGCCACAACACGATTCAGCGTGACGGCCCCGTTTTAATTTAATTTTAATTTAATTTGTTTTATTTTATTATGTTAATATGTTTTATTTTAATTATGGGTACAGTGGTTTGGCACTAATTAATGTTTTGGTGAGACAGTGTCATAAATTATTTTTTTTACTAATTTTTACTAAATTTTTTTGGGACATCAACTTGTCAATCGGCTGAGGGGCCGAGGCCTGAAGGGTTACGTTATTAATTGTATGCGAAAAAAATCACATTCATTGAATAAGCCACCATTATACATTAGTACGCGTGCAACTAACACCCCCTACAATGACATTTTCGGGGGTTGAAAATGTGCCGTAGTGAGTTTCATTCCCATGGCTAGCTTTCTAAGGGTTAACCTTTCGAAAGCCAGTCATTCCACGCAAACTTTTCGAAGCCCTCGAAAATTTGTTTCTAATATATAATGGCGGCTTATTCAATGGCAGGCTTCAATGACAGGCTTTTACCGCAGTGGAGGGAGAAATAGAGCCGATAATTGAATAAATACAGATATAATACGGATAATACGAAAAACGCCGATCGGCGTGCGTGGCCATCCACCGGTAAATGAATTGCTTCTACGTATCGCATAAATTGTCAAATCAATGAACTTTTATACCGATATTTGTGAAGCTAGCGGGTATGCTGTATCTTCCCTATCTCCTCATACCGCACCGCTTGATTTCCCCTGTTTGAGTGCCACTGTACCAGCTGTGCATTATAATACTGTACTGCTATAGTGCTAGGTCGGCCTACCAAGAAAGTGGTTAACTTTTTAGTCAGCGCTGTTTTATGCTAAATTAAACTACTCAAAAGTGGCGGTATCACAATTTTATTTCATTTAATACTAAGCATTATTAGCAACTTCAGGCTTTACGTTCAATTCCAGGATGTTGTTATTCCTTATTATACGGACGGTTAACGTTTTAGAGGTAGTGCTGTTTAGAATATTGTAAACGTCGCTGGCTGCGTAGATGGCTTGGCCGTTGAAGTGAGTCACTATGTCACCCGGTTGGAGGCCGCCTCTACAAAATAGTACAATACATTGGTCGTAAACAACATTTTAGCCTTACCAAAAGTGGGGTAGAAACCGTTTCGAAATAAGTTAATGTCTGGACCTTGATAAAAAAAAGAGTTTTCGTTTTTTTTTCTTCAAAATAATTCCTGTGGTTAATCATAAAATAAAAACGTTTACAACTTAAAAAAGATAAAATTTTTAAAAGTCTAATACCCGAATTTATAGTCGAGTATTGGTTAGTACTTAAGTAATGCTCAGCCAATTATTACCGAGCGATACTTAAGTATTGAATGTGTTCGATAGACGAGAAATACCAGCCAAATGCACGCTAATTATGACTAAGTATTTGGGAATTTATTCGTATCGAACGGCAATATTGTCAAACGTTATCGGCCATAAAATGTGGAATATTTTTATTTAAAAAACTGATTGAAAATAAATTACTAAACTTTTATTCTTTATGAACACTGACATGCCCATTTGATCTCACGGTCTAATTATTAGACTTAACTTTCTTCTAAATAAAATAAACACTTACGAGTGAGCTGGAGATCCCACAATAACTTTCCAAACTAAGACTCCATGTGTAATATCTGCACGTAGCTGAAAATAAACATTACAATATATTTATGAAAATATTTAAAATAATAAAAGCACAGGTGTCTCGAAAGTCTAACATTTGAAAGCAGAATGGCTTGGGGGGGGGGGGGGGGGGGGGGGTAATGTAACTGTCAATTATTTGTTCTCTAGTATACATTATAAAAAAAACTTTTCATTCCATGACACCTCAACTTACGCTAAAAAAATAGTAAAGCTGAGGACTTTTACATTCCTCCTCCAATGCACTGGAAGGTAATGTTGTATGACTGGACGCCAGAGATGCTGAAATTTTATTTATATGCCTTTCAACCATACTCTTGCAGACCCCATTAATCTCACTCCTTAGAGCTATGCCGAGGATAATTCATGTCCCCTTTATAGCAATACCCCTTGCCTAGACATATTCTAGCTGGCTGCAATGTCGCCTTAGATCAAGGACGGTACATTTACTGTCACTACAAAGTCATTGCTGTTATTCGCGAACTAATTAGCCTCCTAGTGGCTCGTGTCGACATTACCCTCCGAACCCCCAATACAGTTTGTGCAGGATGGCTCTAAAGGAAAAAACCATCTCACTACAAAACCTTTCTCAATAAATGAGAAAGCTTCACATTGGATTCTGGAGCTCGATTCGGTCTCTAAGCAGTATAAATTCCCTGAAATTCTCGGATGCACAGCCCTGCGTCCAGATATAACTCTTTATTCTATATCTCGGAAGATGGCCCTTATTGTAGAATTAACTGGTCCATGGGAATCAAATATCCCAAAAGACCACAACTACAAATGAAATAAATACCACGATCTCTCAAATTTGACACACCCGGAACGGCTTTACTGTTCACCTCACACAGTAGAAGTTGGCGCTCGTCTTGCCTGCCAAATCTCTGTTTCACCTCTTTAAATATCTTGGTATCTTCAGGAAAATAATTAACTCCTACCTAGAAAAATAATCTAAAACCGCAATTTCCGCATCTCAAATTCTATGGCTTCGAAGGGGGAGTGAATGGGTGGTAAGGTGGACACTCACATGTGGCAAGACAACTGTTCAACCTACCACAGCCGGTCGTTAGTCCGGAATTCACCGCTCGCCCCCAGATATGTAATAGTATTATGATTAAATACCGGTAAATTACACAGCGAGGAGATCGCATCTATTGTTTAATGTGCCGTACCACCGTACAAATATTTTTGTAGACAGGTCAGTGGGAAGGGTTATAGCTCTTCTTAATTCCTTACCCACAGAAATATATATCTTTTGTATATCCCTTTGGCAGCTAAAAAGGCAACTCCCTGCTATCTCATGTTTATCATAATCTGTCTTTTATTTAGTTTTATATTTTTATGTTTTTTTTTTCTTGCTCAATGTTAGCATTAATTTAGTTATGTAGTCATTTATTTTTAGACTTACACTCTAGCTTTAATATTCAAGGGCGAATTGGATTCATTTGTAATGCCCTTGAATACTATTTGAAACTAATAAATAAATAAATAAATAAATAAATGATGAGCCCGGCTCCGGTGACGACATTTGCGAGATTATGGTATTTATTTATCGTGGTCTTTTGGGATATTTGATTCCCATGGAACAGTTAATTCTTCAAGACAAAAACAGATTTACTGCGTAAAGTTTGTACCACCCGATGTTTTGGCGATGTTTCAATCGCCGCTCTCTAGGGTAGACTGAACCATATGGATATATGGATCATGGTTGGATGATATCATTATAAGGAAGTAAAACTGCAATGTTTGCAATATTACCACCAATAAAGGTTTTTTGAAACTTTTGAGACACTCTGTTTTTACAATATAAGATATTAAATACAAACCTCTGAATTTCGCTCTCGAACTTCCCGCAAAATGCTGGCAGTTAGAGAAAGCATTGTTATTCCTAGGTATTTCTTGGATACCGGCATGCGGTCTTTGCCACCTGGAATGAAAATTACAATAGAAAAAGTATAAAATATTTGTCTTCTGGTAGAGATTGAACTGTAGTGGTGAGTCTCTTAACACTAAAACTATCATGAGGGATTAAATGACCCTTTTTAAACACTTTTATGGAATTTCTTGAAAAAAATATAACATCAACTCACTACCGATTTCACTACTGTTATTGAAATATAAAATCGAATTATTCCTCAATATTGCCTAATATCTGGACTACTTTTTTCACGAGAAAAAAATCAAATTTGGCTGATTTACCGCAAAGGGTCATTTGACCCTTGGGTGAATTTATGTAAAATTATAAAGAATTAAATGTGTATTGCGAGACAAAACATTGCATTACAAATTTTTGCTATTGCATCACCTATTTTTACTGTATTGCAATATATTTGTTATGGGGTCATGAAGTAATTAGAAATCGCACTCTAATCTGAGCGAGGATTGTAGATTAAACATTTCAGGTTATAATGCTATTTTGTGACTCAAGATTTGTTATTTCATTATTGTACTCATAATTTTTACCCAAAAAATGTCGACAAGTTTACGATATTTTAATTTTTTAGGAATATTAAATAACATAGATGTAGGGTGTTCAGAATTGCATTTTAATGCAGTTTTATTTTTATGTTTTGTATTTTGTATTTTTATACTGATGTATTTTTATAGTTCAAGTTCAAGTTCTTTATTGTGTGAATTATTAAAAAAACATACAATGTTTAAGTAACAAACTGCCCAGAGAGCATACAACATTTCGTTTTAGAAGAAACCTCATAAAGTAGAAGCTATATAAGGCGCAATCAACAAGCAGTAAAACTAAAACCATCAACAATTAAAATAATCAATATTAGAAATGATCAAACAAAAGCAATAATCATCAATAATCAGATAATCAATCAAACTAATTTGTATATTGTGTTGTCCAAGAAGAATCTAAATACATTGTAATTACATTTAAATATAAGATACCATATAACTAAAACAATATATAATATACCGTAATTAGTGATTTTTATGTTGATGATAATCAGAATACTGTTGGAAAGTGGTTTTAACATTATTTCATAAAAGATTTGTAGGAGATACTTACTTCTTGACAAAAATTCCTTAGCGTAATCGATGGGAATGGCAAACGATATTCCCGGTGCGACTTTCATACTGTTGATGCCGATGGCTTCGCCGTCTAAATTGACAAGCGGACCACCGGAATTGCCAAACGTGATTGCAGCATCCGTCTGGATATATGTAATGTCTTTACCTGTCGAAAAATCTCAATATATAATAAAACCAGTCAAGACCCAGCTTGGCTCACGCACTGATGGTTCTGTATCATATTAACCCGTACGGTGTAGCTGAGTGCACTGGTGAACCAGATATTCACCAGACTTATCCCCAGGCAATCCTGTGTTATTAAAATCTAACCTCTTTGTCTGGACATTCTTCGGGTTAAGAAAGAGGTTATTGCTATAAAACATTTTCAAACATATTGACTAGAAGATGATCTTGCAACTAGCAACTAGAGGTGTCGACTACAACGGGCGAACCCATCACCTCGGGAAGTTTTGACGATATTGATTGTTCTGTCTCCCGTGAGGTGAGCGCAGAAGACTTAGGACGAAACATGTACCGTCACCGTCTAGTTACGTCACACGCCCGTAAGAGACCAATGCCTTACCGCGAGATAACCAGTTTAATCCCCTAGCGGGCCGACACTCGCACCCTTACTACCAGTTGCAATTACTACCATTACTCCGGTCTCCCGGCTGGTTACGGGTTCGAGGCCACTTGCGCAGTCCTCTAAATTATGTAGCGGGGAAACGGTGTCTACCAAAACTATAGCGGACCACGGCATTCTTTGCCTGGTATTGAACAACTACCCCTGCTCTATAGGAGACAGTACTGCTTCCAGACTCCCCCGACTGTCAGTCAGAATGCACAATCGATTGGCTGACGCCGCACAGTGCGCAAACCGTCCAGGAGCACCAGAAGATTGACTCCTAGGGAAAACAGATGATCTTTAGCAGTCCATACCTGGCTAGACCGAGTAGAGGTACAGGTTCCAAGTTGTGATTATTCCAAATTTTATGTGGATAGCTTTAAAACTGGCCAAAATATCAACGGTAACATGCATCCAGACGGACAGACAGACATCGAAGTTCCTTATGCATGCTTTAAAAACTCTAAAATGCCTCTGCGGAATAGTAATGCTGAAGAATGTAAAAAATGAAAACTATATTCATTGGTTAAGCTACCACCATTATTACTGATATGTTATTGTATGCACAGGTAAACTGTAGAAGTATTTTTATACGAATGTGTAGAATTTCATTTTAGTAATTTTCCTTGAATTTCTGTATTCAAAGGTCATTCAAATATAAACTGGATTTATTTTTCTTGCAAGACAGTTAAAGTGTGCGTGTTTTGAAGTTAGTGGCAGCAGGGTGGGGACGTGTACAGTGGAAAATTCAGTCCGTCCCATTCTTTGTTTCTTTTCGATAGTCATTATCTCGATGAGTGAACAACATGTGCGACCATCCGTTGCGCAACGCGCTATTAAGTTTCTATTATATTTCTATTATATTGTATATTAAGTTTCTGGTTAAATGAAGAAGTTAAATCTAGCGACATTTTTCAAAGAACTACAAGCACAGTTAGGGAATGAAACTTTATCCCATTCTCAGGTGTTTGGTTAGGCAAAATAAATCTGGTGGTAAAGAGGTGCAAACGTCGCATGTGGTCTTGAATCACGGATTAAAACATTAAAGCCGTCAATGACCTTGTTAAAGCTGATCGGTGCCTAAATGTCTAAGAAAATGCATCAAAGTGAGCATAAGTATAGAGAGTACCCACGCAATTACCTCAGAAAACCTTGGTATCAAAAAATATCGGCATCGTGGATGCCACCTCTTATTACAGAGGCGCAGAAAGAGAACCGGAAAGATATCAAGCCAAATACTTAAAGAAATGCACTAGACAACACTTGAACATCCTCCTTAAAGTACTGAATCCTTGCGACTTCCTTCTCTTTAGTCCATCGAAAGAAGCGTTGAGAGGGCAACATTTCGCCAATGTCAAAACTCGATGATAACCAGCAGGTTGGGAGTTGTTGCAAGTCATCAACAGTCGACAATTTCATGAGCAAGTGGCTCTTAGAGCATACATTATTTTCTTAGGCCAGGAAATCAAAGTGTTACCAAGCCGATGGACAATTTGTGGTAAAGTTGGGGTAGAGGAAGTAGAAGATCAATAAATATTAGTTGTATTTTAATCTGGTAATATTAACGCTGTATAAAAATGGTTTATTTGAATGACTCTTCTAATATTACGCGCATTGAAGAGTATCTTAACCCGTTGAGTATGAGTCAACCAAATCTGGTCGCGAAACAATTATCCGTTGAGTACGAGTCGACCAAATCTGGTCGCGCGTTTTTTTCACTTCTTTGACGTTCTCATATTTATTCATAATTATCTAATTGTTTTACAAAATGATATTTCAATATTCTATATTCGAAATTTCAATGCAATCATTGTGAAGTTGTTCTTTTTATGATTGGTGTAGTAGTTTCGTAGTTATAGTACTTTAAGTCGATGTCGCCGAAAATCCTGCAACAGAGACAGATGCATCCATGAAAATACCCATTTACTCCAAGGGTTAAAAAGATTCTACTTGAAAAATAATTCAATAAATGTTACCTCTGAGACCTAAGTCCTCGGCTGCCCGCATTGTGGAGCTGACCACACCGGCGGTGACAGTATTGCTAAGAGTCAAAGGACTTCCCAATGCAACTACCTGTTAAAATAACCTCATTTTAACCAAACAGTATTATAGTCAATCGGCTTGATTCTTGTGATCATCTTACAATACCCACTGCTGAGCGTAGACCAAAGATCTTATAATAAACTGGCAAGAAAAATAGAACAGTCACTTTGGAATATATTGTTTTTTATGTGATGTATATCAGATTAATTAAATACAGGGCCACTAGGGCTGGTTCCGTTATATCAAACTAACCAGGAAATTTAAAAGATATATATTTTGACAATTTTTCTAAAAAAAACACGTTTTTGAATATTATTAGATTCGTTTGTACAGCAAATCATTTTATGCAAAAAAAAAACTCAGCTACAACTTTTCTTAATTTAAGCCTTGGTATCCGAGGAAAAGTTTTTCCGCCTCAATGTTTCATAAAACTGAAAAAAGTGATGTAAATAAATAAAATACAAACGTAGCTGCCATGGAATTCACCAACCGGAGTTGGGCCCATCATAATACTAGAACCTGCCTTAGGTCGTCAGAATCCTACCCACTGAAAGAGCAATGCAGCGGAAATTAAGGGGCATGTCTAGTATTTGGTATTGCCACACGTCAAAACAGTATTGCTGTCTATAATGAGGTTTCACAAACAATAACTTTTTTTTTCAGGTAAAACTTACTATTATTATTATACTTCTGGGAGTTGAGCAGTAGACTTTGAACTAACAACCGGCTGTAGTAGGTTCAGGACAGCTGTCTTGCCACATGTAAGATTTCGCCTTACCACCCATTCACTCCCCCTTCGAAGCCATAGAATTTGATATGCGGAAATTGTGGTTTCAGATATTTTTTCAAGTAAGGAGTTAATAATTTTCCTGGAGAGACCAAGATCTTTAAAGAGGTAAAACAGATTAGGCTGGCAGGCTACGAGCGCCAACTTCCCCCGCGTGAAGGTGAACAGTGAAGCCATTCTAGGTGATGACATTTGCGAGATCATGGTATTTATTTAATGTTTACTCGTGGTCTTTTTAGGATATTTGATTCCCATGGACAGTTAATTCTACAATAAGGGCCATCTTCCAAGATAATGAGTAAAGAGTTATAGTTAAGAGTTATAAGGCCCTTATAATGATGGATCCTCCCTAAAGCAATCGTAAAAAAGAGAGCTAAGTGAATAGTGACTCTAATAGCTCGCTTTCTCTTGACGAACCCTTAACCTGATTAGTTTTCCTATCGATGAATATTACAGATTAGAAAAAAAATATGATAACATTCTTAAAATATTGTGGCCTCAGACAGACAGCCAGAGAGACATACTTGTAGTATTTTTTTTCGTTTTTCTAATTCGAAATTAGTTTCCAATATATCTCACCCATTCGCCAGCCTTCAGATCGGAGGAAAGGCCCAATTTCATGGCGGGCAAATTTTTCATCGGTATCCGAATTGTTGCCAAATCTGACGTCACATCAATATCTACCAACTTTGCAATATACGTATTACCATCCTGGAATAAATAAACAAATAAATAATCATTTAAAAAATCTCTGCATAATATTTTTTTAAGACAACATTCAAGGTTCTCAGAAATTCACTATAAGGGGTCAAGGAGAAGGATTTTTAGTATAAAGCTGTAACAAGATCAGATAGTAAAATTTGCTGGGACCTAAGGATTGAAGGTGCGTGTACAGTCTGGCTTCAGTGTTGCCAATAGCTGGATTTCTCGCAGAAAACTCGCCGATGTCACGAGAAATAAATTAATGGTTTAAAAAAAAACACTAGAAACACGCTTTTATAAATGCACGTAAAAACCAAAAAATGCCTATCTTCCGGCTTCATCATCCGACCTTGAAACCTAATCGTGGTCAAAGTTCATTCCAAGACTTTTCTAACAAGTCCAAACACAGCTATGATACGATGTTCCATCATGAAGTTCCAGTTCATATCTTCCGACTCCATCATCAGATCAGTTCGACAGTATCACATTATTGTATTGTCATCAGAACTACATAAAGCTGCCAATTTTCATGACGCTACGATCCATGGAAGATGGTTAAATTAGTTACCTTAGATTCCATTACATAGTTACATACAGGTCGACCTAATAAAAGCGTGTTAAAAATAGCCTAAAGTACCCGTTTTGCAAAAATGGTCGCCTAAAAAATCGCCCTTTTGGAAATGACAAGTATCTGTGGCAATAAAAAATACAAATCGGTGGAATCCTTATTTTGAAGTGAAAAGCCTATCGAACCCATTTCGGCCATTTTGACAATTTTGTGGAAAAATGACTTCTATCTTTGTTTACCAATGAAAAGTATTGCAGGCCATAGGTTCAAAATAAAAGAATAGGAATCATTGTAGGCAGCTAAAGATTTTTTTAGAAAAAATCACCAAGCTTAGTACAGACAACAACAAACATAATATGGAATAAGATTGGATAATCAAACTGAAAAAAATACCTAGGTATCAAGATTACCAATTTGTATCAAGCTACTATATTTGTGAACATGTTACCACGAACCACATATAAATTTACGATGTGTGACATTATTTTCTTAACTACTTTAAACTTTTACACAAAAAGTTTGCAAAAAAACACAATTACTAATATTATTAAACTAAACCATACCAAATTAAGGTTAACACAGGGGAAATTATTTATTTTAAAAACCTTACAAGATACCCATATGTTGGGTACCATTATGTTAGAAATAAATAAAATCGTCTTCGCCGTACAAATTAAAATTGAACATTTGGTGTAGCCTAAATCGGCGACAGGCGATTTTTTGGTATTTTTTAGTCGCCGATAATCCATTCGAGGTAGCCTAAATGGTGATATATCGCCTAAGTTGGCAACACTGTCTGGCTTGTGCATTGTCTACACTGGTTGGTATTCTATATTATTGCCACATAAGGAAAAATTATCAAGAAATAGGTAATAAAGAGAGGAAATTTATTTGAGGGTTCTTATTCCCTGGCTAAAGAAAATCCCACCCAGTATATTTAATCCGTGTTTTTCTTTAAATCATTGGTCTCAAATAATCATTGGAGGAAGGAGACGCTAATGTCAAGTTTTAGTATCAATGTGTAATATGAACCTATTCTACATTGTTGATTTTTTTATGTCACCCGCTGATTTCGAAACTGTTTTTTATATTCACCACGCTTTTTTATATTCACCACGCTTTTTATATTCACCACCACGCTTTGAAAACGATTTTTTTATATTCACCACGCTGATTTCGAAACTGCAATACTCTTTATTCAGTCTCAATAAACAAGAGAGATATAGGCATTCAAAGAAACGTCAAACCCATACATTTCGGTAGGTTAGGTTGTTTAAAAAAAAAAGTATATAAACACTGTAACGCCAAGGACGAAGACGGATCAATGAAAGGAACAGCGACTATCGCCTCCGTCCAGTCGTTGATTTCCGATACATCGTCAAACGATCCAAATAAAAGCCACTTAATAGTTCTAACATCGAGCAACTCACCAGGTAATAGTCCTAAATCGCACACAGACTCCAGGGGATCTCGTTCGGAATCAAGTCGGATTCAAAATGACCCAAATTATCTTTTGGCTGGTAGACCGCCAAACTTTTGGCGGGCCCGGCAAGGAAACCCCTTATCGATACGCGCGAGTTTTTAAAATCCAATTCGACATTTGAATTGCGTTATATTAAAATATTAAAATCATGTGATAATAAGATTGATTTTTATTTATAGTGAAAACTATGATGAAATACCCATATTGCACTACCCTTAATTTAAAATCCGGAATCCAAAATGGTAAAGGAACCAACGACCTTCGAAAGCTGTCAATCTACATTCCACAATTCCATCAGAGAATAATTAAAATATTCTGAATGTAAAATTATGAGCTAACAAAATAATTAGGAATTATGACCAAAAGACTAATCAAAAACTATAACTAAATAATTAACCACTTTTTGGTCGATATCCCGAACATCGTACCGTCTCCCTTGTTTCTGGCAACGATTCTCATCGAATCATCGCAGACGTCACTATGCGCTTCTGATTGGTCAGCCGCGCGAAAAAGTCGAAACTGTCAAAAATGAACACGACGCGACATCGATCGCTGAAGTGAATTAATATAGTGGAAGGAAATTGTGGAAAAGCAAATCGGAAAACGCGAAGTGCGTTACAACACCTACATGGCGGTAGATTAGGTTAGTTTTTACACAACTGCCCAACAAAAAAAGAATGTAATGTGATCAGGGTTCATCTATGTATGATTTCCGTTTCTTTATTCCACCATCACTTCTTAACGCTTGAACCGATTTAACCCTTCAGGCCTCTGCCCCACAGCTGATTGACAAGTTGCTGTCCCAAAAAAAATTAGTAAAAATTAGTAAAAAAACTGAATTACGACACTGTCTCATCAAAACATTAATTACTGACAAACCACTGTACCCATAATTAAGTAAAATGAAACATATTAACATAATAAAACATAATAAAATAAAACAAATTAAATTAAAATAAAATTAAAACGGGGCCGTCACGCTGAATCGTGTTGTGGCCGATATCGGCCAATCGGGGCCTGAGGGGTTAAAGGTGTGTGGTATTGTTAGAATCGTTGTCATCCCGAGTGTCATACAATACCTTAACTGGCCAAATATCAAGTAAGTAGTTGTCTAAAAGTCCAAATGTCAATAAATTGACATACATATATCGTGTTTAGTGTCAAGTGAAAGGTCTGATTGAGTACAATCTGGAAATATACATGTATCTACATAAACCACAAATATTTCATTAAAAAAACGTAATAAAAATAATTATAAATACAATAGTTCATTTTCTGTAATAGAGGTCGAGTTTTTTGTTCTTTTTAATATATTTTTTCTTGTTTTTAAAATCTAAGTATTTATAAACACTACTAAAGTATTTAAAAAATGTACCTACAAAAAATTGTTTTTTTTTTGTCTCAAAATATTGCGTTTTATTTCAAAATGAAAAAGGTTGCTATAATACATAAATTGGTATTATTGCAGTATAGGAACCTCTTCTAGATTGTTGATTTTTTTACGCCACCCGACTATATTCACAACGCTGATTCCGAATCTGCAATAATATTTATTCGGTCTCGATAAATAAGCGAGATATAGGCATTCAAAGAAACGTCAAACCCATACATTTCATTAGGTTAGGTTAGTTTTTTTTTAAATAATACATAAACGCATATTTGAAGGTAGGTTGATTAGTTTTTTTTAAAACAACCTTAAAAAGTAAGTTCAACAAACTTTTTTTTTTGTATGAAAATTTGTTTTTTTTGCTTTGAAATTTTACGCGACGAAGCTTTTTTTTCATATTTAGCATTACAATGCTATCTAGTAGTATTTCTTTATTTTTTCGATTTTTGAGAAAGGTTCCTATACTGTAATAATTCCCATAAATTTTTGAGTTTCTGCTCCAATTTGTATATACCTATTAAAAATAATTACTAAAATTAAGCGCTTACGTGTAGCTTAACATGAACGATGGTATTGGGCTTGTTTACCACGACGTGAGCATTGGTCAAAATCAAACCATCTTCTCTCACAATGAATCCGGACCCATTAGACAAAGTGGCGGGTTGCCCAGTAAAGTAATCCACCCTCCGTGGATCTTTGATCTCAATGTACACAACCGAGGGAGCTGCAACATGCACCGCGTCCGCTATGAAGTTGAACGTTTCCCTCTTCCCTTTCATGGGGGGTTCCGCCGCTACCGCTTGCACCGTCGGGAACTTAAAAAAGTTTTCCTTGTACAAAATATAACCTACGAAGCCGGCCGCGACCAGACATATTTCTTTGTTGTAGCGGTTGTTATTCGACGTTTGCGAGTCATTATTGTATTTTGGAGAGGCGACATTTGACGAAAGGATGCGGTATTGCGATATAAATCTATTTAAAAGTTTATTACGCGCGCGAAGAGCAAACATCAGGAATTTAGACATTTTTGAATCAACTGTCAAAAGTGACAGCCACTGATCAAGAATAGTGACAGCTGGTAGGAATGGACAACTGGTCGAGTTGACGTAGAGTATGATCTCCAGGTGATTATTTGTTTAGCCACTGATCGGGGGGCGCCAGTTTTGCATGCGGCAATTTAGCACAAATGTCACTTTTGACAGTTCCAAATTTGTTGAGGGCAGATTTGCAGGAGGCAACCTTGCAGGCGGCAACCTTGCAGGCGGCAACCTTCAGTACAGTTTTTAAGTTTTTCTGTTAGGTTAGGTTAGGTTAGGTTTTTCTTTCCCTAAAATCGAAGTGACATTAATTACCGGCATCCTTGTAGTGGATGACTTTTATACATCAAACTAAACATTAAAAAAAATGTTTTAAGTTTTTCTGTTAGGTTAGGTTAGGTCATTTTGACTTTGCAAAACTGCCTTCTGCAAGATTGCCTTCTGCAAAACTGCCGCCTGCAAGAATGCCGTCTGCAAGATTGCCGTCTGCAAATTTGCCTTCTACAAGTTTGATGGGACCCCACTGATCATATAAATATGTTTTGTCAGTTAGGTTTTTGTATTTCGAATATGAAATAGAATTTAAAATGGCAGCAAACTGTTAAAAAAAACTCGAAATTATATACAACTGAGCAAATCTAATAGTATTGATTATATAGCCTATTTGATATTATTATTATGATGATGATTCATAGCCTATTATCGAGATTGCTCAACGCCGCACTACGATTTGGCAGCTAGAATTTTAAAAGGAAACGCAACATGTAGACGGCACTCATAATTCCGAGAAATAATTAATATTTCCTTATTTTCAATATAGGGCATTCGTGTTATAAAGTATGGCGGTGCACTTTAGAAAGCGCTCTAAATATACATACCTAATATAAAAATAATAAGAGTTATGATTTAAAAATTTGTTTGTTACTATATTATTATTTTATACAACCATCTACAGTGCGGCACCATACCATTATACCACGAAAGTCGCCATATTGAACATAATAATAGAAGATTAACCCATCGGACGCCAACAGCGCCGATAGCACTGTTGACAATTACTAGGGAGCTAACGGGCCCATGATGAGGTGGCCACGATGACCCATGTGTTCAGGGTCGGTCACACTCACGGGTCAACACCCATCCGATGGCCTCCACGCATGGGGTGCGAACCTGGGTAGGACACTGGGTCAACCAGTCTCCCCTGGGAATCAAACCTCTGGCGCTCCTGGACGGTCTGCGCACCGAGCGGCGCAAGCCAATCGACTGTGCTCCCCGACTAACAGTCGGGAGAGTCTGGGAACTGTATTGTTTCCTATAGAGCGGGGGTGGTTGTCTACCTTACGGCGACTGCTCTTGAAATGACCATTGGCCATCCGATCCCGGCTCAGAGTCGGGCAAAGGACGCCTTGGTCCGCGACAGATTCGGTGCACACCGTTTCACCGCTTCGTAAGGGAGAGGACCGCGCAAGCGACCTCGAACTCGGAACCAATCGAGAGACCGGAGAAATCTGGTCACAATTGGAAGCAAGGGCGCGAGGGTCGGCCCGCCAGGTAACACTGGCTATCTCGCGGTAAGGCGTTGGCTTCTTGCGGGTTGTGACGTAGCTGGACGTTGGATTTGTTCTGTCCAAAGTCTTCTACGCTCACTGCAGGGCGACAGAACGAGAAAATCGTTAAAACGTCCTGTGGTGACGGGCTCGCCCGTTGTAGTTGACACCGCAAGTTGTTGACAATCACTCATTGCGTTTGACAGATCCGCACGTAACGGTTTCGGCCGGCTCCCATATCTATAAATAAAATTAAAATAAAATACAAACGGAGCAGCCATGGACTTCACCGACCGAAGTCGGGCCCATCATATAGTATTATTACACTTCTGGTGGGTGAGCAGTGGAGTGAACACCTTACCGGCGTACCGGCGTAACGTACACCTTACCACCCATTCACTCCCCTTTCGAAGCCATAGAATTTGAGATGCGCAAATCGCGGTTTTAGATATTTTTTCTAGGAAAGCGTTGATTATTTTTCTGGAAAGACCAAGATCTTTAAAGAGGTGAAATAGAGATTTAGCTAGCAGGCCACGAGCGCCAACTTCCACCGCGTGAATGTAAACAGTGAAGCCGTTCCGGGTTACGGCATTTGCGAGATCATGGTTATTATTTAATTTGCACTCGTAGTTTTTTGGGACATTTGATACCCATGGATCTGAAAATTAAAGTGTGTTATTATTACCTATTGAAACCTGTATAATTAGCAATCGACATCTTTATGTAAAGCTATATTTTAAAAATTCGTTTGCTATTATGTTATAATTTTATACAGCATAGGCATGTTTAGAGCGCCATCTACAGTGCTCCGCCATACTGTTATACTACGAAAGCCGCCATATTGAACATAATAATCAATTTCAGAAACTTTCGATGCCATCTACATGTTGCGTTTTGTAGTAAAATAATGGTTTCCAAATTGTAGTATGTCTAATATGCTATATTGAGCAATATAATATGCTATATTGTCAAAGTTATTTTTAAAAATAAAACCCTTGAGTACCCCAGCTATTTTTAAACACGAAAGTACTTATGCAGCTACATCCGGCAGTTCGAGCTAAAATATACTGATCTATTTTATAGAGCTCTTTCTTTTAATTCCGTATCTAGTACCTAGTTCCTTAAATATTTAGCATCTAGTTATCATATAATACAGTATCTAGTTTCTTAAAAACGTACAAAAGAGCCATTAACAGCTGCAGCATTGTTCTCTAAAAAGTTATGACATTGAGGCGTCGGTTAATTTGGTTAAATAAAAAAAAAAAACAATGGATGATGTTGTTTTATTTACATCAATAATACAATTTTGCTAAGTAATCAATTTCCTTGTTCAGGTTCTAAAATTTTCCAGGCATTCAATGAAGTTGGTCGAAAAGTCTTTGTTATTTCAAGCCTCGGCAGGTTTAAATTTGGATGAAGTACGCAGTAGCCTGTTGAAAGAAATATAAGTATTTATTTTAGAATAGGAGTCTATTGCAGATAACCATCGGTTAGCGGTTCCCAACCTGCTTAGTCGAAACAGTGAGATAAAATGAATGAATGAATAAATTAATGAATTTGTATGACTAAGTACATACAATGGGCATATCTATTGATTATGTGTACCTACCTATAATTTCTTATGGCCAACCCTTAAATTAAGTTTTGATAAGAATAATAATAATAAGATCTTTATTCCAATGAGCTAGGAGAGTGCAGCCCTAGCAGCTTATATAAAATAGGTATAGTTAGAGAGATTACATATAAACGAAAAGAAAGAAAAAGAAATTTGTACATTATACCTTATGTTATACAAATGAATGCTATCTCCAATGGATACTATCTCCAGCATCTGTCCCGGAGGCCTGTAGCAACCCAAACAGGCTGCTAACCTTCTGGGACAGCCTGGGTTGGCTGGAGTAATATAAATAGAAACATGAGCCACGCGCAACGGCCCAATCAAGAGGCCAAGTGCGGGAAAAAGCCCAGATAAGCTAACTAAGTATGAGGGGCGTATTTTAGTTTTCGTTATAATTTCTAAAAAATTGTAATTTTACACAGCGTGTGACAATTTCTTCAAAAGTGGAACGAATAGGTTGGACTTCAAAAAGTGCACCGGAAGTAACGACTTTTCTTTTAATAGGACAAGAGAAATGTAATGATGTATAGTTTTTAAAGAATATCTTTTATCCAGCTTTTCAGATGTCCGTTATGGCCGGCTCCCGGACTAAACGAGGATACTTTCAGCTTTGGCCATCAGCATCCCAACGAGCTTATTGATAATATTTCTGCTGGTCGTTATTTATCCGCTATGAAATGTGAAAAGTGGCAGAGAAAAAGCCTCGCATGGCAGCAAGAATCCAAATCAATTCTCAAAGAAGACACAAAATAAATAATACTAATAACAAAAGTTGGTGACAAAAAGTTATGGCCATAACACTTTAGCCCTTTTGTAACTTTCATAACTAAAATTGGTAAAACACAAACCTGTGCCCAAAAATGTTACGCAACCAACCTGGAAACCAAGATGGAATGTGCGATCCTCTCAACTGGGCTTTATTTTCGGCCCGCGGTGGTTTTGCTGTGTACTTCGGGGCATGAGAAACTGAAAATGGTAGAATAAAATAGATTCAGTGTTATGAAGTCAGACCTTCTGCCTACCAACAGGCCGGGTCAGATATCTCAGCCCCTCGCCTACATACTCAGATTACATGTATTGCATTTATTGAACACCAATGCACTGATACCAAAAATGGATGGAAATCCTAATCCTTCAATCGGTCGGAAGCAAGCATTCGCGCGCAAAAAACTGCACCGCAACTTTTTGGTCAATTTTGTAAATATCGATAATTTTGTAAATATCGATAAATATTTGTAAATATAACTAACAATATCGTTTTGTCATGAACTCCCTTTTGTTACCTAATAATTAATCTTGTTAGTCAAATATATAATATATTTATATTATGTATGGTGGCCGGCCGAAAGGTCTGTCAAACGACGCAAAATGTCTATAGGCATTGTTGGCGTCCGGCTGGTTAAAGGATTTGTATCCCTTTTTGTTTTCAGTGCTCAATAAATGTAATACAAGTGATAGCATGTGGGCGAGAGACCGGGAAATTTGGCGAGGCCTATAAAAGCGTCAAAAAGTGTTCTAAAGTAGCACCAGTGCATAACGGAGAACACAGTCGAACCTATCAATAATAAGTGACTGTGACAGGGGTGGCGAAAATGTACACATTTCTAATATGAAAACCGAGAATCCTTCAGAATTTTCAGTAAGCTTGAGGCCTTCGAAATGTGAGCCTATCGGAGGATTCTACGTACACAGTATACCAGACAGTAGCTTCTCTTAGAACACAATTGACATCTAAGTGAATACGTCATAAGTCGTAAGGGCTCGGATATGGCCGCCAGATGTCCCGCTACTCGGCCCACGCAGATATCCAAACGTTTGAAAAGTCGCCAGCCCTTACCGGCGTGTAATGCTAACTAAAGGCGTTCGTCGGGACATACCCCTCTGCCCACATTCCTCGCACCCTCTTTCCGTAATGCCCTGTAGCTCGAGAGTAAAGCTACTGGTTGGTATACTGTGCTACGTATAAGCTGGGTTGACCGAGTCAGGAATGAAGATGTCTTAAAGCATTTGAGCACGAACATAGAAATATCAAAGGCAATAAAGAACTGCAAATTCGAATACTTTGCTTATGTCATGCATTATCTCGAAAGATACAATATTATGCATCTATAATTCAAGGGCAAAAAGCCGGAAGAAGAGGTCAAGAATAAAGAGAACATCTTGGCTTTGTAATCTATGGGACTGGTTTAAGAAATCTTCCACATCCTTGTTTCAAGTGGCGAACGATAGTTGTTATAGTCAACAAGATAGCCAACGTTTAGTAGCGATCATGGCACCAGAAGAAGATTGATAAGATCGATTTTATAATTAGAGTTTAAATATATATATATATATATATATATATATATATATATATATATATATATATATATATATATATATATATATATATATATATATATATATATATATATATATATATATATATATATATATATATATATATATATATATATATATATATATATATATATATATATATATATATATATATATATATATATATATATATATATATATATATATATATATATATATATATATATATATATATATATATATAAATATATATATATATATATATATATATATATATATATATATATATATATATATATATATATATATATATATATATATATATATATATATATATATATATATATATATATATATATATATATATATATATATATATATATATATATATATATATATATATATATATATATATATATATATATATATATATATATATATATATATATATATATATATATATATATATATATATATATATATATATATATATATATATATATATATATATATATATATATATATATATATATATATATATATATATATATATACATATATAGGTAGGTATCACCACTTTACTAGTAGTAGTAGTAGTAAAGTAAACAGAATGGGGGGCTTGTTTCCAGCCCTTGATGTCATCTGAATCTATAAGATATTTTGTAACTACCCACTTTGTGGTTGGGTCAGTGGTCAGCTAGTAGCCCGGTACTGCTTCCCAGGCCAAGCAGATCACTGACCTTCAAGTTGGGCAGATCGCTGGGTTCGAGAAAGGCTCGTCCCAGTAAACTGTCTTTTTGCGGCGAGGCCCGGGCAGCGACCAACGATGTGTATACTATCTTCAGGTTCTTCGCCACATATTCGGCAGTCCTTAGTCTTGGATAAGCCAAGGTTGAATAGATGTGGTCTAAAGGTCTTGTGTCCGGTGAGGTGACCGATAGTGGTTGCAAGGTTTTCTTGCTCATGTCAAGTAGGGCCTTGGTTTTCTTTTGAAGTGGTTGCTCCATCATGGCTTTTGCCTGGCGACATCCCTGGCTCTGTTTCCAGGATGCCCGATGTTCCTGCTCCAAGCAGTCCCTGATGATTTTCGTGGTAGAATGCTCGCCTGCCACTAGAGTGAGGGAGAATATTATACTTAAAAATTATACCGTCAAGATTGGCAATGAATTCTTCATTCAAGGTTTTGCTTTCATCTAGCATTTGGTCTCCGGGAATAATTATGGGGGGCCTCTTTCCAGATATCTCTTCAAATAAATCTTTCGCTCTCTGCTGAAGTTTATCCAATCTTTGTTTCCTGATGATAAAATATTTTCAATGTTTAATTAAAACCACTTCTATAATCTACAGTCCCTACAATACAACATTATCTCTCGATATCAGTGGTTCCCAATCGGTGGTCCGCGTACTACCAGGGGTCCGCGAGAACTAAATTTAGATCCACCAAACAAAGTTCATTATCATGATGACACAATTATCAGATAACGCAGCGCAGGAGCTGATCATAGTCAGATGACCACCACTCCACTTATGCTAGAGGTGCGGTCACTGCAGCCTTTTCAATGTGCAAAACTGCACAAATTTTATTTGAAGTACCTCAAAAAGAATAAAATATTTTACAGTTATTTCTTGTTTGTCGTATTCTCTATTTTCGATCGACGACTGGATCTGGGGGGGCAAACCTGGTTCGATTTGTCAGATAATAAAAATATATATTTAATGAACCTGCATAAATAAAATAAATATTTAAAATAATAAATAGCGAAGTCATGATGACATGTTAGATTGCCATTGTCGGATAAAAATTCATGTACAGTATAATAACATTTATCTTTTAGCCATTTTTTAAGTGTTCGTGAAGGCTGGCTGTGTCATCGAATATATATTTTTTGGATTACTACTCGTATTAAAATATTCAAGGCAGCATAATGTTGGTCCCTTCCTATTTATTTATTTATTTAATATAATTGGTACACAAACAATACTCTAATAATACATTGCTTATCACTAATATTTTTACATTATTACTAATTACAGTATAATATCTTATGCGTTTGCGTATGTGCCGTTTATCTCATGATTCACAAAGAAGTATCAGTACAAAAATTAATATCGTTAAAAATTATCAAGGAAGAATTAAAATTTTAGAAATAAGTTTACAGTAAATTCTGAAAAACAAATAAATAGAAAAAATAATTTGATATCAAATATTGTCGGAAATAAAATAATATAATAAAAACATATAAAACATATGGTAAATTATCGATTTATCTTATATGTAATATGCTATCTATAATGGACTTAACTGCTCTTGGGGCCTTTGTTATTCAACTTATTTGTTAATAATCTGAGCAAAGTTGCCACATCAGTACATTGTCTAATGTTTGCTGATGACGTCAAATTATTTTTATCTACTGGAAGTGCTGAGGCCTGCGAGCTCTTCCAGCGTGATATTAATGCAGTTTATGCATGGAGCCAAGCTCGTAACCTTCACTTCAATATTAACAAATGTTCAGTGATGACATACCTACACAAGATCGCCTGCTCATCTGATGTATGATTACTCTATCGCTGGATGTGTACTTCCCAGAGTGACTGAAGTCAAGGACTTGGGAGTTTTTTCGATTCCCAGTTAAACTTTAAGGAACACATTAGGCAACTATCTACAACTTCTTTCAAGCTTCTGGGGTTTGTGATACGCTTCAATAATATTCGGGTTATGCGCACGTTGTACAACTCGATTGTTAGAAGTCGCATGGAAACAAATGCAGCTATTTTGAATCCACATGAAGATACCCATACCCTCATGCTGGAAAAGGTACAGAAATGTTTTTTGAGATTTTTGAACTGCAAGCAATACGGATATTATCCATTTTTGTATCCGACTGCATTTATCACATGCATGGTTGCCTATAATTCTCTCTGTCTCAGAAGAGAAATGTTGACCATGTCCTATGTTTGGAATCTAATTCGTGGTAAAAGTGATAACCCTAGCTTACTAGCTAAGGTGAGTCTTTTCGTACCAAATAATTATCTTCATGCTCGATCACACCATCTTTGCCCGGAGCCGTTCTCGCACACTAACCTTACAAGGTGGGACTTGTTGGCGCGTGCTTTGCGGCGCAATGCACGCGCCAACAATGAAATGAAATTCACTCGATTGCACCAGATTTTGATATTTTTACCGCCAACCCACACCTGTTTAAATTGCAGGTTATTAATTATTTATTGTTATATGATAGTTAGTATTCTAAGTGTCATTCTATTTGTATACTTACGGTGATATTTTATTAATTTTACTTTTCAATGCCTTGGTTTTACAATAATGTTGATAAATAATAAGCGAATAATAAACAAATAAATAAATAAATAAAAAAGGGTCCTAGGTTAAAAAAAACAATATTATCCGTTATAGTGTTGTATAACCGGCATATACGTGAGATAGGATTGTGGAAAGATTGATTTGTCTGCGAAGTGGGAAGGCGATAAGTTAGGTGCTGCCTCAGTCGTCTGGATGGTACGTTAAAATTTAACGCTTCTGATAAAACTGGTGAGTCTATTCCGCCGTTAAGGAGTTTGTGCAGAAGCATTATGCTTCTGCACTCTCTCTTCTTTCTAAGAGTAAAAATCTTAAAATAATTTAAAAGCTCTTCATAAGAGTAGAGAGTGCGTGATAAACTGTTCAATTCAGTCCTTATAAACAATTGATGATGTGATTATTTCTTGTAGATTTTGTGTGCACCTCACCTCTTAATTTATAAATATCTACGTAACATACGTATCTGAAAAAAGCAGTGTTTAATAGTTACAGAGTACTGAATAATGTAATCAGTACCGATATTCATGTGTAGAGGGATCGTTTACAATTACTTACAACAATCTTATACATACCTTTGCTCCTCAGTTTCCCCTTCAGCATCCTTATCTAAAACTTGATCAATAGCTGCTTTGGGTAATCTTGAAGTTGGCGCTTGTACTCTAAGCTTGGAAGCCGATGGCCCAGGTACGGTTTCCGCAGCTGGAAAGAAGACGCTTGCGAATGTTGCTGGAGATCCTCCGACTGCGGTGTGCGTCACTTCCGAAATATGCATCAAATGGGCCACGTCCTGATGATGATATTATAATTTTGTAAATAGGCATTTAATAATATGGTTCCTTACTCTGTTACCTGAATTAAACAAGAAAATTTAAAAACTTTTTTTTTAATTCCCTTCGAGTAGCGGCATAATTTCATGGCAGACTGCGGCAATTTATTGGAATTTCTAGCAATATCGCTGCGCTCTTGCAAATACAGGGTGCGACAGTGAAGATGGACGGTTTTAAAAAAATCATAAAATAGTTCATTTTTACTCAAAAACATATTTATTGATGGAATCAGGTTCGCAAGGAAATAGCATTTGAGACAGTCAAGGGTGGAAAATCACATCAGGCATGTGGTGGCCGAAATCGTTGATGCAGTGCTGGAGGTGTTCTTGGAAATTCGCGTAGACTCTCTCCAACATCGCTCTTTCAACTTGGGCGACTTCCACGCGAATTGGGTCCTTCAATTCGTCCAGAGTTCGGGGCTTGTTCTTGTATACAGCGCACCAAACCATTGGCCCTTACTTCTTCGAAGACGGTAATAGTCGTGCTGTTACCGTGAACTCAGAGCGTCGTAATGATCACCAACTTCTTTTTCCCTAAATTACGACGGCGACGTGTTCCAATCCGACGTGTGTGGTTCCAGCAGGATGGGGCGACCGTCCACACAGCCAGAGCATCAATGGACGTTACTCGCCCTCTCTTCCTTGGTCGCCTTATTTCCAGGTTTGGCGATGTTCATTGGCCTCCTCGGTCCCCAGATTTATCCATATGCGTTTTTTTCTTATGGGGACACCTCAAGGCTAGAGTATACGAGAACAAACCCCGAACTCTGGACGAATTGAAGGACGCAATTCGCGTGGAAGTCGCCCAAGTTGAAAGAGCGATGTTGGAGAGAGTCTACGCGAATTTCCAAGAACACCTCCAGCACTGCATCAACGATTTCGGCCACCACATGCCTGATGTGATTTTCCACTCTTGACTGTCTCAAATGCTATTTCCCTGCGAACCTGATTCCATCAATAAATATATTTTTGAGTAAAAATTAACTATTTTATGATTTTTTTAAAACCGTCCGTCCTCACTACCGCACCCTGTATGAAACTACTATAGCAATCATAAAAAGAATAAATGATCACATTGAAATTTAGAATATAGAATATTAAAATCTCATTTTGAAGAACAATTACATAATTATAAATAAATATGAGAAAGTTGAAAAAGTGAAAAAAACTCGGCATTTCTATCTTGTACTTGTCTTATGGAAAAATACGGAACCCTATATAGAAATTGTAGATACTATCATGATCTTTATTAGATTCTCTATCAAAGATATATTTCTTTATGCTTATTTACATAGAAAAATATTTAGATATTAGCTCATAAAAACCAATAAAAATTTTGATTTCTCAAAGAAAAAAAAATTATGATGTTTGACAATGGAATTTTAGCAGAAATGTCCGCGAAATGACGCGCGAAATTATTCTAAAGGCCTTCTATGTATCTATGGTAATAATGAGATTTTTGGTATGGATTTTAGGATGCGTTCGAATTAGAAAATAATATTACTGTGCGCTCCGGGAGCAAGCTCGGCTACGAAACGACCAATATTGGTCGTTTCGTAGTCAACGGTGTTCTGATGTGCAACCAAATTTGGTCTTTACGCAGCCGAAGGGGTAACCTTCGGCCGATTCACCCCCCTTTGCTGGGGACACAATAGACCCTAGGTAACTGTGAAGACTGGCTTCATAATCTATCTTAGTCATTAGGGGTTTTTTTTTGTGTTTCATATTCCTTAGTTACAACGAATTACTCTCGTAAAAACTTTATTTTCAGACTTAATTCAGGTTTCTTCTTTCACTCTGTGAATTTTTGCCATTTTTTCTGCGAGTAAAATAAAACGGAACACAATTAATGTTCATTCTTCTTCATTCGTTCAATTTGTTTTTAACCATTAGACAGCTAGCCAGGGAATGAAAGTCATGACGGCATGTTTTCAACCCTCGAAAATTTCCTTTTAGGCTGTGTTAGTGCACGCATACTAATGTATAATGGTGGCTTATTCAATGAAGGCGACTTCGCATATAATTACGTAATTGCATAAATACGGAGATCGTTGTCGCGAGTTGTCGCAACGGTAAAACCCACCGATCGGTGGTACTAGCATTCCAGCGGTTGATTTAACAAAATCTTTCCCATTCAGAAAAAATCGGTTGTCACCTCAAGACTTTCCCGGCAAGTAGACAAGGCTTCCGCCCCTTCTCCCCCGCGCGCCAACACAACCTGCCCCGAGCGGCGATTTGAAGAATATTTGTTGTATTTTCGTGGTAATAAAATAGTATTTTTCCAAAAGTATTTTCTTAAATATGGCGAACTTTAAATATTATTTGCGTCGCTTGTATAGAATATATTCCAACCAAAATTTCACAATGTGGCTTTGGTCGAACAAGGCATGATTGTACCGAATTTCAAGTCTCTGACAGGAATATTGCATACATTTTTTTCAACTTTTTATTTTTAGCTTTAATTTTTGTAAAAACACATTGTTAAAGTAAATCCTTTGTTAGATTTAAAAAGTCTCTAAAAATTGGAATCAAATGCGTCAGTTCACGCGTCAACAAACAAATTTTAACTCAGCACAGCCAGATACAGACCTTATAGGTCTAGTTGGTTGTGCGATTTCGACTCATGCTTGCACATTTATATGCATAGAGCTATGTTTTTTCTCTATACTTATTTTCTCTATACGTATAACGATTCTGCATATATAATAGTATGTATGTCCATGTCTTTTTTATTGTACATTACTTTATAAAATAAATAAATAAATAAAATAATTTCGAGATTGAAATATGGTTAGGACCAATTTCAACTACAATCTTCTCAACTCTTGCCATGACCAAATAATGCCTGCATGCCAAATTTCAGTCCGATCGTATGAAACGATTGGGCGCTATCGTGGAGGAATACACACACAGACACACACATACAAACACACAGCCTCACAGACAGGCTTCAGTGTGGAAATAGTCTTAATCGTCTCAGGGAAGAGGGGAGGTCAAAATGTATATACCCCTCTTCCCCTCGATTTTTTTTTATCGCATTCACAATATTTTCCTTCTGCTGGGAACTGGGAAACACACCGAGAAGAATTTCGCCTGCAACGCGCCACATACGCCTCGATGACTACATCAGTAACTAAAATTATGCAAAATCTCCTTTTTCCAACCGCCCCACACCCCTCCCCGCGGAATAAACTGTATATGCACGGGGTTCTCCCCTCACTGGATACCTTGATCCGCCACTGAGGGATGTAGGTACGTGCCGTTGGCGAACAATGTACAGGCCGCCCCAGATTTGTCGGTGCCTCGCCCACATGCTTAGACACACGTATTGCATTTATTTGGAGCTAATGGGCCCTTGCTGAGTTGGCCACGAAGACCCATTCTGTTCAGGGTTGGTAACACTCATGGGTCAACACCCATCCGGCGGCCTCCACGCATGAAGTGCGAGCCCGGGTAGGACTCTGGCCTTAGGGCTAGTTTCCCCTAGGAATCAACCTTCTGGCGCTCCTGGACGGTCTGCGCACCGTGCGGCATAAGCCAATCGATTGTGCACTCTGACTAACAGTCTGAGGAGTCTGGAAGCAGTAGGTACCTACTGTTTCCTATAGAGCAGAGGTGGTTGCGGACCTTACGGCGACTGCTCTTGAAACGACCATCAGCTACCCGATCCTGGGTGAACGGCCGGGCAAAGGATGCTGTGGTCCGCGATAGATTCGGTATACACCGTTTCACCGCTTCGTAAGAGAGAGGACCGCGCAAGCGACGTAAGTTGGAGTAATCTGGTCACAATTGGAAGTAAGGGCGTGAATGTAAGCCCGCTGGGTAGCACACCTGGCTATCTTGCGGTTAAGGCATTGGCCTCTTACGGGCATGTGGCGGAGCTTGACGGTGGACTTTTTTGTCAAGTCTTCTGCACTCACGTCAGGGAGATGGAACAACTAATCGTTAAAACTTCCTAAGGTGACGGGTTCGCCCGATGTAGTTGACAACTCTAGTATTGCATTTATTGGACACTAATGCATTGAAACCAAAAAGGGATATAAATCAAGATGCTTTAAAGGATTTCTGTCCCTTTTTGGTTTCAGTGCATTGGTGTTCAATAAATGCGATACGTGTGATCTAAGTATATGGGCGAGGGACCGGGAAATTCGGCACAGCCTATAGGTTAATTTCTTTTGACAAGACGAAGTTACTTTGTCAATCTTTCTTTCGGCACATTAATTTAATTGTGCATAAATCGGGGATCATGAATCTGTTTTACTTCTACCACAATATTACGTATGCTCGTAGACACCTAATAGACGTCCTGGTGAATAGTGATGATTTTCATCATCGCGACCTTGGAGAGGAACAGTTATAAAAAAATAACTCTCATTAATCTGGCAAGAAACCCAATTCGTGGTATATACTATAATATGTTTGGTCTATAATATAACAATCTGTTTTATCTATAATATAACAATATTATTATTGTTTACATTGGGCCTGATTGCGTTTCTCCGTGAACTAAAATCGGAATTAGTTCATGCGAGTGAGACAGGCCAATAAGTTACAGTGGAATAAGAAATGAATGACTGTAACTTCTCCAGCAAAAAACTACCAATCGAACATAGAGCAGAATATTGTCCACCGAACAAAATGTTTTCAAACTAATTCAGATTATTTTAAGCGCGGCAGGTAGTTTTTATGCGGTAAAAAGTACGATCGATCATTTTACATTCCGCTCTAACGCACCGCTCTGTCTCATTCGCATGAATTATTTCCGATATTAGTTCACGAAGAAACGCATTTAAGCCCATTATAATTTTCATTTCATTTCTTTTACGAATGCATATTGCTAGATTTGTCAATGATATTAATATTATCCTAACAATTCTACATAGACTTTGTATGCCTTTGTATTTCTATTTGAATGTTTTAGAAATTACATTTTTAACATAAAATTTTGTAACACATCCTAATACAGGAATATGTATCAATTTATTGAGTTATAGGTATATTGGATTGTATTGTATTATAAAATTTTAGGAAACAAGCATATTTGAAAAAATCAGACATTACCGGCAAGTAGCCAAGGACTGATTTCATTTGAATATTAATTTCATAAACAAAATCAATGAGCCCATTTCTCCACCGGTGGTCGAACCAAGTTGCGTGCAATTACGGTACCTCAAGCTGTGCAGTTCGAGGCCTTAGAGAGGAAATGGTATAAAAAAATAAAAGACAGTAATTTGGCAAGAAACCCAATTCGTGGTATAAGCAGTTTGATTTATGATATAAGAATATTATGATTTTTGACGTTATTATTGCCACGTAATTTATTTAACAAAATTGCTATTATTGTCATCTATTTTATATAGGTTGGGCCATAAGTTTCCGTCTCCGCCCACTTCAGATGCTTAAAACCAGTTCTGACTTGTGCTATCAGGTGATGCAACATCTGCCGTTATTGTGTACAGCACCTCACTAATACATTTTTACCAGTTTCATGTAAACCTTGATTCGAAAAAGAAAGGTGTGGTCAAGTTTTTGAAAATGTTTAAAACCGAATATCGCACTGCGGTAGAAAAAAATCACTAAAGAAGATCTTTCTCCAACGCAAATTAAACACCGTTTGGATGGAGTGTATGGAGCCTCTTCTACTTCATATTGCTCTGTAAAGGAATCGGCAAACCCTAGCCATCCGTGTATGTAAATGTAAAATGTAAAAAAAGAAAAATTATAAAACGAACAAATAAATTACTAATTGGGGGACTGGATGGGGATAGAAGCCTCTAATCTTTGGATATACTATAAGGCTCAGGCAGAAAAGACGACTATAGTCGTTATAACTGCCCGGGTGGTGGATGGATTGGCTTCCATCCACCTCGTTGGAGTAAGAAATCAGCCCTACCCATACGAATGTACGTGTTGCGTCCGAAAAAGGGTCATTAATGGGTATTGTTATTGACAAATCTATTGTTATGAGAATTGTTAAATAACGATATTGTAAAGTATTGTTATTGAGAAATCTAATGAAAAAAAAACAAGGATGTTTTCCCTACTTTTTGAATAATAACCCAAAGGTAGGGCGGTTAAAATGATCCCAGAAACTCTGGAAGACGATCCTCCTTCCGGTCACTCAAGAAATGATTGATCTTGTGGATGTTGAAATGCTTAAATAACGCGTTATGTACTATGCAGTACCTTGCAGTTCTATTGTACTGTTTGCGAGATGCTTCTGAAAACTGGCTAGAGGTGTTGCACACAGCACTTATTGCCAAGACTGCTGTGAAGGAATGTAGATTCTCGGAATTCTCTCACGCACTCTACAGCCCAGACCTAGCGATCGATTACTATCTGTTCTTCAAATTGAAATCTGACTTGCGGGGGAGGAAGTGTCAGACTGATAAAGACATTCAAGAAACCTTTGAAGCCCATTTTGCAACTAAAGAAGAGAATCTTTTTAAAGGGTATAGATATGCTTTTAACGACATATAATAGATTTATTCAACTTAATGGAGATTGTTTTGAAAAAATAGTAAGCAAAGTGTGTTTATTTGTACCTTTTTTATACCTCGGTCCAGAAACTTATGGACCTACCTACGTACATTGTAATTTAAAAATTACAAAGGCATATTGCTGGATTTTACAATAATAATATTTTTATCTTAATAATTCTAGATAATTCTACATATTGTTTCCATTTTATTGTTTAAGTAATGAAATTTTAAAATTTGATTTATTGATGCATTTAAGTATAGGAATGTCTATTTATTGGATACAAGCTTGAAGTCAAAATCTAAACATTTGTACCTCTGGATTAAGGTCTTCACACTTTGTTGTCTTCTGTCCCTGTAAAACAAATATATTAAAATTAACAATATACCTTTATTAAGTAACAGAAGTGAAATAAATTGTTATTTCATACTTTTTGAACCAGTTTTGGCATCATTGCATCTAGAACGTCTCTGCTTGGTTTTGTCAAATGCCGTTTAGGAACCTGGAAATATTATTATTATTATTATTATTTATTCTGGACAGGCAGCTTTGCTGATACATCCAGATCAGATCTTGTAAAGCTAAACAATATCAATATAATCAATATTGATATTGTATCAAGCAGGTACAAATCGAGTCTGTTTTTAAATTGATTGACAGAGCATGTACTAATCACTTCAAATAGTAGTTTATTCCACATGTCATTCTATTTTACAGAATGTTCTTAAGAGGATTAGATTTAAATTTTGTACGGTTGAGTTTTTTGTTGTGACCTCCAAGATTTGTGTTGATCTTGAATTTGTAAATATTCTTCAATCCAGGTACATCGTAATAATGTGTTACGATTTGATATGTCTTAATCAGGTCCCCTCTTTGTTTTCTTTGTTGAAGTGTAGTAATTTCAAGCGATGTTTTCATGCGATTTATTCATGAATAAATTGAATGCGCCTGCGGTATAGGGGATCCACCCTTTGAGAAAAGTGAAGCATTGAGGATCAACACTCTAAAACAATTACAATCAGCGCAAATAATGTTGCAGACCTTAAATAAAATTAAAATTTAAAAAAAAAAAAAAAAAAACAAACGGAGCTGCCGTGAAATACACGGACTGGAGTCAGGCCCATCATAATACTATTATTAGAAGCATCCAAAAAACTTGCCCGCAACCTCACCAGATTAAAAAGGGACAAAATCCGTAAAGTCATAGGTACTATGACAGGCCACTGTCCCCTGAACAAGCACCTGTTTACCATAGGTGTGACAGACAGCCCTCTATGCAGAGGATGCATGGAGGAAGAAGAAACGCCACAGCATGTGCTTATGGAATGCAGGAGCGTGGCAGAGCAACGGGCAAGAATACTACAATCTCCAGCATCTCTCCCGGAGGCCTGTAGCAACCCAAACAGGCTGCTAACCTTCTGGGACAGCCTGGGTTGGCTGGAGTAACATAAATGGAAACATGAGCCACGCACAACGGCCCAATCAAGAGGCCAAGTGCGGGAAAAAGCCCAGTCAAACTAACTAACTAAATACTATTATTATAGAGCCATACATACATTCATAAAATACATTACTCGCCCTTCGAAGCCATAGAATTTGATGATGCGGAAATGACAATTTTAGATATTTTTTCTAGGAAGGTGTTGATTATTTTTCTGGAGAGACAAAGATCTTTAAAAAGGTGAAACAGAGATTTAGCTGGCAGGCCACGAGCGCTAACTTCCACCAATTGGAGGTGAGACCGTTCCGGGTGACGGATGATTTATTTAGTTTGCATTCGTGGTCTTTTGGAATATTTGATTCCCATGGAACAGTTAATTTTACAATAAGGGCCATCTACCGAGATAGAGAGTAAAGAGTTTTATATAGATAGAGGGCTGTGCATTCGAGACTTTCAGGAAATTTATAATCAATGGGAGATTATAAATTAATTTAGGGAGATTAAATTTATACCATTGATTGATTACATTGCTCAAGGACTTAATATGATGTGGAAACCAGTATTTTACTACTAGATAGCACTCATAGTTCTGAAAATAGATTATTATATTCAATTTGGTAACTATCGTGGTAAAACATTATGGAAGCGGACTGTAGATGGCGTTCTGATCTAAACACCCCTATTAAAAAATACGCAAAATATATATTTTTTTATAATATTTAGATAAGGATGTCAATTTTCAATTTGATATACAGGTTTCAATACGTAATAATTACTCAATTTAATGTTCAGATAGACTAATATGTGGCATTCTATATCTCCGTATTATTTCTGTGGTGTACTTAGACTATATAAAATGCAATAGATGGCACTAATAATTGAATGTTATTATTGTTATCACTGGTTAAAATATTGGGTTATGGTTAATCAATCAGTAGTTTATAAAAAAATCTTTCATTATCAATGTTATTGGGTACCATGTATTCATTATGTTCGCGCACCAACTCTGCTCCACGCATCTGCAACTGCTCAAATTGAGACAGTGCGCACATTAACTCAAGGACAATGCATGCTCCGCAGTTTTCATTCGAACTTTGTGCGAACATGTCATCGCCAGAATGTATTTTTAAATTTTTACTCCTTCGGATCTCACAGAACTGTATAATTTCTGTACTCCTCAATTAGAGCTAGCAATTTCTCCTCGGCCCACTCCATAGCGATGGATTCAAGCTTACTAAACACCGAACGTGATGCACGAGACGTACCCACGAACGTCTCACTTTGCTCGCGTTCACAAACATACTGCGCATTACTTTGTGTTCGCACATTTACCTCCACTGCTCGCAGCGCTCGCCGCGGAGCGCGAACGTAACCACTATCCGTTTATAGGGAGCAACTACAAAAATGCTCTTAATGGCATTGCTTAGAAGGAGTAGCTTGTCTCCATTTCGTATCTTTGAGGCTGAGGTATTTGAGAACAGGTGTAACAGGAAAAGCGAATGGGTTCGCAAATAAGTATGCGAGTGACATTGCATATTCGCTGAGTATGCGAATAAATATTGCATATTCGTTGACGGCCCCTCACATACGTAGAAAGTGTGTAGAAACATTTGTACAATGCACAAATGTTTTCGCGCATGTGAGTGACCGGGGTTATGCGATGATCAGCTGGCATTGTGGTTTCAAAGTTGGACAAGCAAGATGTCAGGATATTTTGTCTCGATCTGCTTAGGTCAAATCAAGGATAACGTTACTTATTATATGGACTGGAAAATCATACTTTTGGCTGCATCATACGGGTAGGTTTTATAGGAGCTTCGCTTCGGCCTAGTTGACGTGGTGTTGCAGCATGCCTTGGTGGTTGTCTCATAGATTGTTGAGCAGCCTATAAATTTAAGAAAAAAAGTGGGTTCAATTTGCAATTCAAACTGGTGGCACTTAAAAAAAGTGGGTTCAGTTTGCAATCCATACTGGGTCTACAACCCCTACACTGTTGTATAATAAGGGGAGCTAATGAGTCCTGTTGCAGTTCGGCCACTCTGTGAGGGTCGGCCAAACTCACAATTCAACACCCTTCCGGCAGCTTCCACGCAGAAGTGTGAGCCAAGGTAAGACCCTGGCCCGCGAGCCAGTTCCCCTCGTTCTTCGGTCGCTCCTGGGTGGTTCGCGCATCGTGCGGCGTCAGCTAATCGACTGTGTATTACGTGCGCGATTGGTTTCCTTGTGGTAGCCGCTCGTGAAACGACCATTCGGCTACCCGATACCGGGTGAATAGCCGAGCAAAGGATGCCGAGGTCCGCGATAGATTCGGTAGACACCGAATCACTGAACCTGTAGCCAGTCGATAGGCCGGAGAAATCTGGCCTTAACTGGTAGCGAGGGCACTTGGTCTGTCCGCTGGTTTAACTACCCGGTGCCGCGCGGTAAGGGGTGGTCTCTCGCGGGCTAGTTGGCAGAGCTAGAGAGTGAATTGTCATTGTCTAAGTCTTCTACGCTCATTCCACGGCTAAAAGAACGATTACAGATCGTTATACCAACCTAGGGTGACGGGTTCGCCCGTTGTAGTCGACACTGCACAAATGTAGTATAATAAGTTAATGATTAAAAATATTTGCTAAGAATGGGGTTGTTTACTGCCATTTCCACCCTGCTAGAGGACGACTGTTCCTGAGAGGTGTGAAGTGAATGACGCACTGCCCGAATGAGCGAGCATCGTGAGGAAACATACATTAATTAATATATTTACCTGCGGGAGGAAGAGGAAAAATGGCAGTTTGATAAACGAGCAGCATTGTTAAATGGACTGGTACCGACGAATCGCCTTACTTGAGAGGGTATCCTTTCTTGAGACAAAACTTCGACTAAATTTTGATTGACTTTATTTCCGCTTTTTAAAAACTTGCAATCCCTACTGTTACTGTCATCGGAACCTTCAAGCGTCTAAGTTGCTTGTGCTCATATTTTTTTCTTTTTGTTAAAGAGATTTTTGGTTATATCAGATTACAAAGTCGCGGCACGAAGCAAGCTTTGTTTTTATCAAAATAAACTTCAAAATATATCGTGATGTAGAAGAAGAAACATATTTATTTAGTGTACTACTAAATAAAAACTATATCAACACTATTTGCATTAATGCAGTAATAAAAATATATATTTTTTTTAGGTTTTGTTTTTTTTTGTAATAATATCATTTTTTCAGGTTTTTAAGGTAGATTTTAAGTTCTTTACCGAATATTTTGTAAGAATTGAGAAGATTAATATGCATTCCATTGATTAGGCTTGACAAATAAACATTAATAAACGATTTCATTTCAATATTTCGGTGATTTTAATTTTTTCAAAATAAAAATATTACAAAAGCTTTTTTTCTTTGTATTTTATTCATAACGATTCTTTATAAGTTTATAAAGGTCTCAAGTTGTAGAAGAAGACATATGAAAATGTAAATGTAAAATATGTGCCACCACATATGTAAATGTAAATGTAAAATCCCTTCCGCTTTTAAAACTGAACCATATCACCATACCATTGTCCCAAAAAGATTTTCTCCTGGCAACCACACGTGGACAAAGTAAGTCGTAAAATATTTGCTAGTTTTCACCCTCTGCAAACAAAAAAATCCCTTGCACAGTCTCTTCTCTTACCTTTCCTTGACTATGCAGATGTGGCTTATCTCGATTTATCAGAGGAACTGCTCAACAAACTTGAACGTTTGCAAAATGTATGCATACGATTCATCTTCGGTCTACGTAAGTATGATCACAGGTCCGAATATAGGGCACAGTTAAAGTGATTGCCAATACATCAAAGAAGAAATGTTCATATACTTACTCTTCTATATCGTGTACTCTCCCAATTAACACCATCCTATCTCCACAAGCTTTTTGAACCACTAAGTTCCCACGGTCTCGTACTTCGGTCAACCTCTGACAGTTTACTAAAAATTCCGAATTATGATAGTGATTTCTATTCCTATTCTTTCTGTGTCTATGGTGCAAGACTCTGGATCGATCTCCCAGCAAACATACGAAACTCGCCTTCTTTACCATCGTTTAAGACTCACCTTAAGGATTACTACCTTTCTAATAAGTAACCAGTTCTTCCCTTTCTCTCCTCTTCCTCTCCCAATTTCCTCTCCTCGGGCATTATTAGCTTTAAATTCTTCCACTTGTCTGTATGTTATGCAGACGATCTGTATGTTATGTAATAATCTTTATTTTCACAATGCGCGCATGTACCACTGTGTTTAGGTTAGTTGTAAGACAATGTGGCAATGTGGCAATAAGCTCGCCTTTTAGTATAATAATTAGGTGGTAATAAAGAGTTTATTATTATTATTATTATTATTGAAAAAACATAATGATCTAACATGATTCTTTCGTATATTTTTCATGCCTGTCTCAAGTATGGCAACTTTGGTAACTAACACGAGACAGTAGGTTTTTTTTTTTTTTTGTGTTGAAAATCTAATTTAATATTATATTTCCGTGTTATATCAACGTATAGACTTTCACCTGAAAAATGGTTGAAACTTTGCTGCCGAAATTAAATCCATTGTAATTTAAATCAAAATCTGTCTCAAGTAAGGCGACTCGACGGTACTTTTCCAGCCGTAACGCTGTTAAAAAACCGATAAAAGATTCCCTTAAGTTAAACTAAACGTTATACGGCCCTGAACCTTGCTGTGGCGTACCAAAAAGCCTTGCAAACCTAATGCTCAAACAAATGTGTTTAGAACAATCCGTCAACCACTGGAACAACACGCCAGGGTTGAATCATTCCAAAGCGCTTATTAAGCCTTACGACCGTAAGACGGCCCGTGAGGCCCTATCGCTAAATAGGAACAATCTACGCATACTGGTATTGTGGGCGCTCACGGGGCATTGTGGCCTGAACAAACACATGTTCAACCTCAAGCTCAAAGACACAAAAATGTGCAGGTTCTGCCAAGGGGCAGAGGAAACTCCCCAGCACCTCATGTGCGAGTGTGGCCCGCTGATGCGTAAAAGATACAACCACCTGGGTGGTCACTACCTCCAACCTGAGGAGGTAAAACAATCTGGCGCCAAAAGCCTGCTGCGGTTCTTAAATGACACGAGGCTTAGCGCAGAACTATAGTAGGTGGCGAGCACAATAGATCAGCAATGGTCGCAGTGTTACAAGGCTCATAAAGACCTTAGAAAAGCCCCACTCAACAAATAAAAAAAAAATAAGTTAAACTATCTAACACTTTTATATCTAATAACAATTATCCTAAGATATCTTTGTATTTACCAAGATTTTATTTACCTTGCGATGTTTGTATGTTAGTTTGTTTAGGTAAAATCTTGCAAGCTGATTAGAACCACTCCCTCTTATCCTATGAAGTTAACATTTTTCATATTGGTTCAGTTCCGATGACAATGCATTTTTATGGTAAGCATGACCTGATTCTACACCCAGGATCGGCTCCCGACGAGGATACTCTTCCACGGTCAACAGCAGAGACTATATGCTATATGCATTCAATTAAGATAGCCCGTTCTAAATTTTACTATGACATGGCTGCTGCATCCACGGTTGGCTCCCGACGAGGGGACTCCTCAACGGTCGACAGCTAAGAAGGAAATTTTGTATACGCATTCATTTATGATAGCCCGTTCTAAGTTTCACCGCAATAGGGCTGCTGTACCCACGGTTGACTTTCAACGATGGACTCCTCAATGATCAACCTCACAACCACAAAATTCTGTAGAGCATTAAATTATGATAGTGCATTCTAAGTTCTACGATGACATGGCTGCGGCACGGAGGGTTGACTCGGGACAGAGCATTTTAATAAAAGCTTGTTTTTAAAAATGTGTTTTTACTATTAACTTATTTTACAGTTACGAGTATATGCTTGGAAAATGTCCTCGCCACCCGGCAACGCAGCCTATCTGTCAAATCACCATGACACATTATTTTCTTTTTCTCCCTTACTCCTCACATACTGAGCTTCATACGGATGTTCGCTCGAACGGACGGTGCGTTGCTCTCTTCACACCTTTAAGGAACAGATGCTGCTAGTGACACCTACAAAAAGTTTCGCAAACGCATCCCCATTCTCAGAATATAGTTAGTTAGTTAGTTTGTCTGGGCTTTTTCCCGCACTTGACCTCCTGATTGGGCCGTTGTGCGTGGCTCATGTTTCTATTTATGTTACTCCAGCCAACCCAGGCTGTCCCAGAAGGTTAGCAGCCTGTTTGGGTTGCTACAGGCCTCCGGGACAGATGCTGGAGATTGTAGTATTCTTGCCCGTTGCTCTGCCACGCTCCTGCATTCCATGAGCACATGCTGTGGCGTTTCTTCTTCCTCCATGCATCCTCTGCATAGAGGGCTGTCTGTCACACCTATGGTAAACAGGTGTTTGTTTAGGGGACAGTGGCCTGTCATAGTACCTATGACTTTACGGATTTTGTCCCTTTTTAATCTGGTGAGGTTGCGGGCAAGTTTTTTGGATGCTTCCGGAACCGCGTTCTTTGTTTGCCTGCATCCCGCGTTCTTTTTCCATTCTGTAAGGTGGGTTTCTTCGGTGTTCCTGCGTAGCCATGTTTTTATTTGGGCCTGGGGAATGGGCATCAAGGGTTCCGGTCCATGTAATATTTCCTTTGATCCCCTTTTGGCCAGTTCGTCTGCCGCGTCGTTTCCCAGTGAGTCGCTGTGCCCTTTAATCCATTGCAGGGTCACTCTATTTGACCCTGCAATGGATTGGAGCGCATTGTGGCATTCCAGTACAAGGACAGAGGTTATAGTATTTTTTGCTAGCGCTTGTAGCACGGAGGCACTGTCGGAGACAAATTTCAAGCTTAGGTCTCCGACATCTTTGGCTGCAACTGCTTGTGCTGCTCTGGTGATGCCAATGCATTCTGCTTGGAAGATCGTATTTAGGTTGCCTAGGGTAGTTGATATTTTGATGTTTAGATCATTTGAGAAGACGCCGGCTCCAGTACCTTGAGTGGTTTTGGAGCCATCTGTGTATATCCTTACTTCATTTGTACCAGAGTGATCTGCTGGTTCTGCAATGAGTTGGATATTGTATCTTCGATCAAAGACATTATGGCATATTATCCTGTCCATGGGTGCGTCCAGAAGAGGTATTTCTTCTAGAACCCGTTTCAGAATTTTTGAGTGTGGTGTTTCTGTGTTTTGTTTCCACAGTCCATTTGCTCTTAGTCTTAGAGCGGCTGCCTTAGCCTCCTCTTGGATGACAAGATCCAGAGGTCTCATGTTTAGGAGGTACTCTAGTGCGGCCGATGGTGTGGTTCTCATACATCCAGTGGCTGCTACACATGCTAAGCGTTGCAGGCTCTGGAGTCTCGCTTTCACTGTGGTCAGTTGTGTTCTGGGCCACCATACAACTGATCCATAAGTCAGAGAGGGCCTGATGACTGATGTGTACAGCCAGAGTGTGATTTTTGGGTTGAGACCCCATTTTTTCCCCACTAGTCTCCGACACTGCCAAAAAGTTAGGCAGGCCCTCTTTGTTTTGGCTTCGATATGACTCGCCCAGTTTAATTTGCTGTCAAGGATGACTCCCAGATATTTCACCTCTGTAGATAGGGAGAGTTTGGTGTTGAATAATTTTGGTGCTTGTAGTTCTGGCAACTTCCTCTTCTTGGTGAAGAGGATGAGTTCTGTCTTTTTCGGATTTACTGACAATTTATGTTCGTCACACCATTTTTCTACTATCTGCAAAGCTGAGCGCATGACTTTACATAGCATATTTTCTGCGTTTCCATTAATCATTATTGCTAGGTCGTCGGCATAACCAATAGTAGTGTAGCCCCTTTCATTTAGTGTTTTTATGAGGCTGTCCACTACTATGTTCCATAGAAGTGGTGATAGGACCCCCCCTTGGGGGCATCCTTTAACTACCTTCGCTCTTGTGGTAGTATTCATCACTATCTGGACCGCCCTTTTGCTAACCAGCTCCGTGATCCATTTTATGGTGACTGGTTCCACCTTAAGTTCTTGTAGGGCGTGGTTTATGCTGTTGTGCATGGTTTTGTCAAAAGCGCCTTCTATGTCTATAAAGGCGGCGAGTGTTGACAGCTTATTTGCTAGAGCCGATTCTATTTTGTGCACCACCATGTGTAGTGCCGACTCTGTTGATTTGCCTTTTGTGTAGGCGTGTTGTTGTGGGTGTAGTTGTTTATTTATTCTCAGAATATATGCGTAATAATAATTAAATTGTATAGTTAAAGTAACTTTTATTTGAGAATGTTTAAAATGATTTTAGGAAATATAATATAAACAATAATGACTTAAATTAGACTTACGGCAAGTGCGAGGGCACGACTTCTCATCGCTTCATGTTTCAATCTAGCTTCTTCCTGTCGTCTCTTCACTGCATCCATTGCTGAACTAAAAAAGATATTATTTATTACAAGATTGCTTAAACCTATTATACTTTACCGGTCCACCAACCAACGAGGAGGGAAGAATAACCATTTTGAGGGTCGATTAAGACCATTTCCAGATTGACGTATGTGTGTGTGTCTGTATGTGTATGTATTAAACGCTTAATCTGATTGAGCTGAAATTTGGAGTGCAGGCATCATTTGATCATAGCAAGAGTTGAAAAAATCGGTCTACCAGGGGATGCACTAGTCCAATATTTTTCAACCTTTTTTAGATCGCACCCCTCTTTTTAGTAAAAAAAAACTCTTATGCAACCCCCATTAGACTGTAAATGGGCCCTTGCTGAGTTGGCCACGAAGACCCATTCTGTTTCAGGGTCGGTCACACTCACGGGTCAACACCCATCCGATGGCCTCCACGCATGGGGTGCGAGCCTGGGTAGGACACTGGGTCAACCAGTCTCCCCTGGGAATCAATCCTCTGGCGCTCCTGGACGGTCTGCGCACCGAGCGGCGCAAGCCAATCGATTGTGCTCTCCGACTAACAATCGGGGGAGTCTAGGAACTGTATTGTTTCCTATAGAGCGGGGGTAGTTGTCTACCTTACGGCGACTGCTCTTGAAATGACAATTGGCCATCCGATCCCGGTTCAGAGTCGGGCAAAGGACGCCTTAGTCCGCGACAGATTCGGTGCACTCCGTTTCACCGCTTCGTAAGGGAGAGGACCGCGCAAGCGACCTCGAACTCGGAACCAATCGAGAGACCGGAGAAATCTGGTCACAATTGTAAGTGAGGGCGCGAGTATCTCGAGCCCGCCGGGTTTATTCCTGGCTCACTCGCGGTAAGGCGTTGGACTCTCACGGGTTGTGACGTAGCTGGACGTAGAATTGTACTGTCCAAAGTCTTCTACGTTCACTGCAGGGCGACAGAACGACTAATCGTTAAAACGTCCTGTGGTGACGGGCTCGCCCGTTGTAGTCGACACCGCAAGACTGTAACTTAGATCTCTTGACCCCCCCCCCCTTAGTCTCTTCCACAGCTGTAACTGTAAGCATTCAATAAATATTTTTTGTAAAAATAATGGCGAAAACAACCCTAATATTTAGTATTTTTAACTTTCGAAACTGTAGCTACCTGTTTTTATCGTAGATCAACAAGTTATGTAAAAGAAATAGCAAAAACACATAAACAATATGTTTCTCTTCCAAAGCTGTAAATGTTATATAATAAAGATTTTGTAATATTTTAGATAGCCTGCGACCCCCCGGGAGTGTCTGCGAACCCCCAGGGGGTCGCGACCCACTGATTGAAAAACACTGCACTAGACATATATCATTGTCGAAATATTGTACTTAGAGACTAGACATTTGGTACATAGATGCTTATTTGGGCCGAAATCACACTGCGACATTTTGGTTGGAACATCTTATATACAATCTGCACTAATAATATTTAAAATCCGCCATAAAATGGCAATTGCAACGGAACCCAACCGGGTTTGTCCACCAGCCGAAAGAGGGCACTCATCGATTTTATTTATGAAATTTATATTCAGATGAAATCAGCTACGTTTTTACCCAAACTTGGTAATTATCGTATATATTTGGGAATGTATCTATTGAATGCATTTATTTTGTCATGTCGATTGGTAATAAGTGTATAAACAATTAAATTAAATAAAAATAAACACAGTATTGCAACTTACCTGATAGATGTCCTTGATGATGCAGCCATTGGTCTAGTGACTGAAACGGCAGATGGCTTCCTTTGTGATGGTAGTGAAGGAGCTGTCCGAATACTGAGTGGATTGTCACTGACTCCAGCGTTGACTTTGCTGCGAAGTCTGCTCGTTCTTGTCGCTATAGAAAGTGGAGGCAAAACAGTTATGTATGTATGCAGTAACGTCAGTTCAGTTCATTTATTTCAGTATTTTTTGTACTACATGTAATATTATACTGGATGGCCGGGGATTAGAACCCCTGTATAAAGTTGTATCATACCACCCCTATTTATGCTCCCTGACTTTTTATAGTATTCAATCTATGATTTTTTATGGTTTTTGGGAAATTTTCAGCCGGACCAATATTAGGTACTTTTTTAAAGCTTTCCTGTATAGATTTTTCATATTTTTGTAATCATAATGCTTATGAATTCTACTTTAAAGGATAAAATAATCAGCTTCCTAACTTTAACGCTTATTACAAATTTTTCGATCGAAATTGAATATTTCAAGTTCTAGTGAGTCAGACTTGAATATTCAAGTAAAAATTAAAAATCTAAAAAGGCTTTTCCATAGTTTCTAAGTAATTTTATAAACAGCACGGGACTCCTACTTGCATAATAATACAAAAAATTAATACTTAATAGGCTATTATTTGCTGAAATCAGCCTTCAAAGGTACCAAAGTGAAAATTTCTATTATTTTTTTTTGCCTTTTTTGTCATTCCTAAGGCTAATTAAGATAGGAAATGCCTCAAGTTTACAAGCTATAAAACCTGATTTACATTGGGTCAGTTACTGACTAAATTAGAAACAAGTCAGCACTAACCCGGTACTGCCATCGTGTAAATTGATTTCAAGTTAGTATAGCGCTGTTGCGTCAGTGCCGGCTTCAATAATCCCGCTATATATTTTGACGTCAGTCCGCTCCCCCCCACCACACGCTCCAGCTATACTGACCATATCTAAACGCCGAAAACGACAGTCGCTTGCACCATTATTATATTATCTTTGGTCGCATTTTTGGAAAATTTGAACTAACTAAAATGACGCATTTTTACAGAACTGCCAACTAAATGCTTGAACCGATTCAGAAGTGTGTGGTATTATTAGAATCATAAGGTATCACAAGGTACTTACTGTCAAAATATCAAGTAAGCAGTTGTCTAAATGTCAATAAATTAACACAAATATATCGTGTTTAGTGTCAAATGATAAGTCTGATTGAGTATATTCCGGAAATATACAGGAGTCTATATGGATAAATATATAAACCACAAATATTCCATAAAAATACCGTAATGTAAATTATTATAAATACAATAGGTCACTTTCTGTAACAGCAGTCCCCTACTGACTTTAATAACATGCGTACACCCTAAAGAAATACCAAGAATGATTGACTACGTGTAAACAGTGAGTCATTTCTTGGCGCCAGTACTGACGCCTGTAACTGACTCAATGTAAATCTACACTAACTTCTAACAGGCTGAAAAGTTGGTTGCCATTTTATTATATTAAAGCTTAAACTCCTAATTTTTAACAAGATTCAGAGCCGTTGCTCCGGTAAATATTTCACTGGTAGTAGAAATATAGAAAAATAATACTTACGCATAGGAACGGGTAGTGGATTTCTCTGTCGCACCAATCTGACGCTTGGGCCAGTGGTCTCTACAGGCGGTCTCCTATTTACAATTGACGCGCCCGCCGTTGGTGCACCAGCCACCTGAGTAACCGTGCGACTATTTATAAATGTCGCACCGCCCGCACGAGGACTCCTATTTGACAGATCCGTCAAATTAGTTTGGGAAGTTGCGGCTCGCAGCCTCGAAGTTCTGGTCCCGGAAGGCATCGGTAACGGCTTTCTCCCGGACGATATTGGCGTAGAAGTAGTCATCGGCCGTTTCGTATACGTAGACGGGGTAACGATCCGCGGTGGTCTATTCAATCCTTGCAATGGTGTCGTTGGAAGCCTAGACATTGTTTTATAATATTTTATACTGAACACGAGAAATTTTGCCAAACTGTCAAATGCCGAATATGCGAATTTGAAAAAAGAAATTTCAAACATTTTTAATTTTACATGGTTTTGTTTCTTTAGTTTTTTTTTTCTTTTCTTTATGGCCCCCGATTCTAATTAACAAATTACAAAACGTTCCATCTACTAAATTCCTAGGTTTGCAGATCGACCAAAAATTACAATGGTTTCCGATCAGCTTTGAGGCCGCTAAATCTGTTTGCTTTGCTTATTTCCATGCTTTATGATATTTGATCTAATATTTTGGAGAATGTCAGCAAATTCGATAAGAATTTTTATCCTTCGAAAAAGGACAGTATTCAGTATACGAGGTCTGGCTATTAACCCTTTCCAGCACGGTACGGTCATAGCCGTAATTTGTGAGGCTCTGCGATATGGCGGCACTGTCATAGACCTGATTTTTATGGCGTTCAGAAATGCTACTGCATTTTATATTCAATGGCAGCTTCGTATGGCAGTCTCTCAGTGGCTCGTGCCAGCAAGGGTTTGACAGTACCATCCAAACCCCCAATACAGTTTGCATGGGATGGCTCTAAAGGCAAAAAACATTACACTACAAAACCTTTCTCAATAATCGAGAAAGCTTCAAATTGTATTCCGGAGGTCGATTCGGTGTCTAAGCAGTATAAATTCCCTGAAAGTCTCGGATGCACAGCCCTCCATCCAAATATAACTCTTTACTCTTTGTTTCGGAAGATGGCTTTTATAGTAGAATTAACTGTTCCCTGGGAATTAAATATCCATGAACAGTTTCACTGTTCACCTTCATGTGGCGGAAGTTGGCGCTTGTGGCCTGCTAGCCAAATCTGTTTTACCTCTTTAAAGATCTTGTTCTCTCCAGGAAAATAATCAACTCCTTCCTAGAAAACTTATCTAAAAACGCAATTTCCGCATCTCAAATCCTGTGGTTCAAAGGGGGAGTGAATTGGTGGTAAGGTGAACGCTCACATGGGCAAGACAGCTGTCCTAAACCTACCACAGCCAGGCGTTAGTCTGGAATCTACCGCTCACCCCCTAGGGGTGTAATAGTAGTATTACAATGGGCCCGACTCCGGTCGGTGAATTCCATGGCAGCTCCGTTTGTATTTTATTTATTTTGATTTTGTACTTGAGCGTACTCAAACATACAAGACACGGGATGTTGCGTTTGCGATGTTGCGTTGCATAAAATAAAAAAAAAATGTGTAACATTTTTTTTTAAATTTTAAATTTGAGAAACTTGACTGATAAATAAAAGTTTGACAAACGTTAAGCGCGCTGCGCCATCCAGCAATAGGTAAAATATTGTGAATAATCAGTCGTTTTTCAAAATTTCCAAACAAAAAATAAAATATTAAAAAAAACATTTTTTTGATGTTTTTCCTAAAAATTGATATCAATCTTGCTTGTCGCTCATTTAAAAAAAGTCTAAAGTTGCTTCTTTGCTCGCATTGATTCACCAACTTCAAGGAAGTCACTAATTAAAAAGTCACTTATTATGATAGTTATTGCAAGTAAAATTTTGTTCATAGAAAATAGTGAAGGTTTTTTTCTGTAGAACCTAAACAGTAAACATACATATTAAGGTAAAAAAAATCACTTGTGGCTTTTTCTGGATTGTAATCCGTGGACATTTTTGCTTGATGCTCCAAGAACAGTCAGCCATCATATCGCACCTCCGATCAAATGCTGTAATAACTTGAAAATTTCCAGTTGTTTATTTATAAAAATTAATGCCATTTTTCATTTTACACCCCCAAAAAGATTTAACTGTTAGTTCACTACTTCGTAAATGGCACTCGTGACTAACAGTTATAACTCTTTTTGGGAGTGTAAAATGAGAAATGGCAATAATTTTTGTAAACACCATAATTGGATTTTTTCAAGTTATTACAGTATTTGATCAGAGGTGCGATATCATGGCTGACTGTTCTTGGAGCATCAAGCAAAAATGTCCACGGATTACAATCCAGAAAAAGCCACAAGTGAAATTTTTGAAATCATGAAAAAAAGTAATTACGCTTTTGAAATCAGTATGCCTATTCAACTCTAAGACTAACCGCGCACTGCGTTAAAATTCAGTGCGTTTTATTTTTGGAAAACTGAACTAATTAAAATTAAACGAGGGAGTATCAAATGACATGAACGGTCGAAATTATGAAGGGAGAGCAAATATGGGCTAAGGTCGACTCACCGTACGTGTTTTTAGACAATAGACAACGTTCCTAGTATGTAACAACCTGTTAGATTAATTAATCGTGTAATTAGTGTAATGATAATTAGGAAGAGACCTTACGTCCATTTAACAAATAGTGTTGTATATATATTTAAGATATGCCCTCAGCAACAAGAAAATAAAATAAGTAGATAAGTTTAACGTACGATATGAGATTGTGAAAGCGTTATCCCTAATTAGGTCAACGGGCAGGATGCGGCTAGGATAGATTTTGAATTTAGTGTTTAACGAAGAGCGGCTCAGTGTGCGCGTTGATTATATTGCGTAGGTCAATGGGAGATTAAAGGACACTTCACCAAACCGTTTTATTCAGTCAAGGACAGCGCAGAGCGACACTCGAAGGATTCAAGAAGCCAACTGTAGTTGATGTCTCGACGATACTGTGGCAGGAATAAGGAGTGCTGCTGATCCACCCTATCATCAAGATTACAACGGTGTACGCGGAGTTTAGACTGCTTTACGAGGACTGTAGAGTAGAGCTTCGCGGTTCAACGCCAGCGCCAGGTGTCGCAGAATCTGGTCTGTTGACTGTACCCCGGCATTCCATGGCCAAAATTCTGTCTGATATGAAAGTATCAGCTTTTCCAAACCTCTTACACTTTTTTTGTCGCTGGCTCTTGGAGTTAAAAAACAGTTTAAAAATCGAACAACAGATATTGTGTTACAAATTGTTCCATAATGTAATATATATTACTCTACTTGAGCATCAATCCAAGTTTGTTTCTTCACAACTTATTCAATAAGATGAGAAGACTTCTGTCGGCCCCCTTTATATAAGTTTACTGTTTAGTAAACTTACAAAAAAAACACAATTTAATAATCACTGTTCTTTATTGACAAAGAGTCATTGCTGACAATTCGACGTTAACATCACAATAAGTATGAAAAAAAAACAATTTTTAATTCCTAGAGTATGGCTTGTGGCAGCAGCGCACGGCCACATGTCACTAATATAGTGGAAATGTAGCCGCGTGCGCTGCTGCCCACTTGAAAACAACTAACTACAAACTAAACGTCCGAATAAACAAAATCAAACGCAAACATACAGAACATAACCGGGGGTGGGGGGGAAGTATATATATAAAGCGAGCGGCCATTTTGTCTTGCGGTGGAATGTACCAGAGTATTACCCCGTTGCGTCTGCACATCCGAGTCCAATTCGAGAAATGCATGCGGCATCTCTCTTCAATTTTAAATTTTCAAAAATCTAAAACAAAACTTATTCTTAAATAATAATATCTAAATGTTTAAAGTGTAAGGCCGCTTCAAGAGTAAGACCAACTGCATAGTAAATGGTAGAGTCCTGTTCTGGGCGGTAATTCGTGAAAAATATTGCATGCCAAATTTGTACATGGTCCATTTGCATGCTATATTTAGCATGCTAAATTTTTCAAGAATAGGCCCTCAAGTATACTGATGTCTCAAAAACTTCTGGTGTAGTCTCAGGAATATTCCTGAGTGTGACGTGTGTGAGTGTGGACCTTCCACTTTTCGAGTGAGTTTGGACTGCTAATACAATTGACAAGCCGTGGGAGGAAATCAGTCCTTCCTTAGATCGAAGAAATCATTCCTTCTTGGAGTGTGTGGAAAGTGCAAGACTAGCGTTGACTCCATTCTGTAATGCACTCGGCGTTAATGGAAGTCAAAGAAAAAAATCAAATCGGTTGTGTCACAAACTTGCTCGGCAATTAGCCAAGACCTTATGGAAGGATTTTGAGTGTGATGTCCCTTTGGGAAGGAGGTTGACCTGATTGAAAGGGATTTTTTATTTTTTTATTTGTTGTGTGGGGCTTTACTAAGGTCTTTATTGTAACACTGCGACCATTGCTGATCTATTGTGTTCGCCATGTATTATAGTTCTGCGCTAAGCCTCGTGTCATTTAAGAACCGCAACAGGCTTTTGGCGCCAGATTATTTTACCTCCTCAGGTTGGAGGTACTGACCACCCAAGTACTCGTCGGTTGGAGGGCCGGGGACTCAAAAGCTGCAGTGCAAATGGTATCACAGAGCAGGATTTCATTACGCAGTTTGCCTTAATGTCGAAGAGCCAACAATTTCAGCTGTTACGATGAATTACATGAAATGCCTAGAGTTGGCGACGTCAAATGCCCCGTGTTTGTGATTGCAATACATACGAAAAATAGTATTGCCAACATTTGTTACCACCTATGATAACATACCAGTGTTTAACTAGTCAAGTACGCTTATAATGAGTGTCCCAAAATTAACGCAAGATTTGAATTAAATAAAAAACGTTTGTTTTCTTTAAATTGTTATTTTTTATTGTTTTGTAAAGTACACAGAATAAGGTTATGTATTGTATAACACATCAGGCAAATGGCCTCCACGGCTTTGCTGGCACATACGCACTTTTTGGTGAAATTTTCTGTGTATTTTGCATGTGACTAAATTGCATTGATGCAACATTGAATACCTCCTTCAAAACATGCGTGCTTGTGGGCTTCTTAGAAATAGACCTTTAACTTCAAATAGCCCCATAAAAAGAAATCCAATGGTGTTAAATCACACGATCTGGGGGGCCAATTCTTATCACCGAAATGAGAAGAGTACGCGGCCAGGAAATCTCATGCAGTAATTGAATTGTATATGGTCTAATTTGGATGATATTGATGTGGACAAAGTGTGGTTCAAACGTGTGGTTTCAACGTGTGGTGCCGCATGCCATGTAAAACAATTCAATTACTGCATGACATTTCCTGGCCGTGTACTCTCGTTTCGGTGATAAGCATTGGCCCCCCAGATCCTGTGATTTAACGCCATTGGATTTCTTTTTATAGGGTTATTTGAAGTTAAAGGTATGCCATCAAGCCCACAAGCGTGCATATATTGAATGAGGAAATTCAACGTTGCATCAACGCAATTCAGCCACATACTTGCAAAATGTTCATGAAAAATTTTGACAAAAGAGTGCGTACACTCCGCGCGCGAGCTCCGAAGAATCGCGGGCTGGGAAAGCCGGACGAATTACGCCACCCCTGACCGTCGCGTCATACCTCGCACTCTCCTAGTATTAGTACTGGGAGAGCGGGGGGGTGTGGAGCGTAATCCGGGACAGCGTAATCCGCCCTCTCTCTTCGCCAGCCCCCGATTCTTCAGAGCTCGCACGCGGACTGTATGTGCCAGCAAAGCCGTGGAGGCCATTTGCCCGATGTGTTATACCATGTATGGAACCACCGGCCCGCAAGCCGGATCCGGCCCGCTGTAAGATATGATCCGGCCCGCGAGACATTTTAAAAACCCAATAGAAAAAATATTACATTAGGTACTTTTACTCACGAGAGTGACAGTGAGGCGGCAAACATCAAATACTATGATTTTTGCCGCCAACGCGGCCCGCGAACGTATTTGCACGCTAAACTTTGGCCCTCAACATGTCAAAGGTTGCCCATACCTGTGTTATACCATACATAACTCTATACTGTATACTTTGTTCAATAAAAAATAAAGATTTAAAGAAAAAAACGTTGTTTTTTATTTAATTCAAATCTTGCATTAATTTTGGGACTTCCTCTACAATCGCTAACTCTCTCCCTCGCATGCAGGTATTAAACTATAGATATAGTTGCGCTTTTATATAGTACGTCAGCTGTATACTGGTTGAACCACAGAGCATAATTTTAGATACAGATGAAACACTATAATCGAACACCTGCACTATGACATAATAATGGAGATATTTTGATTAAATTTAAAACAACATAATACTACCGAAAACAAAGTGAAAAATGGAGCATTCAATGCTTCATTACAACTGAATAATAATAATAAAAAAAGAAATAGAACTATTTTTAAAATGAGTATGCCATTTCGTTGAAAGAATAGGAGGCTTCCATTTAGAGAAAATACTATTTACAATTTCTGTATATTTTTGTACAATCTACACTTTGTGGATTTCTCAAAGCGGTCGTCAATCTCTTGAACTGAAAGGAAATAGGATAGGATAAGAAAAAAAAGGAAATGATAGCAAAATTATACACTATTTAAAAGGTATTGTTATGTGACTAGACTGTACACGTTAATACACGATAGGCCGAGCCATCAATTTTTTTGTTGTAAATCGTAACATATACCTACCTAACAAAATGTGCATGTTTTAGTTTTCTATAAACTCGATTGGGGTGGTATTTTGATAGCTACTCTTCACACTTTGATGGCCAGGCCTATTATACAAGCTTCTCAATAAACCGAACTATTGCTGAATCTTGAAAAAAAATTTAACTGTCTTTACAATATAATACAATAATAAACCTATAAACTACAATACCATAACCGAAACTTAACTACGTAATGTGTGGTTTGGTTGAAAAATAAATATAACAATAAAGCGATGAAATAAGACCGCGCAATGCTCATAAACAAAAGTGTTTTATTTCCACTACTCTACATTTCTAAATTACAAATTTAGCACCAACATTCCATAAAAAATCCCAACCCGCCGACGCACGCCTCAATCGAAACGGTTGCTAAATGTGCGTTACTCGCAGAAAATTGACAAATTTTGAAAAGAAAGCAACTCTTCGTCTATTCCTACACCCGCAAATAATCCAGGGCTTACTTCAAAACACACTGTCAGAAAAATCGTGTTAAAATAAAGAAAAACATCCTCTACAATCTGCAAAAAGTCACTTAGTAATTGGTTTGTTCATTCTTAAGTTAAAGAATATATGGTGTTAAAAATGCCACTCCTTCATTCTGGAAGAAAATATTAAAGGACTTTAGCTGTAATTGCTCACATCTACAATTCTGTTCAACATAAATGCATTAATCTGTACAGTCCTGAACAGTGTTGGGTCAATCGACCAATTTTTTAAATTGATAATCAATCGTGACTAATGTAGTCATGACTAAAGTTAATCATGATTGAAATAATCATTATTAAATCAATTAGGCGTTAATAACTAAAACAGTGTTGGGTCAATTGACCATTTTATTTTATCGGCATCAATCATGACTAATTTAGTCATGACTAAAGTTAATCACAATTAAAATAATGATGACTAAATCAATTAATCGTTAATAATTCAGTTGTCAGTCATCAATCATGACTAACTTGCTCTTTATATGCCACCCGACAATCCTCTCTATTATATCTATTGGTTGACTGTACTTAGATTCTCTCCGGTTTTGACGGTCGGTGGGTCGGTCAGTCGGTCGGTCGGTCGTTTAGTCAGTTGATCGGGACGGACGGCCCCCTTAGCACTTTTTGGGGCCCCTTCGGGCCGTCAAACATTTTGACGACAATGGGGACCCTAAGCTATAGCTTGTGTAGCTTATACGTAAATCCTGCACTGGACCGATCTACCAAACGTCCGACCAACCGACCACTATATGAATTCTTCATAAGTACGAGTGATGGTAGTCCACTCCACTTCAAAATGATGCAAAACTTGGAAGTTGACCGCAGTCGAGATTTTAAACACAATTTTTTAGCCATGATTACAATTAAAACTCGTTAAAAGTTTTAACGAGTTTTAATTGTAATCATGACGTAGCAATTAAAACTCCTTATTACAATTAAAAATCGTTTAGTCACAATTGCGACTAAACTAATCATTAGTCATAAATAACGGTTAGTGTATTCAATCGTTAGTCATCAATCATTTGTCGACTACATTTTGCCTAACACTGGTCCCGAACACATGTAACCGCCCAGACATGCATCAAACTTATGGCAGTCCTACGTTTTAAAAAAAAACTACTTTTCTTCGTCAGAACACTGTTCAGGTTGGGCTTAGCGTATTTACATTATGTTAGCCAATTCTAGAATATATTTAAAAAAAAAGAAAGTTCAATTTGTATTAATTGAATACGCTTTGGTAATTATGAAAGTTTAACAACTGAATAATAGAATGATATAAAGTTTCCACCAATATCTATGCTTTTAAATTAATATTTTTGATTAAAAAAAATACTAAAACGCCATTATCTCACAATGGCATTTTCTGACTTAACGCATTGTTGAAGTAAGCCCACGTAATATAAAACTTCACAATTCACACAATAATCTCAAGAGAAACGTCCTAAAAATATATTTTATAAAATATAACAAATATTCATAACTTTCACATCGACACACTAGGTATTTTTTTTCTGTATATAAACAATTTTGTAGATTTATTTATTTTTATTGTTTAATTCATTCGTTCGTTCAAAAATGCTACAATTTATTCGAGTTTCTAATGAAAAAAATATTTTATTTTAATTTGCATCTCCTTGCTATTTCATTAATACTCAAGTTATTAATACTGAATGCTCTTTAAGAAAATGGTGTTTATAGATGTCGCAGATGCTTTATTTCGCTACAAAATGTATGAACGGTTTATAGTTGAATTGGGTTCAGGGTTACTCTTGAATGAAAACATTCTGAATGTTGCCGGACCAAAAATATATAATTACATCAGTCAAGTCGACTGCATTTGAAAAATACAATTTTTCCAAATTAAAAGTGGATCTCTCGCACAATTTCTCCTCTTACCTATTCTTGACAATGCGGATGTGGTTTATCTCGATTTATTAGAGTGTATGCATCAGATTTATTTTCGGTTTACGTAAGTATGATCATGTGTGCGAATATACGGCACGGTTAAAGTGGTTGCCAGTGCGCCAAAGGAGAAATGTTCATATACTTGCTCTTAACCACTGGGCACGAAGCGACAGTGAGAAAGCTGAATTGTTTGCACAATTTCTGGAAGGCGTCTTTAAACCCAATGTTGCCCCAGTAGACGCTAGTGAAAAAGAGATTGACGAGGAATTGGAATGTGATTTCCAAATGAGCATGCTTCCAAAACCTGTAACTCCTGCTGAAATATGTCAGGAAATAAGAAATCTTAAAATGAAGAAGGCTCCAGGATTTGATCTGATAACTCCCAAAATATTGAAAGAACTTCCTAGAAAAGGTATCGTGTTCTTAACTATCCTTCTCAATGGGGTCATTAGAACATCTCATTTTCCGTGTCTTTGGAAGGTGTCACAAATAATAATGATCCACAAAAAAGGGAAATCCCCGAATGAGGTTGCATCATACAGGCCTATCAGCCTATTACCGATACTTTCAAAATTATGTGAAAAAATCCTTTTAACAAGATTGAAACCAATTCTCGAGGCTCAAAAAATTGTACCAGACCATCAATTTGGATTCAGAAGTGAGCACTCCACTATCGAACAAGTACACAGAGTGTCTAAGGAAATAAGACAATCGCTAGAAAAAAAGCAATACTGCTCTGCAGCATTCCTAGACATTCAACAGGCATTCGATAAAGTCTGGCACAAGGGACTACTATACAAAATTAAAAAATGGCTTCCTCATACATTGTATAGTATCTTCGAATCATACCTCACCAACAGAATCTTCCAAGTCGTCCAACGAGAAGCAGCCTCGAACTTCTATGAGATAAAAGCTGGTGTGCCACAAGGATCGGTATTAGGACCTGTTCTCTACACAATTTTCACATCTGATCTACCTCTAACTCAGGGCGTAACTACTGCCACATTTGCAGACGATACAGCCATCCTGGCTAGTAACTCTGACCCGCAAGTTGCCTCCGATATGCTCCAACTGGAATTAAATCAGGTCTATCAGTGGCTGAAACGTTGGAGAATCAAGGCTAGTGCAGCCAAATCCCAACACATTACTTTTGCTCTGCGGAGAGGCGATTGTCCAACAGTGAAACTGGGAGAAGACATACTACCCCACAACAACTGCGTCAAATATTTAGGCATGCACTTGGATAGACATCTCACCTGGAAAGACCACATCAAAAATAAAAGGACTCAATTGAATACTAAATTCTCAAGTATGAACTGGCTGATAGGACGTGGCTCATGCCTTTCCCTAGAAAACAAGATGCTAGTTTATAAGGTGATCCTTAAACCGATATGGACTTACGGCATCCAACTATGGGGCACAGCCAGTGACTCCAACGTAGAAATCCTTCAGCGATACCAGAACAAAGTTCTGAGGTCCATAGCAAACGCCCCATGGTTCACCCGGAACAGTGAGATCCACGAACACCTCAAAATGCCGACGGTTAAGGAAGAACTGCAAAAGTACAGTGCAAGATATAAAATGACACTGGTAGGACACGTGAATGCCCTAGCCTCAAACCTAACAAACGTAGGTGAAAATATAAGAAGGTTAAAACGCTTTGATGTGGCAGACCTGATTGACAGACACTGACACTAGAGCAGTCAATTAATATTAAGAGGAGACTCTTCGAGGGAGGAGTCATCTTACACGCCTTCAACTCAACAATACATCTGATTATGGTCTTCAATGCTGCGACCGATTGCAGATAGAAATCAATTGAAAAAAAAAAAAAAATATATATATACTTGCTCTTCTCCATCAAATACTCTCACAATCGACACCATCCTATACCCACGAGCTTTTAGAACCATTAAGTTCCCATGATCTCAATCTTCAGTCAGCCTCTGACAATTTACTCAAAATTTCTCGTCTTAACCCTTCAGGCCCCGATTGGCCGATATCGGCCACAACACGATTCAGCATGACGGCCCCGTTTTAATTTTATTTTAATTTAATTTGTTTTATTTTATTATGTTTTATTATGTTATTATGTTTTATTTTAATTATGGGTATAGTAGTTTGGCAGTAATTAATGTTTTGGTGAGACAGTGTCATAATTGATTTTTTTTACTAATTTTTACTAAAATTTTTTGGGACATCAACTTGTCAATCGGCTGAGGGGCCGAGGCCTGAAGGGTTAATACTGATTTCTACTTCTACTCTTTCCGAATCCATGGTGCAAGACTCGAACGATCTTCAAGCAAATATAAAAAAAACTCGCCTTCTTTAGTCATTCATGACTCAAACTGACCTCAATAAGAGATAACCAGTTTTTCCATATCTCTCTTCCTCTCCTAATTTTGTCTTCTCTGGTATTATTAGTTTTAAATATTATAGGTTATATTTTGGGCTGAATAACTTATTTCTTTTAATCTTTATTTCCACAATGCACTGCACTATATACTTGCAAGACTTGCCATGTGGCAATAAGTTAACCCTTTTGTACTTGAATTTTTAAGTTCCAATGCAGTATATTCAATTCGATTCAATTCGAAAATAGGTTCATTGTGTGTCTTCTAACTGATAAAGCATGATTGTTAGCAACACAACAACTTAGATTTGTTATGTCTGGTGCCTACACTGTCTTTATCTTGTTTATGCTCTGTTATGTCTTTATCTTGTAATGCTCGCAAGTTTTTTTTATACATTTAAAGCAGACTGATTTTATTGACATTCTTAAATAAACATTTCTATTATCCGGTTCATAAACATTGCTTTTTTTAAGGAAGTTGAGAAAAAACAGACCGAGGAAATACATTCTTTGAATGTTTGGTGGCAATAATGCCATTATGGTATTCGTTTTCCGATCGATTTCCAATCAGACACGTCTCTCCAAAAATATGCAGCCTGGATGGCCTTATCGTTTGGCTCTTTGTATTATAGTATTATTTCACAGAAATGCATGCCTCACTAGTAGGTTGTTTTTTATGCGCTAATCGCCTTCTTCTTTACGGCTTTGCAATTTAAGGCGAGGTAGCCAGCGGCGGATGCATACAGTAAACGGCTGTTTTGAATATAATGTTTTCATTCAAGAGTACACTAGTCCAGCCAGTAGGGACAAAATGCCTTTATAAATAAGTAAATTTGTTTTTAACACCCGACGTTACGGCGATGTTGCAACCGCCATTGTCTAGGGTAGACTGAGGCGGTTGCAACATCTACCCTAGACAACGGCAGTTGTAACAACGCTGAAACATCAGGTGTATACAAAAACTTCACACGGTAAATTTGTTTTTATCTTATTTATAATGTCAAACAACCGCGATAGCCTTCGATTTCATAAAAAAATGCCTTTGCCTTACAAATGGCGAAGTATATGTTATGTTGATTAGGTCTGAAAAATCTAAGGTTTGATCTCAATATCTCACCATCTTAGATAAAAGGTGTTAAAGAGTCAAAAGAATGACCCAAAGTGATGATATTTCATTCTTTTCCAAAATCTAAACTAACTTGAAAACTATGATATTTTACTGAGCCCACATTTTGTTATTTAGGAAGGTCTTGACCAAAGTTATCACCACCTAAAGTCTTTCGGTCCAATTCTGGGTCTCGGAAATGCAGCATGGACACAATCCAATCTTGTTCAGGGAAATATGACTAAGTCTGTATGGACATAGGCAAGATGAGAATTTCTTCTTAAGTTAATAGAGATGATTTACAGGACTTCAGCATTTATTTAATACTGAATAGGAATGTTTTAAGGTGTTTTCAATTGCGTCACTTTTCCAGTGTACTGACGATAAATAAAAATAAGACAAAGTAAGGCAAAAACCCATACTGGCTGAACTAGGTATATATTGTTTTCAAGGAGGTTATACTTACGGGGAGTGAGTGAACCTGAATAAATAAAACATGTGTACAAAGAGGTACCAATCCGACGAAATCTGACAACAGCGTTGCGCTCGCTTTATAAAATTAGACAGGGAAAAAAGTCGAGACCTCCTTGTCAGTACACTATTTTTATCATAGCTACAATCTCCCTTTGGGTATTAGCTCATCGGTAGTTTCACAGTAGTGTTATTAAAAACTGCAACATTTAACAGTTCAATTTTAAAAGGCTATTTTTATGATTTATTACCCGTGTGAAATGTGAATGTTGATAACAATAAACTCAAAACGAAAGTGCAACAAAAAATATATGAATAATCATGGATCCGGCCGTGTGATTTCTAACAATCGTCTATTTTATCGAAATGTTATTTGAAAGGAAGAATATATAATGGAAAATGTATCTAGCAGGATTACCTTGCAAAAGTATGCCGCAAGTGACATTAAAAAGGCCACTGTCAATACTCATCTGTTCTTGTTTAGCAAGTAGCAGAGCGTATTTCCCTCTCACATCTCAGCAATGGCGATGGATAAGAGGGCTAAAATCCCCCTCCCAAATTTTGAATGACTCGATCATCTGCTGTTAGATAAACCTAAAAACAAGTATCTGCCGTAATAATGGTTAGATGAATAATGTAAAAAAAAAACAATCCAGAGCAAATAGCCAATATTTGATGCATTATCATGGTAGAGAATCTAATTCATGTGCATTCTCAATCAGGGCATTTTTAGGAAAATTCCTAATTCCTGTGCTTTTGCAACCTACCTATTCTCCTGATCTAGCCTCTGCTGAAAGTGAAGCGATTTGACTCAATTAAAGACAATCAGGGAAATGAGGAGACGGTTCTTAACGCCCTTTAAGAAATAAAATTTCTAGGAACGCATCCAAAAGTGGAAACACCCTTGGAGTCGGTGTTTTCCATCAGAAGAAGACAACTTCTAATGAGATCCATTGCAATAGCTTGTAGGTATTGCCATTTTAAAATTCAAGCCCAGTTGGTAAGTAGGGCCTTGATCAAAAAAAAAATGATTTTCGAATCAGTTTTACGTTTAGAATAATCTCCTGTAAAAGGAATTCTCTAATCTCCTGTAAAAAAAATCCCCTAGTATCCAAACAAAAGTTGCAAGTGCCGGTTTGGGAGTATGCGACCCAGCCAGGAATTGAGCCCGAAATCTTACGATGTAAAATCAGATGACCCACCTACTACGTCACCGGCCCCGGTAGGCATGTCTTTCCACACTAATGTCTTGACTTAAGTGTGACATGACACATATAAAGTCAGATGACTTACCCACTATGTCACCGGCCCCGGAAGGGATGTCTTTCCACACTAATGTCTCGAATTAAATGTGACACGACACATGCGTGTAACTTGGGGTATGTAAGCACATCTATTGCCAGACACTACCCAGCGTAAATTCCGGTTTTGAGACGGATGCAGGAAGAGAACCTTCGATATGCATTATTATTAAATACTGTTTGCTAAGGTGTGGTTGGTTTAAGCAATAAGTTAGGTTGTTGTATGTTGTGTCTTAAAATTGTACAATAAAGTATTTCTCGTAGAAGCCACAAATTTAAGAGAGGGCTGCGCTAGGAATCTTTTTATAAGATAATCGATAGGAGGACAGAAGCGGTTGAGATAGTTCAGATTACTAAACGGAAGCGGTAGTAAGCGGGCCAGATAAGTACGTCGTAGACGCAATGCCGCCGAAGCGAGCGCTTTTAGGCAGCGGCTCCACTATTAGCCGCCGCTCACGAGAGTTAAAAGAAGAAGAAGAATGCGGAATAGCCAATAACCATCAGAGTAGGAAGGTCGCCGAACGGAGACTGCACATAGTAAGAGGAGAAAATTGACAAGTGAAAGAAGTAGTGAGCCTCGTGAGAGGTCAATATTCAACAGTAGCTCTTACGCGGTCTTCTATTAAAATAGCATTTCGATAAATAAATACAGCAGCGGGATCTCCCACAAATATATATATCGAGCGCAAACGAGCGGTGATTCTTTTTATCTACGTCTCAAAGACGGAGTCTGCGCCTCGCCCTGGTGGATAGTATTCAAGCTGAGAGCGCCGTATAGGTTGGCGCCGCTGACCGCCGGCAATTCCATCGTTTTGACGCTGCGGCAATCGGGCCCGGGACCCTCGCTCGACGGCGATTTACCGTTCTCCGCCATGACCGAAGCCTGCGGCAGGACTAACCTCAAATTAATTTTATCCTTACTATCCGGAAGGTTTTTGTCTTCTTTCTCCTTCGACAGGAGGAACTTGAAAGTTTCGTACGTGGACCAGCAGATGGCGGCGGCCGGCATCTGATACAGCACCCTGGCGAGCATCCCTTTGAAGAACCCCCGCGGACCGGAGATCTGCATGATGTAGTTGACGGCCTCCAGGAAGCCGCGGGCGCGCGCCTGCCGCTCCTGCGTGTTGAGCACCGTCTTGCACACGTCCAGCGGCGTGGTCAGGCCGGCCGCCAGCGCCCCGGCCACGGCGCCCGACACCACGTGCGCCTTGGGGTTGTACGCTCGCTTCCGGTTCGTTACGTTCTGCATCCATTCGTACGTCGCGAAGTAGATCGATTGGAAAGGGACGTTCATCATGACCTGCGTCGTGTAGGATCGATAGAAAGCCCTTATGCCCTCTTTGCGATACGTCTGTCGGATGCAGTGGAATATATTTCGATACGGCGAGTTGTACATTTGCAACCTTTGTTTTACCACTGTTTTCCGAGCGAGTTGTCATAAACGAATGCGATTCGACGAGATTCAAATACGAAGAGGGACAGCCATGAAAAAAAAAGAAAAACACTAATTATTTCGGAGTCGAGAGTCCGCTTCGGAGACAGTGAGACTGCTAAAAACGGCCGTCGGCCCGCGCCTCTTCGCCGAGCCGCTTATTATGTCTCTGGGTATTTTATTTTTCATTACTGATCCATTTTTGGCCATATTTATGTAACGCTACAGTCGAACATACAGTAGTTATGAACTTGTGGGATCGAAGCATTCCCGAAACGCATTAGCCCACGCCTCTTTATTAAAGCCTCGTATCCATTTGAGAACGCTCAAGCGAATGAGCGGCTCATTTGGGCGATCCGCTCGAGTGCCGACGCCTGAGCACGCTCAATCGAACGACTCCGACTGCGCTCAGTGTTGGGTTTTACGATATTTAATTCAACTAATCTACTATAACCCTAAATTTATAACCACATGGGTTCAAAAAAAAAACACAACACTAAAACAAAATTAAAAAATGGACGCCACCGTTTTTTTATTACCTAAAAACGGAAACTATAATTAAACCAACAAAAAAAAAAATCTCCGCTGCACACTAACAAAGCTTTATCTCAGGTCGGGAACTTGTTGTAGGTCACTGGATTTGGCCTTCAGGATTGTTTTTTAACAAATGCGCAAAAATAAAAAAAACACGTTTCTGTAGAATGTTGTATAATTTTGCCCTCTTCAATCCTTTACGAAGGCCGCCGTGCCGCTTCTGCGGTCACACAGACGGCTTCCCAACAAAAATGCGGTATATTCCATCACTGGAAGCATGTATCCTCGTCTCATCACGATATAATTTATTCCGTTACATAAGGGTCGTTACATCAATAGCAGCAAATAAGAGTTAAAAAAGAGGTGAAACAGAGGTGCCAAGAAACTAAATTACGCAAACATTCTTATATGTATTAAACTCCGCCAACAACGCCTTTACTACATGAAACCCCGGCACATCGCCTCCTACGGCACCTTCCAATCGCCGCGTTGTTTTCCCTGGTCACTGTGCTCTGAGCTTGCCATCTTTTTTTTGAGAAAGTGGCGGAAATCGACTACTTTGACAGCTAGGTAAGGAAGCATAGAGCGTAGGATTAAACCAAAAACTCGTTTGCCTCTATAAAATAAACCGATTCACAGCAGAGTGAAACTCTTTGCACAGCTCTAGCTGTCAAATATGATATTTGTTAGATGTCAAAATAGGCATTCTTTTTTATTTATATTAAATATTGGAGAAATGTTCGCAAACACACCAAAACAACGCCAGGAATTGAAAAACAAAGAAAAACCACGAAATTACGGCTCTAAGGAAACGAATGACGCGACCGCGCAGAAAAATGCGTTTTTTTCTCTCACTACAATAAAATAAGACAAAAATCCAGTACCAAAAAACTGATATGATATGCCAGTTGCGAGTGATCCTATTTTAATGTTACCTAACTAGGTTATAGCGTTCTAAGGCATTTACATTTTTATAAATACGTGTATAACCTATACAAAAAGTAAGTAAAGATAAGAACATAATAAATTTGAAAGAATGCATTTAATTTTTTATTTCAAATCTAAAACCTAAGCTCAAAAGTGAGGAATACTACTCTATACAATCTAACTCTCAACTCTAAAGTCAGGCCTACGAGGCCTGATAGATTTTAAAGAAATAACTCAACGGTTTCTTCGTGATGACTTCTGTCCAAGATCATGTTTTGCAAGTGAAGGATTTTATATAAATGCTAATGAACTGTTTACAGAGCTACAGTAATTTCAGGTCACTTCTTTGTCATAATGGATGAGAGTGGCCTTCCGAATTTTTCGTTTTAACTCATGAAAAGAAACCAGTTTATTGGCAGGCGGTGTCTGGTCGGAAAATAGCTCACACGCACGGCACTCAAGGAGTTATTCGCCTCCCATTCAATCCTAAATTGCTTATATCCCAGTTGATTGTATCGTGCGAATACAACTTTACCGCTGCGTACACTTTTGTCCAATTCAATTCTGTCCCCATTACATCAGATGATGTCATAAGATAGCAAATTGAAGTACTCATTCAATTTCCGTGTACATTATTAAGGACGGAAGACTATTGGGCTCTTTGTCACCTTGGCAATGCATCGGCATATAATACCGCTCTTAGACAAAAACTTGCACGATCATTAAAAATAATAATGTAAAAAAAATATTTTGGCTAATCATAATGATGAAATCATATATACAATGCTCTCTAAAACAAAAAAAAATGGGCAAAAAAACAGCTATTACCTTCTGTAGGATTTGAAACAGCATCATGTATCAATGAAGCAAGACAGCCTGAAAATCCTGAAATTTAAAAAAAAACACAAATGAGGCCTCATTGTTTTTATATTCAGTTTTTTTTATCAAATAATGTTCTTTATAATTTAAACATTTAATAGTCCTAACTATCTGAAGCAAGACAGACTGAAAATCTGAGATTTAAAAAAAACACATATTCTGATGAAGATCATCACTGGCATTCCTAAAGAAATTCCATTGCTTTTAATAATATTTATAATAAAATGCTTTATTTGTACAAAAAGGTGGGTTTATTGCCTGCAGGCAATATTTTATAGCTAACCTATACTATTGTATGAACATTATTTGCGAGTAGATGCTACATAACATATATAAAGAGTAAGACAAATCCAAAAAAAAGAGGATAGAAAGAAATATATATTTAACTCTTTGTGGGCACAGAATGTGCCACACCAAAATAATCTAACACCTATAAGGACGCTAAGGTTTAAAAAGGAGGAGAACAGGAAGGGAAAGGGAATTAATGTGGAAGATTTCAAATGTTCTCTGAATCAGTTTTTAAAACTTGGTATGCTCGGCGCGGTTCTCACATTTTTCGGCAAAGCATTCCAAAGCAGGGCTCCATGCACAGTGAAAGAGAATGAGAAGAAGTCAGTTCTGTGACTAGGGATAGAGAGTAGCAGGTGCTTTTCTCTCTCTTTATATTATTACCACCTATATATGCCGATGATCTGATAAAAAAATCTGCTATAACTGCTGATTGACATAACCGAACAAAAGATTTTAGGAAGGGTTTTAGTACTATAGACCAGAGTTTTTCAAAGCGGGGTACGTGAATCCCTAGGGGTTCGCCAGTTGATCGTAAAGGGTTCGCGACAAGATTGGCAGCTGACTGGCTGGTGACGCACATGATGGCGCAACAGGAATTATTGCCCTTCAAGCTTATTTTTAAAATATGTCTTTAATTGATTTTTGGGCAGCAGGACAGGAAGAATATCCCAAGCTATCTCGCAAAAAGGTGAATTTCCTTTTGCTCTGCCATGACAACTACTTTTGTAAGAGTGGGTTTTCACACCTGGGTATGATAAAAACGAATTTCAGAAATGGTTTTGATCCTGAATCATAATTAATATTGAATTTGACCAAATTTGCTCCTAAAAAGTCATCAATTTGTCCTGGCTCCAAAAGGCTCCTAAAAAAGTCACTAAAATGACTGTATTTTCAGTTATTTAAATAAGAAACCCGTACTATCTGCTATAGCTAGATGTTTAAAAAGGGGTTCACGCTCATCTGGGAAATTTAATAGGGGTACGTGGGGATATAAGATTGAAAATCCTGCTATAGACGATCAATCATAAATCAATCAATCAATCAATCAATCAGTCATCAATTATCATCAATCAATCATCTTCAATCAATCACTGGGTTGGCTCGAAAGCTGGCAAATTTCATCGAAGTTATCTCCTGTTGGGTATTGTTGCACTCTATTCAATTTTCGAACTATACTGAATTTTTGACCGTAACGCTTTTAATTAACGCGAGATTTTACTACTTCTCTAATTGTCATACTGAGGCCTTAAATGAAATCAATTCTTAAGGAGTAAACTCCAAAAATAAAATAAAATAATATCGTGATCGGTTCCTTCCCTAATTCAATCCAAACCTGAAACTCCAAATTTCATCGGATTTTCATTTTTTTTTTATTTTTACAAAATTATCCCAGCAAGAAATTACTAATATAAATTTTCTTATTTCAGCAGGTCAAAAGTTGTAAGAAATATCTGAAATTATGTGATCGAATTTGTGGATCATCGTCTTCTTAGGTGGCTGCTGGAGTACATTCGGAGTGAGCCTCACGCGGACCACTTGGCTTGCTCGTGAAAATCTTTATACATTGGTGGCAGTGATAGTGTTAACCACTGGAATGCCAATACCACCGATCGGTGGTTTTCCTGTTGTGACAATTTGCAGGCGGCCGATCGTCGTATTTATGCAATTATGCTACTGTATGCGGTAAGTCGCCTTCATTGAATAAGCCACCGTTATACATTAGTATGCATGCACTACAACACCACACCTACAAAGAAATTCTCGGGGGTTGAAGACATGCCGTCGTGAGTTTCAATCCCATAGCTGGCTCTCTAAGGGTTAAGTGACAACGCATCTCGCATCTCGGATTTGCAGATATCTTCAGAAAATCTGGATAACCTTCAGGAAATGATGAGCGACCTTGACGATGACTTCTAACAAGTGGGTCTGCAGAGAAGATGGATAGATAAAACGAAGATGCAATACCAATGAAAAGTATGCCTGTTCGGTAACTTAATTGAAATACATACCATATATTAGAGTCTTATGCCGCTGATTCGACATGTGTGTGAGTTTTTCTTTACTATATTCGTATGTGCTGAAGTAGAGTGCGTGTGCAGGACCTGCCCCTATCACCACCGCAGACATTCCTCTGACGGGCCTGCAAACAAACAAATATTTCACTATTAGATAGGATGAAGATTGGCAACTCTATTAGGTCCCTTTTTAGGGGCATAAACCACACTATTTTTGTTACCTTTTCCATTCCCCTGCATTGGGGCCGGGTAACATTTTTAGGTATTATCCTAAAATATTATGAATAGCCTTCTTATAGGGGTGGGTGATGGGAGGGGGGGGGGGGGGGAGGGGTATGGTGTATGGTGTATGATCCATGTGTATGGTGTGGGACAAATGAGCAACCCCTTAGATGCTGAAAATTTTGGTTGTTGAATATCTATTACCTTTTAGAGAGAGGGGTAAACCCTCTAACCACCCTTCTGAGGTCCCCAGAGTGTTTTGTTTACTTTAAACCCAAAGAATGATTAAAAATGTTTTATTTTTAACCATATATCAAGTAGGATGTCTATGATATAATCTGATATATAAAATAATCATAATACTATATTTTACCAGAACAATTTTGTAACCATTTTAGGATGCGACAGGGGAACTTCCTTATTTAAATCACGCACAACACAGCGGCCATTAATCCTTGAAGAACAGAGGGGGTTGTGCGAATTAAAAGACGCAGCTTAACGTTTCTTACTTTTTCAACGGCCGTTTGAGACTTTCACCTGTCAGGATGCGTGAATAAACAAAACATGCATGTCAGGAGTGGCATGAGCCCCCGAGAACTTCATGAGCTTACGTGATTTGCTGGAGTTACTTCGTTTGCATAAAACACTACCATAAATATTTGTCTGAATAAACTCAGACTCTGTTAATTTCTGTGTCTTTCTCTAAATAATTACCCATATTAGCCAAGTCAAATAGGATCAAAATTTGACAGTTAACGGAATTAACTGATAATGTTTTGAAACTCGGTATAGATATTCACTGAGATGTATTTGTACAAAATCTTATTTACCTTGCAATGTATGTTAGTTAGTATTTATGTTTGTTTAGGTCAAATCTTTCAAGCTGAATTAGAACCACTTCCTCTTATCATATGAAGTTAATATTTTTCATATTAGTTCAGTTCCGATGACAATGCATTTTTATGGTGAGCATGACCTGATTCTACACCCAGGATCTGCTCCCGACGAGGATACTCTTCCACGGTCAACAGCAGAGACACACAATTTTGTATAGGCATTCAATTATGATAGCCTGTTCTAAATTTTGCCATGACATTGCTGCTGCCCCGGGTTGGCTCCCGACGAGAGGAATCAATGGTTAACAGCACAGAAACTAAATTTTGTAAACGGATTTAATTATAATAGCCCGTTTTAAGTTTCGCCACAACAGAGCTGCTGCATCCACATCCAGGGTTGACTTCCAATGAGGGGACTCCTCAATTATCAACAGCACAAACACGAAATTCTGTATAGCATTCAGTTATGATAGCCCGTTCTAAGTTCCACTATGACACGGCTGCTACACCCAGGGTTGGCTCAAGACAGCATTTTAATAAAAGCTTGTTTATAAAAATGTGTTTTTACTATTAAATTATTATATTGTGCAGTCACAACAGTGCAATCAAACGACCTAATTCAAGAAACATGCAAACCTAACAAGGAATGGACCGCAAGTAGACTCCAAGACCAGCAAGAAACTATTCTCCAGCAAGACGTCATATTCCCCGAACAATCGCCTGTAGGATAATCTTGGAATGAACCAACCTGCCATAAAACCAGAATGAGAAACACCAAAGACAAATCTGACAATAACCGTGCGGAAAGAAGATCCAGACGGAAACGGAAGGACGCAACGTCAAAAGTTAAATTTTATTACGGGGGAAACGATGATGACTCAGTGCAATATCATCATATAAGGATCTACCCTGTGTGCACAACACAAATAATTCAATTTATACACCACTACTGAACAAACAGCATCAAAATTAGCAACATTATTTGCGGGTTTTATTACCAACAACACCATCAGTGAAAATATTAAAAGTCACCTACTCAATCTGTTCCGAGTCGCCATCTTGGAAAAATGGCGCTCCCATTCAGATTTTCGCTTATATCTCGCTAACTGTTACCGATATCGGGATTATGTATGATATACAAAAAAAACATAAAATTCTGTACAAAAAATGTTACATATTTTTTTTATATCATCTATTATTATAATCCAAATACACCGGCATGCCTAGGTATCTGACCGATCAGCTGTCTAACGCCATGTCGTTTCATAGGTGGGCGGGCGATTGTTAGGTTAGATTTCATGAAATAAAATAACTAGACATAAGACTCTGCTTGTGTATTTTTGGAAATTATGTCTCAAATTCCGTTACATTATAGAACAGATAGCTAATCATCCATTGATTATCATTATCATTTAAATGGGTACAATATTTGAAAAGTCATGGCCCTTGAATTCGGCCAGATCATAAAAAGGGTGGCCTTTTAATTTAACATTTTTTATTTTTTATTTTATGTCCTCCAGCTGTTTAATATTAGCTGGATGATTAGCCCAGCTATGCTTGAATAGAAATTTAATAATAGTAAAATATTGATGAAAAGTGAAGTCGTCGGCGGAAATGTGGGTTTTTCTAAGGTGGTATTTATATCATAAATTCGTAGATTTCCGTGGGCGTTGATTAGGTAGGAATTAGATACCTACATTTCAAAGGTATTTTGATATATTTTTAAAAATATTGAAATTGTGCAGATAATAGATAACTGATGGTATCGATAACCACAATAGAGAAAACTTTCTCTAGCCTATCAGAACTTATGGACTGCTTAATATCACTGCCTGCGTTTTTTACGAATGAAAATTGGCATTTGTGAGTGGCATGGCTTGTGTGTGTGACTGTACAGCTAAGTGCCGATGGATTGGTCGCATCAATTTCCAGACGAGTGTATGTAGAATGAAAGAAAACGACTATCAATCCTTTAGATACCCTTACAGTGATTTAAAAGTTAAATAAAACCGACAAGTGGCAGATAAGCAAGACAGTGATTGCACCTGATAACTTTGAATGAAAAACATCTTCAAAAGATATTTATTTATTTATATTCAGTATGGTACCAGGCATGGACAACCATTTTACTAGCTTAGGGGCCACTCTAGGAACTATCTACCGATTTGGAGGCAGAGATGGATCCAGAAATTCGGTGTAGGGGAGGAGAGTGCATATAAAGAAGTCGATTTGGTAGGGACAGAGACCAAAGGTGAACAGAACAATGGGCATTATTGTATGAAAGGTTTACCCAAAGTGTAACAACTAGGGAATCTAATGGTAAAGTAAAAACCAATGGTGTCCTCAGTTTCGGGATATCGAATCGAGCCTGTTTTGGGATAAGATAAAAGTACTGACTCAGTTTTATGCAGGTTTTTTTACTATTAATAGTTGATTTAGGCATATAGTTTGTGATATTTCGTATATTTTTTATCTATGTAAATAATATAAATAACTATCATTTAAATAAAAAGAAGTAATTAAGGCATTTTACTAAAAAGTGTATAATGGGCTTCAAGGAGATGACTTAAAAAGTTTACATAAATGTTAAAAAGAATTCACGGATGCGAAGACAAGGATATGTCTGAGGTGGATGAATAGGTTGATGACTGAAGTACTGTAATCCGAAAAATGTAATTTTAGCTTTAATAAAGAACATAAATGTAACTTACAAAGAGATTCATGAATTCGTGTGACCTCCAAAACATTTCAAAAATACGTACCGTAGTTACAAATCAAAATAGTGTAGTACATAGATACAAATGGAGCTGCCATGGAATTCACCGACTGGAATCGGACCCATTATAATTGTTGTCGTAATTAAAGATTACCACAACAACAGTATGGCTCATGCTATTGACCTTCAATGCCAAAATGCCAGAATGATGGCCTTCAATGCCAGAAGACCACGAGCACCAACTTCTACCCCGGGAAGGTGAACAGTGAAGCCGTTCCGGGTGAAGGCATCTGCAACATCATGGTATTTATTTAGTTTGTATTTGTGGTTTTTTGGGATTTTTGATTCCCATGGAACAGTTAATTCTACAATAAGGGCTATTTTCCGAGATAGAGAATAAAGAGTTATATCTAGACGGAGGGCTGTGCATCCGAGACTTTCTGGGAATTTATACTGCTTGGAAACCGAATCAACCTCCAAAATCCAATCTGAAGCTTTCTCGATTATTGAGAAAGGTTTTGTAGTGGAACGTTTTTTGCCTTTAGAGCCGTCCCGCACAAAATGTATTGGGGTTTGGAGGGTACTGCCAGACCCCTTGTTGGAAAGAGCCACTGAGAGGCTAGTTACCTCGCGAATAACAGAAAGGACTTTGTCGTGGCGGTAAGTGTACCGTCCTAGATCCAAGGCCGCCTTGCAGCCAGCTAGAATATGCCTAGCTGTGCAAGGGGTGTTGCTACAAAGGGGACATGAACTATCCTCTGAATAGCTCTAACGAGCGAGGTTATTGGGGCCAGCATACACATGCTGGAAGACATTTAAATAAAATTTCAGCATCTCTGGCGTCCAGTCATACAACATTATCTTCCAGTGCATTGAAGGAGGAATGCAAAAGTCCCTAATTGTTGTTTAATCTGGCATTAAAAGCCAATAGCATGAGCCATGCTGTTGCTGTCATAATCTCCTCGCAAAAGAGACTTCTTCATTGCTCATGGTTATACTGCCATACTCCAGACCAGTGCCATTCTGGCTGATTCCAGCAAGAAACTTCTTGTGGAAGTCTACGCGGGCTTGTAGATCATTTGACTCACTTATTACCTGCCACTTACTATGTGCTTCGATATTGCCGGATCCTTCGAATCGGACAGAATTGAAGTTTTGTTCAAGTTTTGACAGAATTACATGTTCATGGCTTAACCGAAAAAAATGTTATCTGAAACGGCCTCGGCTAAATAAATAATGTAAAAAGTGTATTTACATTGAGTCAGATATTGGCGTCAATGATGGTGTCAATCCGTAATAATGTGTTAGAATGGTATATGTATCAATGTCTATTCCCTCTATGTCTTCTTTGTTTGAGAGTAGTCATTCCACTTATTTTAAGTTTAAAGTCAGTAACTGACTCAATGTAAATTAGCCATAAGAATCAGTCTTGTGGCGACTGACACTAATTCCAGTACAAATATTCATGAGTCAAATCTAGCCCGTGGACCACAGGTTGCCCTATAAGTGTTAAATGTTAACAAAGTAAGCCGCACCGATAAGAGGAGCGCGAACCAGACAAATCGGTAAAAACAGTTACAATGATTTATAAGTAAGAGATAAGAGATACGGGGCTGATAAGTCAACCGCGACTGTACCCGATGACCTTTAACGATATTATTCTGCTTTGGTCATTTTTAGAATTGAGTCACTGAAAGAAACTGCATAGTTACAATATATGACAAACTCACTGTTATTCTAAAAGTACATCATTCGTCAGTATGGCTCGATTATCCTGTCATATACGGTATTAAACTAGAACATACCGACATGCGATTTAACCGCTGGAATGCTAATACCACCGATTGGTGGTTTTCCGACAACAGCAACTCGCCTGCGGCCGATCTCCGTATTTATGCAATTATGTAATTATATGCGAAAAAAATCGCCTTCATTGAATAAGCCACCATTAAACATTAGTATGCGTGCACTAACACCACCTACAAAGAAATTTTTGAGGGTTGAAAACATGCCGTCGTAAGTTTCATTCCCATTGCTAGCTTTCTAAGGGTTAAAGGCTCATTTACATTGAGTCAGTTACTGACTTCAAATTCAAAAGAAGTCAGCGCTGACATGGTACGGCCATCGTGTAAATTGATTTCAAGTCAGTACAGCGCTGTTGCCGCGGTGCTGACTTCAATTTTCCCACCACACGCGCCAGCGGTACTGACCACAAGTAAACGTCGAAGTGGGTGATGTCGCATGGTATGGAAAATTTTAACTAGCAAAAATAATGCATTTCTTCCGACTGTCTTAAATAATGTGCGTACAGCATGAAGAAATACCTACGAGTGGCTGACTGCATGTAAACAGTATGTCAGTTCTCGGCGCCAGCACTGACGCTTATAACTGACTTAATGTAAATCTAAACTAATGCCAAAGATGGCTAATAAGCCGACACTCCTTGAGGAACCATGGTAGGTTTATGGTAGAAAGTTTCCCAAGAACTCAGATGATTTACTATCATGTCACCAGGCCCAGTAGGCAATCAATCCACAGTAATATCCTGACAAATGTGACATGGCCCATCCGAGCAATTTGGCACATGTACACATGCTAAATGTCTACACTACCCAGCGCACTGTCAAGCGGATCCCCGTGCGGGATACATTATTTGAAACAGGGGCAGAGAGTGAACCTCTTATAATTTTATTAAGGATTAATAACCTTAATGCAGGCGCGCACTAACGGCCTGGCCGCGGCGACCAGGGAAATACTGCTAAAAGTATGAAGCGCACCTAATCCGCACTTGGCCGCGCACCTAAGCCGCACTTGGCCGCGCAGCTTAGGCGCGCGCGGTCATTGGCGTTTTCATAAATTTTGTAGTATCTTGCTGGCCGCCGCGGCCAGGCCGCCAGTGCGCGCTTGGGCTTAGAAGGCCAGCCATGGGAATGAAACTTCCGACGGCATGTTTTCACGACCCTCAAACATTTGCTTTTGCTTTTTGGGGGTGTTAATATTGGTGACTTACTTAATGAGGGCGACTTTTGCCGCATTTAATTACAATAATACGGAGATTTATGATTAATCCATACTACTTACTAGAAGACAGAGCTCTAGAAGTAGTCCAAGAATATCTAACTCGTAGTTTATTATTCCACATTTTGAAGTTATTCTAGATAATCTTTGTACTTATCATGGAATTGGAAATGAAACTTGGATCTGAGATATCAAAGGTTGTGAACAGTGGCGTGCCCAGGGTTCGTAAATAGGGCAAGCCCGACATACCTCTTTGTGTTTTTTTTTACGCTTTTTATAGTAAAAAAGTGGTACCTCTTTACTCTTTAATCTTCAGTTTGAAATTTACTGCTTGGGTCGTACATTCAATAAAGCACACTGAAGGCATGCTACTGCAAGACAGAATTTAACATATACTTATCAGCAGTCGCATACCTCTAGTGGCTTTAAAGGACTCTCTAGCTAGACGATCAAGCATGCTTGTCAAAAATCGCGTCGCGGGCTGGGAGGGGATCGTAAACCGCAGAAAATATGCATTTTTTAAAAATATTTACCAAAAATGCCAGTCACGTCATTCATCAATCAATTACTTCTAATTAACGTGACTCCCTGGTATAAACTACAAAATTATGCATTTTTGGTAAATATTACAAAAAAATATTTGTATATTTCCTGCGGTTTTACGATCCCCTCCCTGTCCGCGACGCGAAGCTTGTCAAGCATGCTTTTTCGTCTAGAGAGCCCCTTAGAAAAGCCATTTTATTTGCTTGAGTTGACCCTTGCTTGAGTTGATAAGTTGACCCTTGCTTGTATGAGCTGTAAGACTATTTTATAAAAAAGTGAACAAAAAGTAAAATAAGTGACCCTTAGAAAGCTAGCCATGGGAATGAAACTCACGCTGGCATATTTTCATCGTTTATATTCTAAATCGAAGCGTCTACCTTTTTTCAAAAATGATTTTATTACGTCTGAGTAAAATGATGGCGAACGCTTTAATTCTTTTAACAACTGTTTTTCAATAGCAACCATAACTCAGATAGACGTTCCTGACCCTGTGTATTTCTTAGGTAAGTATGAATAAGCTTAAGAGATGAGAATGCACGTTCTGCGGAAGCACTTGTAGCAGGAATAGTGACGACAAGATACGCTAACTTCAACAATTGGGGAAAGGTGTCTTCGAGGCTATTCTGACTAATTCGTTCAAAAACATTGCAATCTTTCAATTCAAGAGAGGAGTACAAACAAATCATTTGGTTCTTTAAAACCTTCTGTCAAAATGGTTTGCATAAATGTCAAATAATGAATCTAATGCCTTTGTAGGAAAATCTAAACGGTATTTCTCGTATAGTTTGTTGTTGAAGAGTTGGAAAAATTTCAATTTGAAAATTTGCGAATATCGATCGTCAATTTCGCAAAATATGTTGTCAATTAATTACCTGGACAAAAAGTCGTTTGTATTCAGTATGAGCACAGCGTACGTTGCGTCTCAAACGAGGTGCTGAGTTATTTTAAAGATTGTTTTCATAAATTTGATCAAATTCATATTGAAATTCAACACGTAACCAAGTCTGAAATTCCTTTATTTTGTTTTCCTTTCTTAATTCCTATAACCCACATCGACTTGTGATTTTTGAAGAATGTTGTACAAACGCTCAGTTTTTTAAAAATTCGGCGGAAAACAAGGTGAAAAAATTTAAATGGAATGATCGCATCGAGTTTTTAAAATTCTTCGCTGCTAAAACCGTATCCCCGTCTTAGTCCTGCGGGTTGTCACATATGTCAGAAAACAAAGTAATAAGAATACATTACTGACCACAAAGGACAATTTCCTCCATTTTTTTATCAGGCACTAAAACCACAAATCAATTGAAATTACACAATAAAAAATTAGCCCGACGTCACTCGCACATTGCAATCCAAACTAATTATAATGAAGTCGCGCTTTCTGTTGACACGTTCGCATTCGCAGTTCGCATTCAACGTCATGGCTAAGCAAGCCCGGCTTAGCTCCCGATACAAAAGTTGTATATACACATATATTGTTTAGCGTAATTTGCCACAGGTGCGAATGAGAGGAACACTGATTTTGAAAGCCGCATTGAAAGCCCATAATGTGCGAGCGAGACAGCAATCGCGCCCTGTCTATAATTATCGCACCCTGTCGATAACAGATTTTTTCTCGCGTGGAGCGAGCTGTGCGCGCTAGATAGCAGTAGGAGCGCTAGCAAAAAAAATTGTTTAGTTGTTTTTTTACGAATTGTGTTATTCATTTATTTAATTGTTAATTTGGAATTATAGGCAAGCCAGGCTTTTCGGCTTATATGAAGAGACCGCCACTGGTTGTGAACATTATCAGTTTGTTAATAATAACTATTGACTGCGGTTTGTTAAGTCATGATGGTCATTTGTTATCAGTATTCATAGATAAAAAAGTGTAACCCAGTATTAAAATTATCAACAGAAATATTTTTATCAATTCAATGACTTGACTTATTTTATCAATTCAATGACTTAACTACAAAAATTACATAATAATCATTAGATCGGCACTTTATAACTTAGAAACGTTAGCAATGTCGAGAAGATTTTAGGCTCTAGTTCCCTTTTTTCTAAAGCTCCTATGACATATCGTTAGCCACATAGTCTCTTTGCATACAATACTAAATTCTTCGGAGATCTGACATAACAATTTGGTCAAATTTAGGATGACCTTGACGGAGTCGTAATTGGATAAATAATTGGCTACTAAATTTGAATGCCAACAAGTGTACAGTCCTTCATATTGGGAAATGCAATAGTAAAAATACCTACATACTCGAAAATGTCAATGCTAAAGGGCCTTGGTGTAACCATATCCAGTGAACTGAAACGGGAACCGCATACCTCAGTCATAATTAATAAAAAACAGCTTTATAATGTTTGAATACAAAAGCTGTTAGTTAATTCTAAAGATATACAAGACTATATTAGACTATCGTTTGATCAGTTTCCAGAGGAGAATGCTATTATTTGTATGAGCCCTGGGCCCACCAACTAATAAACTTGAGTGGCATATTATATTTGGGCATATTTTATTTATATTTAAATACTAAATTTCAACTCGAATGTCTTTGTAGTATTTGAGTTTTATATGTTTCAATTATTAGGTCCCTGACAAAAAATGTCTGAAAAAATATAAATATTACTATTTATTCTTTATTGCACAAAATAAAATAATAAAATTGTACAAAAGGCAAACTTAACGCCGCAGGCATTTTTCACCCATCAACCTTTGGGATAATAATAAAATAATAAAAACACTAGTGTTAAAACAATATCGTTGTATTTAAACTATGGATTTTAATAAAAATCACATGTTTATAATGTATTTTATATACATACAAAAAGCAATTAAAATCTATTATTAAAATAGAAAAGATAGTAGTAACCTTTGGTTTACAAAGAATTATATTTTTCATGGCAAAAAAGCTTAAGAATCAAACTAGTCATACAAACAACGATAATTACAAATAAAATATTAATATTCTAGGTAAATAGAATCTTAGTTTACATTATTTATTACAAGAAAATGAAATGCTTCTGAAAACGAAATCTTTTTAATGCTCATCTGTAATAAAGCGAGTCGGCACTGCTGTGATGAGTGAAAAATGTATGGGAAAGAGCGAGAAAGACATAGGCAACGGCACATATGTTGGCCAATGTTTATAACCAACCACTATCGACGAGCCGCATTCGTAATCTATTGCCGTTTATAACTTTTTACCCTCGATGAATCAAGAAGAGCTGCCATATAATTAATTATCATACATAAAAACATTTTACATGTGAAATATGGTTTATTGTTATTGGAGAATGGGCCTAAAGTGGCATTCTCCTTTGGAATTCACATTTTGTAAAGGATATTTCAGTTGCTCGAAGGAGCACAGAGACGTTTAACCAAACCCTCAAGCAAATTGAGGCACATACAATATGAAGGAAGACTCTTAACCCACACTACAGGATAGGCGAAAGCTCGTAGACCTGGATCAAAACGTATAAGGTCCTATAAGTATCTCCTAACTTACTTCTCCTTAGAGCCAAAATCAAACTTCGTGGACACTCTTTGAAACTGGCCCAACAGCCACACAAGTCCTCGGAAGCCGAATCGAGTTATGGACGATTGCAATCGCCTACTGCAGGAAGCGATTGAATTAGTGAATATAAACCAGTTCAGAAACAGATTCGACAAGTTCTTTGAACCGAGGGATTGACATTACTGAAATGGCTGATAGAACTGACATACTGTTTACACACTGTCAGTCAGCTGTAGGTATTTCTTTAGGGTGTACAGCTGTTATGAAGTCAGTGGGGATTTTTTTTCATACGATGCGAAGTCACTCTACAACGCAGCGCCAGCGACTGATTAACTACTGACTTCGGCGTTTACCGTGGTCAGTTCCGCTGGCATGTGTGGTGGGGGAGGATTGAAAACAGCAGTGGTGCGACAATGCTGTACTGACTTGAAATCAATTTACACAATGACAGTACCGGGTCAGTGTTGACTTGTTTTGAGTTTGAAACCAGTAACTGACTCAATGTAGAGCAGCCTTAATAATACTATGAAATATTTTGCTTTTGCACTGTGATGATTACAAGCAAAAAAAAAATGATAATACATAATGAAATAAACTCTTTTCATTATAAGCTATCACAAGACTGTTACATACTGATACTAATATACCTTAATGCAAATGATACATCTACTATAAACAAATGCCATTTTCATAAAGTGTTCTCAACTCAGTTAAGATGCTTAACATAACAAAATAAAAAAGATAGATTAAGGCGACGTACTACTTAAAAAATAAACCGTATCTGAGTTTTTAAGCCCCGCCTACTTACCCCCTCCCCTCGCGACGGGGCAGGTGTTTATTATGTTGACTCATCTCGCAGCGATATTCACTCGCTATCGATGTCTGGACTAAATACACTAGGTATACACTATTGCAATGGGATTTATATTTTGGGATTATGCAAGTGTCATGTACCTACGCTGGTGAAGAAGGCTACGCTTTATCATCATCTAAACTTGAACATTATATTACTTTCCCGGCTGCCACTGGTAGGGAAGGTGTTGTGATCGTGCGGAAAAAAATGTTTAGATAACGATAGAGATGTCCATTTTGAGGTCCACCAAGATGATTAATTAAGACCATTTTCCGAGAAATGTATGTCTGTTTGCCTGTATGTAATCTCTCACGATAACTGCCGAGCCGTTGAACCGATTGAGTTGAAATTTGGAACATAGGGATAGTATCACCCTGGAATGCGCCCATTAGATTTTGGCTGTCAACTGTTAAACCAAACTATCACTGTCAAAAATTGACAGAAGCCATATCTTACAGAATTTCATTTGCGATATGTCATTTGAAATCCCCTGAAAAACTGTATTAAGAAGAGTCACCTGTCACTAATTAATTTTCGACATTTTAAAATTATTTTAAATGGTGATAGATGACAATTGGAGAAATGCCGTTAACTGTTTTGGATACAGTTTTCCAAGGGCTTTTAAATGACATAAATCGCAATTCATGTTCCGTGAGATACAGCTTTAGTATTTTTTTGATAGTTGTAGTGACAGTTTTTGATAGTATTTTTTGGCAGAAAAAACATTTAGAATCGAATTAAAAAACAACATTGTGTATCGAACTATTTATTCGCGGTATAATAGTTCTTTGAGGAGGACATAACGACACCCATCGCCTTGTACATTATCATTAAAAAATTATTTAATTAAAAAGTAATATAATTTATTTTTAGATACTGTAAGCACATGATTGTAAACTTTAAAGAAATACACATCATTAAAAATAAATAATTATTAATTAAAATATAAAATCATTAAGACAAAAAATCATGAAGACATTTCTGGTTGGCAAAGTAGTCTGTTATTTCTGAGTAGATACATACATATTAAATGTAAAGAGACGAATAAATACATTTAAAATTGCGCAGTACATTTGAGACTTCCTTTTTGTAGCCTTGACAGTGTCGCTTTGTAGTGGTGCGCCGACTTTTGTAATTAAAATTCATCAAATGATAATACATTTTCAAAAGCCTGTTCATCATTATTAATTAGATCTGTACTCAGCACAGATTTGGAATATCGTGTACTTTTCGGTGGCTCTATATTGCTTGTGCTTTGCTTTGCTCACTTTGAGTTCTTTGCTCACTTTGTGATGGAATCACTGAAAACTAACTACCGCTTAAGCGTTGGACAAGGGAGAGGAACCGATTTCTTTCGTTTTATCGTGTCGTTTCTTTTATTTGCTTCTTTCAAAGTGTATTCAGGCTCCCTTAAATCCATATTCCTTCATACTCCTGGATCGATAATTTCAGGTAATACACAGTCCATATAAAAACAAACAAGTTTTTTCCATGACATTTGTCCAAATCAAATCATTCGTCTGTATATATTCGGTTTTGAGGAGATCGTTTTTACCAGACCAAAATGTAAATAGGCACACTTCCTTTCCAGTTATATGTATCGTTCCAGTTACAGTTTCTTTCCAGCACACTTTCTTTAAAGTTATCCACAATACCACAGATAGTTCATACCTTGTTGAAAACTTACGTTTTTTCGTTCCTCAGCGATTAATTCGCAATTCACGCACGTTTGAGGTATCTCGTGCCAATACCAACTACGGGAAACATTCCATCGCTTATGGGCTGATATGCACGTACGACTCTTGTTTCTCCACCATCGACATTTTCAACCTCAACCAACCGACGTTCGTGAATTATTCAAATCAATTGCACCTAACGAGCTTGTTAATACCTATAGTAATTAGTTATATACTTTCTATACAACAAAATAAAATTCGAAATTTAAATTCTAAGTGTCAACATATTTTAAAATTTTCTCCCCTCTAAATAATAATTAAATAATAAATTTTAGTGATTATAGTGCAATTCTATAGTCTGGATTAACTCGCGGTTAACACGGGACGCGTCCCGAAGGATCTGATCGGTCTGAGCTGTTCACTTTAAATATTCGACCAGCGTGTCTATGGAAAAGTCGACCATCGAAAACAAGCGAGCTGTAGTTACTGGCTGAAGGCAGATCGACTTTGCTGAAGATACATCGGAGGACTTACTGAAGGTGGTGGTGGATTTGATTGACCAGCCACCTTTCGAAGACTATATGCAAAGACTCTCAGAAGGAGGTTACCGCAAGGTATAAGGACGATCAATTGTGCGCTGGCAGCTTAGAAGGATTACGAGACTCTTGTGGAGGCGATAGTGGTGGACCTCTGCAAGTGGCGATAGCTGACAACCAATGCCTTTTCAACATAATCACCGTTACCAGTATTGGAAAGAGCCCTTGCGGAAGTGCCAAGGGACCTGGCATATACACTGCCGTGAAGAGTCATGTGAAATAAATGGCGTTTTAGGAGTATGTCTACCGGCGAAAAATTGTCCAAAAACTGAGGGGGATTTGCCAAAAGGGAAACTATCACAATTTTGTATAATGTCGGAACAAGAGACTGTATGCTGTATTCAACACAGCCCCATGAGCAACAACACGAGATCATCAGAAAACCAGGATAAATCCAATAATGCATCTTCTATATCACCGCCTACTACAACAACTACCAATAAGTCACCGGTCATCTCTACAATAGCTCCAGAAAAAACTCAAACATCACCACAAGCCATAACTACCAATTTCATAAATGACAGTGTGAAAAACGAACTAAATCCGAAAAAATAGCTCTGTAATATTGAGTAAAAATTTAACAATGACAGTCATTGCTGCGTTAGCGATTAATTGATTTATTTTATTTTATCTGCATCCAAACTTTTCTCTGGTCGTAACGGTCTCCGTTCCATCGGGTTCAGAAGAGGGAGGAAGAGAGAGTGCACCCGTGGTCGCGCGCCCACCTGTGCACTATAATATAGCCTGCGCACTTGACTGCTTCCGAACAGTGGACTCTGAGAAGACTAAAGAAGTCACTAGAATCTACAATGCAGTCGCTGTGGCCGAACACGGCTAGAAGGATATATATACAACATATCAGTAGCTACCACAAATATTTATAAATATCTATAAATATTTATTATATATCTATAAATACCTATAAACATCAATAAATATCTGTATTTATATATCCACTATACGACCTATCTATATCTTTATTTATATCTATATACATATACACATACCATCGTCTAACTCCTTCTTCCTAATCACTTCCAATTCCCTACCTCTCCCATCGGTTTTCTATATATTTTTTATATTTAATATGAACTTTGTTTATTTTATAATTAATTTTTAAGTGTAATATGCTGAAATCCAAATGTGTAATAAACGATTATAGGCGTAATGTTTTTCTTTTTTTTCTACATTTATGCACACGTATGTATATTGTATGCGCTGTATTTTTCCAGAAATAAAATAAAAAATAAATAAATAAAAAGAAATTATATATGGAACTGTCCTTGAACTTGAACGTACCAGTGATGTTTGATGCTGATTTCAAGTTTTCCATCTTTCTGTTTCCAAAATGTCACTTTTCTTTTTCTTGTCGCTTCCGTTAACCAGATTCTATGCGCTGTAATGGGAAATTTGACTTCAAAAATATAATCATAAGATATTCCATCTGGAGAAGCTCCCAAAAATGGAAATTTAGGGTCAATGAATAATCTACATTGCTGAATTTCCACTTTTTCTAGACATATTTTTCATTCTAGTGCAGTTGTTTCATTTTCTTTTCCATGGCAAATTGATGCTACGTTGCTCAAATCCCATTTTCAGTCATGGATTTAACTAAATTGGCGCATTTTGTGTGTTGTTAACTATTGACAATTTTGCCAAAGTTAGACGCAGTTACCATTTTTCTTCGTAATTCCAACCACTCGCTGCTTTCACCTTGAATAACCGTAAGTTTTTCAATTCGCAATCGATCATTTTTCTATTTTCCAATTCTTGAAATAACAGAGCTTTGCTTTTTTCGAATATTTCTGATGGAACATCGGGTTGGTTGCAATGTTCTCCATAATTCGAATTATTGTTTTTTTTTTCAAAAAAACTTTCTGCTTTTATTTCTTTTATAAAGAATGGATTTACTTAAATGCCTCTGTCTTCTTTATTCCACTTTTGATATCCTGCCAGAGGGACTTTTGCCTATATATTTTTTATGTAATCTTGAGAGTGGCTGTTTTGTATTAAATGATATAACTGCCGCATTACATCGCGCTTGGTAAGACTGCTTTTGGATGTAATTTGTCCTCTTACCACCAATAAATTTTGCAATGATGCCGTTAAACCTTTCGAGAACATTACTATCTACATCATGAATTAGGCTTCTTGCATGTATTGCTACCTACGTTTTAAGTTATGTAACGTATTCTTTCCCAAATAATGTCACCCATCAAACAACTCATTGCATCCAGTGTTTCATTTTCCGACAAACAATTTTAAAAACTTCTACATTTATCATGGTTTCCAAATGCATCTATCGGGGCGTTCAAAATGTCATTATACAGGCAATCAATTTTCTCATCAATTGAAAAGTTTTGACATTTATTATAAGCTACTGCTGATGTAATATTTCTTCGCATTTTTAGTTTTTTTTTCACAGACATTACAAGTTGAATAAAAGCTTTTAAAAAGTAGATACCTACGTTTTGTTTTTTAAATTACAATTCTGCCTATCTGACGGTTTTCTATATTAGAACGGTCAGAATCGTAGCCTAATAGTATATTATATTTATACATGGTGTATAGCTCTGTCATATGGCTCTAACGCAAATGTATTGGCATTATTTACTGTCCCCTTATATATGACACATTTTGACTCGCGGGAAGCAAGCTGAAGTGGCGCACTCGTTTTAAACTCGCATAAGATCACACCGGTCGTAGGTTCAAAACCTACCGATATGTATATTTTTTTTTTGTTTTTATACATAAAGAAACATTGTTATCAAATAAATGAACACTTTTTATTAAAAAAAAGTAATATTGTAAATTAAAAAAAAATAAAAATAAATATTAAATATTATTTTACTTATTATTGTTTCTATTTTTCAACATATGATTTATCATGTTTTTAAACCTCTTTCATTTACACGGTGAAATAGCCATCTAAAACCGATATTTTTTTACTTCACATCTCCGATCCATCGAAATGTCAATTTGGTAATAATAAGTCATGAAACAGAGCGTCGCGAACGCAACCGCATATGTCGGCCTTCGAAGCCGAAATGAACCACGTTTCTAAGAGCCAATAACATTTCATTATAAAAGGTTGGCTGTTATGCCATTTGAATCAGTAATTGATCCCCACATAAGAACCATATTGACCCAATGTCGCTTGCGGCATTTTGAATGCCAGCGCGTCGTCGCGAGAAGAGCGCGCTCATCTCATTGTATGACAAAAATAATATAAACGGGCTCTGCAAAATATTATTTTTAAAATATACTGATATTTTATTTGAAAAAAATAATCGTCAGTACTACAAGTTTATTGTACATAGTTTATGTAAAAAAAAACAAACTTGAAAAAAACACACAGTAATAAGTAATATTTAACAGTGAATATGGATGAAAGTTACACTTTTTATATAATTTTTTTTAACAAGAAAAACTTATTTTTTTAAATTTATGCGAAAGCATTCCTCTTTACAACTATTGTTAAAATGCCGTAGTATTTTTTTTGAGTTTCTTGATCGTGCAGTTTAGTGTGAGGCACGTTTCAAAAAATGCTCTAAAATGAAAATTTCCTGTATAGCTCCCAGATTTAATTATTTTCCTCAATTTTCCAATACTTAAAAAAAAATCTGAAATAGCTATCTACTTAAGAAAGGTACTGTGAGTTACGATATTTTTTTTTTGTTGGCTAACATCATCAGTTATTTCAGTATGACTGTTCAAAAATTGCCAAAAAATGTAATTTTCGAAATTTACCTACATCGTCGCCTTAATTACGAATGCATTGAGGAAAATTTACAACCGGGATAAACGTTATTGCCACAGAATCATGACTCAGCAAACAAAACTGAGTAAACCAACTGTTATCTTATCACCTGAGAGAAATTAAAATGTACATTTAGGTCAAATAATAAGGTGGCAGAATACATTATTGTCACCGCAAAAGATTAGCGGCACAAATCAGAAAAATATTAATGTAAGCAAAATACGCAATGCAAATTTCCTCCACCATTGTCGAATATCAGCACAGTCCATTTTTGGGTATATTGAATTTGACTGAAATTGGCATATTTTCAGTTTTCAAATCCTTCAAAAGCCTAACTTTTTTTAACCCCTCAAGACAGTAACGTCCCGAATCGGGTACGATGTATTGTAGTCAATGTTCAGTAATGTCCCAAAACGGGTACGAGCGCGGCGCGACAAACCGCGCTCTCAACGAACTGAATTAACACCAAAATCACAGTGAAACCACCCCCCTATTAGATATGTGTTAGAAAGACGGATAAATTCTGTATTGTACGATTATTCAGTCGTGCTTCTCGCAGTCTAGAATTTCTAATATAATTGTTTGTATTCTGAGGGCACTTAGTCTAGTGCTGCCATTGCTCGGATCTGTGCTTCTCTTCGGATATTATGTAGCTTCTCTTCGGATATATGTATGAAAATAAATAAAACTAACTAATAGATTTGGTAAGGCATGTAATAACGTACACAAATGTGTTTACAATTTCTAGATAGGGTTTCGTATTTTGAAATAAAACGTCGATATCGCTGAATAAGTGAGTTTTTTTCAGTTCTCCAACTTTCTAACAATTATTCTTAATTATCTAATTGTTTTACAAAATGTGGTTTTAATGTTTTATATTTCAAATTTCAATGCGATCATTCTACAATTCTTCTTTTCATGATCATCAAGTAGTTTCTTTCTTATGATCGTTTTTTAAAGTGCTATATTTTTGACCATCAATTCTCAAAAATGACAGGTGACTGCCAAGATTTACACCCGCCGCTTGAGGGGTTCACCCCAAATTTCCTATGTCAGTCAGCATTTAGAGACAGTAGAACACCCATTATCCGAACACCTACAGTCTGTCTAATAAGAGTGTGACCAAAATTACTGCTCAGGTGTTTATTGTATTAATATGAAAAATAAATTAATAGTTTAAAAAATACACTAAAAACACGCTTTTGGGCTATGATACGATATTCACATACACACGGCTATGATACGATATTCCATCGTGGAATGCCAGTGCCTATCTTCCGGCTTCATCATCAGACCTTGAAACCTAATTGTGGTCAAAGTTCATTCCAAGACTTTTCTAACAAGTCCAAACACAGCTATGATAAGATGTTCCATCATGAAGTTCCAGTTCATATCTTCCGACTCCATCATCAGAACAGTTCGACAGTACCATATTATTAAATTGTCATCAGAACTACATACAGCTGCCAATTTTAGTGACGCTACCATCCTAGGAAGATGGTTAAATTAGTTACCTTAGATTCCATTACATAGTTAGTTACATACAGGTCGACCTAATAAAAGCTTGTTAAAATACGCATATACAGGGAGACTTTTTAATTAGTGATACCCTTGTAGTGAGTGAATCAGTGCGACTAAGCTAATTTAAATAAGTTTTTTTTTTTAAAATAGTATAAAATCCTATAAGCACGATATTCAGCAGTAGGTAAAATATTGCTAATTTTGTTTAGCAATATTTTACCTACTGCTAAATGGCACTGAGCGCTCAATTTCTCAAACTTTTCTTCGATAGACAAGATTTACAAATTTGATTAAAAAACAAAAAAAAAATACTTTTTTTTGTTTTACCCAAAAAAAAAAGTTGCTTATTTCGTCGTACTGATTCACCCACTACAAGCATGTCACTAATTAAAAACTCATACTGCATACTTCATAATGTGTACAATGCTGTATCATCAATAAATCGCTTAACCCCTCAAGCCCCGATTGGCCGATATCGGCCACAAAACGATTCAGCGTGACGGCCCCGTTTTAATTTTATTTTAATTTTATTTGTTTGATTTTATTATGTTTTATTATGTTATTATGTTTTATTGTAATTATGGGTACAGTGGTTTGGCAGTAATTAATGTTTTGGTGAGACAGTGTCGTAATTCAATTTTTTTACTAATTTTTACTAAATTTGTTTGGGACAGCAACTTGTCAATCGGCTGAGGGGCCGAGGCCTGAAGGGTTAATCACCACCCTATAACCTGGCATCTACTAGGCATACCAACCTAACAGCATATTCCATAGAAATAACATTGCCATATGAATCGAATCAGACGAAATAATTGTTTCACCATGTACAGTTTTGTTCGACAGTCATCTTCATTAATGCCCAAATAATTTCAATTGGATTCCCATCTGGCGATTGTGACAGCCACCAACATTTCATTGTTATTTTCTTCCTTCCAGATGCAAAGTCTGCGATGTTATCGATCGTTGTCTTCTTGAAGAATCCAATTGTGGTTTTCGCTACCAAGCCACTTTTCAGCAGACGGTATTAGCCCTTTTTGGTAAAGTTCCACCATCTTTTCGGCATTTAAATTCTCAGTGAATAAGCATAACCTTCCGAATCCGCATTTCGAAAACCGACCCCAAACATGGAGCTTTACCAGGTGTTTCACCGTCAGCTGAAGAAATCTCTTTTTAGGGGTATACCAAGTTCGATTAATAGCACTTTATGACCAGAAAGAAGATTCATTGGAAAGAATCACATTCTCCCAATCACGATTAATATTTTTGTGTGTCCAAGACAGTCTTTTTGCGTCATGTTTTTCTGAGAGGAGCGGGTTTTTGTGTACTCCGGTATTTGATGTGAGCGACTTGTAAGCGAGGCCTAATAGTGTAAAGTGATAAAAATAACACTTTTTTCTAGAATCTGGTTTGTCCCAGGTGCAGCGTTAGCAGAGGATTTGAAGAAAATAACTATATTATTTCCTTATCTTGATTTCCTGAGGTCTTTCTTGATTTACGATTCGGCAGGTTATCCACAGTTTTCCTTATGTTACACAGCTCAATCCACTTGTTCACGACCACCTTTGATTTATTTATATACTTTGCAGCCGATTCCCGTTTCATTTTTGGTCCTTTCGAATGCGTACAAAGGAATACGGCTTCAAATCTTTAATAGACCAGCAATAGACCAGGCAAAGGATGCCAGAAGACATCTTTTGCCCGGCTGTTCACCCGGTGTCGGGTAGCCAATCGGTCGTTTCAAGAGCAGTTGCTGTAAGGTTAACAACTACTTCCGCTCTATAGGAGACATTACTGTTTCCAGACTCCCCCGGCTGTTACTCGGAATGCACAATTGATTGGCTGGCGCTGCACGGTGCGCCAACCGTCCAGAAGCGCCCGAAGGTTGATTCCTAGGGGAAACTGTCCTACTCGGGCTCGCACTTCTACGTGGAGGCCGCCGGATGGGCGTTGACCCGTGAGTTTAACTGACCTTAAACGCATGGATCTTAGTGGCCTAACTGCAACAGGGCCCATTAGCTCCCGTCGGAGTGCAACAGTCGGCTGGTAGTCGAATGACGCAGCACAGAGTGCAAACCGCACAGTAGCGCTCGAGGTTCGATCCCCCAGGAGAAACTGATCCACCAGCATGATAGCCTAGGACACAGAGTTCGGAGGTAGACCCTCATTCGAGGAGGCTATGGATAGAAGCTGTACCGTGACTTAAGCCGACCCCATGAACGAGATAAATTGCCTAATTAGCAGCAACTGCACGAGTACCATTAGCTACTTGCACTATGCAACTGTACGTTGCAATGGTTGCAAAAATAAATGGGATTTACATGTTATAAATTTGGATTCAATTTTGTCTGGATAAGCAGTAAATTAAAATAAGCCTGTTTAGCTAAGAAAGCCTGTGTTTAGGCGGACATTTTGAAGCATATTTTTATGAAGATGTTGATGCGTGTCTCGAAAAAAGTAGTACAAATAAAATTTCACATTAATTTTAACCCTTAAAACTCAATCGACCAGAGTTGGCCCATCATAATATTTTTATTTATTTTAAACTAGCTGACCCGTGCCCACTTCGTTGGGCGGTATAACTTTTTACTTGTGATGTAATTATGAGTGTGGTTCGGTTAGTACTGAGTGCTATGATTTATTTCCTGACTGCCAAAAGAAGGGTTATATTTTTACAGCATATGTATGTATGTATTTGCATGCCAATTTGACTATATTACCGTTATTTGTGAGTGTCTTCTTGTGAGTGTCTTATTTGTAAGTGTCTTATCTCTTTAACCATTTATGCAGTAAAAGGGAAGTTATATGCAGCAAAAGGGAAAAGTCTTTTGTTTTAAACACTTGAGGTGATAAATTTACTTATTTTGATATGAATTCATAATTGTTGATAATATTTAAATTATTTTTTATTAATAAATTATTATCCTAACGATTTAAATTATTTTTTTAATATAAAATACTACTTTTTGTGACTTAAATATAAAAGTTAGACATATGCTGTCGCTGACTTTTCTGTAGGCATTATCAAGCTCTACAACTTTTATCTAGAACTTAATCATATATCTCTCATCGTTAAGGCAGCGTTAGTTAGAAACATTTTCGTTCGACCGTTTTTTCTCCGACTTATTTTGCAAATCCGACTACCACGAAAAAGTCTTTTAATTTATCAGATTAATATATCGTCGGGTTAGTGCACAGATGTCGCATGTCCATTTTCATCAAACTGAGATATTCAGTTTTTAATGTTTGACGAATGTTTGACTGTTCAGGAAAACTTTAAATGAGTTTTTAATTATTTTATTATGTTAAACTGAGATAGAACATTTAGTTGTTAATCGAAATTAATAAATAATCTAATTTTCGTACCACTATTTTAAACACATTTTAAGGATATTTAAAAAGAGGTGTGGACATGCAACATCTCTGCTACAATGATGCAACAAATTCGGACATATGGCATTATTGCTGTAATGAAAGTAATGTACATGCTGTAGGTACTAACACCATTTATTTTAAACTGATAAATACACTAATAAAACGGGATATTATTAAAAACAAATTGAAAAAAACAAGAAGTAGTAATCACTTTCAAAACCAAATCGATCAATAAATAAAGTCCAATCTAGTCAAAATCTTCTTCTGGGATGTTTACTTTGCCATGAGGTAAATCTTCAATGTAACTTTTATATTCTTGGGGAATGACTCCTGAAGACAGTAAAGTAAAAAGATCTTTAAATTTAGCCTCTGCTATAGGCAATCGAGATTTATACTTTGTATTTAATATAACGGTATTCCAATCGCGCATACGTCTTGTTCTACGATTTTTCAAAATATTAATGCTCATGAACTCATATTTAGCGTTGCCTTCTGTATTAGTCTCTTCGTCTTTTAATTCATATTTATAGAATATTTTATACGGCTGCTGTTTTACAAATCTAAGCCAATTTATGTTTAGCCACTGAACTGTTTGACCGTGCGCATTTACTTTCACATTTAACATGATAAAGTCGATCAATTCTTGCAAATCGTAAAAGTCGGAATGTGAAAGAACTTCCACCTTGTATGGACGAGGATTTCTTCTAGCCATTGCAATCAATGTATATTTGTTTGTGTTTTCTAGCTCTTTCAATAGTTGAATGCATAGAATCTGCCTCGAGGTAAGAGTGACCAGACTCCATAAATTTAAGATCGATAATCTCTAAATTAGCGATATGCTTAACGGCGTACAACATAGCACCTGCAACATATTTGTTGCGATTTTGGCCTCCACATGTGTCCGAAAAAGTAGTAACATGGGTTACAGTAGAAGGCATTGAAAATAGGTATTTCAAGAGGCAAGTTCCTATTTCTGTAGAACCCTTCCCACCATGAGTCTCATCCCATACGTAACAATAACCATCCTTGTTAAATGCATCAAATATTGTAAAATTGTGAACAGATAGTTTCCTTTTGTAATATATTTGAGTCGCCAGGGAATGGTCCACATAAAATGGCTTGCAAATCAAATGAAATCGTTCTAAGGTTTGGCCATATACATCTTTTGCTTTTTTTTGTCAGCTTCCTTCATAACAAAAGCGTTATTTTCTTGACTTTTATGTGCACGATAGTCATCTTCGAGTGGTGTTTTATCAGTTGCATTCCGGTAGATATTGCACTTTGCGCACTGATCTTTTTTGGTACATAGAATGTAATTGCTGGATCATAGGTATTAAAAACTGAGCGATATCTGCTTTCCTTGGCAGGATTTATGTTGTCTATTTGGCATTTTTCAACATAGAGCCTGTACATTATCGATATGTTTTAATCGGATGACAAATATTGTTTTGTTGAATCTCGACGACAATAATGTGATTCAACCCTTGGGAAGCTGTCAATGTGCTGTCTTATTTGTTCTATAGCTTCTTTTGGTGTTGCATTCGAAGCGGGTCTATCCTTTCTGTGATCTTCACATGTAAAACACCCTGTCTCTTTTCCTTTTTGCTTCAAAGCAAGTTTTATCACTCGGTGTGTAAATGAAAAAGTGGCGCAAAAGAATTTTAAACACACTTTCTTTTTATCACCAGTATCACTAAATAAATAATAAGACCCTGATACTTTTCTCGGCTTTAAATATTCTTCAGCTCGTTTCCATTTGCGTTGTATGTCTCCTTCTTCCACTAATGTACAAATCATCGATTTCTGGCGTACATAATCCCCCAGTCTCCAGTATTGACGTTATGATGTTGTATGTCTGGACAAACAACATATTGGCACAAACTGTGTTACTTGTTATGTGTAGTTGATACCATTATTGTTGTATAGCAGGACATGCAACATATCGGTTTCTTAGTGTAACAATCAGCTCCGCGTCATAATGTTGTATGTTCGGACATACAACATATTGGCGTGGAAGATGAGAATGCATGATATTGCGAAGGCGCAAAAATGTGTTATATGGACATGCAACATTTGTGCAGCCACCGTTTTGCATTTAATGGACTTACAACATAATTTAATTTTATAAATACTGTCTATACGATGAAATGTTGGAGTTGCAACATTTGTGCACATAAAGGTTGGCCTTTTAAAAATATTTTTGCATCATTAAGTTCAAAGTGACAAAAATGGACATGCAACATCTGTGCACTAACCCGACGATATAGCCTATGACACAAATAACGTGGCTGTCTATTGGTAAGAATTTTCAAAATCGGTTCAGTAGATCCAGAGATTACTTCCTACAACCTCACAAACTTTACCTCTTTATAATGGTAGTATAGACATACTATCTGGAGTCCTTGTAGGACCCCTCCTACAGGGACCCCAGAAAGTATGTCTCCTTAATAACTTTATAAGTATTTTTTTGTAATTTTTCATATTTTCTCTTTTGTCATCAAGTATTGTGGATGATTGGTCTATTCTAAAATATTACTTTAAACAAACAAACTATGGTCTCCAGGAGACCTCATGCCGTAATTAGTGTGCACTCATTTTTCACACATTAAATCGGCAGATAACGCCGACCGAACCCTTTTTTCATGTTTTTAGCTACTCAAAATATGAAACTTCTCATACCACAGGTTTGAATAAACTATTTAAAAGCTATTTAAGCATGTGCAGTTGATGTAAACACAGACCTAAGAAGCAGCACAAACAGCACTCGCGACTGGGAAACGAGGAATAAAAAGACTTTGTCCAAGATCTAGCGACAAAAAAGTAAATATTCTTTGTGGAGAATGTTGAATGTTCATCTGCAAAGATCATAGAGTAGAAATAACAGAGAAGAAAACTGTATGTTGCTTGGACAATGACAAATGAATAACTTTTTTTATAAAGAGAATAAAATTTAATTTTATACCATAATTATATTAACAAATACAAATATTAAACATGTTTTTTATATTCAATTCTACATTTTTACCGTGGGGTCCCTTGAGGACTCCACATTGTTTTTAGTGTTGCCAAAAAGTATACAGCTTTTTAAGGGTTAAGTGACAACCTTAGTGATCCAGGTGAAGCGCCGTGACAGTAAGCATTTATTTCTGCGAGGGGTCTGAGTTGAGCCACTGTTTACATTTATGGCTATAGCGCCGAATCATAAAACAAAAAATGCACCAACCTGAGTACGCCTTCATTTCGAATCATATGCTTTAAAGTTTGCATTATGGATGTGTTCTGTGTCGCTCCTAATGACTGCATACGGGTCTGAAAGAAAAAGTTTAAAAAAGTATTAATGTCATGAGAGGAAAACAGCGATGAAACATCATTTACTAGGAACAGCGACAAGTCTTTTCTTGCGCTGCGTGCATCTAGCATGCCGTATTTAAGGAGTGCTACCATCCTAAGCACCACATGGTATAATCAAAATAAAAGGTATAATAACTAGCGATGCGCGATTCATACTGTCAAGCAAAATCTCGATTCTTGAAAGGTGTCGTGAGAACTCGAGATCATTTACCGACACCGAGACCAAGATCTCGCACACCTGCCATGGCGCCATTCAGGGGTGTAAATAAATAAACAAAAACGTAGCTGCCATGGAATTTACCAACCACAGTCGGACCCATCATAATATTTATTTATTTTACTTGGCTTTACTGACCTACCAACCGACGAGGAGGTAAAATATTGTGCACACACTATTTATTTTTTGAGCTGAAGATGGATATTGTACATTTTGATCCCCCCCCCCCCCCCCCCCGAGATGATTAAGACCATTTCCAGACTGAAGTATGTGTGTGTGTGTATGTGTGTGTGTGTGTGTGCTTGTGTGTGCTTGTGTCTGCGTGGTGTTTATCCTCTACGATAGCGCCCAAACGCTTCATCCAATTAGGCTGAAATTTGGCATGCAGGCATCGTTTGTTATGGCAAGAGATGAAAATATTGTGGTTGAAATCGGTCCATCAGAGGGCGCACTAGTCGTAATTTAATCTTGAAATATTGCACTTAGAGAATTAAAATTCGGTACACATATGCCTACATATGTATACAAGCGACGAAAATAATAATTAAAGTCCACCAGCCATATTTAAGAAAATACTACATCATTAAAAAAAATATACCATTTTAATAGTACTACGGAAAATACTACAAATACACTACGAATTGGTGCGCGGGGGGAGCTGGGTTGGGTTGACGGGGGGCTTGTCTACTTGCCGGTAAGTTTTGGGGTGACAACCAATTTTTTATATTATTATTATTATTGCTACACCTCTGGAGGTGGACCCCGAACTAAAGACCGGCTATGGCAGGTTTTGGACAACCGTCTTGTTTTAGGGAGCATCACCTAACAACCTATTCACTCCCCCCCCCCCCCCCCCTTTGATGCCGACGGTTTTAGTTTTTCTTCTGGGAATGAGGTGATTATTTTCATAGAGACCAAGATCTTTAAAGAGAAAACACGGGTGCCAACTTCCACCGCGTGAAGGTGAACAATGAAGCCTTTCCACATGACGGCATTTGCGAGATCAAAGTATTTATTTTGTTTGTACTCATGGTCTTTGGGGATATTTGACTCCCATTGAGCTGTTAATTCTACAATTAATTCTCCACCCGCATGCCCTCGACCGAAGTCGCATTGTCATGCTTTCTCTTATCACCATCAATGAATACCACATGCCACCGGAACCATATCCAAGTTGTAATGCTTACGACTTTCGTTATCAATAAACAGAAATCATATCATTTATCAGTAAAAACAATGTTAAGTTAGCCATATCAGTAAAAACAATGTTAAGTTAGCCATAACATTAATAATCTATTCAAGGTACTCCATTTTAGAGGAGCAGTAGGTCCTTCATCTCTAACACGTATAATTAATCATTATAATGACCTCTATTATCTATGCAGTTTTGCCATTTTAATGGGTCGGTTAATGCCTCTGTAGCGAAACTTTCATTGGCAGGAATCAATGAATGGAGGGGCATTTTTTACTGCCTCCTCAGAGTTGTTTTTTTTCACCTGTAAAAATGTGTTTAAATTCGAAAAAAACGGAAGCAGTGGCGTAACTATGTCGGTGCATAAGCCGGTTCTATTTTATAATACATTAAGTAGTTAATTTAATGTAGATATGCACAAATTGGTACATGTGTATGAAATCGAAGACTATCGTGGTTGTTTGACATTATTAAAAGGATAAAATACGAATTTACTAAAATACGAATCTAGGTTAGACTGCTAGACTGCAGTCTACCCTAGACAACGGCGGTCGCAACATCGCCGAAACGTCGGGTGTTACAAACTCCGAAGTTTAACTCGTAATAATATTATGTGGGTATTTTTAGACTTACCAGTTTCGCACTTGATAGTTTTACTCAAAATAAAATAATAAATACTCGCTAACATTCAATGCGGGGGGAGATCCATAATTCAGCAATTAAATTAACAGTAAAGCGTGATAAGGAACATTCTCCTGCAACAAAGTTTCTATGTAATCCCGTGTGTCCTGCTGAAATTCTTTGAAACTGTTGAACCCCAAATGAAAACGCCGATTTATAATGTAGCTACATTATAAACGTGTAATGCAGCTAGAAATACAGTAATTACAGCCTATATGCCATTATGAATGTAAATAAGTAAAGGGGGGGGGGGGGGCGCCTATTGTTCAATTTTGCACCGGGGCCAATTTTTTTTAGTTACGCCACTGAGTGGAAACCTGTTGGAGCAAGGTCTAACAAGTATGTCTAGTGATGAAGAGTCTCCAGTGGTAACTCCTTCAACTTTACGAATGTTTACTGCGAATTGTAATATTGTACATTAACTTACACAAAAGCAGCGGTGAAGAACAATCGACCGAGTTAAGTTTTGGTACTTTTTAAGGATATGGATGTTGCTCTGATATGTTATAAAGTATTAGGTAAATAAATAAAATAAAAATTTACAAGCTGGATTGACAAAAGTCGAGAATGAAGGTGACTTTACATTTCAGATAACACATGCCATAAAGATCTGTAAGCTCGAATACTTCGCTCATGTCATGCATGCATCTAAAACCTCGTATCGACATGCATGCGCGATGCACTGTGAGCGGCTTGATGGAAGTGCATCAGTGAGCGGCTCACAGTGAGCGTACGAGCCGCTGCGAGCCGGCCCGGCGAGTCTCAATAGACTTTGTCGCAGCCAAAGATGTCGGAGACGTAAGTTTGAAATTTGTCTCCGACAGCGCCTCCGTGCTACAAGCGCTAGCAAATAATACGATAACCTCAGTCCTCGTACTGGAATGCCACAATGCGCTTCAATGCATTGCAGGGTCAAATAAAGTGACCCTGCAATGGATTAAAGGGCACAGTGACTCACTGGGCAATGACGCGGCGGACGAACTGGCCAAAAGGGGATCAAAGGAAATAGTATATGGACCGGAACCCTTGATGCCCATTCCCCAGGCCCAAATAAAAACATGGCTACGCAGGAACACCGAAGAAACCCACCTTACAGAATGGAAAAAAAACGCAGGATGCAGGCAAACAAAGAACGCGGTTCCGGAAGCGTCCAAAAAACTTGCCCGCAACCTCACCAGATTAAAAAGGGACAAAATCCGTAAAGTCATAGGTACTATGACAGGCCACTGTCCCCTAAACAAACACCTGTTTACCATAGGTGTGACAGACAGCCCTCTATGCAGAGGATGCATGGAGGAAGAAGAAACGCCACAGCATGTGCTCATGGAATGCAGGAGCGTGGCAGAGCAACGGGCAAAAATACTGCAATCTCCAGCATCTCTCCCGGAGGCCTGTAGCAACCCAAACAGGCTGCTAACCTTCTGGGACAGCCTGGGTTGGCTGGAGTAACATAAATGGAAACATGAGCCACGCACAACGGCCCAATCAAGAGGCCAAGTGCGGGAAAAAGCCCAGCCAAACTAACTAACTAACTAGACTTTGTCGTAATTTCACACCAAGTGTCTTCTCTTTTTAATTTGTTATAATGACTGGGGTGTTTAATGAACAAAGGTATGTGATACTTCTTATACAAACATATAAGAATCAGCGTTTGTTCGCGGTCGTCCATTTTCGATCACAAACCACGCGCACACCGTCTCCACAATCCGAGCGGCTCAGACTGAGCGCCTTTGAGCTTCGCCAAAAACCGACATCGTACGGCTCAAGGTTGAGCGGAGTGGAACGAACTGCTCGATTCGAGCAAACCGGTATCAGCGCGCCGCGCTCGCATGTTGATACAAGGCTTAATATAATAATTCAAGTCAAAATAGCTAGAAGAGGTCCGGAAAAAAAAACATCTTAGCTCTACGTCTATCATATTTATGTTTTAAGTGTCAGGCAATAATTTCTTCGGCAATAATTCTTTCTGCAGCAGCCGAGTATTTCTTCAAATCAACGCCGCCTAACTTGACCTAAGCCAGTATTAAGGCAAGCGTACCAAGTAAACAATGACTTGGGCATATTTCAAAATACTTTTTTTTTTTTTTTTAAATAAGTAAAAGTAAACAGAAAAGGGTCATCAGATACGGTAAGGTAACATGCCATCATCACATACTTAATGTTCATTGATGACAATTTAAAGCATTTTTCTTCAAATCTAATAATATTAAAAATTGACTAATAATAATAAGCAAGGTAGTTAAAAGTTAATCATTAATCTAAAAACTAAATCATTGACATCTCATCGCGTCTCAGTCTAAGTCAGTTTGTGAATAATATAAAAAATATATACATCATAAAAAACATAATAATATACAGCAAACTATATGTATATTAGAGCATCGACCTTTTGTTAAAGCCATTATCGTATTATTTTATTATTCATACAATATTAATCTCGTTAGTAATTAGTTTTAAACGGCTGCATTGACTTTCGATCTGCGATGTCTGATCTTTTGCAAATAAGGTTATCACTACATGCTGAGGAGGTCCCATAAGAGGTGTGATAGCGGAGGTCATATTATTGCTCTAATTTCGCTTTTCAAACATGACACAATTTAACTGGCGCCAGGAACGAATTCGCAAAGGCTGTTACAATTATTCAAATATCCTCAAAGTAGATAAGTGTTATTTTTTTTTAAAACAAGCTTTAGGTTCCAGTGGTAATCTACCGGCTCCATCTTCAGACCCTCATCATCACGTGTAATGGAAAGTACTCAAGACAACAAAACGAAAGAGCTTAAGGCGAAAGGATAGGTCAAACTGCAAAATAGACTTCTCTTTGAACGCCAATTTCTCCTAAATGAATGGTCCAAATACATGAAAAAAATATATGGTATGTATATCAAAAACAAATTTGTAAAAATATATAAAAACAAATTTCTTGTCTCGGTTGTTTATTATTACTGTTAGTTTTGACAGAAAAAATCTTATCTCTCCTATTATTTTACGCAAGAACTTTTATATTTCTTTTAAACGCCTGAAGTGATTTCGATGATTCTTTCACCAAATTATAGAAAATTTAATGATTTATAAAATTGTTGTTTCAAAATTTTCATCAATAATTATATAGGTAGTATATCAGCTTTGTCCTAGCATTCGCGCCGGGAGGCCGCTTCGTTTGTCAATCTCACATTGCGGGAAAAAAATTGTGGCACAGATTAGTTTTGCTGTTAGAAAATTGAAGTGCTGCACAAGATGGGACGCAGAAAACAAAAAACTGTGCATTACTTAAATAAGGCTTTGCATATGAACAAAGTATGGTAAGTACACAATTATTTGTACTCGGAATAAAATATAACACCAACAAAATATGTACCTCTGTTGATCTGCGTATGTATAGATACAAAGATGATTACTTTACTTTTAGTTTCCCGGAAGGAAAGTATTGTGATCGCGCTAAAAAAAATCGAGATGAAGACGGAAATATCCATTTTGAGCCCCCTTGAGATTAAGACCATTTCCAGACTGTATATCTGTGTGTATGTGTGTGTCTGTCTGTGTGTGTGTGTGTGTGCGTATTCTTCCACGATAGCTAAAATTTCCTTTGCCAATCGATAGTTATAGTCTGTAGTATCTAGATTTATTCGATTGCCGCTCACAAATGTTATTTTAGACTTTGGACCGTAAACAAGCAAGGGAATTTTTAAATCTACATCCTATAAGATTAGTTATTCAGATTGTATTTATTTTTCTTTTTCAAATATTTATTGCAGCATGTCCGGTTTTTCACACTTTTCTCCATAATTAGCGTCATTTCCATTCAAAAATAGTAGTCTGTTTAATTTTGATTGATTTTTCTCATATTGACCATGCTTGTCTGCTTTTCCAAATGTTTTATTTTGACTCTGGCTGAAGCCTTTCAAGCTTGCCTCTCTGAAGCAACATTTGACATAACCAAACAAATTCTACTCCAGAGAGTACTTGTAAAAAAAAAGTTTTGTCGGCTGCTTCCGATATTATGCCTCTGATTTATTTACCTCATTACAAAAGCTTGCTTTGCACCGACTATGATCGCAAAAAGCGTGCAAATGGGCCAACAGAAGATCATTATAAATTGGCTCAATATTGCACCTTCTCTCTGATTCAGAATCACTTTATACTTTTATATCTATGACTTTGCGAATTGTTTTTTTGAGGGTCATGATTTTATTGTGTCAAATGCGTTCGGAATCAATCGCAATGGATATTTTGTGTCTGTTTGTAGCTGGACCAATTTATTGCAAGCGTTTCTAAGTATTTTTTCCACCGTGAGATGGTCATACGGGCGACTTCTCAATATTTTTGCATATGTGTTGGAATCACCATCAGAAACAGCTGCTGTAAATGAGGCATGCACTTCGATTGAAACCAGTTACAATAAACGTTTTAATATTATACATATTTTTTCCTGCAATGATTCAGTGGTAAGTTCATTTGTTTTCAGCGTTGCCATTAGTTTTCATGTGTAAATAATAGAGATATGATGTAATTTCGTATCTTATCTTCATTGATTCAAAAATCGAACCCCAGTAATGCTAATACACTTCTCCCAGCGGCATTGTCTTGCTTCGTCGTGGCAAATATGCCATTGGTTTTTGCCTGCAATTCCTTTTGAATGGGAGGTCTGGATATTTATAAGTTAGTGCCTATGCCACTTATTTCAACTGCTATCAAGTGACAGTGAATGTCTCATCACAATGCAACATATGGCGAGACAATGATGTGTACTCAGCAAAATAATGAATAATGACAGTTATTTCTAATGATAACAGTGTATTGTGGGGGCCTTGGTCATATAATAAGTGTTATTTACCAATGTGAAGACATAATGTGACAGACAAATTATAAGATTTAGAAAAAACCAAATGATATAGTTGATGGTGTGGTTTTATTTCCATAATAATATTTCTATTTCAGTTGATTATTAAGTAGGTACATGTTCATATTAATACACGCTCTACAGTAACATCTTGCGATGAGGTTTTCGTAAGATGGAGAATTGATTGGAGAAATCAACGTAATCGAAACCTGAAACCTTCTCGATTATGTTGAAGATTGTATTCTGGAGGTCAATTTGGTTTTTAAGCAGTATAAATTCCCTGAAAGTTTCATATGCACAGCCCTCTGTCTAGATATAACTCTTTACTTTCTATCTCGAAAGATGGCCCTTATTGTAGAATTAACTGTTCCATGGGAATCAAATATCCCAAAAGACTATGAGTACAATTGAAATACATACTATAGTCTCACAAATGTTATCACCCAGAACGGCTTCACTGTTCGCTTTCACGCGGTGGAAGCTGGTGCTCGTGGCCTGCCAGCCAAATCTCTGTTAAGGTTACCTCTTTAAAGATCCTTCGTTTCTCCAGGAAAATAATTAAGTCTCTTCTAGAAAAAATATCTAAAACTTCAATTTCCGCATGGCAAGACAGCTGTCCTAAACGTACAACAGCCGGTCGTTAGTCCGGAGTACACCGCTCATCCGCCCCAGAAACGTAATAAAAATATTCTCGACTCGAATGGGCCTGACTCCAGTGTGTGAACCCATGGCAGTTCTGTTTGTATTCTATATACCCTTCCCGTTTTCACTACAGATCCCAGTAACCTCGCTCGCTGGAGCTATTCGGAGGATAGTTCATGTCCACTGCAATAAAACCTCATACTCAGCTACACATTTTAGCAAGTCGCAGGTCGACCTCAGATCAAGGTTGGTACATCAACCACAATGAAAAGTCCTAGTCGTTATTTGTGAAGTGCTTAACCTTTAATTACTGATGTCGGGGTCTCAAGTCATCATCATCATCATTCATTATCACAAATTTGAGTTTGACTTTGTCACTTTTGAAGTTACACCCCGCCCTCACCACTAGCTTTGGGATTTCACACGTTGATTCGTCAGTCGAGCGCTTGTTCGTGGCGCATCAAGACGTTAAGTTGTGTGGCCTGGAAGTTTCTCTGAGACGTAAGGTCAGTATTAATGTTGTGATCTGTTAATGATTAAAGGTCAGTATTAATGTTCATGACACTAGTAAGGTAAGAGCACCAGTAGATGACCATTTAAGGGCCAGAATTTCGAATTTTTAATACTTACCCTTTATTTTTATCTGAATTCATTGAGTAAATATTTAGATATGTTTTCTGATGTGTGTTTATTAAACACACATACTTTTTTTGCTTGTACAGTTATACAAAAAAATAATAAAAAATAAATACTTTTTCAAACAAAATTGTTAGTAGTTGACCATCTAAAAAATACAAAAATCTAGTAGAAGACCATATTTTGTATCAGTACTTGACCATCCAGATAGTTAAGTTTAAATGGGGTTTAAGTTGTTAAATAAGAGGCAAATTTATTAATACTTAGTGTTTTATTTCAAACAGAGCATATGAAGAAAGAACAGAGCATATTAGAAGTTACATAAAGAAATGTATCTCTGGAACATCGAAGACATCCCTCGTTGAGCTGATCTTTTTTGGCTCAGCTTTTAAAGCAATTACTACTGCTTCCCACGGGTAGTCAAGCTCGTCTTTACGTTCCGGCCATTTCCACAATCGACCATTCACTTCCATCGATGAGATTGTAGCTGTTTCCAATCGCTTTTAGTACTTTTCCGGGGTAAAATTTATTTTCGTACTGAAATATGACAAATTCACCACTAACTCTTTGAGGGGGCTTCAGAACCGCAACGTTAGATTCTTGGTAATGGTCAGGCTCAGTTTCTGACTCCTTTACACTTTCTCCTAGAGAATCCTCAGCATCTGAGTCAGAACTTGAACAGAAGTGGAGATTTTTGTTCACCCACTTTATTTTTGCAATCTTTATTTTTTCTAGAGCCTTGACACGCTTTAATGACTCTTTTTCTTCTTTCTTTCGTTGTTTTTCAGCAGCTTTTTCTACTTTTATCCGTTCAAGATCTTCTTTTTGCTTCAACTTCCTTGTAAATATTCCTGGTAACTTTTACCCGAAACAATAGAAGGCATTCTTTCTTTTGAACGTGGTTTAGGTGTGTCCCTTTTGATACTAGTTTTGTAAAAGAAATGCTTCTTTAATGGACTTGATACGTTAGCAGGTGCGGGATCGAAAGAAGTTCCAGCAATACCGTTGACACCGGAATTACATTCGTCAGCAACAGCGTTGATTGATGGTTCTGGTATGGTTTCTAGCAGACCGTCAGGAACTAAGCTGATTGCTCCAGTACAGTTTCAAGCAGACCGCCACCGACACTAATGGCTGACGGTCTCGACAGCAACGCAAGCAGATTCTCTGCAGTGATGACTGACGGAAGTCATCTAAGTACAAAATAAAAAAAATAGCTTTTAGTGGCAGGTTATAACTGACACTAGAGGTGGTCAACTACTAAATAGAAGTCCGCTAGAATTTATTGAATAGTTGACCGTCCCGGTCAATTATTAGAAAATCAAGATAAATTTGAGTCAGTACTGGACCACCCTGCCTGTCAGCTCCACGTGAATATTTTCATATTTTAAAATACCACTTTACCCAAACAAATCCTTAACAAATAACAAAATAAAAACACTTACCATCAACAATGTTATTAGTCGCTATTAATCGCTCTCAAATCTATCACAATCCTTACGGAAATCAGCAAGAAAAACCCAGATAAACAGCTTACGGCGCGTCACTCTACAAACAACTGACCGCCATTTTAAATATTAACTAGTAGCAGACGCGCAGTTTGCACTGATAGATAGATAGATGGACAGATGGCAGCACTTGTTAGTTAACATGGAATAAATTTAAAAATGTGTCCCAAATTCTTATTTTATCAACTTTAGTGTGAAATGGTCAACTACAGGTACAGGGTCAATTACCGGTGCTCTTACCTTATTATAATAACGATTAATGTTCTAGTTGCACAAATTTATCAAAAAAAATAATCGAAATAATTTAGTATAGTTAGTTTATAACAATTGTTAACCCCTTGAGTATGATACGACCAAATCTGGTTCTGAAACAATTATCCGTTGAGTATGATACGACCAGATCTGGTTCCGCGTTTTTTTCACTTCTTTGACATTCTCATATTTATTCATAATTATCTAATTGTTTTACAAAATGATATTTCAATATTCTATATTCGAAATTTCAATGCAATCATTGTGCAGTTGTTCTTTTTATGATTGGTGTAGTAGTTTCGTAGTTATAGTACTTTAAGGTCGATGTCGCCGAAAATCCTGCAAGAGACAGATGCATCCATGAAAATACCCATTTACTCCAAGGGTTAATGTAAAAAATACTAATTAATATTGCCTCAAGAAAAACCAAATAAGTGTTGATTCCATATAAAAAAGATGTTTTTTTTTAGATTTTCTATGTATGTAGATAATCAAACGGTGGAACATATTTTAAACAAGTTACGTTGTTATTAGTACATAATAACACTATTTATTGATTATTTCCTAGCCGCCTGAGAGACGTCACATCAGCATTTATGACCTGGCTCTCACAATGTTAGAGTACTCCAACTTGTTGGTAGAGATAGCGAACTTTTACCTATAATCAAGTAAAGGAAAGTGGAGACATGAGCGATACCAACTGCTTCAGTTCATTATTATGGGGTAAGTTTGCGGTAAACGACAGGCTGGAATTAGAAAAAACAACATCAGAGAGAGGACAAACATTTCAAGTGTAGAAGAACTATTTGGCTTGGCCCAAGACAGGGGAAAATTCACAGAGCTGACAGCCAACCTCCTGTAGGAGAGGCACTATAAGAAGAAAAAGAAACCACATCAGTACTCAAAGGTCTTGAATATGTGCACTCGGCCCAAAGTCACACTGCAATAATTCGTCTATTATGATATTCCAAAATGTTGGTCCACATATTCAAGCTTTTGCTGATGATGTTCTACTCATAGTAACAGAAGACAACATCATGAAAATAGAGGAAACCACAAACAGATGTTTAGAGACAATAGCAGCATGGGGAGAATTTAGCAAATTAAAATTTTTGGAAAGCAAGACCCATGCTATGCTTATAACACGTAAAAGGAATATACTACATCCGAAAATAATGATGAATAATTTGGCAATAGAAATGGTCGACAGCTTCAAAATTCTAGGCATAACAATAGATAAACATTTATCTTGGCACCAACATATCGATAATATATGCAAAAAAGCCACCGCTCTCACCACGACTCTCAGCAGAGCAGCGAAACCTACCTGGGGTTGCAGCGGAGAAATAATAGAGGCTATCTACACCGGAGCCATTGAACCTATTGTACTCTATGGCGCCCACATATGGGGAAAAGTATGCTGCAAAAGGGTTGTTTGCCAAAAACTCAACAGAGTTCAGAGAGCAATAGCCATCAGCGCGGTTAAAGCATACAGAACTGTATCACTAAATTCATCACTCGCCATTGCCGGATTCATGCCGCTGGATTTAAAGATTATTGAAAGATTGAAACTATACAACATCAAAAAAACAGGTATAATCGGAGAGGAACACGTCCCTAACGATAGAAAATACGAATTGCATGAAGACGTGCTAAAACTTCCACATCCGAGCTTAAGAATACCATTAAAGATATCCTTCCCGGAAAGACCAAATGGACCAGCTGAACCGGGAAACATCGATATCTATACGGATGGAAGTAAGATAGAGGGAAGAGTCGGGGCTGCTTTCGTACCTTATGAAGGAACAAGAGAATTGCAACATCATTCGTTTCTACTAGGAGATTTCTGTACCGTATTTCAAGCTGAAATGATAGCCATTAAGGAAGCGCTGGATTGGATACTAAAAGGCGGAAAAGGCAGATGGAAGCGTGTATCAGTATACTCGGACTCACAATCCAGCCTGTTAAGCCTCAAAGAACATACACCAAAAAATAGACTTATCTGCGCTATTCAGGCAGCCGCTAGAATGCTTGAGGAACAAGGTACAGTTGTCAACCTACAATGGATAAGAGGACACAGCAATATACGCGGCAACGAGAGAGCTGACGAATTTGCAAAAAAGGCAGCCCTGACCAAGAAGACGGCACCAACCTATGACCATTGGCCACTGAGCTTTGGAAAATACATTTTACGAGAACAAAACCTGAAAGCGTGGAACGAAAGATATCAGGCCGCAGAAACGGGAAATACAACCAAGGTCTTTTTCCCAACAATTCAACACGCGTTGGCCTATAGGAAAATAGCCAAAAATACATTTTATTTCACGCAAATTTTAACTGGTCATGGCGCATTTAATGGATACCTGGCACGCTTTAAAGTCCGAGACGGTGCAGAATGCCCCTGCGATGGACTGACTACCCAGGATGTTCCACACTTGCTTTTAACATGTCCGATATTTGGCTATCATAGGTACCAACTGCAAATGGCAATGGAAGACGAAAGCCTTGATTCGCTAAATATACCAACAATTGTTGTCTCTTAGAGACACTTGAGACATTTCAAGAAATTCTGTGAAATAATATCTAGCACAGCAAGACAACACAACATGGAATAATGACGACATGGACAGAACAAAGGAAACTAAATAAACAATAAATCAGCATACAAACCTTGTCTATAATTTGCAAGGTAAGCCAAAGGGGGGGGTTTTAGTCCGTAGGCTATTGGGATTGTCATCAATATTTAATTGTTGGTGACACTCCCAATAGAGTCGGGCATGCCTTAGGACTCGGCTAGTCATAAGGTATACATGAGTATTTCCCCTCCATTCGAAAAAAAAAAAAAAAAGTACTCAAAGGTCAATCAGCCTCTCAGTGGCTCATGTCAACAAGGGTTTGACAGTACCCTCCAAACCCCCAATACAGTTTGTGCATGACGGCTTGAAAGGCAAAAACAATTCCACCTCAAAACATTTCTCCATAATCAATACATAAGAATGTGTTTGGGGCAACTTCTGAGTTCAATAAACAAGGTAAAAGAATGTTGTTATTGATAAACATTACAGCATGTTTTGATTCTGTTTTCAAAACTCGCTTGTTGTCATTTGCATACCTCGTCTATATTTGCCGGGAAGTAGATTCCTGACTGACAACTGTCACACAAAAGTTGTAACATCGGTGATCTTTTAATGTCGCCCGACTATACACCAGGTTGATTATAAATCTGCAATAATCTTTATTCGGCCTCAATAAATAAGCGAGATATAGAGGAATCATCAAACCCATACAAACCCATTCAAAGAATCGTCAAACCCATACTTTAGGGTAAGTTAGTTAAAAAAAACATAAACACCATTATGGCGGTAGGTTAAATTAGTTTTTTTTTTAAACAATTTCAAAAACTAGGTAAACAATTTTTTTTTTTTTTTCAATTTATTTTATTTCCAAAAAAATCTTAACAGATTGTAGAAACTTAATATTTAGGTACATTTAAATTACAGTATATTAGTTCGTTTTTACAATATTTAAATTTATCACCACGTACATACAGTTACTTCATTATTGCTTTTAGGGCATCCAAATCATTTTTAAGATTTATTTACTAAAACCACAAATTAAAATAATTGATAAAAATAATCAGAAATTAAAATCAGAAAAAGTCAGAATAATTAAAAAATGCTACTTAAAATTGTCAAAAAAATGACCAAAAAATTTGAAAAATTATTTAAAATTAACAAACTCATCGATCGAGTAAAAAGCTTTGTCTAATAAGAATTCTTTAAGTAACTTTTTGAATAAGCTTTCCACTTGAATAGTTTTTAAACTTTCTGGTAGCCTGTTAAAGTAATATGGCCCTGAGTATTTTTTGTCTTGCCTTGCTGTGTTTAGTTTAATACATGGTATAAAAATGTTTAATTTATTTCTCGTATTTTTAGTATGTGTATCTGAAAACTTTTTATAATGTGTTTCTTTATTCTTAAAAAACTCAGTTAGTAACTTAAAGAGATAGAGTGAGGTTAAGGTGAGGATTCTTAGCCTTTTAAAAATGGGTCGACATGACTCTTCCCTTTTCACCTTTGCAATTATTCGCACTGCTCTCTTTTGGAGTATAAATATGGGTTCCCTATGACAAGCATAACAATTTCCCCAGATCGTAATGGCATAACTTAGGATAGCTTCAATATAGCTGAAATAAACATTTCTTGTTTGCAAACATTAAAAGGTTAACAGGTAAACATTCAACCAGGTAAGCATTCAACCTAATAGCGTTTAGAAGTTATAGTGGAATAAAGAAACGGAAAATATACATAGATAAACCCTGAACACATTACACTCCTTTTTTGTTGGGCAGTCGTGTAAAAAAGCCCCAAACATGCAATATTTCAAGAGTACGATATTTCAAGTGCTACAAATTTCACGCGGTAAATTCGTTTTCTATCCTATTTATAATGTCATAGGGTAAACTGTCAACATATCAAGTAAATAGTTGTCTAAATGTTCAAATCTCCAAATGTCAACAAATGAACATAAATATATCGAGTTTAGTGTCAAATAAAAGGTTTGTTTGAGTACATTCCGAATATATATGTATCTATATGGATAAATACATATACCATAAATATTTCATTAAAAAAAAATTATAAATACAGTAGCTCACTTTTTGTAATGGCATTTGCGTTTTTTATTCATTTTGATATATGTATTTACTTGTTTTTCACATATAGCATTACAATACCCGAATCTGTTTAATAATAGTGTTAATAATAGTGTTTTCTTTACTTTATAATTTTTTTTTTGGGAAAGGTCCCTATAATCCATATATTCCGAATAATCATTTGGACTGAATTGATACGATTCGGTTGAGATTTGATTTGAGATTGATTTGACAGCAGAGTTTGATTCCCAGCAAAAGACTGAGGACATGTACGTGTATTTTCACAACCTTTTTGGCACGGACAGTATTCAAGCTATACAATTAGCTGAATAAGATCAACAGAACGCAGATTATACAAGGACACAAAAACAATAAGTAGAAACACAGTACCTACAATCTAGTTAAAGCTTATTTCTCATCGAAATAACAAAAACGCAAAGGCATTGGTAAGACTATACGTATGATTGACTAATATAACTGAAAATTTAATTATTACAGCCGAAAAAATGAAAATTGCGTTTCTCATTTTTTTATTATTTCGTGATAACTTCGTTGTTTTTCAATGGAAATGCATAAATTGTAGCATTTTAAATGCGAAATTTTACTGTGCATCTTTCAAAAGTGTCAAAACAGCTGAATGTTGATAGGACTTTATTGTAAATTCGAGTTATTCCAAAACAGAATCTAATTTCCATCAAATTTTGACACTAGCGCCGTCTATGCGCCGGACAATGTATCACTTCTGTCACACGTTTTTAGGTTATGGTTACCGAATTTGAAACGCAATTATAGACCAATTTAACGGAGAGGAAAATGATTATTGTGATTGCGCAACCGCATTGACTTTAAATTAAATAATTGCGTGTTTTCGCAATGCGGATTTAAGTTTAAAACATTTTTTGCAGCGGGGGAAAAAATGTCCGCGAGTGCCAGAAGTTTTACATAATCACGTAAAAAATCGAGGAAAAGGCTCGTTATTTCGATGGAATACAGTACTCGGATGGGTAAACGGATGATTTCGCGCCAAACTGATGGGGCGAAAGGGTTTTAACGACGACTAAAGGCGATTTTTCAATGTCGCTCGTTTTATGTTGTATTTTTTTTACAATAGTTATGAAATGTTTTTTTTTGGATATACCTTGACGGAATCCAGTGGATACATCACACAGTGCTCCATGACTCCAGCCATCGCCCCAGCCGTCATATGGGTGCCAACACTCTGTGTCGGCAACGTTTCATAATCCTCAAAGTTCATAATACAGTCCTTACAAGCTGGAGAATGACAAACAACACTCCGCGCTTACTCCACCTTATCGATTATTTAAAGCGTATAATCCACGTAGCACTCGTTACAATTAATTTCGATTTGACAGGTCGCAGTATTCAAAACGAGGGACGAGAGCTCCCGCGACCATGCCTCCCTCGCGACATACCATGGCCACAAACTTAATAGGGACTACCATGGCAGACTCGGCTAGAGATGGGCGCCTGGTGTTGTCAGCTGGACTGACGATAAATACTGACGGAGCGTTAGCGAGTTTGCGGAACAACAGCGAGTATTTATTATCTTAGTAACAATGATATTTAACATCAGAAGTCGATATTTTAATTAATGAAATAAAAATAGGTTATTTTTGACTCGTGGCTATTTTCGTTTGATATAATGTGTTAGATATTTTATTATAATAATATTTTGATGAGTTTAATTGAAATTAGGACGGATTTTTACTTGAATCGGGTGAAAAACCAAATTTTCAGAAAAATTAAAATTTATCAAAATAAATGGACCTTTTATATAGGTAAAAATATTTTAATCGGTTTATATACACCACCCTATTACCCCCGTCAGACTCAATCGACCCTTTAATCACTCAGCACAATACCTAAAGTACTCGTTCCAAATATCTGTGTCCTCGTTGCGTTCTAGATTGTATACGTAGTTGATACCTGATATATCTGTCACCGATTGTTTAACACTACTCCCTGCGTCGGAAAATTTTCCTCTGCATTTTCCTTCCTAATTTTGCGGCGTCAAAGCGATTTTCTTTCATGAATGCCGCTGATGATGTAAGCTGCGAATAACGGTAGCTTTTTTAGACGGGGCGCTAGGACATTTTTTCATTTTTGTCAAAGAGGGTAGTTTCTCATTATTTGAAAGTAAATTTTAACTAGTTGTTAGGAGCTCTCTAGACGATCAAGCATGCTTGTGATAGGGCGTTTACACTCGCGCGAGGCGCGAGGCGAGACGCAAAACCATATCAGTAAACAAATGGAACAGAGGCAAAACTTCTAACGAGCGTACAAAATGTTTACCTACTTGCTAGAAGCTTTGTCTCTGTTCCGTTTGTTTAAGACATGGTTTTGCGTCTCGCCTCGCGCCTCGCCCGAGAGTGTAAACGCCCCATCAAGGATCGCGTCGCGGGTGGGAGGGGATCGTAAACCGCAGGAAATATGCAAAAAATTTTTTAAAATATTTACCAAAAATGCCTAGTTTGTAGTTTTATACCAGGGAGTCACGTCATTCATCAATCAATTACGTCTAATTAACGCCCCGACATGAACAGCCACTGATCATGTGGCATCTAGTTGGCTTATTTAATGAAGGTGACTTTTACCGCATATAATTGCATAAATATGGAAATTGGCCGCTTGCGAATCGCCACAGCAGAAAACAACCGATCGGTGGTATAGGCATTCCAGCGGTTAAGCGGCATAATGTAAGACCAGACGAAATGTTTTCAAAATAAATCAGATGGTTTTATGTACGGCAGGTAGATTCTGTGCGGGTAAACAAAGGGTAGTTCAGTTTACATTCCGCTCTAACATACTGCTGTGTCTTGCTCGCACAAACTGTTAAACTTGTTCCGATATTAGGTTCATGAAGAAACGCAATAGATCCCTGTCATTTTGCAGCTCTTCAGCCTTTCATTTCTTTTTTATTGTTATTGTATTGTTTAAGGGGGGGGGGGAGCCTGGTTTAGACAGCCAAAAAAACATGTTTTTCATGTTTTTTTCTTTAACTTAAAGTTGAAATCTATTCATGAATCTCCTATGGAATAATAGGTTATTATGTACTAATAACATCGTAAGTTGTAATTATGTTCCACATATCTACTTAGAAAATATAAAAAAGCATCACTTTTATATGGAATTAGCATTTATTTAGCACTTCTTGAGACAATAGTAATCAAAGTCTTATAGATACTCGTCTCGTCCCATCTGAGACACCCATGTCAGTATTTAACCGCCCTACCTTTGGGTTATAATTAAAAAAGTTGCTAAATCCTTGTTTTTTCATTAGATTTCTCAATGACAGTACTTGTTTAAAATATACCAGATAAAATATATAGCAGTTTATATACGCGGTTTTTATAAAAGCGGTTTTATATAAATACTAGCTGACCCGGTGAACTTCGTACCGCCATTGATTTTATTACACTATAAAATCAATGGTACCGCCTAACAGTCAATGAATGTCATGTTACAGATTAACTGAACTTAATTTATGATTTCATGAAAATAATTTATGATTTCATACAAAATAAATATCAAGTTCACTACTTTATTAAGATAATAACACAAAAAGAAATATAAAAGTACAAAAATTAGGTACATCAATCGCGTGTCAGAAAGACATGATTGAATTAAACTATTTACATATTGTGCAGCACGGGAGGCACTCGGTTTAATTCTCTTCATTGAAGCCCCTTGTGATATACAACTTTTTTTCGTTTTTTTATGTGGCGCGAGAACAAATAAATCGTATGATTTGCCGACACGTGAACATGCCACGTACAACTGACCATGAGAAAAACACGGATGTACATTTTGTATGGGAAAATGTTTTTTCTTTTATTTTAATTTTTTGTCAATTTTCCAATTTTTGTTTTTATTCTGCTATTCGGGACGGAGACAAATACAACAAATCAAAAACCATGAAAATCGGTCCAGCCGTTCTCGAGTTATAAGTGTTCGAACAAACCCGGCTTTGTTTTATTTATATAGATGTATAAGTATCATTTTTGTACATTTTATTTATACATTTTTCTATATGATTATATAGCAGACGTATCACGTACGTTCGTATAGGTAGAGCGGTTAAAGGGTAAGTACGAAAATGAACACATTTAGGGTTTTACGCAAGGTGTGTACCTAGCAACCCCTACGAAATCAGCATAACTATAAATTAAGTAAAAACGACAGCTTTATTTAACAATATTTATTTAAATAAATCTACAAATAAATAAAATTATCAATCTCAACGATAACACACTACCTATTTACAATGCAATTGTTTTGGAAACACACTTTTCTATATGGTTAAGTAGTTATCAAATGCTGTTTGTGACGGTAGTTCCGAAATTGTCTCTAGAGGTATACTGAGTATGAAAAAACCATTTCGAGATATTGAGTGCTGTAGCATTTCGTTGGTTTAGTTAGTTTATATGTCATATTTACGTAACACATTGAAGAATGATGCTCTTTTCACCTAAGGCCCATCCAAGGCCATCTAAGGTCAGTTTCGTTAACATCAAAGGGGCCTGAGATAATACTCTATTGGCAGCAGAGCATTACTCCATCCAACCCACCTTCGTCACATGGATACACAACATGCTGAGTTAGAGAACAATCACCACATCTGTCCAGAGCACGAAGGTAAGACCAGCCTGAATGTTCTCTCTGCTGCTACGGTGCCCTTAATGCAAAGGCCTTTACGCCTTACTATATACAGACGATGCGGTGGTTATGTAAAGTATTAGATAATTATATAGCGTACTAGATTGCTCGATGTCGTACCAGGATTTGGCAACTAGGCATAGTTCCAAAAATTTATTAATCTTCTCTTATTATGTTCAATATGGCGACTTTCATAGTAATAACAGTGTATGGTATAAAATAATAACATAATAACAAATGAATGTTGAAATCATAGCTCTTATTACTTTAACGTTATTTACATAAAGATGTAAATTTTTAATTTGGTATACATGTAGGTTTCGATACATAATAATTACGCACTTTAATGTTCAGATAAACTAATGTATGGCATTCTATCTCTTCGTATTATTTCTGTGATGTAATCAGCCTATATAATAAATTAATCGTTTAAAAAAAAAAACTAAAAACACGCTTTTGGGCTATGATACGATATTCACATACAAACGGCTATGATACGATATTCCATCATGGAATGCCAGTGCCTATCTTCCGGCTTCATCATCAGACCTTGAAACCAATCGTGGTCAAAGTTCATTCCAAGACTTTTAACAAGTCCGTCCATTCATAACAAGTCCGAACACAGCTATGATACGATGTTCCATCATGAAGTTCCAGTTCATATCTTCCGACTCCATCATCAGATCAGTTCGACAGTAGCATATTAATGTATTGTCATCAGAACTACATACAGCTGCCAATTTTCATGACGCTACGATCCTTGGAAGATGGTTAAATTAGTTACCTTAGATTCCATTACATAGTTAGTTACATACAGGTCGACCTAATAAAAGGTGTTAAAAAATACGATAGATGGCACCAATAATTGAATGTTATTATTGTTATCATTGGTTAAATTATTGAGTTATTATAATCAATCAGTCCTTAAAAACATTCATTATCATTGTTATTATATATGTCAATATCAATGTTATCATAAATGTCTGAATAAGTTGCTATGACTTTCGCTGCCCATGCTATCAGTGCCACCTGCATTTCGCCGGCTCATATGGGTTGCCAAATCTTACTATAGAGTTGAGCAACCTAATACGTTATATAATCAGTGATTACGGGTAGTTCCTGGAACAGCGATCAAACTAACCCAATCAGTAAACAACACAATGTACCACTGGTGATCGAGCAAGGGGTTATCGATTAATCGGGACCGAACTAATACTCTTTACCAATAAAAGCAATATGACCAAGTTCAAGGAACTGAAGCCAACAGTAAATTAGCATCAAACACCAAGTGAAGTACCTTAGAGTAACCATGAACTCAAGTTAACTCGGTACCCTCACATTGAGATACAAACGTAGAATGTTTGGGAGAACATGACGGCTTTAGCCAAGTCAGCATTTGTGTATACACAGCAGTCAAAAGTATGATAACATATACTGCAATTTATGGTGAACTGGTGGCATGGCAACTACGCAGGCTAGGAATAAACGGACAGGCTCAGAGAATGGCCTGCAACGAGATCACCGTGAGATCTCAACTTAATTCATTTCTTCAAGAAAGCTAAAGCAATATGAATCATAAAACTACAAAATTTGATGAATTAACTGAAAAGAAAAAAATATTTCCAAATGAAATGACTACCTGGGCACACTTTGAATCACATATTTTTGAACCACTCGTTACACCTCAAGAGACTTGCAGAAGTATGGGAACCACTGGTCTAAAAAGAAGTGGCTGCTACAGCCCAGTTTAAAAGCATTATACGAGGTTTGATCAAAATACGGTGAATGAATTTTCATAGCAGCAACTGCTGATGCTACATCCGATAGTCTGATTATTTGAGATAGTCAGAGTCAAGTTTAAATAAGTAGTGACTTGTCGGGGGGCGCCAGTTTTGCATGCGGCAAACTTGCACAAATGTCACTTTTGACAGCTCCAAATTTGTTGAGGGCAGATTTGCAGGAGGCAACCTTGCAGGCGGCAACCTTGCAGGCGGCAACCTTCAGTACAGTTTTTAAGTTTTTCTGATAGGTTAGGTTAGGTTTTTCTTTCCCTAAAATCGAAGTGACATTAATTACCGGCATCCTTGTAGTGGATGATTTTTATACATCAAACTAAACATTAAAAAAAATGTTTTAAGTTTTTCTGTTAGGTTAGGTTAGGTTCTCGAAACGTCAGTTTGACATTTGCAAAACTGCCTTCTGCAAGATTGCCTTCTGCAAAACTGCCGCCTGCAAGAATGCCGTCTGCAAGATTGCCGTCTGCAAATTTGCCTTCTGCAAGTTTGATGGGACCCGACTTGTCAGTAGGTTACAAGAGTCGCAAGAGTGAGGTTGTGTTTACTGTGACTTGCGCATCATAGATTTCAAACAACGTATTAACATTAAGTTTTGTTTTAAGTTGCAAAAAAGAGCCAAAGAGGCTCATAATATGTTGAAATCAGTGTATGGCGATAATGTGGTGACTCTAAAGAGTCTCTACAAGACGAGAAACGATCGAGAAGTCCTTTGACCTCAAAAACAGATGAAAATGTGCAAAAAGTGGCAAAACCGGTTCGTTCAAATAGGCGATTGACTATTCGAGAGCTTACTGAAAAACTGTACACCTCGTATGGGTCCTTGCCAAGCATTTTACCTGATAATTTGCAAATGAGACAAGTGAGTGCGAAATTTGTTCCCAGACTTTTGACTGGCAAACAGAAGGAAAATCGTAATATCAGTTTCTTCAGATATCTTAAAGCCGATGCGTACTTTATACCAATATTATAACTGGAGATGAAAGTTGGGTCTATGGATATAACCCTGAGATGAAAAATTAGAGTTCTCAATGGAAAACGAGTAGCTTTCCTTGCCCTAAGAAGTTACATTAGTCAAAGTTGAACGTTAAGGTCATGTTCATTGTTTTTTTTAAGAGTGAGGGCATATTGCGATCAGAGATCATTTCAAGGGGAACATCTGTAAACTTTGAATATAACGAGGGCCTACTGGAACGTTTGCAAAATGATGTACGGAGAGAGGCCAAAAAAATGGGCCAATGGCTTCCTCCTTCAATGCCCCGTGACATACATCGCTCCTGATCTGCGAGTTTTTGGCCAAAAAAAGATTCCTGTCTGTCCACATGCGACTTAGTCTCCGTATCTAGCACCATGCAAATTCTGGCTCTTCCCAAAAATAAAAACCGTACTAAAAGGAAAACGTTTTGACACCATTCCCGACATTAAGAGGGCCACGACAGAGCAGCTGTAGGCCCTTTTGAAATAAGCCATCCAGAAATGCTTCCAAACATGGAATCAACGTTGGGATAAGCACATTACTAGCTACTTTGAAGAAGATTAATACAAATTGAATGTAAACTTATTACTTTGTTCGTAATAACACTATTCACTGTATTTTTTGATCATAACTCGTATACTTAAAAATTAAAATGTTCACACAAGCTAATGTGAAATTGTTATATGACAGCTAAGAGGAATTATGGCGACAGATTCCTCAGAGAACCGATCGGCTTGAGTTTACTTGAGTGACCCGATGACCGCATAAGTAAATTCTTTCGTAGTCGATTGTCCGCCGAGATCCTTTGTGCGGATTTTACCATTCTGCAACACTCTGCAAATAAAAGAGAGAATGTGAACAGTTTTAGAACCAATCAAATGACAATGATGGACTGTGTTCGATTCCCAGCTGAGCTACCATTTTCCGTTGTAATAATATTGACAGAATTGCATTTCAATTCTGTCGATCGAATACAATAACAAGACACACTCTTATACACGTTACATGCACACATAAATATAAACACTTGATAGTAGGGGTGGTTGTAAGAGATTTTCTAATGACAATATCTACAAGGCATATGTGAGACGTATTCTTGAGTATGGCTATCAGCTCTGGAACCCCTACTTATGCAAAGATGTAGATGTCCTGGAAAAGGTACAGCGAAGGGCAACCAAAATGCTAGTAGTTCTGAAAAATAGGAAATATGAAGATCGCTTGGAAAAACTTGGAATTACTCCCAAACAAAGATAACCAAGAGGAGACCTGATTGAGACATATTATATTCTAATACATTATTATGAAGTACCTGGGCTAGACAATATTTACAAATTCAAGGGCAACACAAATCTTCGAGGTCACAACATAAAACTCAATGGTACAAAATTTAAATCTAATTCTCTTAAGAATATTCTGCAAAATAGAGTGGTGGACATGTGGAGTAAATTACCATTTGAAGTGATTAGTGCAAGCTCTGTCAATCAATTTAAAAACAGACTCGATTTGTACCTAAAAACTTGTTAATATTCCCTATTGTTTATATATTGTTAATAATGTCTAGCTTTACAAGATCTGATGTGGACGTATCAGCAAAGCTGCCTGTCCAGAATAAATAATAATCATAACAATATACCCAACCGTTGTGAAATTTAATAATAAACAGTAGAAATAAGCAAAAGAAAACAAACTGTGAAACTTACAGTAGTATGGAATTAATGTGAATTCAAGTAATATCTTTCAATAATTCACTTATCGGCCATTAAAACCATACTTAAACACTATGAACTAAGATGGTCATTTTAACAATTATTTTAATAAGTATGATAATTCTCCATTAGCTTGAACATAAACTCAATGGCTTGAATAAGGGTTTTTGGTGGGGTTTGTTATACATGACATTCTTGCAGTTTTTAATGAATTATTAGTCTGAAAATCATACTCAAATTACTAGCTCTATCGATATTGGCTATCGTTGTTTCTGTCTCTCAAAGCCAGAACATAATAATATCCCTTAACCCTTTCAAACCTGCAGGTATGTCTATGTCCCAGATGACGTTAGACTATTGGGACACTATGTCCCATCAAAGTTTCTTTAGTGACGATCACCGTGTAATTACGAGTATTTCGTATAATTTAAAGCATACTGTAATCATCCCATCTGTAAACCAACAAAGTTAAGAAAAACTTTGGAAATATTTTTTCAGAATCCTTTACACTACTGCCCTTTAATATATGTATTGCCGGTTAGACAGGGTTAAATTTTAAATGAGATAAATTTCAGTATATAAGTCAGGTGAGTTTCCTTGCCATTGAAGTCATATAAGCTCCTGGTTTTAAAGCAATTCTTCATTATATTAGACTATGCCATGGACTAAATTTCCCTGAAAGATTTTAAAGAAGAAAGCTATTTCAACGACATTATGGTATTACAAAGTTAGAAATAGATACAATGAGTTTATTCAAACCAAATATTCTTTGGAAATTGAACAACTGAACCAAGTGGTCTTTTAATAAAAATTATATAAGATAATAAATAATTACTTCCAAAATAAATGGCCAGGCTTAATTCTCATAGAGAGTGTGAATTATACTTAACCATGTCTAAAATAAATGCATATAGAAAGGCATAGCATCCATGCTGCTTAACCCCTCAAATGAATGGCGATTAGCTCGGGTTGCCTACGGCAAAATGTATATAAATTTATATTTACATTTACATTTACATCTACATAGAGCGGGGTTTACTATAGAGCTATAGCATTACTATAGAGCGGATTACTATAAAGCGGCGCACATTTACATTTATATTTACATTTATATAAATTTATATACATTTTGTATCCATTTTGCCAAGGCATCCCTTAAGGGACGCCTCACATTTGAGGGGTTAAAATACAAAAACCATAAAAAACGCCCAAGCATTCCAGCATCCCAGATGCCAATACCTAGTTCGGGTGTCGCAAAATTAATGTTATGCTTTAAATTCTTAATGATAATATATATTTTTTTTCAGGATTTTGTAAAGACTTGGCGAATTTAAAATGGAACGATACACAATACAACAATGAACAAATATGTTTTTTTTTTTTTGAAAACCAACGGTAATTTTATTTTTATAACATAATATTTTGTAGTTAAATTTATTTTCCATTATTTTTATTATTTAATGATTATTTAGATTTTTTTATGATTATGTTGTTTATCTATACTTATTTTAATAAACTATAATATCTTTTCATAAAACAAAACTTTAAAAATTAAAATTCATATAAGTTTGGCGTTTTCCTTGGAACAGGCACTGCCTAGTTAGGAGTGACGCAAAATCATTATGTAAAAATAATTCCAAATATATTTTTTTGATAAATAAATAAATAATAAAAATATTTTTTTTATGCCTAACCTAACAGGGTGGAACAAAACAAATGTTATTCTTTGAATGGACTATAACTCTTTTATTTCAGGGTTTTTTATTTTTTTAAATACAGTATGTAAATGGGGAATATTTTTGGTTTCAATATGAGAAAATTATATCTCGCAAGTGGTGGCCATTTTGAGGAAAAGTTACGGATAATGTATTGGCAAGAGAACGAATATGCGAAGCAAAAATTGCCACTACTTGCGAGATATAATTTTTCATGTTTAAGCCAAAAATATTCCCCATTTATATACATCATCGTTATAGACCATTCAAACCATTACTTTGTTTAGCGCCTCCCTGTAGTTTGGAGGAAACTTGAGATTTTTTTATTACATCAGCATGTTTGGTATTTTGATTTTTGAACAGGATTCGACGGTGTTTTTTAGTCCGTTTCTTCCATTTCTTAAATAAGCATCAATCGTAAAATAATCAGGGTAACAATAAATAATTCCAATTAATCAGGAAAACACCATTATTCATATCGTAATTGTAATCAGTTGCATCCCTAGTAAGGACCAAACAGTACATTAAAATCTTACTTCTTGACAGCGTTCTTGATCATATCGGCGTAAACGTGCAGATTCACATGTTTGAGAAGACTAACTGAACAGAGCAGCATCGCAGTCGGATTGGCCACGTTCTTGCCAACGGCCTCAGAGAATGTATGCCTCGCACCCTGTCAATTATAAAGTACCAAAAATTAAACGCTTAAATGCCTTAAAAAATCTTGGGTATGGAAAGGTGGGTACAGCTGGGATGGCTCTTTGGAGTTGTCAACTACGTGAGGTCAGCTCACTGGTTTCACTTTCCAGTGCCTCGTGGTAGGGGGTTGAACTCTCATCGGCTCGTCGGTGGACAGTGGACTATCTTTGACCGCTAAGTCTTCACGTGCACTTCATGGCAGATAGAGTGACCTGATGTTGTTGCGGTGGTGGGTTTGCTCATTGGCTTGACACCTCTGGATGTCCCTGTATACTATCCTCTGTTTTAGAATTCCCATGCAGGACATGATATATGTATGTAAGTAAATAATTATTACAAGTAATTACAAGTAAAGTACTACAAATGATTCCAGAAGCTAAGGGAAAATCGGGTACCTCAATGAAATATACATTTTTGAATAGCTTATACCTTCTTGATAATGGTTGATTATGGGCAAAAATCGTTCAATACATGGGAAGGGGGTCAAATCGCTCTCATCAATTTTGTTTACACTAATAAACACTAAATTACATCAAGCGACCACAAATGGTACTAATGTAAAAAGATAGTTCGAAAGAGTACATACAAATGAGTATAGAGGGCGTTAAATTTTATATTATTATTTGAGGTTTCAATCAAATGTCATTAAGATAACGAAAGATGCATTGCATCAATGTATCAAATATAAAGAAGATAATCAAAAAATATCAGGATGAAAAGGTGAATAATTAAATATACTTTGTTATAAATACGTTTACTTTTTGTAGCGGCACTCGTGTTTTTTATTCCTTTTAATATATTTACTTGTTACTTACATACATATCAATGTCCTGCATGTGAATTCTAAAATAAAGTAAGTAAATAATTACTTACATACATATATCATGTCCTGTATGGGAAAAGATGCCATCGAGAGTTTCTTTCCCATGGATAGCCTTCTAAGGGTTAAAGGAAAATGGAACAAGAGAATATCTACTATATTTAGACAAAAGAGCCATAAGGTTTCCGATGCCTGCACTGTTATTTTATTTTTATATCTGTTATTTAGTTGCAACAAGACAAAAAAAAAGATGGAGTACCGGCTCGAAGACGACACTTTTCGCGCTGTAGCTTGCGCCGGCGACCACCCCAGCCCCCCCCACCAATCCAGAGGCCAGGTTATCCACGATGTTGCCGTACAAGTTGGGCATCACCATCACGTCGAACTGGTGGGGATTGGACACCATTTGCATCGTGCAGTTGTCGACGATCATCTTCTCGAACTCTATCTTGGGGTATAACTTCGCCATCTGAAAGAAGATCAAGAAATATTTTATCATTTCAAAAATTGGTAAACGTATAAAAAGGATAAAAATAAATTTATCCCATGAAGTTTGTAGCACTCGACATTTCGGCGATGTTGCAACCAGCGTTATTCAGGGTAGACTGGAAATGCTACAAACTTCATGCAGTAAATACGTTTTTATCCTATTTATAATGTCAAATAAATAAATAAATAAAATAAATAAATAAATAAATAAACAACCGCGATAGTCTTTGATTACAATAGGTAAACTGATCTAGATCCGTTACAAAAAATGAGAAAATGGTAGTGACTAAGCGCGCTACGATGCTAAGCCCGGACAATTTCATATTGACTATCGTTATGCGACACTGTCGCATTTAAGAAAGGATGCATTTTTTAATCCCGCCCCCGTCTCGCTCCCGCCAAGCACCGTCCCTCTTTGACGTTACCTCATTCTGCTCGCTTGGCCGTTGCCAGTGTGTGGCACCGTTCAGCGAGGACCGCCTCTCGTTCTCCTCTGGCTAACTTTACGTGTAGTGATTTGTGCGTGATGCGTTACATGGAGACTAGAACGGGTTCATCAATGGAGATGACGCTGTCGTATTCCATTCCCGCAGTGTCCGCAGTTGCTATTGCCGTCGTTGCCGTTTTCCCGGAGTGATGTAAGGTCTAAATACTTTTTACTGTAGGATCAAGATTTATTTTCATAAAAGTAGTCATAACGGTAATTCCAAACATTTTGGAGATACCTGTGAAAAACTGAAGAAAGGGACATTTCAACCTCTCCGTGAACCTCTCCCCCCCCCCCCGCGGCTTAACCCCCAACCTCCGGGACTTTCAGTATGTTCATCGTGACAACTTAAAGAATAACTGGAACCGATTTTCAAAACTATATGAATTATTTGGGCTGATTTTCCAGTTTTGGGCTAATTTGCTTGGATTGTAACAAAAATCCAAATTTGCGTGGCATGTTATGCTTCAGGAACCTGTTGCACGCATTGCAACATGCTTCGCGTGTATTTCTCGTGTTTTTTTATTTTTCTTACTCAATTTTTGAGTTGTTTCATAAGCATTGTTCCGCCTCTACCAGCATTTCTCCAAAACGCATAAAAGCTATGACTTTTGAGCTGTCAAATTAGAAATAGCCGTATCGCACGGCCCAATAAACAATGACCCTCTTGGTGTCCTTGCCGTAACAATAAAACAGGTTTAAAAAAAATATCAAGTTCGAAAGAACATTTTAATAAATGTAATAAATATTACAAAAGTATTACAATTTTATTGTGAACATGAGTTGTCATGAGTTTTTTTTTTAATCTCCTAAAGTTTGTTTAACGACAGGCAACTTCCGGCCTGTCAAATTGGTTCCATGATGGAAGAGGTCACTTTTTGCTCACTCGCGTTGGGAGACGGAGAACCTGGTGAAAACCAGTGCGGCAAACGCCGCACTAGGAGTGCGGCGTTTTTTGTGAACAAGGTTATATTTTTTGGTAAGCGTTTAATTCTTTTGGGGTTTCAATTCGTGAAAGTAATGGTGGTTTTTTTCCTTTTCATCACAGCGTGGGTTTTGCTGTGTCACCTTTTATTTCCGAATGTAAAACAAACCTCACGAATCGGCCAACCGTGCCCGGATTTTTTCTCGCCTGGATATTCAATAATTGAACCTAAATAAGTACAAAATGTCACCGTAGTCGGAAGAGGAGATTGATGGAAGGAACTACACGAATAAAGGACCTTTGTTTTATAACTCATAAATTTGTAGTTTTATTTTAAATTTGCGAAGGTTTATTCTCCTCTTTGCCAAATTTAGTGCCAAACCAAATTCTTTCCCCGACCCTGTGGTTGTTTTTTTATTTTTCGGTCATCACCTAACCTCATATGGTTTTTTTCTTTTTCGCGTTTTGAATAAATGCGATGGCGCTCTTGTTTTTTTTGTTTTGGAATAACGTGTTGTGATCTCTAATCGCACGTTATAGGATTACAATGATTTTAACACCAAGTGATGTAATATTCAGGAGCTTTAGAATTACATAACTATTTGCTATAGTAGGCTAGGTCCCAGATACGCCAATCTTCCTTTTTATTTTTCCATTATTGCACACACCAATATATCTGAGCAATAAAAACCACCGAATACTGATTTGGAAAAAGGAATAACATACCTTTAAATGAAATTTATTTCATTTTGAAATTATAACTTAAACCGATGTTATCAAAGTGAAAAAACAACAACTGGAGCTGTCAACTACAACGGGTGAACCCGTCACCTCAGGAAGTTATAACAATGTTATATCGTTCTGTCTCCCGTGAGGTGAGCGTAGAAGACTTGGGACAAAAACAGTCCACTATCTAGTTTCACCACTCGCCCGTAAGAAGCAAACGCCTTACCGCGAGATAACCAACCAGGTTAATCACTTAGCGGGCCGACACTCGCACCCTTACTTACAGTTGCAACCGATTACTCCGGTCTCCCGACTGGTTGCAGGTTCAAGGTCGCTTGCGCGGCGGTGATTCGGTGCCTACCAAATCTATCGCGGACTACGGCATCCTTTGCCTGGCTGTTCACCCGGTATCGGGTAGCCGATTGGTCGTTTCAAGAGCAGTTGCCATACGGTTAACAACTATCCCCGCTCTATAGGAAACGATACTGTTTCCAGATTCCTCCGGCTATCAATCAGAATGCACCCTCGATTGTCTGACGCTGCACGGTGCACAAACCGTCCAGGAGCGCTCGCAGGCCAGAGTCCTACCCGGGCTCGCACTTCTGCGTGGAGGCTGCCGGATGGGTGTTGACCCGTGAGTTTGGCCGACCCTAAACACATGGGTCTCAGTGACCTAACTGCAACAGGGCCCATTAGCTCCTAGTGTGAAAAAACAGCAATTAGATAAGAATATACTTTATACATACCTCTTCACAACTCCTCAAGAACAGGCCATCACCGAGCTTCATAATGTTGGCCTTGTGAACAGCGGTCACCCTCTTTCTGCCCAGTTTGGTGGCGTGGTCAAATGCGAATTTGGCAATGCGCTGAGATTTTGTAGCGGTTACGATCTTCAAGCACTCCACCACTCCTGTAAATGATGAAGTAACGTTTAATTTTAATGTAATTCTATTCTCCTCTGTTTATTCTGGGTACGAGTAGTGTAAATAGAACTACCAGTGTGGTAACGCTTTTGATCCATTGGATATCTCTCCAATGCCAATCATCGATTCAGGGTTGTTTCCTTCCTGCGAGCAGTAGTATACCTACTTAAAATTATAAATATGTTCGATAGTTTAAACAAGTCGCCGATTTGAAACACAAAAATTAAACCATTTACAAGGAACACACTTACTGGGTGCGGATTCTCTCTTGTGCTTCTCGCTCTTTAGTTGAGAGAAGACTAGAGAGAACCATCAGAGGAAAAAGAAAGGGAGATATTCAGAGATGAAAAGGCAAACCTGGTACTATCTCGTGCTCCAGAGCAGAGTACTCCCCCTCTGTCTGCTCCCTGATGATGATGCAGTCAACGTTCTGGTGGCGGCTCTTCACTCCTGGCAAAGATTTGACGTGCACCACATTTGCAAACAGGTCCAGACTGTTCCTCAGTTTCATGTTGAGTGTTTGCAGTTCGCCCGTGTGCGAGAAATCCGGTGTTGCCAGGATGCCCTAGGTTAATAAATAAGTTTAGGTGGCAGCAGCAGTCATAAACAGGTATTTATTAGGAGACCCCTGATTTTCACATTTATTTTTAGGTTATTTAAATGAAGTAAATGGTGAGGATTGAAGTGTTAAAGGAATTTAAAATTTGCATTTTTGGCTATATTTGCATGTATTTTTTGAACTAGCTGTGATGCCGTTGTTGTTGCTGATCGTTGACTGCCGATTTTCTGACAATTTTCTGTCAAAGTTTGGAATAATTTTTCAATTTAATGGTTGAACTTCTCGGCATCTCATTGCCCAATCGGAACCGAGACAACGCTATTCGACAGGAAATTTTGTGAGCTTTCAGAATACCACCTTTAAGTTTCACTGTTTTCGAAATATTTGCAAAAAAATGAAAAGTCGGTCATCTAAATCTTGCTTAACCTTCTTAGACCTAGCGTCACCTATAGGTGACATAAAACTGGGTTCAAATGTTATAATGTTCTTGTGTAGTAGCTTACTGAAGTAAGTAGTGATAGATGGCGCTTGATACCGGATAATTTTGTCATCCTGCAAGTGGCGTGGTTTTTTTACTGACAGTTGCCAAATGGCCGGCCGCACGAGAAGGAGTTTTGCAGGCGTATTTTAAGCTTTAATTCCGTTTTTTATGATTTCCGGCTATATTCTTAAAAATAGATATAAGAGGAGGTACCCAAAAGTAACCGGAATTTCGTTTAAAAAAGGAGTATTTTATTAATTTTTATCTTCAATATACTCTCCATTTAACTTTATCCTCCTGAGTTCCAGAGACACTTTTTTAGATTTCAGTACACTCATTAAAGATGACTTATTATGTGAAATATTTTTCATATAATACACTCATTAAAGATGACTTATTATGTGAAATAGTTTAAAAAATCGTGCACTGGAAAGTCTGACCGCAGACAGACCGCAGAATTATTTTTTTCTTACGTACCTACTATGTATAGTACAAATGTACTCAAGAGAATATACACTTATATAATCGATAATTCCATTCCTAGTAACATTGTTCGAAGTCGTTTGTTTGAATGGCTGCGAGTTCCTGCGTCGATTTTTCATTCACCTCTTCAAAATCATTAAAACGATGTTCCCTCATGTCTCTTTTCATTCGTGGAAACAAAGAAAAGTCGCACAGAGCAAGATCAGGTGAGTGAGGGGCGTGAGGCAAAGGAGTCATGCTGTTTTAGCCAAAAACTGTCAAACTGATAAGGCTGTGTAAGCGGATGCATTGTCATGGTAGAAAAACAAGTCCCCCGTTTGCCATAAATTGGGCGTCTTTCATCGTACACTGTTACGCAGTCTCATGAGAACCTCTAAATAGAATGCCTGATAAACTGCCTGTCTTGGTAGTAAGCAAATTTTCACAGCCGCACTCTATTCACTTAAGTCCAACTTTACACAAAACGACGAGCAAACAAAAAGGGTTTTCCAAAACAATGCACTGTAAGAAGACACAACCTTATTCGGCGAAAGCAACAAGTATATTGAACGCAGAACGAGTTGCTTCAAGCGATATGTACTGCACGAATGTGTACTAGGCAAGCCCCTCACATCTCTGCCATTCCGGTTACTTTTGGGTATTTCCTCTGTCTCGAAATGTATATGTTGCTTTTCTTTATTTAATTTACATCCTAAGTTTCAGTGTTGCCTATAGATGACAAGCCGAAAACCACATGCTTTCAGTAAACACTCTGAAAATTTTTCTCAATTTGCTTTAGTTCATAACAAAACTTTCACAAAATTAATAATTTTGAACTTGAAAGAAAAGAACTTTCCTTGCAGATTATTGTACATACATAATAGTTACAAACAAACATTAATGGTGGGTAGGTGAAAAATATAGCTCTAGCCATATATTTATGCGAGCATATCCAATGTGAGGTGAAATCGCACAATCAACAAGTCAACATACCGAGAGAACAGTAGAAGCACTCTCAAGCGACAGGGGATTGCGGGGAAGGTGCGAGGGAAGTGGGCAGAGGGATTATGTCTCGACGAACGCGTTTGGTTAGTGTTACGCGCTTGTGAAGGTTGACAAATTTCTCAAAACGGTTGAACATCTGCATTGACGGAGTAGTGGGCATGTGGCGGACATATGCGACCCCTTCGACTAGTGACGTAGCTTGCTTCGTTTTCAATTTTGCCCTAAGAGACGCTACTGTCTGGTATACTGTGTATACAGTCTGCATCTGGCTGTGCTATATGTTACTAGTAGGAAACTTTGTGGTATATTCTATAGTGGAATGAGTACCTTAATGCATATTCTGTTCTTGGCGATGGAATTGACGACATCTTCAAGAGGAGCACTCAAGGTGGGATTCACTTCCGAGAAGAAAAAACTTTCAAAATCTACTGGAACTCCAGCTGCCTGCAAAGAGAATATTAAAATAATTATCAAGCACATCGCTCAGAAATCTATAAATCCCATGCATGTTCCAACTTTTATGGAGGATAAGGTCTCCATGCTAGGAAAGCATGGTCTCTCACTGCGATCTAGTCAGAATAACATCATTGCATCCCTAGTCATAATACAGGATGTCTATAAAAGAATGTCCCAGTTATAATTTTTAATAGCATCAACTATACGTGTTGTAGTGTTGGTTTAAGGTCACAATTAAAGAGTAACTCAAACAGTTTTAATTAGACACATGCGCGAGTAGTGCTTTGTTGTTTTCTCGCTTGCAGCGCCACATACACAAAATGCCGGCTCCTCAGCGTAGAGCGTTTTGTGTTCTGCAATTCGCTAAAAATCAATCCGTTATTTCAGTTCATAAAGTTTAATTCGAATTGCCTATACCATCGGCGGGTGTTTTTTTTGCCACATGGGGGATCACAAAACAAAACCCACGCAAGCCATTGTTATATATTAGTACTAGCTGACCCGGCGAACTTCGTACCATATATAATAATACAATGAATACAAAATAAATATTAAGTTCACTACTTTACTAAGATAAAAACACAAAAAGAAATATAAAAATTTAAAAATTAAGCATATCAATTGCGTGTCAGCAAGACATGATTGAATTAAACTATTTACATATTGTGCAGTATGGGATGTACTCGGTTTAATTCTCTCCATTGAAGCACCTTGTGATATACGACATTTTTTGTTTTTTTATCAGGCGCAAGAACAAATAAAGCAGATGATTTGCCGACACGTGAACATGCCACGTACAACTGACCATGAGAAAAACACGGATTTACATTTTGTATGGGAAAATGTTTTTTCTTTTATTTTATTTTTTTATCAATTTTTCAATTTTCGTTTTTAATAGTTATTCTGCTATTCAAGACGGAGACAAATACTACAAATCAAAAACCATGAAAATCAGTCGAGCCGTTCTCGAGTTATAAGTGATCGAACAAACCCGACTTTGTTTTATTTATATTAATATATAACGGTGGCTACAAACAAATTTTCAATGGTTAAAAACATGCCCTCGTCAGTTTCATTGTCATGACTGGTTTTCTAAGGGTTAAGGACAATTGAGGAGCCACTTAATAAACTCGCTAGTTGCTAACAGTCTAAAACAATATGCACATTACCTCAAACACTTCTTGAACGGCGTAAACTAACTCTGGTCCGACGCCGTCGCCTGGAATCAGGGTGCATTTTGTACGGCCGCCTTGCCCTTGCGCTTTCTTTTGCTATATCAAATAAAAAACATACTGTTATTTCGTTTTGGTTTGACTTGAAATAGATGCAACTTCTCAGGCAGCACTTCCATTATCGAGAGAATTCAAGAAAATCTCAAAAATGTTACAATGTGCGTCTTCTTCATTTCTAGTGGGGTGCCCATGTCATACATGAGATTAACAATCGTAGGAGAAAGTCAGAAAGAAAGAAATTATTTATTTGGTATACTTGTTTACAATGGCTCACTTCAGCTCGCTAACTGCTTTATTGTTTTTTAATTAGTCCAAAATGACAACATTGGGCTCCATCGCGTTTCTCTTAAAATAAAATCGGAAATTAATTCAAGTGAACGAGACAGAGCAGTACGTCAGAGCCCAATGTGAAATGAACGGTTGTCACTTTTCCGCATTAAAACTACCCACCTTAGATAAAGCAGCTAAATCTAAGACCGAACAAAATGTGTTCAAACTTATTCGGGAGTCTATAGGTTCGACAGGTAGCTTTGGTCCAGGAAAATCAACGATAGTTCATTTTATAGTCCGTTTAACGTATTGCTCTGTCTCGTTCGGTTGAACTAAGTAAGTTCATATTTTAGTTCACAAAGAAACGCAATCGTGTGTTGCAATTTGTGTTGAAAATTCATTGAAAAAAAATCTAGTCTAGCCACTCTGCAATGTTTTATCTGAGGATACTGGAGCTTTTACAGTTTATTATTTAATAGGTTACTAGGAAAGAAAAGAGACAGTAGTGTTCCTGTTCCAAAAATAGCAGTGCATTTATATAACAATAATTTACACACCCTCACATCTCTGACAATATAAATTACCTATATGTATACAAGAGTGAATTCAGATTTTAATTTTTATTACATATTATATTGTACTTGGATTTATTTTATATATATTTTCGGCTATTTTTATTATTTATTGGTTATTTTGATATTTTTTTTACGTATACTGTATATATAAATAAACACAACGAGCTGCCGTGGACTGTCTACCGGAGATCCTAATATTTATATATAAATTTATTTTATAGAGGGAGGAACTGTGGGCCCGGACTATTGACTGGCTGTGGTAGGTTGAGGACAGCTGGGTTTAAAGGGTGCTATCAAGCACTTGTTGACACACGCCACTGAGACGCTAATTATCTCGCGAATAACCGCAAGGACTTTGGTGGGCGGTGTAAACTCATGGCGGGACATGTATCGACCCTAATCTAAAGCCTACTTACCAGCCAGCTAAAAAATGCCTAACTATGCAAGGACTATTGTCTAAAAGGTGACATAAACTATCCTCTGAAAAGCCCCAGCTAGCAAGATTGCTGTCGTCTGAAAGTGAATGATAAATAGCATTTAAATAAGACTTCCGCATCTCTAAAGTCCAATCATACAACATTATCTTTGGGCGCATCGGAGAGGAAATGCAAAAGTCACCAACTGTTGTCCAGTCATTCTGACACTGGAGTCCAACGGCATGAGCTATACTGTTGCTGTCATGATCTCCTCACAAGAGTGCCTTCTTCAGATCCACATCGCTCATGGTCGTACTGCTGTAGTTATCTAGTGCTTTTTTTTAATGCACCGGTAACATACATATTTATGAGTTTGCATTTAAAATTTCATTAACATTGGTTGAGATTTGACAGAGTAATGCACTTTATTCAAGGTTATGGTTTTAGCATGCCCTTGATAGCCATGAAGATGGAACGTATTTTCGTGCAATGATTTTGTACGATTTTAAAGTGGGCCTAAGTGTAATTGACTGACAAAATTGAGTTGTATCAGCAATTCAGGATCTTGCTCCTTGCGGAGCAACAGCTTTTCATTGGTTTTCCCAATTCTAATGCAATCAGCTTTCATAGAATGATAATGACAAAATTGGACACTCAGCGACTTCAGTCATTGCAAAGCCCATCGAAGCTGCGAAGAAAATACTGGCTAAAGATTTGAAATCTACTTATAAGCTGATACAAAAATTTCAGGATTTCACCACGAGTCATTAATGAAATCTTACATCAACACAATCACATCAGACAGCTTTGCTTTCGTTGGGTCCCCCCCGTTCGCTCACAAGTCAGAAACAGACTTGAGTAACGTGATGCAAAGAAATTACCACTAAATTTAAGAATGGGGAAAGCCGGAATATTTCGATGTTGTCTAGGAAGATGAGACCTGAGTCTATCAATTAGACATATAAACAATACCGCAGTCGACAGTTTGGGTGTTTCCAAACGAGGATTCTTCAAAAAAAGTTAAATTTGGAAGCAGCATTGGCAAGACAATGGTGGAAACATTTTTTTCAGCAAATGGCCATTGCCAGCATTTGAACATTTGCCGTCAGTTTTGACAGTTTTGTCAAAAGGTTATAAATAATCAATGCCAAGTGGTTCAGTGAAGTCTGCTTGCCATTTGACTGAACAAGTTGAAACTAGAACATCCACGCCACAGCATATTTTGAGAGAACAGTAGATGCACTCTCAAGCGATAGGGGATTACGGGGATAGCGCGCGAGGGAAGTGAGCAGAGGAGTATGTCTCGACAAACGCCTTTGGTTTTGAGAAATTCGCCGATAAAGGTCGACGAATTTCTCAAAACATTTGAACATCTATATTGGCGGAGTAGTAGACACGTGGAGGTCATATGCGAGCCCTTGGACTCGTGACGTAGCTCGCCTCGTTTTCAATTTTGTTCTAAGAGATGCTACTGTCTGGTATACTGTGTCCACAGTCTGGATTGAAAGGGCTCCTTTTCCACCATGACAATGCATCGCCTCACAAAGCCATACTCTCCAATGATTTTTTTGATGATCACAGAAATTTAAAAGCTATCGCATCCGCGTTACAGCCCAGACTTGGCTCCGTATGACTTTTCCCTTTTCCTAAAAAACAAACTTGGACTTCGAGGAACTCACTTTAACAGCCATGACGATGCCAGAAATGCTTTTGTGTCTGCTTTGGATGTTTTCCCGAAGAAGAATTCCACGAGTGTTTTAAATTTTAGTTTATGCGACTGAACTCGTGTATAGAAGCTGATATAGAGTACATATTTCAAAACGTTGTAATTAAAATATAACAAAAATCATAAATATATCTCCTTTTCTATTGACCTTCATACCAAATTGAATATATGTTAACAAACCTTCTATGTATATACCTATTTTATTTTAAAAAACTAGCAGAAGAGCTTTCGCCTGCAACCCTCGGAGATAGGCTTTTGGCCTTCACGATCTGGCTTTTTCCTTCAGCACTCCTCTGCCTAGTTTAAACGTTATTATAATGTGAGACATGCAGTGCAAGCAAACATTGTGTTATTTGTGATTATTTTCCTTTTACCTAGATTTAATCTATTGAATAACACATTCAATTTAATTGTATTAGGATACACAATTTTACTAATTTCATCGTTTTTTAACCTATCCTATTGCAATCTGAATTTCTTTTGTGTTAATGGGCAGTAGATAAAGATCTCTTGATGAAATAGAACATAAATGACTAAGTCAACATCCACCCCCGCTGCTTAGGAAACAGTATATTTCCATAGTCTCCCGACTCCTTCGGTATTGTGTACTCTGACTAATTACTGAAGGAGTCGAGAGACTATGGAAATATACTCTTTCCTAAGCAGCGGGAGTCGATGTTGACCTGTCGTCAAACACTCTTGAAATAACCAATTGGCTACCTGATCCTGAATTCAGAGCCGGGCAAAAAATGCCAATGGTCCGCGATAGATTCAAACAGAATCACCGCTGAAAATACGGGAGGTAGAGGTTGCACAAGCGACTTTGAACCCGTAATCAGTCGGGAGGTTGGAGGTATCCTGATGGTTAACTCCAGACTGCGATATCCTTCCAAAACTTGTAGTCAGGGGGCGAGGCTGCCCGCTGGTTACTTTTCCCGGTGCCTTGCGGTAAGTCGTTGGCCTCTGATGGGCATGTTGGCTTAGCTAGACGGTAGGTTTGTAATCGTCTCTAAGTCTTCTACGCTCACCTCATGGGAGATAGAACGATCATTATTGTTAAAACTTCCTGAGGTGACGGGTTCGCCCCTTGTAGTTGACACCTCTAAGTTGACTGACTAAGTACACATTTATAATGGTGCAATTTTCATCAAATTGCCGAAAGTAGTAAGATCCTTCAAAATCATTGACTATTGTAAGAACCGGATGAAAATAAGTAATAATTCGTATGTACTTCCTGTTTATTTTTTTATTAAAAAAAAATACTTTAGGAATTAATTATGTAAAAAAGTTTATTTAAAAATTAAACTGTTTTGATTTTTTTTTTACTTACTGGATTTTGTTATATTTTTTTTGCTGACTGGCTTTGAAATTCCCAGGCTGATTTCTAGTCCAAGTTTGACATTGTGACAGGTTGATGAAGAAGTGATTAGATGTATGAACTAAATATACCAAACCATTAAACGCTTACATACATAGACATTTAGATAGATATGATCGCTCAATTAGTCTTACTATTATTATATCACGTCCCATCCTATGTTCATCTCATCATGCAAAAGGTTATGTAAAACTATTTTTTTATATGTTCTTAAGATCTGTGCCAATAGTAAGAAACCAAAGTTGCATCTACAAAGAACCTGTGCGAGCTCAAAAAAAGCGAAATTTTTTGACTAGCTTTGGTTTTTGATGTATATCTTCTAGCTTAGGCGTAAAAAAATAATAAAAAAAATGTTTGATTCATTATTAAGTTTGGGAGAAAATATAATGACTGTATTTCCACCCTCTGATAGAATGACAGGAAGCAGAAATGATGAATTTGCTAATGAATAATATGATAAGCAGTCATATTATTCATTAGGGCTAGGGGAGATAGGGCTTGATTGCGTTTCATTGTGAACTAATATCGGAAAATAGCTCATGCGAACGACACAGAGCAGTGGGTTAGAGCGGCATTTAAAATGAACGATCTTATCTTTTCCCATCATAAAACCATCTGGACTAGTTTGAAAACCCATCATCCAGTCTTTGATTACGCCACTTTATGTTCGATTGATAGTTTTGTGCTGGAAAAGTAACAGCCTTTCATTTTAGATTCCGCTCTAACCTATTGCACTGTCTCGTTGGCATGAACTAATTCCAATTTTAGTCACAAAGAAATGGAATCGGGCCAATAGTATGTTTTATTTTGGTACATTCCTTACAATATACCTACTTACAAGAATTTTGGTTTACCAAGAATCGCCTTATGTGTAGCAAAATTTTATAAAAAAATGAGTTTGATAAATTATTAGCATTATATAACCTATTTGACCATGTTAAAAATATAACGACTATGACTATTTAGATAAAAGAATGATAATGATAATTTAAACAATGAGTTTAGTAACGATAATTTAAACAATGACGTAACTATTGTTGATATTCTGGCATAAAGTTAAAAAGTCATTTAACCTAATAAAGAAATAAGAGAAAAGCAGTTTAACCAAAAATTAGTTCATCAAAATATTCAAAGCCTCGAAGACTATCGTGGTTGTTTGACATTATAAATAGGATAGAAACGAATTTACCGCGTGAAATTTGTAGCACCCGACGTTTCGGTGACGTTGCAGCCGCCGTTTTCCAGGGTAGACTGAAAGAGCTGTCAATCCGTTGTTTTGCGGGTAGGCCGCATACCGCTACCGCCACTGCGTAGGTTAGAGCGATGGTGGGGGCCGGACTCGGAGCGCGCGAATTTCGAAAATAAATCTTGTCCACAACACTCACTGTATCCTGTCTTACATTTTTGCGTTTAGCGTTCGTCGGCGGGAACATTTTAAGAAGAGGGTTCCACGTAGAAGAGAGTTTATAACCGATGTCTCTATTGAAGTTCGGGGTTCTTCTTATTTCAATGGCTTCCCAGATCATGCGGGGAAAGTATAATTGTTCCTTGGATAGCACAATGGGATTTTGAAACTGCATCCAGTGGTTACTTCCGCTATCCAATATATGTTCGCAGATCACCGATTTTTCTCGCTGAACGTTTTTAACAGCTTCAGCTTCAGTCAGTCGCGTGGCTATGGGCCGTTTCGTTTGTCCAACGTAGGCTAGACCGCAACTGCATTCGACTTTATACACACCCGGGGTTTGCCGTGGTATTACATCCTTTACAGGCCTCAAAAATCGAGCTATATTTTGGGTCGGCTTAAAGATCGTTTTTATATCGAATCTGTTTAGCATCTTACTTATTCGATCGAGTCTACCCTGGACAACGGCTGCTGCAACGTCACCGAAACGTCGGGTGCTACAATTTTCACGCGGTAAAGTCGTTTCTATCCTATTAATAATTCAAAGCCTCCTCGCAAATTACTTGAAATAGTTTCTTTTTGGAGAAACTGGATAATATAATCTTGAACTTGTCAGAAACGATAGCAGAATAGAGAAATTTGACCAAATATCCAAGAAGAAGAATTTAATTATATGCGGCATACCAGATAATGAAACCTATAAATTTTTTATATCTACATTTTGCCACTTGATTCAGAAGCAAATAATTATCTTAATAAACGGGGACCATATTGCGTATATTACGAGACTGGGTAATAATAATAGCCAGAGGCCAATTATGGTAAAATTTGTTCATTTCAGCGTGAAACTAAATATTCCTAAGGACAGTAAAAGACTAAAAGGATCAGAAATCCATAAATCAGAAGATTATACTAATAACCAACAAGAAGAAAGGCGAGAATTGAACTATCTTGCGAAATAAAGATCCCCACCATTTATGACATACTTAACCACGAAAGCCTGTGTGAGTCCCATAGATATTAAGAAAAGTACCAAACTCAATCCCACATACTTTCCCCCAACAAAAGGCACGCATCAATTTATACCCATAAATCTGTATAGACAACTTCACAATTTCAAGGAAAAACACAAAACTTATTTATTTATTTAAATAAATGAACAGGATTACACTAACTTTGCGGAAAAAACATATAATTTTACAAGAACAAACGCCGATTATTATATTTACATAAAATAATGAAAAAACTGACTCATATTTAACGTGAAAAAAAATTAACAATAATAATAAAACATTAATGAAAGGGATTAGACTCTGTATTATATACATCTATGTGTGTGTGTGTGTGAGAGAGAGAGAGAAAGATGAGTGTTTGAGTGTGTGTGAGAGAGAGAGAGGGAGAATAAATGTGTGAGAGTATGTGAGTGAGTGTTTAATTGTTAATTTTGGGGTGCGACAGCGAGGCTATATAATATAAATGAGAGACAGAGAGAGAAACGATTTCTTTTATTATTTGATTTCTTGTGTGGGGCTTTTCTAAGGTCTTTATGAGCCTTGTAACACTGCGACCATTGCTGATCTATTGTGTTTGCCACCTGCCATAGTTCTGCGCTAAGCCTCGTATCATTTAAGAACCGCGACAGGCTTTTGGCGCCAGATTTTTTAACCTCCTCAGGTTGGAGGTAGTGACCACCCAAGTGGGTGTATCTTTTACGCATCGGCGGGCCACGCTCGCACATAAGGTGCAGGGGAGTTTCCTCTGCCTCTTGGCGGAACCTGCACATTTTCATGTCCCGAAGCTTAAGGTTGTAGAGAGATGAATAGATAGACTGTTATTTCATTTATTCTATCACTATTTCAGTAACCTTTCGCGGAAAGTTATTTCTGCAATGTAAACAATTTGCTGATTTTTGAGGTCTTTCACAGGTCTTTCGAAGCCGCAAACTTGGGCTCCTACTACTGGCATAGATCCTATAACAACAAATTAAAGAAATAGAACTACACGACCTTTTGCAAGGTAAAGTCTTCTTGGTGTACAAATTGACTGGCCTATTAGTGAATGACAACCATGCAATCAAAGTGACGATGTTTCCGAGTGTCAAGTTTTAAACCAAAGTTCGTTATAACAGGGTCTGGATCAATAGGGTTTTACCATAGAGACAATCAGCAATAAGGAAGTATATGGAAAATGGCCATTCCCCTTATATTACCCGATGTGAGCTGGTTGCAAATTGAATATAAGGACACACGACAAACCCCGAATGGAGTACCAAGTATGGGTATTATACAACTGGTTAACAATCCCCAGCAACAACCCTATTATTAGAGTGTTAACTTCTTTATTCCTCCCTGACTCCGCAATGTCCATTTTAGGGATGCAAAGATTATTGATTTGATTATTGACTGATTATTTGGAAAAATAATTGCCGATTCTGACCCCAATTATTGTCACAGTTCTGATACAATTCATTCACCCAGCATAAAACTATGAAACTATGACCGTTGCATAGTTTTGCATATTAAGATTTCAAAAAAATAGTTTAAAATTTAAATTAAATGTGTCAGTTTGCACGACGACATATAACATACAGCAAAGCCATATACAGACCTTTCAGGTCTAGTTGGTCATGTGTTATGTCTATTAATTGTATTGTAATCATAATCAGTTGCAACCCTATTTATTTAATTATTTTTAGGTACTACTTTTTTTTCGAGATCAAAATTCGGCAAAGCATTTTAGAAGATAAGGTCAAACCACCATTGCCCACATCTGCCAAAAATGTTTTTATTAGCACCAAACAAGCAAAGACCCAGCATTCAACAGAGGAAAGATACACACAATGCAACATGAAAATGCAAGACATGAAGGTTCAATTACAAACCTGCCGCCTGTAAGTAAATCGGAATGTAAACAATTAATAAAAACAGTATATTAGTACGTAAACAGAAAATGTTAGCAAGCTCACCGGAAAAGTGTTAAGTAAATCGGGTAATACATCAGGCGTTACCGAAGTACGTACGTCTTTCTGCAACTCTACAATACCAGCGTGAATAGTCCTCTTCTCCACTTTTTGGGTGCTCTGTAAAATACGCCAAAAGAGAAATGTTAACGCTCGGTCTAGTTACCTAACTTTAATCTTGGAAAATTATTATTACTATTATTTATTGTGCACAGGAAAATTATTATTACCATTATTTATTAATAAGTCTGGATCAGATCTTGTAAAGCTAGCCATAAACAGTAGGTATTAAAAGTTTTTAGGTACAAATCGAGTCTGTTTTTACACAACTGCCCAAAAAAAAGGAGTGTAATTTCAAATTTTTCAAATTATTTATTGAGTTCAAATTATGAGTACATTCAATATACAAAAATCTTAACCTAACTAGGCAGCCACCTATTCCAAGGTAGACAATTTATTTTAATTAACCTAAGAAATCTATAATTTTATATTTATATAAATAAACAAAACCATACTCAATGTAACAGAAATATCTTAATTACCTAATAAAAATTTGTAAGAAAATGTCATGAAAATTGTCAATATTAATTTATTTTAAAACATGATAATAATTAATATATATTTATATATTTACTAGCTGCGCCCAGCGGTTTCACCCGCGTGGTGATAGAAAATTGTGATAATGATGATAGAAAACCATATATCTTTATAAATTATAGCCTATGTGTTATTCTGATGTGTAAGCTATATTATTGTAAAGTTTCATCAAAATCCATTCAGTAGTTTTTGCGTGAAAGAGTAACAAACATCCATACATACATACAAACTTTCGCGTTTATAATATTAGTAGGATAGTAGGATAGAATTTAAATTTCGAATGTCAATTTCTTAGATTTTTTCCTACTTACTTGACAGTTATCGTTATATTTTAGATAATTCACACTATATCTTTATAAATTATAGCCTATGTGTTATTCTGATGTGTAAGCTATATTATTGTAAAGTTTCATCAAAATCCATTCAGTAGTTTTTGCGTGAAAGAGTAACAAACATCCATACATACATACAAACTTTCGCGTTTATAATATTAGTAGGATTAGTAGGATAGTAGGATAGAATTTAAATTTCGAATGTCAATTTCTTAGATTTTTTTCCTACTTACTTGACAGTTATCATTATATTTTAGATAATTCACACTATATCTTTTTAAATTATAGCCTATGTGTTATTCTGATGTGTAAGCTATATTATTGTAGTTTCATCAAAATCCATTCAGTAGTTTTTGCGTTAAAGAGTAACAAACATCCATACATACATACAAACTTTCGCGTTTATAATATTAGTAGGATTAATAAGTATTAATATGTATTAATAATATACATTTAGAAATCATCAATTTATATTACTACATAAACTATTATGTTTTTATTATAAAGATTCAATTATTTAATAAGGTGTTCAATATCTGCATTTGTACAATTTAAGAGGTAGGCACTCAAACTATTTTTAAATGTTTGTAATGTGTTCAGGGTTTATCTATGTATGTTTTCCGTTCCTTTATTCCACCATAACTTTTAAACGCTTGGACCGATTTAGAAGTGTGTGCGGTATTGTCTAAATCGTTATATCATCCCGAGTGTCAGCGATGACCCCCAGTGCATTGGAGGCGGAATGCAAAAGTCCCCAATTGTTGTCCAATCATTCTGGCATTAAAGGCCAATAGCATGAGCCATACTGTTGCTGTCGTAATCTCCCCGCAAGAGAGACTTCTTCAAGGCCACATCGCTCATGGTTGTATTGACCAGTGCCATTCTGGCTGATTCCAGTAAGAAACTTTTTGTGGAAGTCTATGCGGGCTTGTAGATCATTTGAATCACTACGGCCACTTATTACGTGCTTTGATATTGCCGGACCTTTGAAATTGCACAGAATCTAATTTTTGGTTATTCTGGAGTTGGCGTAGAGCAGAGAGGGCAGTTTTTGCGCTAGCCCAAAATTTTGTTTGGACCTGAAGAGAGTCGAGGGGTCACCTGGTTTGGCAAAGGACAACCAGGACTTTAAACTAGCTGTCACCAGCGCATCTAGACGAGACAGTTGAGTTTTGGTGAAATCGTAAATAGGAAAGGGTTCGTTAGCCCAGGTACATCGTAATAATTTTCGACAATTTTATATATCTCTATCAGTTTCCCTCTCTGTCTTTTTACTTTGAGAATAGTGAGTCCAAGTAATTCCAAGCGATCTTCATAATTCCTATTCTTCAGACCCACTGGCATTTTGGTTACCCATCGCTGCACCTTTTCCGGGACATCTACATCTTTGCATAATTAGGGGTTCCAGAGCCATACTCAAGAATAGGTTTCACATATGTCTTGTAGATTTTTATAAACACCTTTATTGACAGATGTTGAAAAGCCTTCCTCATCAGATAGAGTAGAGTTGGCGCTTTTAGCGATTTTAACTATGTGTTTTTCCTATTTAAGATCATCACTAATTGTTAGTCAAAGATCTTTTTGTTGTTTATCAGCATATAATGGTAGAATTCCTTACTGTAAATAAGCAGTTCCCTAAGAACCAAATACCGTCGTAAGTAACAAGTATGAACTAAATAAAAACCATGATCTCCAAAAGTTAAAAACCATCATCCGCAATGGCTTCACTTGGTGTATTAAAAACTATTCTATAACAGGTAGATGGTCCCCATAATTCAATAAAAAAAACTTTGTCTTTGGCCATGGAAATACAGAAATGAAAATCAGTTTGATTTATACAAATATTTTATACGGTAAAAGTGTACTGTTCAAAGAAATCTGACGGATTTGTTCCTACTTAGATAAATTCTACTTTTGTTTATAGTAAAGAAAATTTTAATTGAATTCTAAGCGGGCTTCTAAATCATTTGATTCAGCCACTTACTGTGTGCTTCGTTATTTTCAAATCCTTAGAATTGCAGTTTTAGTTATTGTGGAGTGGGCATAGAGCGGAGGTAGTTTTAGAGCTAGCCCAAAGTTGTGTTTGGACCTGAAGTTAATGGAGGGTTCAGCCGGTGTTTCTAGGGTCAGCCAGAATTTCAAACTTGACAAACCGACTCCGGTCGGTAAATATTACGGTAACCTATTCTGTAATAATTATATTACCTAAGAATGAGTTAATCTCAAGTGGATCACTCACAAAATAATGTTTGTTGGACTGGCCCTTATTAACAGCCAATATGAGACAAGCCCAAGCCGCAGGCATTTTTTTTTAAATTATTTTTTAATGAAACAAATAACGTGTATCCCTTTTGGTATTAATGCATTATAGGGACCTGTTTTAAATTGTTGAATTTTTAGCGTCACATGACTACATTCACCCCACTGATTCCGAACCTGAAATAATCTTTATTCAAACCCATACATTTCGGTAGGTTAGTTTTTTTTTCAAACAATCTTAGAAACTAAGTAAAAACAAATTATTACTGCATGTAATTTTATTTTGTCTCAAAATATTGCGTGTCTGAGGCTTTTTTCTATCACATTTAGAGTTACAATGATCAAATCTAGTAGTGTTTTCTTTTTTTTTATATTTGAGAAACATTCTTATAATGCATACATTCCAAAACGTCTTAAATGTAGACGAGTTTGCTAAACTGAAGTAATACCGAAGTATCTAGCATAAATAAAAAATTACTATTATGTGGTTAAGAGATGAGGTGTAATGTACCTAGCTAAACGCATTGTATGTTTCCTGATATTTCAGAAGCTCAACGCAAACTAAAACCTTGACGATTCACAGATTCAAAAAGGTTTAATGTCGTCTCTGAAAGATTGAATAAGAGGATATAACACTTTGAAGGTTATAAATAACCTTCGAGAATAATAATAATTAACTGTTTACCTGTTTAACTATCCTGAATATGTTTCTCCCCAATAACGCCATTTTGCCGCCTCAAATATTAAATCACTTATTTATTGCAGTGATAATCTATCAGGAAATGCGAAAAAAATCAAAGAAAATAGGATCACTTGACTGACAGTTGACTGACGTAAGAGTCGCGGTGTTACCCTGCAATTAACTATTTTTTATTTAAGGCAGCACAACGTCGAACTGACAGCTGTCAAGTGTCCAATTACATGCGTTCATGCTTTCATAGGCTGGGGTGATTTTTAGAAAAAATGCAAGATTTAAAATGAGTATCGTCATAGCCTCCTGTATCTGAGATAGAGAGGGCAATGGTATCGTGTAAGATTTGAAATAAATAAAGGTAATCATTTGAAACTAATTGAAACTTTCTTAATAATAACAAAAAAATGACTCAAAGATTTTAATCTTACTTATGGAACGTAACATTTCAATAGCGACGCTGCAAGTTATTTATTTTAAATATAATCTACGTTTTCCCCAATTTGATAACAATTTTACATAAGCAGGTATTTTTAATTAAGTCCGGTTTTAAACATGCTTTCAATACATAGTCTGTTTTCCTCCTGAGATTTAATAATAAAAAAACAGCTGAAAATGTGATTTCAGTCATCCATTTCTATGGCAGCTATCATTTCCATTGTAGGCTATTCCCCAATGACTGAAAACACATCGGCGAATAAAGTCTCTCGCTCTTGAAATATCATGCATAAAGACACACAGCCACAGTGTCGGAATAACCCATGTGAACCAAAGCCGTCGAAATCGCGGGGGTCCTTTGCAGTTTTCATACAGCAGACATACATACATGAACCCTAAAAACATAACACTCCTTTTTGGGGCAGTCTGGTAAAAAAATACGTCAACGCTAATCTATTTCTAAAGCATAGATCTGATGTTCTAACAAAAAATAAAACACTTTTTTTACCTTTCACGAAAAGTAGAATATACGAGGTGAGTTTTAATTAACCGGTATCCTTGGAGGGGGTGATTCAGTACAAGCAGGTAAACAACTTTTTTGAAAAAATGTGGAAAAAAAATAATAATATAATTTGAATGTTTGAAAATTTTCTTTTTTGTAAAATAGTATTAAAAGCGCCGACCACGATGCGCCATATAGCGGTAGGTAAAAACCCACTAATATTGCGGTAGGTAAAATATCACAAAATATTTTTTTTTTCCAAAAAAAAATTTTTTTTTGTTTAGTGATGCCCTAAAGAAATTTATATCAGAAAATGCATTTTTTTCCACGAAAGAATTTGCGATTTGTTGCATACTGAACAAAGAAACGTGATTATGAAAAGGACGTTCATGTATTTATTATTTTGTAATACCTACATAATTTAACTTTTTGATAGGTACCTAACTTGATGCTTTAAAAAAATGTTATACGCATAAAACGCAGATTATGCGACAATGAATAATTGTAAAACTCCAAGTTACTACACCAAAATCACAATAAAATAAACTGAATTGAATTGAATCGAATTGACAGCGAAAGTTCTGGGAGCGCTATGTTTTGTGTTAACCACAATCGAATAAACAGGTCAGCTGAACGCATCCATTCGTTCTAAAATTGCCGCCCCGGTAGCGCCGGTTGGATTTGGTTGTGATTTAGTTTAGATTAACAAATTGGCAAATTTGTATTTTTACTTAAATTTATACATCAATTATGTTACCTCTGAGCCATCGGGATAATAAAAGCGTCTTGAAAGTGGTAAACGATGAAGTCAAAGAGTGGATTCGGCTGATCTACGGGGACAAAACGTCCAGAAATCTCTTCATGTTTCTGCTGTTAAACCTCTCGTTTGCGTTCGTGGAATTTTTCTACGGAATATGGACCAATAGCCTAGGTTAGTACCTATTAAATAATGATAAAAGATATGCGATAACTGCATAGGCACTTTTGTATGAATGCTACACCAATCACCAACAGAGAGATCCAAAAATAAAAATAAAACAAACGGAGCTGCTGTGGAATTTACCGACCAGAGCCGGGCCCATCGTAATACTGTTATTACATTTCTGGGGGGGTGAGCAGTGGACTCGCTGGACTAACGACCGTTTTGGTAGGTTTAGGACAGCTGTCTTTCCACATGTGAGCGTCCTCCTTACCAACCATTCACTCCCCCTTCAAAGCCATGGAGCATCACAGGGCATATTTTTAAATGAAAAAACTAAGAAACTCCGCAATATTGGCCAGAGAAAAATGTTCCCAGCTACAATAATAATTAATTTTATTTTGATAAAGCATTGTGAAAAGCAAATCAATGCACTGGAAACATTGATTTCTTTATCGAGTGTCAATATGGCATTATTTTAATGTCTTATGACATAAAAATCAACTGATATCTTGTGTAAAAGCTATTCACTACGATCAAACTGATATCTTGTGTAAAAGCTATTCACTACGATCAAACTACTAATGCTAACTAGGTAGTTAAGTTAGCTCAACGATGACGAGATGAGATTGTCTTGTTTTGTCATTCTTTAAAAGAAGAATACCAGATGATATCTTAGATGCTGTGAATGCTCCTTTTGAATAACCCACAATAAAACAATATACAAACTGAGCTGCCACGGAATTCACCAATTAAAGTCGGACCCCTCAATACTATTATTACACTTCTGGTAGGTGGGCGGTGGACTCCGGAAAAACGACTAGCTGTTGTAGGTTTAAGACAGCTGTCTTTCCACATTTGAGTATTCACCTTACCACTAGGCACGTATCTAAACTTCACTTTTGGAAGGAGACATTTATTGAAACAACGCTTGCGGCATCCACCAAAATTGAATTTGCCCATACAATAAAACGCTGATTTCCGGGGCTTAAATCCCAACTATCCCCCCTCCCCCCGCATACAAGCCTGTCACTAGGTACATAAGTCGTGAATTCTCCCTGATTCTCAGTTTTTTCTCAACTTTATTTTTTACTCAGAAAAAATCACCTCTGTGTCCCCGTCCCCGTCCCCCCCGAATACATCCTTGCTTACCATATATTCACTCCCCCTTCAACGCCAGGAGAGAGTTGATTATTTTCCTGGAGAGACTAAGATCTTTAAAGAGGTGAAACAATCGTTAAAGAGGTGAGATTTGGCTGGCAGGCAATGAATGCCAAATTCCACGACGTGAAGGTGAACGGTGAAGCCGTTCCGGATGATGGCATTTGCGAGATCGTGGTATTTACTTAATCTATAGTTGCGGTCTTTTGGGATGTTTGATTCTTATAAAACAACTAATTTTACAATAAGGGCCATCTTTCGAGATATGGTCTAAAGAGTTATATCTTAATAGAGGGCTGTGCATATGAAACTTTCAGGGAATTTATACTGCTTAAAAACCAAATTGACCTCCAGACTCCAATCTTCAACGTAATCGGGAAGGTTTCAGGTTTCGATTATGTTGATTTCTCCACAATCAATTCTCCATCTTACGAAAACCTCATCGCAAGATGTTACTGTAGAGTGTGTATTAATATGAGCATGTACCTACTTAATAATCAACTGAAATAGAAATATTATTATGGAAATAAAACCACACCATCAACATCATTTGGTTTTTTCTAAATCTTATAATAGGGCTGTGCGTCCGAGACTTTCAACCCCCAGAGATCCGATCTTATGACATAACCTCATTTTTTTAATGAAAAAGTAACTTATAACAGTTTAATGTTGCAGAGATAATCAATTGTTTTACAGCTAATCAATTTTTGCTTCACAGTTTATTTGCAAAAAGTGACATTTTCAGCTCAGTGAACATTGAGTGATTCATAGTGAAAGATATCTTTAATCCTTCGGCTACGTAACGATCAATATTGGCGGCTTGCTCCCGGAGCGCACAGTAATATTATTTTCTGATTCGAACGCATCCTAAAATCCACACTAAATATCTCATTATTACCATAGATACATAGAAGGCCACTAGAATAATTTCGCGCGTCATTTCGCGGATATTTCTGGTAAAATTCCATTGTCAAACATCATATTTTTTTTGGCATTAACATTTTTATTGGTTTTTATCTAAATATTTTTGTATGTTAATAAGCAAAACGAAATATTACCTTTGATAGAGAATCTAATAAAGACCACGATATTTGTAGCATTTACAATTTCTAAATAGGGTTCCGTATTTTTCCGTAAGACAAGTACAAGTCAGAAATGCCGACCTTTTTTCACTTTTTCGATTTTCTCATATTTATTCTTAATTATCTAATTATTTTACAAAATGAGATTTCAATATTCTATATACGAAATTTCAATGCGAACATTGTATAGTTTTTCTTTTTATGATTGCTATAGTAGTTCCATAGTTTTAGTACTTTTTGTCGAGCGCGGCGATATTGCAAGAAATTCCAATAAATTGCAGCGGTCTGCCATGAAATTATGCCGCTACTCGAAGGGTTAATCTGTAAGTTGGTTGTAAGCCCAACAAACAGAAATCCATTTTTCTAAAAGAAGAACCCTACTCCATTATGTAGGTTCAGGAACTCTCTATTCTGAATCCAATATCGCTCGCTGAACTGAAGAATGAACCCTGCTCCGGTCTGTGGTTTCAAGATCTTACTATTTTAGGGTTAATCTCGCTAAGTGGTTTCCTTGGAGGCTTTGTATTTTCCTATTTTTCCACCGTACTGCATCATACGTCACCTATCCTTAGAATTAATCATTTGGCCGCCGATCCTGAGTGATCTTGACAGTCAAAGGACGCCACGGACCCCCGATTAATTCAATAACTGTATAACCGCCTACGTTAGTTAGAGGCCGCGCAAGCGACCTCGAATCAGACGGAAGGATTGAGAAATTCATCCACATCTGGTAGAAAGGGCGCGAGGTCAGCCAGCTGGTATTAGCCCTTCCCGGTGCCCCGCGGTAAGGCGTTTGACTTTTACGGGCCATTTGCGTAGGTTGACTGTTGGATTCTATGGTTCACAAAGTCTGGGAGCTAACGGGCCCTTGTTGAGTTGGCCACGAAGACCCATTCTGTTCAGGGTTGGTCACACTCACGGGTCAACACTCACCCGGCGGCCTCCACGCATGAAGTGTGGGCCTGGGTAGGACTCTGGCCTTAGGCTAGTTTCCCTTGGAAACAATCTTCTGGCACTCCTGGATGGTCTGCGCGCCGTGCAACGTAAGCTATAATAATCGACTGTGCGCTCTGACTAACAGTCGGAGGAGTCTGGAAGCAGTACTGTTTCCTATAGAGCGGGGGTGGTCGCGGACCTTACGGCGACTGCTCTCGAAACGACCATCGGCTACCCGATCCTGGGTGAACAGCCGGGCAAAGGATGCCGTGGCCCGCGATAGATTCGGTACACACCGTTTTACCGCTTTTAAGGGAGAGGATCGCGCAAGCGACCTCGAACTCGGAACCAATCGAGAGACTGGAGTAATCTAGGTAACACTCCTGGCTATCTCGCAGTTAAGACGTTGTCCAAGTCTTCTGCACTCACTTCAGGGAGACAGAACGACTAATCGTTAAAACTTCCTGAGGTGACGGGCTCGCCCGCTGTAGTCGACAACTCTAGTTGGTCCACAAAGTCTTTACGTTCACTCCATTAGAGATAGAATGAATCTATGTTGTTATAACTTCCCGGGTTGGCGGCTTCCCCAGTAGTCAATGACAACCCTCGTACTTCGTGTTTTAACTGTTTCTTTTTTTAAATTTACATAATTATATGTATATCTTTGATTGCAGGTCTGATAAGTGATTCTTTTCACATGTTTTTCGACTGCACCGGCCTGGTTGCAGGATTGATGGCATCCGTCGTCAGTAAATGGAGGGCAAATGACCGCTTTTCATATGGCTATGTCAGAGCAGAAGTCATCGCAGGTTTTGTCAATGGACTGTTCCTGCTGTTCATAGCGTTCTTTATCATGAAAGAGGCTGTGGAAAGGGCTATAGAACCGCCAGAGGTAATACCAAAAAACCTACATCAACATATTTACTAATACCATTCATTATATGGTATTAGACTGCTTAACACCATAGTACAATTTGACATCCCTTCTAAAACGGCAAAATGCAAATGGCGCTGATAGCATCGACGGCCAAACTAGTAACAATTTATTTCACCATCTTTAATAACACTGACATTTAATGTTTTTTTATAAAGGACTGTTTGATAATAAAAACCCAATAATTTAACCAATGATTACAATAATAACATTCAATTATTAGTGCTATCTATTGCCTTTTTTGTATAGGCTGATTACATCTTAGACATAATATGGAAAGATAGGGTGAAGATCCATCTATTATCCAGTCTATCTGAACTTTAACCCTTGGAGTAAATGGGTATTTTCATGGATGCATCTGTCTCTTTTGCAGGATTTTCGGCGACATCGACTTAAAGTACTATAACTACGAAACTACTACACCAATCATAAAAAGAACAACTGCACAATGATTGCATTGAAATTTCGAATATAGAATATTGAAATATCATTTTGTAAAACAATTAGATAATTATGAATAAATATGAGAACGTCAAAGAAGTGAAAAAAACGCGCGACCAGATTTGGTCGACTCGTACTCAACGGATAATTGTTTTGCGACCAGATTTGGTTGACTTATACTCAACGGGTTAAAGTGCATAATTGTAACATTGAAACCTGTATACCAAATTAAAAATTATATTTTTTATGTAAATAATATTAAAATAATAAGAGCTATTATTTAAAAGTTCCTTTGATATTATATGTTTAGAGCGCCATCTACAGTGCAACGCCATACAATAAATAAATACAAACGGAGCTGCCATGGAATTCACCGACCGGAGTCGGGCCCATCATAATACTATTTTTTACACTTCTGGGGGGTGAGCAGTGGATTCCGGACTTACGAACCGGCTGTGGTAGGTTTAGGACAGCTGTCTTGCCACATGTGAGCGTTCACCTTGCCACCCATTCACTCCCCCTTCGAAGCCATAGAATTTGAGATGCGCAAATCGCAGTTTTAGATAATTTTTCTAAGAAAGAGTTGATTATTTTTCTGGAAAGGCCAAGATCTTTAAAGAGGTGAAATAGAGATTTAGCTGGCAGGCCACGAGCGCCAACTTCCACCGCGTGAAGGTGAACAGTGAAGCCGTTCCGGGTTACGGCATTTGCAAGATCATGGTATTTATTTAATTTGTACTCGTGGTCTTTTGGGATATTTGATTCCCATGGAACAGTTAATTCTACAATAAGAGCCACCTTCCGAGATAGAGAGTAAAGAGTTATATCTGGACGGAGGGCTGTGCATCCGAGACTTTCAGGGAATTTATACTGCTTAGAGACCGAATCAACCTCCAGAATCCAATCTGTAGCTTTCTCGATTATTGAGAAAGGTTTTGTAGTTAAATGTTTTTTGCCTTTAGAGCCATCCCGCACAAACTGTATTGGGGGTTTGGAGGATACTGTCAAACCCTTGTTGGCACGAGCCACTGAGAGACTAATTACCTCGCGAATAACAGCGAGAACTTTGTCATGGCGGTAAGTGTACCGTCCTTGATCTAAGGCCACCTTGCAGCCAGCTAGAATGTGTCTAGCTGTGCAAGGGGTATTGCTACAGAGGGGACAAGAACTATCCTCGGCAAAGCTCCAACGAGCGAGGTTACTGGGGTCTGGAAGTGTATGCTGAAAGGCATTCAAATAAAATTTCAGCATCTCTGGCGTCCAGTCATAGAGCATTACCTTCCAGTGCATTGGAGGCGGAATGCAAAAGTCCCCAATTGTTGTCCAATCATTCTGGCATTGAAGGCCAATAGCATGAGCCATACTCTTGCTGTCGTAATCTCCCCGCAAAAGAGACTTCTTCAAGTCCACGTCGCTCGTGGTTGTACTGCCATACCCCAGACCAGTGCCATTCTGGCTGATTCCAGTAAGGAACTTTTTGTGGAAGTCTACGCGGGCTTGTAGATCATTTGAATCACTACGGCCACTTATTACGTGCTTCGATATTGCCGGATCTTTGGAATTGCACAGAATCGAATTTTTGGTTATTCTGGAGTTGGCGTAGAGCAGAGAGGGCAGTTTAAGCGCTAGCCCAAAATTTTGTTTGGACCTGAAGAGAGTCGAGGGGTCAGCTGGTTTGGCTAAGGACAGCCAGGATTTTAAACTAGCTGTCACCAGCGCATCTAGACGGGACAGTTGGGTTTTGGTAAAATCGTAGATAAGAAAGGGCCATGACAAATGTGACGTTAGATAATTGTCATAGATCCAGGCCTTACGAGGGCCAGAAATTAGCAAGGCATCTATTTTCGCCAGGCAACTTTTGAAATGCTCTATAACATGATCGCCCGAGACGTCTTTTCCCTGATGGGTGATTTTTCTGCCGAGGAATTTGAAATGATTGTTTGGGTCTATAAGGGAGATATTAGAGCCCTTATAGACCAATTTGGGGTCATAGGATGTAAATTTTGTGCCCATGCGGGCGAGTCCAAGGCAAAAACATTTGGAGGGCTTCACTTTTATACAGCCTGACCAGTCGCAGAAAAGCTCCACTTTCTGTAATAGCAGGGAAAGCTGCTTGGGGCTTCTGGTGATGAAAGTTAGGTCGTCGGCAAAAGCGAGGCACGACGAGGTGTATTGGCCGTCTGTTTTAAAACGGTAGCCCCACTTCCTGTCAAACTGGGTCAGGCTTTCCAGAAGTATATTAAAAACTATATTAAAAATCGTCGGGGAGAGGCAACAGCCCTGAAATAGTCCAATTGAATATGGTATAGAGCGGGTAGTCCATTCTTGCGTTTTAACATGGAAAGTCAGACAGTTGTAGTAGGAGGCTACAATGTCACGCACGACTGGTGGGAAGTTGTACCAGCGGAGTGCAAAGTGGAGGAGACTGTGTCGGACTGACCCAAAGGCATTCTCTAGGTCGAGCCAGCATACATTGATTTGGCGTTTGTGCTGTCTCGCATCCTTGATGGCAGCAGCCAGGAGAGAGTTGTGCTCGAGGCAGCCCGAGACGCCGCGCATGAAGCCTTTTTGAACTGATACTCCAAGGTACTCATTCCGGTGCATGAATTCGCTCATCCTCGTGTGGACTATGCTAAAAAAGATTTTGGCCACAGTGTCTGTGAGAGCAATGGGCCGAGCGTCCTTTGGTCCGGTGCAAACTGGGACCTTCGGAATTAAGATGACTGTCGCTCGGCCAAAATTCTGTGGGACTACACCGCTATTCCATATATTTCGGAAGATGGATCCTAAATATTGCAGAAGGCAGGGGCATTTTTTGTATACTAAATAGGGAATACCATCGGGACCCGGAGTAGAGCCCGATGGCTTCCTCTTTACTTGATTAAGAATCTCATCTAGAGATGGAGGTTGAGAAGCAAAAGCTACCGTAGGCAGGGGCGGAGGTGTAATGCCCGGCGGAGGGCTGTAATTATGGAGCCGCATTGGGTCCTCATACGTGGTCGAAAAATATTCCGTGGCCATTTCTTCCGGGATTTGGATTTTTCCCTTGGCGGCAGACAAAACCGTTTTGCTGTAGTTAAAACGGTTTTTGTCGAACCGGGCTTCCTCTTTGGATTTGAGAAATGCTGCCTTGCGCTTGTCGTTTTGCGTTGCTACGCTCTGTATGAGTTTTAGTATAGAGCGGTACGCGCGCGAGAAGTTGTGGCAGAGGGCTTTATCCCCGGCTTTCTTGGCTTCACGTAACTGGCGACGAAGTAGCCGCTTTTGCCTACGGAGCTTTGCCTTAAATGCGTTTTCTCTGTGAACCGGGTCGACATGGGTAGATTTTGGGTAAACACCCGAGAAGTATTCATGGACCGCCACCTGGAAGGACGACAGCTGGACGCTGGCAGGGGCATTACGGTTCACAGAGTGGTCAAGAATAGAAGTTAAATTATTATTATGAAATTCCCAGTCCTCTTTCGCAAGTGAAGGGAATTTTAGAGGAGGGAAGGATACGATTTGCGCGGGTAGAGGAGACCGGTCGGGTGACAAACTGCGGGCAGATGTGGAGTCAAGGGACATGTGAGGTTCAACTCTGTCCGTGACTCCTTGCGACGGTTTAAGACACTGACGTGCAGCGTCGCTATCATCGTGCCCAGCAATGTGTTTTTTTAACCATGCTAATCGTTTATATTGTTTCCCGCAGATAGGGCAAGCAAGGTCCGGTGTCGTTTTAGCCGTGTCGTTGTTTGGGGTTTCAACTGGGGTAGCGGGAATTCTCCCCCCCTGATAGGCCGCTTGGGGGCATATTTCCTTTTTTCTTTTTTGCTTTATATATAATCGGGTCTGGCTTGCAAGGCCATCGACCCGATGCGTTCTTTCACGCCGTCCACCGTCTCTCCGGCTGTCACAACTCTTTCGTTGTTGTCATCCTGATGATCAGGGGGTTTACAATAAATACAAACGGAGCTGCCATGGAATTCACCGACCGGAGTCGGGCCCATCATAATACTATTTTTTACACTTCTTCTGTGTTATACCACAGAAGTCGCTCCGTATTATTTCCGTTATGTAATCAGCCTATATTTAAATTCGATAGATGGCATTAATAATTAAATGTTATTGGTTAAATAATTAGTTTATATAATCAATCAGACTTTTACAAAAAACATTATTATATAGATGTTACGTTATTATATAGATGGCACATGTACAACCTTAAGCTCCAGGACACAAATATGTGCAGGTCCTGCCAAAGGGCAGAGGAAACTCCCCTGCACCTCATGAGCAAGTGTGGCCCGCTGATGGGTAAATGATACGCCCACTTGGGTGGTCATTACCTCCAACCTGAGGAGGTAAAACAATCTGGTGCCAAAAGCCTGTTGAGGTTCTTAAATGACACGAGACTTAGCGCAGAACTATACCAGGTGGCGAACACAATAGATCAGCAATGGTCACAGTGTTACAAGGCTCATAAAGACCTTAGAAATGTCCCACACAACAAATAAACAAAGTAAAAATTATATATTATAGATGGCCAAATAAATTGCTATTAGTTTCGCCAGATAATGCTATCAGTGCCACCTGCATGTCACCGGCGCCTAAAGGGTTGCCAAAACATACTATGACACTGAGCAATCTAATACCGTATATAATCAATGATGTAACTATAATAGTATTATTATTATTATTATTATTATTATACACTAGCAGCTTAACCCTTCAGGCCTCGGCCCCTCAGCCGATTGACAAGTTACTGTCCCAAAAAATTTTTGTAAAAATTTGTAAAAATTGAGTTACGACACTGTCTCACCAAAACATCAATTACTGCCAAACATGGAATCGACATCCCTAGTATGTGGCTAGTGTACCTTTTATTAATCTCGTCAATATTTATTTAAATTTGCAATTGTTACTGTTGTTTTTGTTAAACTGTTACGACTACCAATGTAAGCGTGAAACGGCGTTCGCATGGTTACGTTTTTGTGCATCTTTGTCTGCGAATTCGTGAGTTATTGCTGTTTGAATATTTCGGCTTTTGAAATTTCGGCTGTCAATTTCGCTGGTCGGGTCGGATCGGAAACGTTCGGCGGACGCGACTCGTAGAGATCGTCACATTACCACCTAACTTTAACCGACTTCGCCAACATAGGGACGTGACTATCCGTTTTCTTAAGATTATCGTACGATAACGACATAAGCAAAAATTGATCGTAAAATAGTAGTTTGATCGTAACTGCTCAATTTTTATACTCATCTTATAATGGAGTGCGGAAAATGTGACAAACCCTTACTAAGTAAAGATAAATTATCCTGCGCACACTGCAGGGATCATTTTCATTTAAAATGTGCCAGTATGTTAAAGATGAACTTCAATAAACTCACTGAAAAGAATATAGCCCAGTGGCAATGTCAACAATGCACGTCCCAAGATCCACGGCATACAAAAAATGCTGGTCTAGATAACTCTGTACAATCACCAGCACTAACTCCTACCCCAACAAGCTCAAAGAAGGCGTCACTAAGCCCAGGATCGAACTTACTTGATTTAGACGAACTAACTTCACTAATCGATAAACATCTAGCTGTCTTCAAATCATCAATAATTACGTACATAGATGACAAAATGAGCACTATATACAAAAATATGGAATCACTTAGGAAAGAAAATGAAGAAATAATCAAAACGACCGATTTCCTTGCTAATCGTTTTGATAAATTAACTGAAAGACTTGACGCTCTAGAGAAGCAGAATACCGTAATACCTATACTGCAGAAAACCAACAAGGAATTGATAGAAAAGATATCACTTGTTCAATACAAAACGGACAATTACGAACAGCAACAAAGGAAATGTGACCTAGAAATTCGAGGAATTCCCGATGAATACGAAAACCTACAGCTTCTTATGGAAAACATTGGGTCCCAAGTGAAATTCGACATTAAACCGGACGATATTTGTAATATTTTTCGGCCTACCTACAGAAAATCGGATACAAAACCCAGGGCCATCATTGTCAAATTTAACCAGGAAGCGAAGCGGAATATTCTACTCAAGGCCATTAAAGACCACAATAGACTCTGTAAAGATGTTAGCAAAAAATTGAATACGAAAGATTTAAGAATCCCCGGCAATATTTCACCTGTATATGTCTCAGAGCACCTAACGCAACGCACGAAGTATTTGTTAGGTCGCTCAAAATCATTCGCTCGAGAACATAAATTTAAATATGTGTGGATAAGCAATGGCAGGGTATTCATTCGAAAAAGCGATACGACAAAACCTGTTCTAATTAATAATGAAAATGTTTTTTTAGATCTGCATTTATAAGAACAATAATTGCTCTCTTACTAATCCAAATATTAGGTTATATTTTATTTCAATATCTTTTTAATTCTTATATATGTTATCTATGGGAAATATTGCTCTTAATTTTTTTACCTATTTTCACCAAGGATTTATATTTTTCTGATTATTTACTAACTAGTTTAATGTTTTATTATTATTTAACCAAAATAGTCGTACTCTCACAATTTCATTGTTTAATATTCTTCTACACAGAAATAGCATACATCGATCACCTCATATATCATTCAAAGTACAACAAGCTTCGCCACCCAGTCTCTCCTTCATTCTTCTCTTCCAGTCATTTTTTGAGCATAGATTTAGTAATTAGCACATACCCTTGTTATTTTAAATGCTGGATGATAATGTAGCGAATGTCATTGATGTCACTCAGCACGAGTCTCATGTGTCATCGAATGTCGATACTTGCAGACGAGTATTAACAGGAGGCTCGGCCCTAAGGATGCTATGCCTTAACATTAGAAGTTTGCAGAAGAATTTGGACCAACTGCTCGTTATGATGTATGATTTAAAAATTGAATTCGACATTCTGATTTTAACGGAAGCTTGGATAGGAAAACATTTTTCTCATATAGGTATACCAGGGTACAGTTTCTTTCATACTAAAAACAACCACCTTCAAAATGATGGAGTGGGTATTTATGTAAGTGCTAAATTCACAGACATAATTGTCAATGAGATTAATTTATTTGGAGCAAATTGCTTACATATTACATTAAACAAAAGAACTTGCATAATAGCTATTTACAGAAGTCCTTCGGTTCTTAATATTAACAATTTCCTAAAGAGCCTAGATCGCTTACTAACACAGAATTCCAGCATCAAAAATTTAATCCTAACAGGGGACTTAAACATAGACATACATGGGAACAAAAGCAAACAGGCTAACGAATATCTAGAGCTCCTTTCGCTACATGGGCTCCACTGTCTAGTTGACACACCGACCCGAGAAGCCAATAACTCGAAAACATGTATAGACCATATCATGTGTAGATCGCCCAATCCGACAATCTCCTTAGTGTATCAAACTACAATCACTGACCATCACGTTCTTTTATTAAAAATGAACTATAATGCTGACTATCCAAAAAAAAGGATACTGAAAATATTACAAAACAAACATATGACTATAAGAAAATACAGAAAGAAATATCTGACATGGACTGGTCGATTGTCTACAAGGAAAAGGATGTTAATACTGCCACCGAATCACTATTACAGCAAATCCAAAAGGTGATAAATACTAATTGTACGGTTAAACTTATTAAACTAAGACATAAAGAAAAAATATACAAACCATGGATTACGAAAGGGCTTATCTTCTGCATACATAGAAGAGATAAACTCCACTCGGCATCTCGACGTAACCCTGATAACCTCGATTTGAAAAATCGGTCTAAGCAATATCGCAACTTGTGCAATAAATTAATCCATAATACCAAAGTTAGATATTACAAAAACGAATTAGAGAAAGTTAACGGAGATCCAAAAAAAACATGGAAAATTATTAACGATATTACTAATAGAATACCCGCCAAACATACAATTGACCAATTAATCGATGGAAATGAAACAATCAGTAGGGATACCGCACCGCAGAGACTTGCAGATTATATAAATAAACATTTCACAAATGTTGGGCACAACTTAGCGCAAAAAATACAAAAAAGAATTACTCTCTCGAGACATGTGCCTCCGTCGATAGATTTTCCTGTGTCTCTTTTCCTGACTCCAACAACGCCATATGAAATTATGCAAACAATAGGATCCCTAAAATTAGACTCTGCTCCTGGTATTGACAATCTTAATTCAAGAATATTCAAGCTTTCAAAAAGAGAACTAAGTTGTCCCATTTCTCATATTGTGAATTCTAGTTTTAAATCAGGCATTTTCCCCGACATACTTAAATGTGCAAAAGTCATCCCTATTTACAAAAATGGCGATAAATTAAACATTGACAACTATAGACCCATATCCCTACTAAACACTCTATCTAAAATCATAGAGAAAGTGGTTAAAAAGCGTCTTTCGAAATACCTGCAAGAAAACAATATTCTATCAAAAAATCAATTTGGATTTAGAGAGGGTATGGGCACTACTGATGCTATTGCAGAGGTAACAAGTGTAATTTATGATAATGTGGATAAGAGGAAAAAATGTTTAGCTATTTTCCTAGATCTAGCGAAGGCATTCGATACTGTTTCACACGACAAACTGCTTCAGAGGTTAGGGAATGTGGGATTTAGGGGTATCACTCTGGATTGGTTTACAAGCTATTTGACAAATAGGAAACAAATTATTACCGTTAACAATACACACAGTAAGCCAGAATACCTCCAGTATGGTGTCCCTCAAGGCACTGTTCTCGGGCCCATTTTATTTCTTATTTACATCAACAAACTCTCCAATCTAGTCGGCAAAACAATTTCCTTCGCCGATGATACGGTCGTTATTTTTGAGGGCTATAACTGGAATGAAACATTCTCCGTAGCCAATGAGGGTATTAATGAAGTACATGAATGGTTAGACAATTCTCTACTTAGCCTGAACATACATAAAACTAAGTACCTTACGTTCAGCAACAATAGTAAAGGCCAACCACATTTAAACCATAGACTGACCATTTATGACTGCGACAGAAATACTCAGCATTGCAACTGCACTACTCTAGAAAGAGCACAACAGGTACAATACCTGGGTATAACGATCGACAATAAGATGCGTTGGCAACCACATATTGATAAGCTGGCGATGAAGGTGCGCAAACTCGCATGTATATTCAGGGAAATAAGAGATATTGTGGACCCGAGAACACTGAAAAACACCTACTATGCATTGTGTCAGGCAATACTATGCTATGGTATTATAGGATGGGGCGGTTGTACAAGGTCCACTCTACACCCTCTAGAAGTAGCGCAAAAATGTATTTTAAAAATAATCGCACGTAAACCGTATCGATTTCCGTCAGACACTCTTTACATCCAGTCTGAGGTTTTGGATGTAAGACAGCTTTATGTTCGCATGGCCCTAATATATACTAAAAATAAAATGACACCTTATAATCAACGAGCTGGAAAGACGAGAGCAACAAGAACTGGTGATATGATGGTGCCAAGATCTTACACAACATTTGGCCAGCGCCATTTCACGTTCATTGGCCCTAGAATGTATAACAGTCTTCCCGACGCAATTAAAAGTAGTGAGAACACATCCACTTTTAAAAAATCTCTAACGGATTGGTTGTTGGAGGTGGGTAGGGACGGTTTAGGGAATATGTTGACTGTTGTATTTTGAATGATAGTATTTAGTACTTAGTATTTAGTTTTTCCATGATAATTTTAAATGACTATTATAGGTATGTGAGCGTCATATCAATATGTAATTGATTTATATATGTATATTATTTTAGTTTTTACTTTATTTATTTTGGTTTTATTATTATTTTCGTATAAATATATGTATGTGTATGTGTGCATATATGGATATATATTTTATCTATAGATGTATATAAGTATCTATCCATATTTATATATACGTAACTATTTGTAGTTTTATATTTGTCGATTTAAAAATAAGTACTAACTATAGATTAAGTTGACAGTGCACACTTAATATCATCATTAAAAGTCTGCCTTAGAACAGGCCTAGGCCTAGTTAGGCGACTGTGTCAATCATAAAAATAATGTCGCATCAATTTCTTGCTAACATCTTAATCAAATATGACATTAACGTTTTACTAGATGTGTTACTACTAAATAAATAAATAAATAAACCACTGTACCCATAATTAAAATGAAACATATCAACATAATAAAACATAATAAAATAAAAAAAATAAATTAAAATAAAATTAAAACGGGGCCGTCACGCTGAATCGTGTTGTGGCCGATATCGGCCAATCGGGGCCTGAGGGTTTAAGGCTGCTGCGTGTATATCACATGCACTTGTTTTTAAACTTGTGACTGTTTTGCACTAAGAAAAGTGTCCAGTTTGTTTTTAAAGCTATTTACAGAGATAGCACTGATCACATCCTCTTGCAACGCATTCCAAGCATCCACTACACGATTTGTCAAAAAAATATTTCCTGGGGTTCGATTCTGCAATTGTCTTATTTAGCTTCAACGAGTGTCCACGCAGTTGCTTATTGGCGTTCAGGGTATACATGCTCTCGAGGTTGGTCACATTGTAATAACCGTGAAGCATTTTGTAGCTTTCTATTAAGTCTCCTCGCTGCCTACGTTCCTATAATGTTGTCAGGCGAAGTTCTTTCAGTCGTACTTCGTATGGTTTGTTCCTCAGCGATAGCAGCAACTTTGTTGCTCTTCGCTGAACTCTTTCCAGGTGCTCTATAAAATGTACTGTATGATAGTTAAAAACGGTTAAAACATATGCTGTATTCAATTATATTTCAGGTTAAACATGAAAGATTATTCGTGGTATCAGTGCTTGGTCTCCTGGTCAACTTGATCGGAATATATGCATTTCAACACGGCCATTCACACGGAGGCGGATCGCACGCACATTCTCACTCCAACCATTCACACGACTCTCTGGATTCGAGCGGAAAAAATTCCCAGATAATGAAGGGAGTATTCCTGCACATATTAGCGGATACTTTGGGGAGCGTGGGCGTTATTGTGTCCGCAATTCTCATGCAGCTGTTCGGTTGGATGAGGGCAGATCCTTTCTGCTCCATGTTCATAGCGGTTAGTAGCATTTGTTAACTAATTAAAAAATAAAGATCAGCAGCATTCGTAATAACGAACACTCTTGCGAAGCAATCGCTATCGCAATCGCTCCCGTTAGTAATATCATATGGCGTATTAAATTAATAATATTATATTAAATAAAAGAGTATATTAAAAATGCCCTTTCAGCGGAGACAATACACAAGAAACTATCTTTGTTGGGTCGACACCTGTTCCCACAGTAGAGAAGTTAAAATACCTAGGCTCCATGATGATACTCGATTCTAACGTCGCCGCTGATGTGTCTCATAGAATTAACGCCGCATGGCAAAAATGGCGATCATTTACTAGTGTCCTATGTGACCCGCAAATTTCCATAAAAGCTACGGGCAAAGTGTACAAAACGGCAGTTCGTCTGGCGTTACAGTATGGCTCCGAATGCTGGACGACGAAGACGACACATGAACAAAAAGCCAGTACCAACGAAATGAAGATGCTCAGGTGGGCTGTAGGTGTAACTAGGCTGGACAGAATCCGTAATCACCACATACGAGGTAGCTTCAAGGTTACATCAATGGCAGATAAGATCACCGAAAACCGCCTACTGGTATATGCATGTCAAAAGACGAAGCGACGACCATTTGGTACAAATTAGATTTTTTTTTTTTTTAGATTTAATACTTTATTCATTTATTTGTTTGTACATTTAGCCCCATTGTTATCAATGTTATAAGTAACTCGGAAAAATTGAACACCGAAATGCAGCTAATGCTCAGTGCCCACCTAACTAGGACTTAAATGTCCCGTATCTAGGCGGGTCAGAGTAAATAATTGAAATAAGTAAAACAACTTACGTAACAATTAGCCTAATTAAAGTAAAAAAAAACCTTTTTATTTTTATATTCAATGAATGTACTTAATTAAGATTGAATAATATATCAGAATAAATAAATAACATAGGCAATACAATATGGCAAATACACATATACGTAAATACGATTTTAATAAATAATAGATGCTATATGGTATAAACATATTTATAATTAATTAAAATATATAAATACAATTTTAAAAGCAGTGTTTAAAAATACATGAAATAACATAAATAAAAATATGATACTATTAATATATGCATAATAATATATATAAATATACAATATTATTTTTAAATTAACCGTTATACATACGCTTTACAAACCAAGTTTTCAGATTTAGACCTTCCTAATTCAAATAACCATTTATTAATTTTGTCTTTAAACTCTTGATTGTTCTTTATGTGTTTCCATTTTTCCTCTATGTCATTATATAGTTTGGGACCAAAGAAAAAAGCTTGTCGTTGTGCAAATGTTGTTTGCACTCGAGGAATAAGGAAATTTTGTTTCCGTGAACTCCGAGTGTTGAAGTTTTGCTGACTTTGATCATATCTATCTTTGTGTTTATGAAAAAATATTATCACATATTTAATAAACAATTGCTTGACGTCCAGAACTTTAGACTCTTTGAAAAGACGCTCTGATGGGTAGTCATTAGGTTTCCTATAAATTATCCGTAGCAGCAGTTTTTGCGTCTTTATTAGTGGATCCAGGGCCTGTTTCGTGCAAGCACCCCACCCTACAATTCCATAAATCATAAGACTTTGGCATAGAGACATGTAGGTGATTTTAATTGTTTTCCGAGATAATACATTGCGCAGTTCACAAAAAACATATATTAGTTTCCGTAATCGATCCGACAGTTGAATTATGTGCTTAGACCAATTCAGCTTAGAATCCACATTTATTCCCAGATATTTTATATTATCTACAACACTTAGTCGTTCACATGAGCATGTGCAGTCTTTAAGGCAATTGTGAGAGTGGATTTTAAAGAAGCTGGAGATATGAACTGATCGTAAGCTAAAGTTCATTACTTTGGTTTTCGACGAATTAATTGTTAAAATATGTTTATTTAGCCACTCACTAACGGTATCCAGAGTATTTTGTAATTTAAGTGTGACTTCTGCCGAATTAGTCGCTTCTGTTAATAAGACCGTATCGTCTGCGAATGAGATGACTTTCGCATTAAGTTGGAGTTCACATAATTCATTAATATATATATTAGAAACAGGAGTGGCCCTAGCACATTTCCTTGTGGAACGCCATATCTTATATTTAGTTTCTCACTGATCTGTCCATTTATTGCTGTTACCTGAGATCTGTCATCCAAGTAGCTTCTAAACCATTCCATGGATACCCCTTTAACTCCAAAGCTCTCCAGTTTTTTACAGAGAATCGGGTGAGACACCGTGTCAAATGCTTTCGATAGGTCGAGGAACGCTGCCATAACTTTTCTCCCCTTATCAATATTTACTGATATATATTGGGTAACAGCGTTAATTGCATCTTGCGTTCCTCGACCTTCTCTGAAGCCGAATTGGTTAGTTGAAAGGAGCCCCTCAGCCTCGACGTGTTTTATAAGCCTCTTTTTTACAATTTTTTCAATTACTTTCGAAATTATATTTTGTAGAGATATCGGTCGATAGTTTCCAATATCTTCTTTGTTGCCATTCTTAAATATTGGAATAACCTTTGACGTCTTTAGTGACTGAGGAAAGGTGCCCGATTTGAAACTTAAATTCACTAAGTATGCGAGAGGTTCGGAAATAAACTCAGCTACAAGTTTGAAGTGAATTGTGCTTATACCATCTAACCCGGGTGAAGAATCAGCTTTCAGAATTTTTATGGTGTTTGCAATTTCCGTTTTGTTAACAAGACCCAGCGCAAACTGCTTTTTAGTTTTAGGAAATATATTTATTTGGTTAGTCAAAGCAGATTCAGTATATTTCATATCCGCTAAAATGGAGTTTGCAAGTTTTTGTCCAACAGACACAAAATATTCGTTGGTATAGTTGGTTAGTTCTCGAAGATCCTTGTCCACGCTTTTTATCTTATTACCAACCCTTATTGACTTAATTGAGGGTTTATTCTTATTTGTGTGCCCTATGTCATTAATTAACTCCCATGTTTTCTTCATATCGCCATTTGCTTGTTTGAATTTTTCGCTGTAATATGACTCTTTGGTTTTCTTAATGATTTTTTTGCAGGTATTCCTATATTTTTTATAAAAAGTTTGTAGTTGTACATCATTAGAATTTCTTCTTACATCTTTGTGGAGCTTGTCTCGCTTTCTTATGCAGAATAATAGACCGTCCGTTATCCACGGATTGATTTTAGCTTTTGAACGAGAAAGATTAATTTTCTTTTCAGTTGAGGCGTTGTTTATGCAATCCAAATATATTTTTAGAAAGAGGTCGGATGCTTCATTCACATCCTTGGCATCATAGACTTTATCCCATGTCACCTCGCGAAACAAGTTTAAAAGTTTCTTATTGTCTGTGATGGTTTTAGACTGGATACGCTGAGACAATTTTTTCATATTTTTCGAGATACATAGTCCAACTGCATAGTGGTCAGTGATAGTAGTCTTATAGATAAATGACTTAATTGGCATTCTTGATTTGACCATTATGTGGTCTATACAACTAGATTGTTCGCGATCTGTTCTTGTCGCTTTGTCGATGGCGATTTTCAATCTATTTTGGGTTAACATATTGAGGTAGTCTTCAGCCTGTGGATGTCGATTATTTATTATGTTAATATTAATATCCCCAGTTAGTATTATATTGGGTTCGTTCGAGTATTCCGAAAGCAAACCGTTTAGCGATTGAACGAAGCTATTTATATTAGTTTTACTTGGTGTTTTATAAATGGCAAATATATTGATATCGTCCTCAATTAACATATGTAGGCAGTTGGCATCATCAATTTTCTTTTCTGTAACAAAAGCTTTTAGATCGGATTTCAGGTAAATTACAACGCCATCATTCTGAAGTCTTATATTTTTGGTATGATAAGAGTCAAACCCTGGCAGTACTCTCGCGGTATAAATATTACTAATCCAGCATTCAGTCAAAATAATAATGTCAAATTGGTAATCAAACTGCTTAAGCAGTATAAGGCAGTCATCAAAATTTTTATTGACACTACGAATGTTAAGCGAAAATAGCTTTAGGCTTTTCCCTCTCATTTGGTAATCTTTGCATTCATTGGAGTTATCAAATCATTCATTTTGGATATTAAGTAAGTGCAAATAAATACGGCAATGGTATTGTTTTAGGTCTAAATAAGTATTTTTTTTTAAATCTCTCTTGAAATATTGCAATAATACGATGAAGGTATATATAACGGGTAAAATAACATTTGCACAATAGTTATAGGTAAGGATTAGTACAATAAAAAGATTATTTCTGCTGTATATTGCAATAAACGTTGTATTAATGGTTACAATATATTTATTTATATGTAAGACAAAACACGTTTTAAATGCCATAATAAGATAATTATAACTTACAATATATTTATTTATATGTAAAGTAAAATACGTTTTAACCCGCTAGGCACTTAACATCCCTTTCGGGATATGTATGGCGGCCGCCTGAAAACCGAAACATCCCATACGGGATATCGCGCTCGCCGCTGCGAAAAATGCAATTTACGATTCGAAACGTCGTACTTTATGCTTTCTGACGGCTGAACGACATGGCGAAATAATCTTTAATCCGGCGGCCACCGGCCAATAAATCGAACGGCGATTAAAAAGTTAGCATAAACGTCAAACGCCTAGTCTCCCGTCGGCTTTCGCACGGCCGCGAACGGCTCCGCGGAATTTGTGATAAAAAGTGTGGGTGTGCAGTTTTTGAGTGTTATTTACTGGAGAACAGTGAGTAATATGCATTTTAAGTAGTTTCGGAATAAGTATTAATCATTTGATATACTCCATTTGCTGTTTTTCACGAATTTTTAAAGAAAACACTTCGCGACAACAAACGGCTCGCGAAAAAATGGTTGTTATTATTTTGTAATGTGTTTGAAATATCCCGATATATTGCGAAATATGACGTAATGTCGCTTTAATTTACTAACAAAATAAGTATTGTTTCATTTACATCCTAAGTTATCACATAATTAGGCGTATTTTGAAAATTATATCTTGTTTTGTAAAATGAATCGCGCAAAGAAACTTGTTTTGATAATTACTATGAGAGAATAAAGTGCGATTTTCCATAGTTTTTCGATGAAATGTGACTCTTTGGAGTATAGTAATTAGTTATTAGACATATAGTAAGTCTATGATAAGATAATAAATACAAACGGAGCTGCCATGGAATTCACCGACCGGAGTCGGGCCCATCATAATACTATTTTTTACACTTCTGGGGGGTGAGCAGTGGATTCCGGACTTACGAACCGGCTGTGGTAGGTTTAGGACAGCTGTCTTGCCACATGTGAGCGTTCACCTTGCCACCCATTCACTCCCCCTTCGAAGCCATAGAATTTGAGATGCGCAAATCGCAGTTTTAGATAATTTTTCTAAGAAAGAGTTGAAATGTTGATTGATTGAGTTGATTGAAAAAATCTAACGAATTTTATATTATGACCATTCAAAGTTTATTATTAAGTTCGGACGATGAAACTCTCGAAACTTTAGATTTTTCTATAATATCAGACAAAGCTCAAAGTTCTGGTGTGATTTCTAAGAAGTGTGATGTAGTAATAAAGTTATTTTGAAAGAATTTCATATAAAAAAATACCATAAGTAGTCACAAATTAAAAATTAAAAAATTTTTTTTTTACGAGAATACATAAAATTTTTCTTGGCTGAATAAATAAATATTTTTGTATGCAAATAAGTAAAAAAAAAAAATCATTTTGGTAAAGCATTTAATAAAGAACATAACTGTATTTACCATTTTTGCATATTTTACGTATTTTGTGACAAAAAAATAGAAATGGTTTTATAGGCGAGTTTTTTCAGTTTGCCAATTTTGTAATATTTATTCATTATTATCTTAATTGTTTTACGAGATAAGGTTATAATGTTTTATATGTCAAATTTCAATGCGATCATTTTGCTCTATCTTTTTTAAATCCGTTTAGTGGTTTATAAGTTATGATCGTTTTTCTCAAGGCCGTTGACTCGCGTCGATTTTTTGCGCGAATATGTCGCGCGCAAAAGTGATGTTTTTGCGCGCGGTGAGTTTTTACCTCGCAACGTGAGGGGTTAAATGCTATAATAAGATAGTTATAGTTCAATTTATATATAATATGTATATATAGAATAGTATAATATATATAATATCTATAGCATATATAATAGCATAATATATCACTATGTATATGAGTTTTCGATTGGTTTTTTGTATGCGACCATAGTAATATATTACAATTTAGTAATAAAATTATCTCAGATACTGTCATTGTTTGCGATAATCTTGGACAAAACATCCTCACTTGTAATGGTGAATACTTTGGATTTTTCCTATTTTTTAAGAAATATTTTTCCACTTTTAACCCAACAGTATTGAAAATTATTGAATTTGGAAAATTTCTTTGCTTGCATTAATAAATACTTAGCTTTTTGCGTAAGATGTTCTGATATAAAGATTGGTTTTGGTTCATCTGCTAGATTCAAGTGGTGTGTATTTAATTTATCCGAGTTACTTTTACAATTCCGGTTAAATTGCATAGCTGAGCGAAGAAATGCATTACGTTGAAGATTATTGAAGAATTTTACGACGACAGAGCGAGGATTTTTTCTTGAGTAATTTGTTATGTTCTTCCTGGTTATTAGCTGTATTCCTGCTCCCTCCATTTGGTGACTAATTGTTTTTCCAATGAACGCAAGAGTATCTTGTAGGTTTTCGTTCTCTGTTTCCGGAATTCCACGTATTTCGATATCATTTTCTAACTTGTGTTGGTCCAGTTGGTCAAATTTTTCTTCAAGATAGGAGATACGTTTATTTAGGTGATGATTTTCTTTCTTCAATTCTTCGTTGTCATTATGGATCGCTTCTATTTTCTTGCAGCACTCATCGTATTTATTGCTCATAAATTCAATTGACTCTAGGAGTGAGTCATTTTGGTCCTTTATATTTCTTTGCATGTCGAGGAATCTGTCCTCTAACATGCCCGCAATCGACATTTTCAACTCGTTCATTTTCTTTGTAAGGATGTCTTCCGTAGCGTAAGTTGATGGCTTCAACGTTGGTGTTTTATGACGAATTGCAATGTCAGGATCACTGCTGGATTGGTTGGTTGCGCTCACAGATGGCGATATAGCTATCGGGTTACCATCTTTACATTTTTGACACTGCCAAGAAAACTTAATAGCTTTTGTAACCTTTTTTATCAATGTGCATTTTGTATGATGCATATGATAGGTTGCTTTGCAAGTGATGCACTTGATGAGGTCTGACATATCCATTATTTCGGAACTACATCCTTTGCATACTAGGATGGGTGCCATGATTTTTATTTTATTATTTTATATCAATTTATCGATTATATTTTATATCGATTATATTTTATATCGATGTCACTCAACCGTCGGGTTTTATTATTTTTCTTTTTTTGTTGTGCTTCGGTTGGCAGCTCTGCTTTGACGTCAGTGGGTGTGAATGTTTAAATTATAATTATTTTTATTGTTGTTATCGCCCTCTGTTAGTGATTTTTATTACTTCATAAATCTCGTACGTCAGCAGAAAAAAACTTTCGCTGGACGAGGATTTGAACCACGGGACCCGACTGTGTTAGTTAGGACGATTAACCAGTAGGCTACAAGAGCACACAAGAAGCAGCGACAAGTATTGGTATAGTACTTATATGGGAAGGAAGATGACTGAACAATTATGTCAATTGAATTGCTATGAAACTACCTGAGTAAATGAAAGAAAGAGGCCACCCACCACTTTCGGTGGTCTAACATCGAAAGAGACCTCAAGAAAGCCCAATTGTACGAACCGACAACCCAAGATCGTTTGACCTGCCGAGGAAAAGTGAGGAGACCCGACCCCTAATAATGGGAATAGGAGCGGACTAAGAATATAGCGTACTAAATTGCTCAATGCAGTACTACGATTTGGCAGCTAGAATTTTATTACGAAACGCAACATTGTAGATGGCACTCATAGTTCGAAAAATTGAATAATATTCTCTTATGTTATTATGGCGTCACAACTTAGATGGCGCCTTAAATACGTCTAAATGGTATCCTATGTGGAAATGAATTTTTAAATCATAGATCTTATTATGTACATGAATATGTCAATTTTTAATTTGGTACATAGGTTTCAATACATAATAATTTCGGTCCCGGTATTTAGGGACCGAAACTTCCTGTTAGCAAATGGTAGGACAGTCAAATTTGGGCTAGTATGTTTTGTTATCATAAGTACTTTCTATTACACATGATCATTAACTATGGAGGTGAAAGATTGCCACACCCTGATGGAAAGTGCTAAGACAGTCGAGTTTAGTCTCGTTTGTTTTGTTGTCTTGAATACTTTCTATTAGATGACAATGGTCTGAATACGGAGCCGGGAGATTGCCACTGGAATTCCTGGAAGAAAAAGAAAGCTTGTTTTTAAAACAAAAAAAAACTTTTAATTTATATACCATATAGGCGTGTTAAGAGCGCCATCTACAATGTGCCGCCTTACTGTTATACCTTGAAAGCTGCCATATTGAATGTAATAATAAAAGATTTATCAATTTTTGGAACTATGAGTTTCGTAGTAAAATCCTGGTTGCCAAACTGTAGTATGTCGTTGAACAATCTTATACGCTATATAATCAATGTCTTTTTTTAAAGGAACGAGTCCTTTGGAGTAAGGACCTAATATTTTCTGTCTTTTTTCTAATTCAACAAATTCTTTCTATATTCTACTGCATGCAATAAATACAATATAAACGGAACTGCCATGGAATTCACTGACCGGGATTACGGAGATGGGCACATCAACCCGCTATTCACACCGTAATACTTTACACAAAAGTAACATTGGATTTTCTTTACAGGTCCTGATTGCTCTGAGCGTCCTGCCGCTCTTGAAGGAATCGCTCGTGATACTGATGCAAAGGCAACCAATATCCCTTGACCAGAGCTTACCGCAGTGTTACCAGAAAGTGACCGGTTTGGCCGGAGTGTACTCGGTGCAAGAGCCCCACTTCTGGACGCTGAGCGGGGATGTGTATATAGGCGCGCTCAAGTTAGAAGTGAACCGTAACGTCGATCCCAAATACGTCATCGCGCAGACGCAGAACATCTTCCGATCCATTGGCGTGCGGCAATTATACATACAATTGGACTACTCGGCACTTTGATAATAACGGATAAAATAATTATTTATAAGTAAATCTGAAATTTTAAATTATTATACGTACTAGGCGTCCCAAAAGTAAGGTCTCCATGCTCCTAGCGCCGGAAAGAAATGTATTTTCCCGAAGTTGGTATCAATGTTGTATATCGTAAGTCCTCCCCTTTCTACCGAGAGATGGCCCGACTCGGTCAGATCTTTAGTTTGTATCTGACATCCATTTAGCAGGATGCTTCTACGTCGACCACCGCCATCTCATTAGAGTGATGCAGTGTGCTTGAAAAATCATGGCCACTGTTTTCTGGACTGGAAAGTGTGTCTGTGTGTCTGTGTGTATTCCTCGACGATAGCGCCCGAATGCTTCATCCGATTGAGCTGTAATTTGGCATGCAGACATCATTCAGTCATGGCAAGAGTTGAAAAAATTGTAGTTAAAATCGGTCACCAGAGGGCACGCTAGTCTTACTTCAATCTCGAAATATTGCAGTTAGACTTGAAAGTCGGTACACAGATGCCTTGTTGGACCGAAATCACGTGAAATTTTTGTTGAAATATCTCATATACAAGCGACGCAAAAAAAAAACTGCAGTATTTAAGAAAATACTACGGAAATACTATAAAATACTACGGAAATACTTTAATACCATGGAAATACTACAAAATACAAAAAATACTATTGCTATCATAGTCATTTGACACAATCATTATCGGGTGGGGAGGGGGGTGGTCGGGGGGGGGGGAGGGTGTTTGCTTGTTGGGAAAGTCTTGGGGTGGCACAACCGATTTTAAAAAAAATATAGCGTCATTCGATTATCGTAATAATAGAGACCTTACTTTTGGGATATGCCACATACATACCAGCAATAGTATTTTAAAGTACTATTGTAAAGTCTGTGAACATTTACTTCACAACTAGCAGACCCAGGAATACATGCCATTGCGGATGTTCGGTCAGAGGTATTGGGTCATAATTTTTTAATCGGAGGGCTGGTCTGGAAAGTATCTGACCTTGTGCTGTAATTTTGTCTGCGAATACACCCAAAAAATGATAACGCAACAGATATTTAGCTAAAACAGCATGGTAAGCCGTTGTATAAAAGTTGAACCTCATGCGCTTCCTATTGAGAGTTTTCATTAAATTTAGCCAATTTTGTTCAGGAACCATGCTATGAATCATAAAACATACGAGGTTTTATCACAAAGATTTTTTTTCCTCAAATATTATTTGGTAGCTTCTCTGAGCAACGCGCTCGACAAGTTTCAGCCCTATTTCCGAATAAGTTTCTGGTGACAGCCAATTACTGATCTCAGTGAAGTGGTGAAGATGTTGCAAACGGCCTTTAGCGAGGATTTTTTGTCGGAAAGAAGAGTTTATGATAAAAATGCTCCCATACTATAATCCTGTGAGAGGGATGAAGTTAACAGCTTTTGTTGTAAGCGAATATTTTAATGTATCTCGTGGTCTAACGGTTGCGGCTTGATGTGGCATGTATATTCTAAAAATAGACCTTCGTCCCTTGCTAAGTGTATTCAAGTTGAATCATCGAACATGGGAGGAGTCGAATAGAGGAGACAGCTCGAAAGTCACTCCGGACTGACCAAAAAATCAGTCATAACTCCGCAACGTAAAGGGTTACATGAATGATTCTTGCGTCGTCGTCTAGATCTTGAGGCACTCTAAAATGTAAGCTGAGCAGAAAAAAAATTAAGTCAACGAGTGAAAAGTTGTGCTGAAAGACGTTTTCACGCAAAAAAGATTACGGTGTTATAGCGATAGTATGCTAATTTTTATTCTCAATGTGTCTGGATTAGGAGGGTGTTGATCATCATTAAAATACACTTTAAAAGATCAGTCAGAGAACAAAGATAAGCTACAAATACTGAGACGAGAAGGAAACAACCTACTAGTGGAAAAGTGGCGATTAGGTGCTTCATCGCGATAATGCCATTTCTCCAGGAATTTCTGATAGAGCACAGAATTGTTCCAATAGGTCAGCCCTGCACATTTATGACCTAGCTTCGTGTGACTTTCGGCTCTTCAAATTGAAAATTTGACAGCGGAGAGACAAGAAGAAGTGATGCAACAAACCGGTCGTTAGCTATATCACAGTATAAAGACAGTATTGTCTTTTAAAACAAAATTTAAATCGAAGCGAGCGATGTCTTGAGTCCTAAGGGCTTCCACCGCTGCCCCAGTTCTAAACTGCAACAACTCAAAAAGTATGCAAAAGCGCTTAAGTATGCAAAAGTGCTAAATTTTACCTTACCGACCGGTTCCAAACACTAATAACTCAAAAAAAAGCAGTGTTTAAAAACAGATATTCCACTTTATCATTGTAGGATAGATCTATCCATAAAAGTTCTAAAAAGAAACATTTCGAATTGCCACTGTTGGGTACTGGTAATATGAAGCATACAAAAAGAGTATAAATATTACAAAAAATATTATTATTCAATCTGCAGTTCCATTGTAAAGCTTTAAACTCAGTTATCTCAAAACAGAAGACTTCTAGTTGTTGCAGTTTAGAATTGGCGCATCGATATCATAATGCCGTGGAACGAATTTTGCACATGGCCGCCGCTCTGCCAACGCAGATATTCGAACGTCCGAGAAATTGGACAACCCCCACTCAAACACCAACATAAACTAGAAATTGGACAAGAAGCCCCCAACCGCACCCCAACTCTGCTCACTTTCCTTGCACCCTATTGCCACATCGCCCTGCCAATGTTCTAACATTGTATATTGTGGTTATATTACGAGTGTTTCCGAAGAAGTGGGAGGATCGCTGGAAGGAGGTTGTGAATTCCAAAGAGATACTTTTAAGGAGATGCTGATGCCATTGATAAGAATTATCTACTCCTCATGTTACAGTACAAGCTTGGATTCTTTCCGGACAGCCGTTGTACATCGGCTGTGATTTTTTCTATAGAATCATTCCAGTTTCATTTTGTATACTCTTTGGGCCCGATTGCGTTTCTTTGTTAACTAAAATTAGTCCAAGCGAACGAGGCAGAGCAATACGTTAGAGCGGAATATGAAACGAACGATCGTCGATAAATACTACCTGTTGAACTTATGCTCGTCCGAATAAATTCGAGCATATTTCGTGCGGTGTAAGATTTGACCTTGGCGTGCAGTTTTAATGCGAAAAAGTGACAACCGGTCATCTCACACTCCGCTATAGCGTATTGCCCTGTCTCGTTCACACGGACTAATTTCCGATTTTAGTTCACGAAGAAACGCAATCGAGCCCTTTATTTATTACATTAGATATATGGCGGAGATGCAATAATTTCGACAAATTATTACAAGCGTGATAATCTAGCTGCAAGCAATTCAGGCAGTGGACAGGTGAAAATTAATGATCAACCTTGTTTTTTTTTATTTTTGATATATTACAGCAACTAAAACTCTGCCTGGGGTTCGAAGGGTTAATGTGCCCTAACACATTGTTGGGTGTTGTTTGCAATAATTTATTTTTATAAACCAAACGGCCTGTGCAATGGCCTTTTGCAGATATTTCTTACACTGGCTTCTGTTTTAATGTCCCTATTATCACAATTCGAGATCTCATTTAGACTCGCGACCCCAATAAAGAAAGAAGAATCCTATTTTTTTAGAACCCATCGATTTATGTTTTGATTCCGTAACTTTTTTTTCCGTAATAATATGATAATGTTTCTTTGTAATCAATGGGCTCTATTGCGTTTCTCTTGAACTAAAATCGGAAATTGGTTCATGTGAACGAGACAGAGCAGTAATTCAGAGCGGAATGTGAAATGAACGGTTGTCACTTTTCCGCATTAAAACTAGGTACACACCCAAGCAGCTAAATCGAACACCTCTTGAAATGCGTTAAATTTATTCGGGCGTCTATAAGTTTGACAGGTAGTTTTGGTGCGGGAAAATCGACGACACTTCATTTCATATTCCGTTCTAACGTATTGCTCTGTCTCGTTTGGTTGAACTAAGTTCCTATTTTAGTTCACAAAGAATTTGCAATCGAGCCCAATATGATACTTATGTGTCATATTGATTTGTCTTCCATCAACAAATTAAATAGGCTAATAAAAGTTCTCTGGCGACTGATAAATCGTGAATCTCAAATCTTTTATGATGAATAAATTATCACGTTTTTTTTATTTTCATTACTATATTTCATTTTCATTTCTTCCAAAGATGCTAATTTATAGACAAAATGAGATGACCGTTTCTGTTACGAAACACTATCCCTAAAATTGAGTATAGTACGATTTGGCAACCCTTTCGCGCTGGCGAAATGCCGGTGGCGCTGATACCATCGACGGCGAAATTAATAGCAATTTATTTGCTATCTATAATAACATAGATAATTAGTTTTTTTTTACAATAATGTTACCAATAAAATTCTATTATTTGTGCCAAAGAAATAGAGAGATAGATTACCATCTATTGGTCTATCTGGACTTGAAGTGCGTAATTATTACGTATTGAAACCTGTATGCCAAATTAAAAAAATCGGTTGTGTCACCCCAAGACTTTCCCGGCAAGCAGACAATCATCCCGCGCCAAACCCTCTAGCTCCCCTTTCACACCCCCCTTCCAGCACTCCCCTTCAACCCCCCACCCCCCCCCCTCTGAAGTAAGACTAGCGCGCCCCCTTTTTTAACCACAATCTTTTCAACTTGTCATGAACAAATGATGCCTGCATGCTAAATCAGATGAAGCGTTTGGGTGCTATCGTGGAGGAATACACACAGACATACAGACAGACACTCAGACAGAAGTGCGTCCACAATACTTTCCTTACCAGGAAAGTAAAATTGACATATTTATGTGAGTGATCTGTAAGTGCCATCTACCCGTTGCGTTTCGTAGCAAAATCCTAGTTGCCAAATCGTAGTATGACGCTGATCAATCTAATACGCTATATAATCAACACCTGAAACAACCATATTATGTTGAAACTTTTAATAATTAATAAGGCATTGTAAAAAATTGATCACCAGCTGAATTAGTAACGTAAAAAGCGAATTAGTAACGGAAGACACATTACATTAATTGCTAATTTCCAGTATTTATCAGTTCCTTCCAAATTAAAGTGTTAAGGCTCGGGGACAAGGAAATTAATATACTTGCCGGGATGGAGATATTAGCATTCCTAAATGATTCTGCTATAAATTATACTACCAAAATTATTCTTACATTATACTTATACAACTACTATAATATACTAGTATATGTATAGGTTGTATAAGATACTGGATATGTATGTATATATATTTTTTTGCCAAATTTGTAAATTGTTTTGTTAAAAAGTTGTTTAGTTTATCGTGCTGATTCACAAAACTCACCCTGTAGGTATGTATAGGTTGTATATGAATAGGTTGTATATGTATAGATTACTAGATACAAGGTTCGATTAAAATAAACATTTATACTGCAATATATTCTATTATTGATTATATAAGGTATTAGATTACTAAACTCTATCCTACAGTTTGGCAACCCTTCTGCTTCGATTAAATGAAGATGGTGCTGATAGTATTGTCAATGAAACTAATAGCAATTTATTTGACCATCTATAACAACATTGATAATGAATTATAAATAGGATAGAAAACGAATTTACCGCGTGAAATTTGTAGCACCCGACGTTTCGGTGACGTTGCAGCCGCCGTTGTCCAGGGTAGACTGACTGTCAGTCTACCCTGGACAACGGCGGCTGCAACGTCACCGAAACGTCGGGTGCTACAAATTTCACGCAGTAAATTCGTTTTCTATCCTATTTATAATGTCAAACAACCGCGATAGTCTTCGATTTTATATTGATAATGAATGTTTTTTTTACAAAGTACCGATTGGAGTGGTCATCAGACTGCAGAGCATATACTATGGTCGTGCTCGTTACTATCGTATGCCAGGGAAGAACTGCTGGACGTGATGTGTGACCTAATAAGTGGATATACCATTTGGTATACTGACCTACATAGTCAGTAGCAAGGAGTGCTTTGCGGCATTTTGTATCTTCGTGGCACACTGGGCGTCGCGGCTAGAAGAACTTAGACTTCAGGGCACTGCCCCTCTAGGTGCGAGTGACTTACTGTCTCCGTGAAATACATGCTGCCCGCCGTGCTATGCCGGTTTAAATTAAACTTTGTATTGTTTCTCTCCCTAACGGGTGTGTCCGTGCCACCGCACCACTCGCTCTGTCCCCACTCCCTTCTTGCTGCTATTTGCGAATGCTGTTTAATTAACACGCTTTTATTAAGTCGACCTGTATGTAACTAACTATGTAATGGAATCTAAGGTAACTAATTTAACCATCTTCCAAGGATTGTAGCGTCATGAAAATTGGCAGCTGTATGTAGTTCTGATGACCATACAATAATATGGTACTGTCGAACTGATCTGATGATGGAGTCGGAAGATATGAACTGGAACTTCACGATGGAACATCCTATCATAGCTGTGTTTGGACTTGTTAGAAAAGTCTTGGAATGAACTTTGACCACGATTAGGTTTCAAGGTCTGATGATGAAGCCGGAAGATAGGCACTGGCATTCCAAGATGGAATATCGTATCATAGCCGTGTTTAGCTTTGTTAGAAAGGTCTTGTAATGAACTTTGACCACGATTAAGTTTCAAGGTCTGATGATGAAGCCGAAAGACTGGAACTGGCATTCCATGATGGAATATCATATCATAGTCGTGTTTGCACTTGTGAGAATGGTCACTTAATGGACTTTGAACCCGATCAGGTTTCAAGGTTATAACAAACCTTTTTTGGTTTTTGTGTGCATTTATAAAAGCGTGTTTTTAGTGTTTTTTTTTAAACTATTAATTTATTTATATCCTATGCTTTACCATCTGCCAAAATATTTATTGTAACTATGTAATGTAAATACATGTATGTGCATGTAAATGTAAAATGTCAAAAAAGAAAAAATGTAATTATAAAACGAACAAATAAATGACTCCTTCGGGGACAGGATGGGAATAGAAGCCTCTGATCTTTGGATATACTATTAAGCTCGGGCAGAAAAGACAACTATAGTTGTTATAACTGCCCGGGTGGTGGATGGATTGGTTTCTGTCTCCATCCACCTCGCTAGAGTAAGAAATCTGATTGGAGTTGGGTGCTAATTGGCCCTGTTGCAGTTAGACCATTACGATCCATACGTTTAGAGTCAGTCAAACTCACGGGTCAACACCCCGCCGGCGGCGGCCTTCACGCAGAAGTGCAAACCCGGGTAGGACTCTGGCTTGCCGGCCAGTCTCCCCTAGGAGTCCTGCTGAACGGTTTGCGCACCGTGCGGTATGCTAATCGATTGTGCATTCTGACTGACAGCCGGGAAAGTCTGAAAATAGTGTTGTTTCCTGTAAACAGGGGGCGGTTGTTACCTAGTGGTAGCCGCTCTTGAAACGACCATTCGGCTACCCGATACCGGGTGAAAGCCAAGCAAAGGATGCCGTGGTCCGCGATAGATTCGTTATACACCGATCACCGCTACACTAGGGAGAGGATCGTGTAAGCGACTTCGAACCTGTAACCAGTCGAGAGGCCGGAGAAATCTGGCCATAACTTGTAGCGAGGGCTTGGTTTGCCCGCTGGGTTTAACTACCCTGTGCCGGGCGGTAAGGGTTGGTGTCTTTCGGGCTAGTTGGCAGAGCTAGATAGTGGAATTTCCATTGTCTCTAAGCCTTCTACGCTCATCCCACGGTCGAAGGAACGATCACATATCGTTATACCAGCCTGGGGTGACAGGTTCGCACATCTTAGTCGACACCGCTTAACTGATTAATTATAAAAACTCGATAATGTAACCAATGATAACTATAATAACATTCAATTATAAATTATTAATGCAATATATTGCATTTTTATATTCAATTAAATTTAATTTTTAAAGCAATTCACAAATGTTACAATTTACAATATAAAATATATACAATATAGATAGAATTACAATATAGAGATGAAATAAAATGTTATATAATTAAACCACTGAATTCCCAGCAAGAAATTAAACTCAATTATTAAATGACTTCCACTGGGGCCGAATGCGTTTCTTCGGCGGAAGAAAGTTATGCCGAAAATTAACTAATATTATGTTGAAAATCGCAATAAAATTGTATCGCCCAATTTCTTCTTTCTTCTAAAATTGTATCTTCTTTCATTGTTTAAGTTCATTTCAAACAATTATGTTCGTATCTGTCTGTCAGATTGCTGGAAATGTTTCCCTTTGCTTGGGTAATTCTTCAAAGAAGAAACGACTAGGAAGGACAGCTGTAGGAGTGTATAATTGCCGTTATTTTGATATAAAACACAAGGTTCTTCTTGATCATATTTTTGTTGCCCATACCATGATGAGGGTCAAAGACGAGATTTCGACGTCTCCATAAACGACGGATTCTGCATTATGAACCCACAAAGGCGTCCAAAAAAATAGCGGCTTTGGTAGTGTACTCCACAGCTTATCCATAGAGGAACGATCCGTTGCCGCAGGAAGTCCCGGGTGAGTAAGCGACGCTTGGGTTCACGTCTCCATAAACAACAGATCCTGCATTATGAACTCACAAAGGCATAAAAAATAATAGCAGTTGTAGTGATACTCCACAGCGTATCCATAAAGAGAAAAGATCCGTTACTGGAGAAAGCCTCGGGTGAGTAATTTGTCACGCGACACTCGGGTTCTGCAAATTAGAAACTGAAATATTGTTTTATTGACGTTTCAGGAATCGAAGTCGACTGAAGGTTACTGTTACCGCTCGATAAACAAATAAAATACAAACGGAGCTGCGGTGGAATTCACCGACTGACATCGGGTTCATAGTATACTATTATTACGCTTCTAGGGATCGAACGGTGGATTCAGACTAACGACTGGCTGTATCATTTCTCATTGCGGCCCGAAATGTTAGCGACAACAAACGATGCAGTGTTTTGTGTAAAGTAAACTCTTGCGGCCTATGATGTAGGGAGTAAATTTAAAAAATCAAACACATAAATTGTAACATATTTTGTAATTTTATTGTTTTTTTTTTTCTAAAACCTTGACCAACATAGCAGTCGTTATTATGCAGTCGCCAAGATGCTCAGCGGCGGCCATCTGCGAATGGTCGTTCTCCCGCAGTCTCCAGCGCGGGATCTCGTTGGGTGGGGCGGACGGTAGTCCCGTGGGAGGTACCTAAGCGAGGCGCCGGCGTTGGGGCTGCGGAGTGTCGCCCGGAACAACGCCGCGCAGGCTGCCAACTCTAACGGCCACTGCTCGAGCGCTCGTCGACGGACACCTGTTCTTGGTATCCGCGACTGCCTCTCGTGACACCGAATAATGATATTTCTCCGTCGTGAAGCGCGTCGCTTTTACCGTTGTGATCGATAATCAAATTTACCGCAACCTCGACGATCAGTAGGTGTACTTCTAAATCCGGCAATTCCATTTCCGCCGTTTCATGCGGAACTTCCTGGGGGATAAGTATTTTTTTAGTTTGTCCTCTTAAGAGAAATGATTAATTTTCTGAAGAAGAAACAAAATACCATAAATATTTTCGACATCCCACCGTCCGCACAGTGGACGACCATTTCTGGCTCTGGCCTTCTCCCATTCTATTTAATGCATCCGTTAGCTCTATCCGTGCCCTCCTCGCAGTGGGTTGTTGCGAGTTTCCTGTCCAAACACAAAACAATATATCATTGGAGATTATTAGTACAAGAAACCATTAGTGACCGGGATTTGAAGGATCATATTGATTATTGATCATATTACCCGCACAATCATTTTATTTCATACTTATGTATAAAATATAGCCAAAAGGTAATGCACTTTTTAGATTTGAGGTTATTCTGAAAATCCATTTTAAGTTTATTTAGAACGCCTGCTAGTGGCAAATTAATAAAATATGTTGATGTTTAACTTAACATGCACAAGAACTTAGAGTATACATATAAACAAAGCGCGGAATAAAAAAGGTATTACGTGTATATAGTACATACCTTTAAAAGCACCTCCTACAGGTGCTCATACTGAGCTCTGTCATTCGCGCTTTTGTTTTGTTCAGTTTGTTTTGTTCGTTTTGTCACTGATCATATAAATAGCTGTTCCGATTTGTCGTGTCCGTTTTTGTTTTGTTCAGCTCATTTCAACGCTCATTTAGGTTAGATGAATTTGACGTTTGCAGCTTGGTGTTGCCATTTCAGAACGTTGTGCTTAGTCCGTTTCCAGACTAGTATTAGTTCAAATTTTATGTCGTAAACGTATTTCGACAGAAACGCGATAGCTATTATGCCCGGCCGTAATAATGGAAAATGCCGTTAATAACGGCGATGATGGACGTTTATGCTGCGGCCACACCTAAATTATCGCGATAATTAACGTCATTTCCCGTTAGTGTGGCTTGGGCATTATATTAGTTTACGAAGTAATTTAGTAAATTTAAGTCCGCTACAAATTTCGTTCGAAAATAAACGCAATCGGGCCCACTGTCACACCAATTAATGTGTGAATACATTAAGAAAGAAAAATCTAAATGGTCACTTGTATAAACAGCCAAAAATAATGTAATGAAATGAAAAAATCAAAATCACAAATAAAAAGCTTATAATAACATACTTACTAAAACTAAGAGTCGTTAAAAATATTCATACTTTAAAAATAATTAGTGTCAAAAATTTATATAAGTTAAATTAGGTATATAAATTAAGAATAGGTAAAATAAACCAAAATGTAATAGTTATTTAATAATCATAATAGTCATAAAATAATCATAATTGGAATAGTAGTAATAATAATATATAAATTATTTAATAAACAGATATAGGCTCGATTGTGTTTCTTTGCGAACTAAAATTGTAGCGGACTTAAAATAACCGAATTAATCCATTGATTAATATTATATCTGTCAGTTTTCTGTCAAAATACGTTCACGACATAACATTTGAACTATTATTAGTGTCTATGGATGGAATCGGACTAAAAACAACACCTTGAAGTGGCCACACCGGGCTGAAACGTCAAATTAATGTTGCGGCTGACGGATTGTGACTGAGCGACGGTATTCCTAACCTCGTCTCTAAAGCCTAATCTAACATGGACGGAAAGCATAAAGCGCGGATGACTAAACAGCAGCAGGAGCACCTGCTGAATGCGCTTCAGCGCAATAGGGAGATGGTTAACGGTATGTATACACTTTTTGGTATTATTGCAGTATAGGACCCTCTTCTAGATTGTTGATTTTTTAACGTCACACGCTGATTCCGAATCCAATAATCTGTATTCGGTCTCAATAAATAAGCGAGATATAGGCATTCAAAGAAGCGTCAAATCCATACATTTAGGTAGGTTGTTATTTTTTTTTAATAATACGTAAAACACACATTTGGCGGTAGGTTAGAATGTCAGAATAGTTATTTTTTTAAAACAATGTTAAAAACTGAGGAATTATTGCAGTATAGGAACCTTTCTCAAGAATAAAAAAAATAAGGAAATACCACTAGATTCGATCAATGTAATGCTAAGTGTGAAAGAAAAAAGCTTCGGACGCGTAAAATTTCGAGACAAAAAAAAACAAATTTACATTAAAAAAAAAGCTTTTTTAAACTCAGCTTTTAAGATTGTATTAAAAAACTAATCTAACCTGCCGCCAAATAGGTGTTTATGTATTATTTGAAAAAAAATTAACAACCTGTCAAAATGTATGGATTGGACGCTTCTTTGAATGCCTATATCTCGCTTATTTATTAAGACCGAATACAGATTATTGGATTCTGAATCAGCGTGGTGAATATAGTCGGGTGACGTTAAAAAATCAATCTAGAAGAGGTTCCTAGTTATAACTGCAATATAGGAACCTCTCATGGATTGTTGTTTTTGAAACGTCACTGGACTATATTCACCACGCAGATTCCGAATCTGTCCAATAATCTTTTGTCGGTCTCAATAAATAAGAAAGATATAGGCATTCAAAGTTTGCATACTATACGCCAACAAATCGGCCATTTTGTTTCAGGAGTAGTGTCGTAAATTTAGTTGGTATATCGCGAGTTCTCCAATATCGATAACGATTCGCGATATTACAAAAATGATGACATGCTCGTGAAAAAACATGTCTGCGATATTGTAAAAAATCGGTTGTGTCACCCCAAGACTTTCCTGACAAGTAGCTTAATGTCAGAAACTTAATTAATCTGAATATTAATATCATAAATCCTACCACAACCCCCCCACCCCCAACCTAGCGCCACCCTTTAAACATCGAAATTGAAATCGACTTCGACTCGTCCGACTTTTCTGACCTTTTGGACTTTTCACCTTGTTCGACTTTTTCGACTTTTTTTACTTTTTTTGACTATATGACTTCGAATTTTGTGTATGCTGTTGACCATTGAGGAGTTCTCTCGTCGGGAGTCCACCCAGAGTAGGTATTTCAGCCATGTCATGGTGAAACTTAAAAGTTGCTATCATAATTAAATGCGTACACAAAATTTTGGGTCTCTGCTGTTGACCGTTGAGGAGTTCCCTCGTCAGGTGCCAACCCAGGGTACATCAGCCATGTCATGGTGAAACTTGGAAGTTGCTATCATAAATGAATGCGTGTACAAAATTTTGGGTCTCTGCTGTTGACCGTTGAGGAGTTTCCTCGTCGGGAGCTAACTCTGGGTGGACGGATTTCAACCACAAACTTTTTAGATCATTCCATGACCAAATGATGCCTGCATGCCAATTTTCAGTTCAATCGGATGAAGCGTTTCGGCGCTATCGTCGGAGAAACCACACAGCCACACAGACGTGCGTCCACAATACTTTCCTAAACAGGAAAGTAAAATGGGACTATTTTCGAGGGTTTTGATAACAGAAGGTATCCTGAAACAATAGAAAATTCTGAAATATGGGAATATCACCGCAAGCGAAGTTTTTTTAAATTTCGCGCGAAATTCGAAAAAAGAAATTTGTCTGAATTTAGCGATAATCTAAAACAATTGGAAAATTTTCAAAGCTTTTACGAAATGACTTTGGGTATTGATGACAAAAGATAACCTGAAACAAACGACATTTCAGGATATCTGGTGTCATGTCAAGTCAAGTCATTGAAAAAAACCTCCAAAATAGTACATACCTACCCTTTTTCTATAATTTCCCGATCGTAGAGATATGTTTTTTCCCGATCGTATTTTTTCAAAATATTTCATTTAATCTAAAAACTCTGCAAAATGTCATCATTTCTGTAATATCGCTAATTGTTACCGATATTGCGATAATACTTGAATATGTTCCCCACACGGGATGTACAAACAAAATGGCCGCAGTTTGTTGACATATGGAATGAACAAACTACCGAAATGTATGGATTTGACGCTTCTTTGAACGCCTATATCTCGATTATTTATTGAGACCGAATAAAGATAATTGCAGATTCGGAATCAGCGTGGTGAACATAGTCTGCTTAATATCAAATATTGTCACAAACATGCGATATAGGTGTGTAGGTCACGTTGAAACTATAAAGTCTCGAAATATTGCTAATTTCAAGCGTCCGACGCTACTTTCTTTCAGATTTCGCATTAAAATCTTAATCAAATCTATTAGTGAGTATTTTTTTTTTTTGAGAAAGGTTCCTATACTGCAGTTATTCCTCGAATCTACGCAACAAGCACAAAAGCCATATAAGAATGGCGAATGTAGCTTTAAGCTGATTAACACTAACAGCCTCAGACTTTTAAAGCGCGTGTTACGTTGCCCGCTGGCGTTTTTGGGCATCATTGTAACGGCTATAAAAAATAACCTGATTATATATAGAAACAATTTGTTTTGTATCTATTAGACTGACATTTACATCTTCCGGATAAAAATTAAAAATAAAAGAAATATTTTGATAAGTTATGAAATTATGTATTTAAAAAGAGGCATTTTTAGGAAAGAAATAAAACTTGTACATAAAGAATCATACGTAATCATAATCATTGACAATAATTGTTTTTTTTTTGTGATTTTTTTGAAACATGGATAGTAGCATAGGGGCAGGTACATTGCAATCTGGGCAATACTAGTAGACTGTCTCGTTGTGTCCTCGTTTACCAGTTTGCTTCTTTCCAATGTCTGCGCTAACTTTGCAGACTCTCGACGCCTTCGTTTTTTTGGTTTACACTATGAATTCATGCTATTTTTTGTTCACGCTATGAATTCATGATAATGAATCGCATATGTATGTATATACAAAAGATGAAGCTACACGCTGGTATGATGCGAATAACGAACAGAGTACGTAATTTTTAAACAAACTATTGAAAGTGGATCACGTCCGCAGTGCGTGATTCGCGAGTTAGAGAATATTTTGTATCACGTACTAAGTACATGACCCGCTGTTAAAGTGTTAAAATGCATGTAAAGGCGGTCAGATTAACTCTCAGCTATGTAAAGGTGTCATTTAAAGCAATTCGGCTTACCATTTAGTAATATAATTTTGCCGTATAAAGCCTTTTAGTCGAATAAGGGTGGTATAAATATCTATAAAACATACTAATTTATGACCATTTTATAACTTACAGCTGTAGGATATAGTAGTCGAACAAATAACTTATAGTAGTCGAATAAATAACCGTTATAGAACAAACAAAACAAAAGCTACTACACTAGTGGTTTTTTGTACTAAGGGGGCTACTAAACGGGCCATAATTTTACGGCAATAAGTGGTTGCAATATCAGCAAGGATGGCCCGGCCATCCATTGCAAAAATTTAGCCCGGCCACTCTCGGCAACATTTCTGGGCCATAATTGCAGCAAAAATGTGGCCCGTTTAGAAGCCTCATAACAATCTCCAATGAAACATTGTTTTGCGTATGGACAGGGAACTCACAACAACCCGCAGTGAGGAGGGCATGGGCGGAGGTGACGGACTCTTTGAATAGAATGGGAGGAGTACGAAAGACGCAGAAGGATTGGTTGGAGGTAAACACGCTTATTAGTTTATTTAGAAACTTCCTTAGAGCTTCCGCGCAATAGGCAGCCTGGCTGCAATAGCCAAAATATTTAGATCCGATGAGTCGTCATCGAGCTCCATATCGGATCGGCTGCCTAGTGCGCAGTTAGCCTAAATGACATAGCGTTAGCTTTTACAATAATCCAGGAAGTAATAGAGTAAAGTATATATTAATTTATTTTCAGACGTACAAGCTATTTGCCCGCAGGGCGAAAGCGAAGTATCGCTTGAGGCGGGCCTCAATGGCGAGAGCGGGCGGAGGGCCGCCGGCGGTCGTCAAGATGACGGACCTGGAGCTCAAGGTGCTCGCAATCGAGGGGACCTCCACTTTGGCCGGCCTGCTTGGCGGCGTTCAAGCTGTGAGTTATCTTTTATTATTGCTTTTTCTTTATTATAATTGCCAAAATGCAAAAGTAAATATAGAAAATAACAGATTTACATCGCCGCTCCTCCGAAGAGGAGAGGCGTCACATTTAAAGGATAATGACCAAAAATGTATGGGGCTTGGTCCAAATGTCCACCACTAACAAGACTATGCAACGAAAATAGTCCACCAAATACTGATTAATTCTTACCAGACCGCAGTCAAAAATATACTGTCAGTAAAAAGTTTTGACTAAACAGAAAAGTCATGTTTTTCGTGCGAAAATAATCAAAATCATACTATCAAACGCTAATTTTGAACTAAACTGCGTTTATTATGTGTTTGGGTGTGAGGGTGTGAGAGAGAGGGTGTGAGAGAGAGGGTGTGAGAGAGAGGGTGTGTGTGTGTGTCGTGTCGCTTCCTGCCTCGTGTTAGGTTTTCGCTGAAGTGGATTTTGCTCCCTTTTTATATAAATTAAGGACGGGGAAAAGAAAAACCATAATGATCATGCTTTACAGTGGTTTTATTCATGTGATACGGTGCGGTATAATCGGTCATAACTTTTCACTGACAAATTATTTTTTTTCGTGTCTTATGCATATTTAGTGGACTATTCTTTTATGGGGTAATGCAGCACACATCAACAGTGTATTCACTCTCCAGAAAAGAGCCATACGTGCGATAGTAGGTATTGGTCCACGGCAGTCATGTCGTGAACACTTCCAAAAACTAGGGATATTGACCGTATATGCGATTTTTGCTCAAGAAGCTCTTTGCGAATTCTATTGCAATAAGAGCTCGGCCATATCCCACGAGGAAGTACATCGGCATGACACCAGGAATAAAACCCTGTATCTCCAACCGTTCGTAGCACATACTGCCAAGTTCCAGGCGACTAGTCGATACTTAGGCCTCAAACTTTTTAATAAATTGCCCGAAAGATTAAAAGAAATTAAAAACATCGATATTTTCAAGAGATCCATCCGAGTCTATCTGCTTAAAATCAACATGTATGCCCATAACGACTTCTTAAAATATTTTGAAAATACATAGCATCGTATCTACCCATTTAATCTAATACATATTATTTACCGTTAATTGTTTTGTTGTAAACTGTTATCATATAGTCTATGTTTTCGTAAATTGGTAAGTTTAAAACTATATATTGTATATCATCTCTTGTCTAAATTGAGTAACTAATTTAAGATTAATTACTGTCATTCCTACACAATTGTATGGTTGTATTGGAAATAAATACCTTTTACTTTTTTTTTACTTTTACTTTTATTCGTCACCATACGACTCGTTAGTGGTGGTCATTAGGACCACCTTTGGTCATTCTCCTTTAATATTTTTTTTTAGGGTATGGCGGCATCGTCTCGCTCGGTACCGACGCCGCCACCGTTCTTTCCGCAGTCGTCGCTAGAGCCAGAAACGGCTCTTCGCCGAAGGGATGATAATATGGTGCTGGAAGTATTCACGGTGAGTAATTTGTTTTTAAACGGCTTTTGCCAAAATTAATAAGAGGAAAACCTAAAAAAAATACTTAACCCGCAGGAACCGGATGAAACGGAGGAAATGCAGTCGCCGGGTTCAGAGGTGGTATGGCATCTACCGGTCGTCGAGGTTGCGGTAAATGTGAGTATCGATCGCGACGGTAAAAGTGACGCACTTCAAGACGGAGAAATAATTAGATTTAATTCCATCGCACGGGAGGCGCCCGAGGAAGAGCGGATGGCGGAGGCGGGGCGGCCGTCGACGAGCGCCGGGAGCCGGGCGCCGGCCGCCGGGAGCCCGCCGCCGGCCGCGGGCGCCGCGGACGAGCGGCGGCGGCCGCGCGCGCCCCGCGCCGCCTCGCCGCCCGCCGCCGCCGAACAGGACCCCGCGATAGAGGCGCTGCGCGAAAACAGCCGCGCGCAGCTTACCGCCGCTCGACATCTTGGCGACTGTTTAATGGCGGCGACTACAATGTTGGTCGAAGTACTGCAAAATTTTTTAGATAAAAAATAAATGTATTAAAAAAACAACCTCTTATTTTTTTAAAATCGAAGACTATCGCGGTTGTTTGACATTATAAATAGGATAGAAAACGAAATTCCCGCGTGAAATTTGTAGCACCCGACGTTTCGGTGACGTTGCAGCCGCCGTTGTCCAGGGTAGACTGAAGAGCTGTCGATCCGTTGTTGTGCGGGTAGGCCGCGTACCGCTTCCGCCACTCCGTAGGTTATAACGGTGGTGGGGGGCCGGGCTCGGAGCGCGGGAATTTTGAAAATCCGTCCTGCACACAACACTCACTGTATCCTGTTTTACGTCTTTGCGTTCGGCGTTCGGCGGCGGGAACATTTTAAGAAGAGGGTTCCACGTAGAAGAGAGTTTGTAACCGTCGTCTCTGTTAAAGTTCGGGGTTCTTCTTATTTCAATGGCTTCCCGGATCATGCGAGGAAAGTAGAATTGTTCTTTGGATATCACAATGGGATTTTGAAACTGCATCCAGTGGTTACTTCCGCTATCCAATATATGTTCGCAGATCGCCGATTTTTCTCGCTGAACGTTTTTAACAGCTTTGATGTGTTCTGACAGTCGCGTGGCTATGGGCCGTTTCGTTTGTCCAACGTAGGCTAGACCGCAACTGCATTCGACTTTATACACACCCGGGGTTTGCAGTGGTATTACATCCTTTACAGGCCTCAAAAATCGAGCTATATTTTGGATCGGTTTGGAGATCGTTTTTATATCGAATCTGTTTAGCATCTTACTTATTCGATCTGTCACGCCCTTGACGTATGGTAAGAATGCTCTTGATCTGCTCGGTTTCTGAGTTTCGTCTGTATTAGATCGTGTGCGTGTCTCGTGATATTTACCGTATCCATTTTTCCTAAGGACATCATTGACATGTTCCATCTCCTTCGGAAAATGCTCAGCGTCGCATAGATCGCATGCTCGATTCACGAGGGACGTTTGCACTGAACGTAGATGGTAGGGATGATGATGTAAGCTTGCATGTAAATATCTGTCCGTATGTGTGGGCTTCCGATATACCGTATGTCCGAGAGTATTGTCACTTCTCCTCGTCACTTTGACATCCAAAAATGGTAGGGAGCCGTCCTTCTCTACTTCATGGGTGAATCTGATTTTTGGGTGTATGGAGTTTAGATGACCCAGGAATTCATTCACCGTTTGAATGTTGCCTTTTAGGATGCAGAAGGTATCATCCACGTAGCGAAGCCAGAGACTGGGCTTAATTTTGGAGGTTTTTATGGCTAATTCCTCAAAATGTTCCATATATAAGTCGCTAACTATCGGCGATACAGGGCATCCCATTGCTACTCCGTCGATTTGTTTGTAATAATCGCCACTCCATAGAAAGTAGCAGGATGTCAGGCAATGTTGAAGCATGTCGGCGTAGCTAATAGGGAGGTCCTCAGACTTCAGTTTATCCCTCACCACTGTAAGACACTCCGAAATGGGCAAATTCGTAAATAGAGATTCGACGTCAAAGCTCACCATTATTTCGTCTTCGGCCAGTTTTAAGCTTACGAAATGTCGCGAGTCTTTCACTTAAGACGTCGTTTTGCCCGTAAGCGGTTGGAGGACACCAGCGTGTTTTGACAGAGGATATGTGGGGCTGTCGATTTGGCTTACAATCGGTCTCAATGGTGCATTATCCTTATGGATTTTAGGCAAGCCATATAATTTCGGTGGCTGTACGTTACGTGGTTTAGTGAGATAAGCTATTTCTGGGCGGAGATAATTATTGCCTGACATCCTGCTACTTTCTATGGAGTGGCGATTATTACAAACAAATCGACGGAGTAGCAATGGGATGATCTGTATCGCCGATAGTTAGCGACTTATATATGGAACATTTTGAGGAATTAGCCATAAAAAACTCCAAAATTAAGCCCAGTCTCTGGCTTCGCTACGTGGATGATACCTTCTGCATCCTAAAAGGCAACATTCAAACGGTGAATGAATTCCTGGGTCATCTAAACTCCATACACCCAAAAATCAGATTCACCTATGAAGTAGAGAAGGACGGCTCCCTACCATTTTTGGATGTCAAAGTGACGAGGAGAAGTGACAATACTCTCGGACATACGGTATATCGGAAGCCCACACATACGGTCAGATATTTACATGCAAGCTCACACCATCATCCCTACCATCTACGTTCAGTGCAAACGTCCCTCGTGAATCGAGCACGCGATCTATGCGACGCTGAGCATTTTCCGAAGGAGATGGAACATGTCAATGATGTCCTTAGGAAAAATGGATACGGTAAATATCACGAGACACGCACACGATCTAATACAGACGAAACTCAGAAACCGAGCAGATCAAGAGCATTCTGAGCATTCGTTGCGAGAGATGACTTTTTTAATGCCGCCGATGATACTTAACATAGGTAAACGGTTAGGCGTCGGTACATAATTTAATCCCCTGCTGAAAGAACAATTCTACTTTCCTCGCATGATCCGAAAAGCCATTGAAATAAGAAGAACCCCGAACTTCAATAGGGACGAAGCGACGGTTACAAACTCTCTTCTGCGTGGAATCCTCTTCTTAAAATGTTCCCACCGCTAAAAGCCGAACGCAAGGGCGAAAGACAGGATACAGTGAGTGTTGTATGCACGACTGATTTTCTAAATTCGCGCTCGTCCCCCCCACCACCGTTATAATTTACACAGTGGCGGCAGCGGTATGCGGCCTACCGCGTAACAACGTATTGACAGCTTTTTCAGTCTACTCTAGACAACGGCGCCTGCATCGTCGCCGAAACGTCGGTGCTACAAAATTCACGCGGTAAATTTGTCTTTTATCTTATTTATAAGCGTATTATTGATTGCTCAATGCCGCACTTATTTTGGCAGCTAGGTTTTTACTACGAAACTCAACTGTAGAGGGCACTCATAGTTCTAAGCATTGATTAATCTTCTCTTATGTTCACTAGCTCAATATAGGGCATTCTAAACACGCATATATAGTATTCTATCTCAAAATAAAATAATAATATAATAAGACGAATTTTATAATTATAGCTCTAATAATTTTAATATTATTATAAACAAATATGTCAATTTTTAATTTAGTTTAGGTTTCATTAGGTAATAATTACGCACTTTAATGTCCTTAATAGGCTAATAATCTCTCCTTATTATTTATGTTTTGTTATCCGCCTATGTAAAAATGCGATAGATGGCATTAATAATTTATTATTGGTAGTTTTATTGTTGTTACTGATTCAATAATACATTTCTGTAATCAATCACTCCTTTATAAAAAGCATTCATTTTTATAACTAAAATAGGAACTTAGTTCAACCGATCGAAACAGAGCAATACGTTAGACCGGAATATGAAATGAACAATCGTCGATTTCCCCGCACCAAAACTACCTGTCCAACTTATAGACGCCCGAACAAGCCGTGCGGTGTTAGATTTAGCTGCTTTATCTTCGGTGGGTAGTATTAATGCGGAAAAGTGACTCCCGTTTATTTTACATTCCGCTCTGTCTCGTTCACATGAATTAATTTCCGATTTTAGCTCAAAATAAACGCAATCGAGCCCATTGTCAATGTATGGTTATATCAAAATAGATGACCAAATAATTTGCTATTAGCCGGACAATGCTATCATCAACATCAGCATGTCGCCGGCGCAGAAGGGTTGGCAAAACTTACTATGGCACTGAGCAATCTAATTATGCCTAGGTATATCTAAGTATTCGTATATCGTAACCTATATAATCAATGCCTTTATCTAACTATTCGTATGCAATTTGTATCATAATTATACCTTTCATTTTGATAATGCGATTTGATGGCTAGGGTGGTATTGAATATCCTTAATTGAAATGAAATAAAAGCCATTATATTTATTACTACAATTAAAAGCAAGATATATCAATATAATGGTAAATCAATAGAATGGTAAGTAACTCCACTACGATGGTTCAAGCGAATAACTTTGTTTCGGATCCCGAAAATAATAATTTCTTTTATAAATATGTATTCAAGGCCAAAAATATATTCGAGACTTTAAGGCCGTTGTTTCTTGTGACTACTTTACCTGGTTTGACCCCGTTTCGTTTTCACAACGGCGGCGTGGACTACAGCGGTCCTTTTCTGATGTGGACTCTACTGTTGCTCTCAGTCTTCGGTTATTGCATAACCTCCATCAGAGATACTCCAGTCCTATCAATTCTGAGAGGGTATTCCAGTATACAATCGATAGGAGAGCTCATCCAGCTGAGCGCCTGCTCGGTCACTACCTTCGTTATTGTCACATTTAATGTGTTTCAAAAGAGCAAACTCGAGAAAATTGTGCTTCTGTACTCGGAAATCGACCTAAGTTTGATAAGATGCGGTGCGGTTTTAAAATATTCGGGAGTCAAAGCGGTCGTTTGCATGTATCTCGTTTTACAATGCTTGCTGGCCTGGGTTATAATCGCCGTTGTGATCGGTTTCTACGTTCTCGCCGGATTGAAACTGCGCATTAACATTCTGTACCTCTATGCTTTCTCCCACTACGCAGAGTCCATCGAAACGCTCTTTTTCGTCGTCTGCATATACATGAATTTGCGACAGTTCAAACTAATCAACCGACTGCTCGCTAGGAGCAAGTTTACCCACGACAGCGTTGCGATTTTACGTTCGCTCTACGACCAATGCTGCGATGTTTCCTGTCTCATCAATTCTTATTTCAACGTTCAGATTCTGGTTGTCATCGCCAAGTGTTTCGTGATGAGCGTCTTTCACCTCTTCTTCATTCTCGAAGGTATATTCGCGAGCAACTTGAATCCTCTCAGTGTTTTTAACATCATCTACAACTTTGGTTTTGCCTTCGTCAATTTCACAAATATTATTGTTATTTCCTTTCTCTGCACCTACATTTCTAATGAGGTAAGTCGTTTATATTACATATATTTGAAGACCGTTAGTTTGTAGTAGTTAGTAGCGTAGTTTTTTATCTTAGATTTAAGGGATCTTCTTATAACACGCTGTCGAACACCTGAGAGTTAATAACTACGGGCAAACCCGCCACTCTAGGAAGTTATAACGATATCAGATCATTCTTTCTCCCATGAAGTGACCGCAGAACAACACAGTCAACGGTCTAACTACGCCAACATCCCGTAAGAAGCCAACTAACTAACCAGATTACTTCGGTTTCCCGACTGATGACAGGTTCGAGGTCGCTTGCGCGGTCCTCTCCCTTAAGTAGCGGTAATACGGTGTCTACCGAATCTATCACGGACTCTGTATCGGATAACCGATTGGTTGTTTCAAGAGCAGTTGCCGTAAGGTGAACATCCACCCCCGCTCTATAGGAGACAGTAGAAGAGTTGTCAACTACAACGGCGAACCCGTCACCTCAGGAAGTTTTAACGAAATAATCGTTCTATCTCCAGTGAAGTGAGCGCAGAAGACTTATAGGACAAAACAATCCACCGTCAAGCTCCGTCACATGCCCGTAAGAGGCCAACGCCTTATTCGCGAGATAGCCAGGAATACTTACTTCCAGTTGCGACCAGATTAGTCCGGTGACTCGACTGGTTACGAGTTCGAAGTCGCTTACGCGACCTGTACCTGTTGTATTACAGCGGTAATTCAGTTAGAATTTATCGCGGACCTGGGCGTTCTTTGCCCGTACGTAGTGCCACACGGGATCGAGTGGCCCAAGGTCATTTCAAGAGTGGCATGACAACAGGTGAACATCCACCGCCGCTGCTTAGAAAACAGTGTATTTCCATAGTCTACAGACCCCTTCAGTAATTAGTCAGAATACACAAAAACTAGACGGTGGACTGTTTTGGTCCCAAGTCTTCTGCGCTCACCTCACGGGAGACATAACGATCTAATATCGTTAAAACTTCCTGAGGTGACGGGTTCGCCCGTTTTAGTTGACAGCTCTAGTTGCCCGGAAAGTCTTGAGGTGACCCAACCGATTTTTATAAAAGTCATTTTAACCTCACATGCTGGGGAGATGGGATACGGATGTCAAGTTTTAGCCACGGCTTGGAAAAATCGTAGATGCTGCCCCGCAAAAGCAGTTGCGAGTCTTGATTCTCTTTTGAGATGAAAATACGTACGAGACTAATACGACTGTAGGTCTATAGTCTTATTAAGTCTTGCGTACGAGACTAATAAGACTAATGCCTGCTCCACACTTTGGCGAATGCTTTGGCTCGCCTATGTTTCTCTCGGTTTCTCTCGCTCTCTCGACGACTCGCTTTCACCTTAGCAAGATTGGCCAACATTTGCCAACGAGTGGAGCAGGCATAAGACGGAGAGATATTCCAGATATTTCACAATGTGGTTTATAATTCGGCCCAACGATTCAACGAACTTCAAGTCTCTTAGTCAAATATTTCGAGATTCAAGTATGCCCAGCGCAAGTATGCCTGGTGTATGCTAAGTATGAGTATGCCAAGTATGAGTATACCTGGTGGACCGATATCAACCATAATGTTTTTCATGGTACACACATGCCTTGCTGGGATGAAAACACGTTGTGAAATTCTTGTTTGGAACTTTGTTTGGAACTTTGTTTGGAACTTCTCATATACAAGCTGCACTAATAATATTGAAATTCCGCCGTACATATCTATTAACCAAATATTACTGTTTGCAGTTTGGTCTTAGCCGGGAAATGAACCACGCCGCTTGAGGCTATTGTAAAACGGAACCCAAACGGGTTCATCCGCCGACCGAAAGAGGGCGCTCATTGATTTTATTTATGAAATAATATTCAGTCCCTGGCTATCTACCGGGAGAGTCTTGGGGTATCACAACCTTTTTTTTTAAGTGGCAATACACCCAAGTGTAGATGATTTATGCCAGTAGTCAAACCCAGCAATTCTACTTCTTTTTTCCTTTTGGTTTTTTTATGGTGTTTCTTTGTGTTTATGGTGTGTTTATGGTGTTTTTTCAGATGGAAAATATTGTGTCCAACTACTTGAATTTAGTGATATTCCCTAGTGCCGCGTTGAAACACTAGCCCTAGTGCCGTCAACAATGACGGACGTCACAACAATTTTATTTGTTCTGACAAATTTTCAAATCATACCTCTTATAATTTATTTTATTTTTATTTATTTTATTGGAATTATCAAATTAACCATTTACAATGTTAATATTATTTACATAAATATGTCAATTTTTAATTTGATATAAGTTTCCATAGGTAATAACATTGATTTTATTAAATCAATGGTAATAACTACGCGATTTAATGTCCAAATATACTTCTTTTTCTTCTTCTTTTTCATCATCAGCGCGCTTTCGCCCATCGTTGGGCATACGCCTCTCCAATCACTCTCCATCCGGATCGTTTGTCCGTTTCCCTCGTCCAGACAGGTCCAGCTGTCTCCTTGATGTCATCGGACCATCGGCATCGGGCCGGTGGTCTGTTTTAGAGATTATCAGTGGTCGAGCAAAAAGAAACAATGAAACGTTCTTTATCACACAACACCTTTAATTGTAGCAGAAAAGAAACAACACACTCTTACACAATGGCTGTTTGACAGATCTTATTATTGAATTCGGATTTAGAACAAAAAACAATATGAAAACGAAAAACTAATTCAAATCCAATACTCCCAATAATTATAAATAGGATAGAAAACGAATTTACCGCGTAAATTTGTAGGACCAGACGTTTCGGTGACGTTGCAGCCGCCATTGTCTAGGGTAGACTGAAGAGCTGTCAGTCCGTTGTTTTGCGTGTAGGCCGCAAACCGCTGCCGCCACTGCGTAGGTTATAACGGTGGTGGGGGGCCGGGCTCGGAGCGCGGGAATTTTTAAAATCCGTCTTGCACACAACACTCACTGTATCCTGTTTTACGTCTTTGCGTTCGGCGTTCGGCGGCGGGAACATTTTAAGAAGAGGGTTCCACGTAGAAGAGAGTTTGTAGCCGTCATCTCTATTGAAGTTCGGAGTTCTTCTTATTTCAATGGCTTCCCGGATCATGCGAAGAAAGTAGAATTGTTCCTTGGATAGAACAATGGGATTTTGAAACTGCATCCAGTGGTTACTTCCGCTATCCAATATATGTTCGCAGATCGCCGATTTTTCTCGCTGAACGTTTTTAACAGCTTTGATGTGTTCTGTCAGTCGCGTAGCTATGGGTAACGGCCCATAGCCACGCGACTGACAGACTTCACACCAAACCATTTCTCGTATGGTGTTGAATCTGGGCACTTTTTGTTTGACGATCGGTTCAAGATATATACGGCTGTACGTACTGCTTCTGGCCACAGACGCTTGTGCAAACTACTGGAGAGCAAAATTGTGCGAGCGCACCCACCACGGTTCGATTCTCACGCTCCACGCGTCCGTTTTGCTCGGGTGTGTACGGTGCAGTTCGCTCCACTGTTATTCCGGCTTTCGACAGCATCCGCATACATTCATTGTTGACAAATTCAGTGCCATTGTCGAAACCAATGTGCTTCACCGAATTGCCCGTCGTACTGCGAACTAGCGACACTATCGCATTGAGTTTATCACACACCTCGGATTTGCTAGCCAAATTGAATACATACTTGAATCCCGTTGCTTCGTCTTTGATCAGGAGGAAAAATACGAACACCTCCAATGCCCAATTGTTCCATTGGTCCACACAGGTCAGCATGCAAATATTCGCCGCAAACTGCTACCCTCTCTAGTGCTGGTTTGTGCGAAGCACGTTGCATTTTTCCGATATGACAATCCTCACAGAAAAATTTTGCTTCAATCGCCAATTTGATTCCTTCAACCAAATTTTTCTTGCACATGCGTTTAATTGCTTCCACGTTCAGGTGCCCAAATCGATTATGCAGTTGCTCAAGCGTGACGGTCGCAGAATTCGCATGCTCATTCAGTCGCTGCCGAAATATCATTCTCAATTGTTTGCTGTCATCTTTTACACCAACAGCATACACAACACCATGAGCATCCATCAATTTGCAGTTATCGCGGGTGATGACCATTTGGAAACCCTTCGATGTAGCGGATGCAGTAGAAAATAAATTTTGCTTCAGCTCAGGAACGTACTGCACATTGTTCAAATGTCGTTGCAGCCACACACCGTTGACCTTGGCTTCGATTAAAATTGTGCCCGTGCCGCGAATCGGTATACGATGGTTGTTTGCGATTTCGACAAAACGCTCTGCGTCGCACTTTCTATAATTGACAAACCACTCGATGCGTGAAGACATATGTTCAGTGGCACCTGAATTTGCAATCCAAATATCGCTATAATCTATCGCTGTTCCACCGTTGAGTTTCGCATAAAATGCAACATCGCTGCCGCCCTTCTTGCCATCGGACGATTTTTCAGCACGCTTCGGACATTCTTTCTTCCAATGCCCGAATTCATGACATTTGTTGCACTTCGTTTTTTTTTCAACTCCTCGATTGACGATGGCGTCTTCATGCTGGCTTGCTGTTTCTTCGACTTGAACTTCGCACTGAATGCAGCATCCAATTGCACATCATCGGTTTTGCTTATTTGGTCTTCTTCCAGCTGCAAGCGACTGTGCAAACTCTCCAGGGTTCGGCCCTCTTTGATATTGTACCAAACGGTCTTGAAATTACGAAACTTAGGCGTCAAGCCACTGATGATGCGCACCATTTTGATGTTATCGGTCAATTTTTCGCCTTGGTCTTCAATTTCATGTGCCATTCTGTTCACTCTTGATACATATGCAGCGACCGGTTCATTTTATTTTTATTTTATTTTATTCAGGAAACAGACAGTACAAAAAACATATTTACTTAATCAAAATATAACAAACATAAACCATTTCTATGTTTCCACCAATTAAACGGTCATATAGTGCGTTATTCTATATAAAAGAAAAGTTTAAAATATACAAGCATTTTTTAAAGTGAAAAGTGAAATTGTTAGGGTTTTTTTAAAATAAACAGAAAATATTCTGAAAAGTAATTGCTAAGTTACTAAACAGTCCAAAGTATTAAAAGAGTAAATATAAAGTAAATAGAGCAGGAAAAACAGTAAATAGATTCATAAACATGTATATTAATATGGTAATAAATTAATTTATTATTATATAGATAGTAATAAGAAAATAAAATATATAATTATGTAATGACACATTTTATGAGAACGAAAGAAAGTAAAAAGGAATAAGTTATGTAAATACAAAGAATAAGAGGAGAATAACTATTTTCATAATAAACAGATTTCTTAATAAAATTGTAATATATTCATAATTAGATTTTTTAATGTATCTGGGGTTGTGGCAAATATATCAACATCCATAAACACCGAGTTGTAATGATGACAAGCTCTATAAAGAAAAGCATTTTGTGCATAGTTAGAATTGACAATTGGCAGTTGAAAGGAAAGCTGAGAGCGACTTGGTCGAGGGGGCACGAAAAAATTTATCTGCTCCAAGATTTGACTAGCATCAACACGATTATTAATTAGCTTATGCAGATATACTGCGTCGATCATTCTTCGGCGCGACGACATCATCTTATGAAACCGAAGCGACTCTGTGTACGAAGGTGGTTTTACAAAATATAACAAATTTAGACGCTTCGTCATCCGTTTTTGAATTGCCTCAACTCGGGAAATTTATGTTTTGTATAGCGGATTTCAGATGACTGACGCAAATTCCAAATGACTTCTCACGTAAGAATTAAATAATATTTTTATGGTATCGGTCGACCTGAAAAGAGTAGATGCTCTAAGGACAAAACTTAACATTTTATTAGCTTTCGAAATAACATTATCAATGTGCTCCGCAAATAGCAATTTATTATCTAGGATGATCCCAAGATCTCTCACAGGTGTCACTTTTTTAATTTCATTTTTATTGAGTTGATATTTGAAACAGACGTTAGTTTGTTTTCTGCTAAATGTAATTGAGTTACATTTCTTAACGTTAATGAACAGGCAATTTTTTGTACAATAATTCACAAGGCGATTAATATCCTCTTGTAAAAGTAAACAGTCGCTTATTAATTTTATTTCCCTGTAGATTTTCGTGTCCGCGTCCGCGTATATTACCATTTTGGAATGACGCACACTACTCTTTATGTCGTTTATGTACAATAAAAATAGAAGTGGACCTAAGTGAGAGCCTTGGGGTACTCCCGAGGATATAATGGAGAACACCGACCGGTAACCTTGAATAACCACCGCTTGAGTCCTGTTGCGAATATATGGGGATATCCACCTATATAAATCACCCCTGATCCCCAAAGACCACAATTTTTTAAGAAGTATATCGTGATTGATTTTATCAAATGCTTTAGAGAAATCAGTATATACAGCGTCAACTTGCACCCGTTTGTCCATCTCAGAGAAGCTAAGTAAATTAGACTCCACTGATCTCATCTTGAAAAAGCCATGTTGTTCTGGTGCTATGATCGTTCGAACGCCAGAAAATAACTGATCAAAAACAATCTTTTCCATGAGCTTACTGAATATCGGTAACTTAGATATGGGGCGATAGTTTTCGACGTTGTTGCGTGAGCCTTGTTTAAATATCGGGCAAATGTAGGCTTTTTTCCATACTTCAGGGAATATCCCTTGTTTAAGAGATTTTTGATATAAAAGAGTTATGGGAGAAGCCAAGTTGAAAGCACAATTAATTACAAATAGTGGGTGTATATCGTCCGAGCCAGCACTTTTATTTCTATCTATGCTACGTAAGTACTTAAATATTGTTGCCGTATCAAAAGTGATGTTATACATATCTACACTCTACAGTGCACTGATCGGAGTTCATTTGCACTTGATAGTAACTAGGATCAGGCGCAAAGTTTTCGTAGACCGATTGAAAATATTCAGAAAACATTTCGCAGATTTCTGCACCAGTTTCAGCAATATTATTATTAAAATTCATGGTTTGCGGTATGCCAGGAGAGGACCTTTTAGATTTTATGAAGTTCCAAAAGAATTTCGTGTTGTTTTTTATATTTTGCTCAGATTTAAAAATATAGACATCAAATAGAGTTTTATTTAAGGCTTTGTGGCGTCTTCTCAGTAAAGAGAAAGATTCGTAATATATCAGATTATCGGATGATTTCCATTTCCTGTGAAATTTATGTTTTTCTTTGACAACTTTTATTATAGCAGTCATACCATGGGGGTATTTCCTATCGGATACTAATTTACTTGGGACATGTTGCTCGATTAAGTCGTTGAGGATTAGGTAGAAGTGTGCCGTAGCCGTTTCCATATCGCAACTATTAATAATAGAAGGCCAGTCGAACAACCATTTTTAATGAAAAATACTCCTCATAGAGGCACATGATGCGCACTTCGCTCCATTTTTCGTACAAACTGGCCAATTTATCTGCAATTTCTTTCGCTGTTTTGCACTTCAGAATGTGATTTGCCTGCTCGGAATCCACTGATGAAATCAGGATAGCCATTGCTTTGCCATCGTTTCGCTCGTATTGCTCTTTGGGATGTCATGGCCTCATTTGCATCAGGAACTTTTCCTTCCATGACGTCCGTCAGAGCTCGCGACTTCATCACAGCATTAATTTGGAATTTCCACAATTTGTAGTTTGTGCTGTTCAATCTGTGATGGATGACAGAGCCACCGCTCGATTTATCGTCCATCAAATCCATTTTGCTTGTGTAAAAAAAAAAAACTACCTATGTACGACATGGCGGCTCGGCTTTTGTAGAACTTACTTTTGTTTCTTTTTATTTACAATTTAACTGTTCAGTTTTACTCAACTTCAGCCACTGGGCCCATAACCTTTTAGAGATTATCAGTGGTCGAGCAAAAAGAAACAATGAAACGTTGTTTATCACACAACACCTTTAATTGTAGCAGAAAAGAAACAACACTCTCTTACACAATGGCTGATTGACAGATCTTATTTTTGTATTCGGATTTAAAACAAAAACAATATGGAAACGAAATACTAATTCAAATCCAATAGTCTGCCCACACTTCTTCTGCCTAGCCGGGGCTCCACTCCAAAACGCGCTTGCTCCACCGTTCGTCGTGTCGTCGGGCCACGTTGCCGGCCCAAGCCCATTTCAGCTTGGCCACTCTTTGACCCACGTCGACCACCTTCGTGCGCTGTCTGATGAGCTCGTTTCGGACTCGATCGCGCAACGATATGCCGAGCATGACTCGCTCCATGTTACGCTGCACCACCTTAAGCTCGTGGATCATCCCAGCAGTCAGTGTCCATGTCTCACACGCATACGTCATAGCCGGTAACACGCACTGATTATACACGTTTGTCTTGAGCGATTGGGGAATTCTGGACTTCAGCACGAAGCTCAGCTTCCCGAAGGCTGCCCATCCCAATTGTTTTCTTCGCTTTATCTCTGCTATCATCGAGTCCCGGCCGAGCTTTATCACCTGTCCTAGTCCTATCATCTGTTGTCCATTCAATGAAATGGGATTCGGTGTGAGATCGGCTTTCGCCATAACCTTTGTCTTGTCCATGTTCATCTTAAGACCCGTTCGTAGGGACGCGTGATCAGTGACGGCTCGTCCTAAGGAGCGCTGGTGCGGTGCACTCCCACAAAAATTTAAGCAATTAAATCAATAATTACCCTGTACACTTTTTTAAAAATAATCCATCGCTAGGAACAATAATCCGACCGACTAAGTGGAGCGCCAGCGAATACGCTCCTATGAACCAATGTTCAATACAACAAACAGCACTGAATGTAACGAGTGCGAAAGAGAAAAATCGACAATCTCCTGCACGTGAAACAAAAGATTTTGTATCGAAATCGAGCGCCGCTCCAACGGGTGAACAACGCGCATGCGCTCTCGGCTCGCTATCTCGCTCCCACCGGGACGTAGCCAGTGCGGCTACGTTCATAATGTTGCCGAACGTAAACAAAATTAAATGTCAGTCAGTGTCAATAATTGACACGCGCGCGAGGCAATATCGAATTTTGGCACTGTTTGACTGTAAATAATTAGAAAAATAGCTTGTTTGCATGTTATTTGGCGGTAACAATGGAACAATACAGTGTGTCGTACATAAAAAACTGTGAAAAGACTTTAGAAGTGCGTCTCGAACTAAAATCAAAGGGGCGACCGCGTCCTGAAATAACGCTAACACAAACGTGTAGTACAAAATCTAAAACTTATACACGTGTTTTCAAACCTGAGCAGTATACCAAAACACCGTGGTTATGTGGGTGTGAAGAAACGAACAAATTGTTTTGTTTTCCATGTCTTGTGTTTGGAGCCGGCGCGGGCGGTGGTGCCGAGACTGTATGGACAGAAACTGGTGTTCAAGATTTAGCGCATCTTTCAATTAAAGTGAAAAAACATTCGCAATCTCGATTTCATATGTTAAATGAAGTGCAATTGGCATCTATCGGGCGACAAGATATTCGAAAGGCGCTCGATTCTGCTTATCGAAAATCTATTCGAGAGTTCAATGAGCGTGTTGATGAAAATCGATATATTTTACGTCGCTTAATAGATTGCGTGGTATTCTGTGGTGCATTCCAAATTGCATTACGGGGACACGATGAATCTACGGAATCTCTGAATCCCGGAATATATAGAGGCTTGGTTGATTTTGTGTCAGAGATCGATTTGGCCATGAAGCAGCACTTATCAAGCAGTTCTGTTTTTAAAGGTACGTCTAAATCAATTCAAAACGATATTTTGGATGCTATTTATGAAGTTTGCAGATGTGAAATACAGATACAAATAAAAAATGCAGATTTTGTTGCAATTCAGGCAGACGAATCAACTGATTGTTCTACTATTCAACAGCTGGTGTTTATTATAAGGTATATACATGATGGTAAAATTTACGAACGATTTTTGAAATTTTTACAACCTAAGGGTTATACATCAGAAGTAATAGCGGCTGAAATCATGAAAGAGCTTGATTCTTTAAATATTGATAAAAAAAAAAATAATTGGACAGAGCTACGACGGAGCTGCCGTCATGAGTGGAAGTACAAATGGCGTCCAAAAGATTATTAGAAATATCTACCCATATGCTTATTATGTACATTGTTACGCGCATCAACTCAATTTAATTTTAGAAAAATGTGCATCGATTAACCACACAGTACGAAGCTTCTTTTGCAATTTGCATGCATTTCCATCGTTTTTCACGCGATCGCCGAAAAGATCCGAATTTTAAAAAGAAATCGTCCACAAAAGAATACCTGCCGCTCGACAGACAAGATGGAATTATAATACACGTACAGTAAAAGTTTTATACGATAACTTAGAGCCCCTGAAAGAGTGTATGCAAGCAATAATGGACAGTCGTAACAGTGACCCAAAAACATTTAATCAAGCTCAAATGCTCCTTTCATATTTAAATGAAGACAATTTTTTATATTGGCTAAACTTTTTCGCGACGCTCATGCCCCACTGTGAAATGCTGTTCAAGTGTTTGCAGTCTCGATCCCTTGACTCAATTAAAATTATGAAAGAAGTCACTAAATTTGAAAAGGTCGTCAATGAATTACGTGATGCTGTTCCACCGCCTTCGCCTAAGAAAAAACGTCGGCCTGATAACGTGAATCATTCAGCTATGAGAAAAGAAGTGTGTGACATATTACGAATGCAGATAAAAGACAGATTTGTTCATACAGACCATTTATTGGCGTCCAAATTGTTTTACACTGACAAATTTTTAGACTACAATAAGAGTTTTCCGGATGATGATTTTAAGAAAGTGGTAAACACGTATGATTTCCTGGAAAAAACTAAACTGAAAAATGAGCTAATAGTCATTTATAGCAGAGAAGATTTTCACAACGCTGACGGCGCCGTTGCTTTACTTCAACATTTTATGGAATTTGCATTAGAATCCGTATTTGCTGAAAGCATGAAACTGCTAAAAATTATTTGTACCATTCCTATGACGTCAGTAGAAAGTGAGCGCTGTTTTTCGACGTTAAATAAAGTCAAAACGTTTTCACGCAATACTATGGCACAAGATCGTCTGAATGCATTGTGTATGATAAGCATAGAAAAACGCTTAATTAATTCCATCTCAGACTTTCACAAGAAAGTGATAGATGTTTTCGCTGGACAAAAAGACCGGCGAATGGATTTTATTTACAAATAAATGTAAGTAATTATATCCTGTTTTTTTTATTGCACACCCATAAAAAATATTCACGAGCCGCCTCTGCGCGTGATACTACTGATGAAATATACTAATGGCATTCTAATCTCTCTGTATTATTTTTGTTGTGTAATCAGCCTATGTAAAAATGTGATAGATGGCAATGGGCAAATGTGATGTGATTAAGAGCTATTATTGTTGATATTGATTAAATAATTGATGTTTCTAAAAAAACATTTAATATCAATGTATGGTTATATCAAATAAGATGGCCAAATAAATTGCTATTAGCTGGAGATTGTTGTCATCGACATCTGCATGTTTCCGGCGCAGAAGTGTTGGCAAAATTTACTGACATTGAGAAATCTAATTACCATATAATCTATGCCTATATCTAACTCTTTGTATAAAATTTGAATCACAATGATACCTTTCATTTCGATAATGCTACGTGATGGCTAGCGTGGTATTGCATATCCTTAATTGAAATGGTATAAAAGCCATTATATTTATTACTACAATTAAAAGCGTTTTATATCGATATAATGGCGAAATGAATAGAATAGTAAATAACTCCACTACGATGGTTCAAGCGAATAACTTTGTGTCGGATCCCGAAAATAATAATTTCTTTTATAAATATGTATTCAAGGCCAGGAATGTATTGGAGGCTGTATGCCCGTTGTTTTTTGTGACTACTTTACCTGGTTTGACCCCGTTTCGTATTCACAATGGCGGCGTGGACTACAGCGGCCCCTTCCTGATGTGGACTCTACTGTTGCTCTCAGTCTTCGGCTATTGCGTAGCCTCCATCAGAGATACGCCGGTCCTAACAATTCTGAGAGGGTATTCCAGTATACAGTCTGTAGGAGAGCTCTTCCAGCTGGGCGCCTGCTCGGTCACAACTTTTGTCACTGTCACATTTAACGTGTTGCAAAAGAGCAAACTCGAAAAAATCTTGCTTCTGTTATCGGAAATCGACCTGAGTTTAAGGAGATGCGGCGCAGAGTTAAAATATTCGAGGCTCAAAGCTGTCGTTTGCATGCACGTCGCTTTTCTATACTTAGTGTCCTTGATTATAAGCGTCGTTGTGATCGGTTTCTACGCGTTCGCCGGATTACGACCGCGCATTAACATACTGTATCTCTACGGTTTCTCCCACTACGCAGAGACCGTGGAAACGCTCTTTTTCTCCGTCTGCATATACATGAATCTGCGTCAGTTCAAACTAATCAACCGATTGCTAGCCAGGAGCAAGTTCACCCACGACGGTGTTGCGATTTTACGTTCGCTCTACGACCAAAGCTGCGATGTGTCCTGCCTCATCAATTCTTATTTCAACGTTCAGATTCTAGTCATCGTCGCCAAGTGTTTCCTGATGAGCGTCTTCCACCTCTTCTTCATTCTCGAAGGGGTATTCGCGAGCAACTTGAATCCCCTCAGCGTTTTTAACATCTTCTACAACATCGGTTTTACCTTCATCAATTTCAACAATATTATTTTTATTTGCTTTCTCTGCACCTATATTTCTAATGAGGTAAGTCGTTTATATTTATTTGAAAGTTGTTATTTTATAGTATTAGGGTAGTGTATCCATTGAATGAACCTTTTAGGGATCCCTTAAATTTGAAAAATCAACCAAAGGGATGTCGGTACCAAACTATTTACATACGGCCTTTAATGTCATTGTTAATATTTAAATATTATTTAGTTATTTCGTTTTCTTATATGCTCCGTTTAGTTTTCAAAATATTCAGCAACTTATCAAGACCTCAAAACACAAGTTAATGAACAGCAATTTTCTGTAGATGAACATAATGAAACCCAATAATTGAATAGTAAATTATTGTTTTAATTGCAAATGAAAAAGTTTTCATTGCATAGGTATAAAAATCAACCAAAAACATTTTTTGCGGTGTGTATTTTAGAACAATTTTTAAAATAATCTTTTCAAGTTATATTGAGATGGGTACTAAAAATATTTTCAAATTTCGAACTTAACGGCAAATGAATGGACTATTGGACGAGTGCCTGGTCGCTTTGTCTGATGGTGTGCGGAAACCAGCCTTCCAATCTTACGTCTAATTATACCTCAGCGTACAAGAGAGTAGAGAAACACAAACATTAGTATTTAACAATTTATTTAATTAATTATGCAGACGCTTACATATGAAAAATTGCGGTTTATAAAGCCAATATTTTGACGTTAAAAAGTTCAGAATGACGTCAGGCTCTACATTCGTATATTGAAAGAAACGTTTGAAAAATGCTGAGCGTGAAAGACGCGTTTGTGAATTCTGATTAATTATGTTATTAATGAGGTGAGACAGAATTCATGAAAAAAATGTTACCGTGTGAATTAATGGTAGTCGCAAAATTATATATGTTGCTAACCGTTACAGGACGTTCATTCACTAGCTTTTCTGCATTTAGTAATGAGACACTCAATTTTCTACTCATAACGGACAACAATCAAAGTGAAATGAGTATAAATTAAACTACTGATCCATGTATTATTCAAAGAACGGAACTGTTTGTCACTGAAACTTTAAATATGAATAAAAAGTCTTGACTACATTAAAATGTCTCACCTAGTGTCGTAAATTCCAACCTATAGATACGGTTCACACGATGAACACGTCAACGTTAGGTTAATGTCACGTCAAAAGTGAACGGTGACAGGTAAAAGGCGTGTTGCCATGTTACAAAACAAAAATATTTTTACTGAAAAAAATACCTAATATTATTCAGACTCACTGTTTTCTTATTTTTCGTCAAAAAAGACGTTTAGTACATGCATTCATTGGGGTTCGTTCATTCACTGGAGACATTACCTAGTCTCGTATAACGATTTTACCTAGTTTCGTACAGTGGGGAGGTGTCGACTACAACGGGCGAACCCGTCACCCCAGGCTGGTATGAAGATATGTGATCGTTCTTTCAGCCGTGGGATAAGTGTAGAAGACCTAGAGACAAAACAATTATACTGTGTAGCTATGCCAACATGCCCCTCAGAGGCCAATGCCTAACGGCGATGCACCGGAAAAGGCACCCAGCGGGCAGCCTCGCCCCCTGAACACCAGTTTTGGAAGGATATCTCCCTCTGACATTAACCATCAGCATACCTCAAACACCCCGACTGGTTACAGGTTCGAAGTCGCTTGCGCGATCCTCTCCCTAGTATAGCGGTGATCGGTGTATACCGAATCTATTGCAGACCACAGCATACTTTGCTTGTCTTTCACCCGGAATCGGGTAGCCCAATGATCGTTTCAACAGCAGCTGCCACGAGGTTAACAACAGCCCCCGCTCTATAGGAAACAATACTGTTTCCAGAATCCCCCGGCTGTCAGTCGGAATGCGCAATCGATTGGGTTGACTCCACACGGAGCGCAAACCATCCAGAAGCGCCCGAAGGTTGACTCCTAGGTGAAACAGGCCCGCAAGCCAGAGTCCTACCCGAGCTCGCACTTCTGCGTAGAGGCCGCCGGATGGGTGTTGACTCGCGAGTTTGGCCGACCCTAAACGCATGGGTCTCATTGGCCTAACTGCAACCATTAGCTCCCACCTAGTTTCGTCACAGTATACCCCAACGATTAGACCACATGTAATTAGTCTCGTACTAACGCAATTTAATCCCAAAAGAGAATCAAGACTCGAACCTGCTTATGCGGGGAAGTCCCAGATCTGCAATTTTCCGAGCCGGGTTAAAAACTGGACATTGCAACCCCCCCCCCCCCAGCATTTGAGATGAATGACTTAAAAAAAAATTACAAAAAATAAATATACTCGGTGGGACTTTTTTGTAACCGGGGACTAAGAACTCTAAGATAAATTTGCACCATTTATTGCCTGTTTGCTTATAACTTTTACTTTCCTGTCAAGGAATGTATTGTGGACGCACTTCTGCCTGTGTGTCTGTCTATATGTGTTAAAGTTATTGTCTATTCTGTTTAAAGTTATATATTGTATATCATCTCTTGGCTAAATTAGGTAACTAGTTTAAGATTAATTAATGACATTCCTACACAATTGTTATGGTTATATTGGAAAGAAATACTTTTACCTTTATCTTTATCTTTATATGTCTGTGTGCATTCCACCACGATAGCGCCCAAACGCTTCGTTTGATTGAGCTGAAATTTAGTCATTTCAAGAGCCAAAAAAATTGTGCTTGAAATCGGTCCTCCAGGGGGGCGCGCTCTTGAAATTCGGTACACAGATGCGTCGCAGGTTTGATGAAACCACATTGTTAAATTTTGGTTGCAATATCTCTTATACAAGCGATACAAAAAAAGAGGGGGGTGGAAGGGTGGGTGAGGGGGGTAGGAGAGGGGGTGGAGGTAGATGACTCTAGATTGGAGGTTTCGGTGGAGGTTGGTGGGGGAGGGAGGTGGGCAGAGAGGTGGTCAGATAGATAGAGATGGTTGAGGGGAAAGCGGCGGCGGGGGGGGGGGGGGAGGGGTGTGCCGGTCCAACATACCCACAACAAAAAAGTAATTTCCACAGAATGGAAACCGCAAACTCGCTCAAATCTACAAGAGCCAGCTGCAGTTAATTTCCAACTAAATTCGGCAATTTATGCACAGTCAAGCGATGACTCATGTCATTTCTTCTGATCGATACACATGTCGCACCCCACTCATAGCTATTACATCACCGCTCACGGTATAAAACGTAGTACATTTCAATCGATCGATATCATTCTCTTGGCGGATAGTTACCGCGCTCTAGGTACGCATCATTCCCTTGGTGGACAAGTACACGGCTAATCATCATTTCCTTGGTGGATAGTTACCGCGACTACGCTTCATTATCAAGCAGTACCTGCATTATCCGCGATACCGATCGTCAATACTCGCTCCTCGACTACACACTTCGGACACACTACTACGGCTTCACCTCGCGCCCACGCTAATACACTACGGCGAAATAACAATCAAGGCGTTAAGAACTGGCGACTCACTTCAACCTTCTGATTAAATACTTCTACTTCGACATCCACGACTTTCATTCACGGAGAAAACTTCACGATGAGATCCACCCTTCGCTCACAATCAATTGGAGTCTAGTAAAGGGTGGCAACTCTCACAGGGGGATACGTGAGAGAGGAGAGAGAGAGGAAGTGGTTCGGGGGGAAAGATGGTAGGGAGGAATTGAGGAAGAGGGCGGAGAGGTGAAAGGGAGGTGGGCGGGGGAGTAGTTTAGAGGTTGGGTGAAGTAGGGGTGAAGGGGGGTTGGAATAGGGGTTGGAGGGAGGAGGGTTTGGTGGTTTGAAGGGGGGTTTAGGGGTTTTACAGTCAAGCTTTCATTTTCGCGAAAGAATCTACATATTACCACATCAACAAATTCGTATAGTGACACATTTGAAAGAGTCGTTGTTAACACATAAAACCAACGCTAATTACCCGCACATCTAATCAGCCACATAAAAAAAACGACCGTCGCTAGAAGTTCAGCCGTTTTGGTATACTCGGCTCCACTCGTGTAGCCCAGTCTTCTTCTGTCTGTGGGGAGGATTTTTCCTAGACGCGAAGGGATTCCCCTGGCAGACACATCACACACACTGAGCGAGCGTTCAAAAATCCACTTAGGATGCGTCCCCAAAATTAAGTGAACAATCGATAGTACGACGCGCCCTGGACGCTAAGCGCTTTTTAGTGATACAGGTTTTTTCAAACACGACGCCCCCTTAAATTATCGCCCAGGGCAAGTACCCCAGTTTGCTCCTTCTCCTCTAGATCTAGGGTTGCTGTGGGGAAGCGGCGGTTTAAATTCCTATAAATTCCCATTTATCAAAATAGCTCTGTTCAGTATTAACCGATGTACAGAGTGTTGTCATCTACAACGGGCGAATCCTTCACCCCAGGAAGGTATAACGATGAATAATCGTTCTTTCAACCTAGGATGAGGGTACTGACTTAAGATGAAGACATTCCACTAACTAAGTCCGCCAACTCGCCTGTAAGAAGTCAACTCCTTACCCCGAGACCGCGTGAATGTGTAATCAGCTGGCCGACCTCCTGCCCTAACTACCAGTTTTGACCTCGAACCCGTAACTACCAGTTACGGGTTCGAGGTCATTTGCACGATCCTCTATCTGCCGTATATTCAACGGTGATTCAGTTTGAATCTATCTCAGGATCAGGTAGTCATTCACTCAGGATCAAGAGTGGAAGACGGCAGGTCACGGCAGGTGAACATCCGAACCCGTTGCCTAGGAAACAATAACATAATGGTCACTGCACGGGCATTTTTTTAATGGGTTTATTACAACGAAGTGAGCAAATTTTGATTTTAAAAAATTAAAAAACCTAGTAAGTAAAATTATTACTTTTTTAGTTTTAATTAAAAAACAACATTTTTTTTATTTTTTTTTAATTTTTTATTTTTATGCAAAAGTTTTGATCACGACGTACTATCTAGCGGTAGGTAAAATGTCGCTATTATTGCTGATTTACAATATATTACCTAGATGGCGGAGCGCGCTCAAACGCTTCTCAACTTCTTCAAATTTTCGATTATAAAAAAAAATAATTAGTTTACCTCGTACTGATTCACCCACTAAACAAATGCCCGTGCAGTAATCACACCTGTATATCGTTCCCCGATTCCTCCAGTTATTAGCCGAACTGCAATAGTCGATTAGCTGACGGTCGGCTGGAATTCGACTGATGCCGCATGGTGCGCACGCTGCCCAGTAGCGACCGAGATTCAATTCCGCAGTAGAAGAATGATAACCTTGGACGCAGAGTCTTTCCCGGGGTAGAAACTCATTCGGGAAAGCTACTGGATAGGAGAAGTGCGTGGGTTGAGCCGACCCCAAGAACGAGATATTGGGCCATAGTGGCAGCAACTGCTTGAGTACCATTAGCTACCATTAGCCACTGTACAGTAATATTTTCCTTTCCCCTGTTTATAGTCTTTTTCTTACCTATACACTTTTTTGTATTCTTACAGGGCAACCAAACGGCGGTGATAGTCCACAAAAATCTAAACAAGCTATCTCATCTAGACGAAAAGGCAAGGGGTGAGGTTCGTATATCAACTAAACATTAATCAATTCAGGGTAGTGTCACCAATGAATTAACATTTAAGCTTCTTTGTCACTTTTGATTTTTTTCTCGTTGATAACTCAAATAATAGTTACATTGAATGTATTTACTGTCCAGCTATTGATATTGAAATTGTTATACAATGTATACTTATGTGGCTTTATTTGTTCATTTATTTGCCAAAATGATTGTTTAACAGGAAATTTGTTAAAACATCATATTGGCAAAAAGAATCCTAAAAATCCTATGGATGAATAACTAATTCTTATAAATGCACAAGAGGGGGTAACTGTGCCAAGAGCCATTTCTGCAAAAATCGAGCTCGTGGAGAATTCTGGTGGGAAAAAGTAAGACGTCTTCTGTATACTCGGTTTCACGATTCCACCGATAGAGCGCGCGGAAGAGCCATCGCACTGGGTTGCCCTTAGTTATTGTTTACGAATCGCTCGAGGCAAGAAAGTGTCAAGCGACAATGCGGCGAAACAATCCTGGCAGATCCTGCATCCGGCGGTTACAATTTACTGAAGAAGAAGATAAACATGCCTTCAACGATGACTACCAGCCCTCATCTGACGACTCCACAAGTAATTCGGAGACCGAAACTTCAATAATTGTAATAGGCACTGTCGTGCGCTTGACATTGTCTTTCACCTAACCTCAATTCCCAGTTTTGTCCCCTAGCATCTCAGCGCTGTTCTTTATTCCTTTATTGATATAACTTTGATCTTATATGTTTATTCTTATCTTTGATCTTATAATTTAGAGTAAGAGAATAACATTATAGTCGTCATTATTCATTGATAATTCCACCCTAGAATGCGATATACCTTCAAATTTGAATAACTTTTTGGTGCAACGTAGTGCCAAGCGCCTGGACAAATAAAAACAGAAATCTAAAAAAATACTAAAAATAGACCTATAAGTGTTAACAAAATGGGGTGATATACTCATGAAGATATGTAGGTACCATTGTTTTCGAAACTCATCTAGCCTCCAAATCAAATTTCCAGATTTGAGAATTTGATCAAACTTTCGAATGCGTTTTTCTCGAAACTTGAAAAATGGCGCTTTATTCAATTCAAGTATATTTGGAGATGAGAGGTAAACTCTTTGGTCGCTTTTGTGCAATAAAGAAACTTAAGAATATTCTCTCCGAGAAAAGCAAACTCACAATCTGCCAATCTATTCTCCTCCCTCCCGTTGATTATTCAGATGTTGCCTTTCTCGACATCAAGGAAGATCTAGCCACCGGGTTAGAAAGACTGCAAAATGTCTACATTCGATTCATTTATGACCTAAGAAAGTTTGCCCATATTACGGAGTACAGAAGCAGACTTACGAACCGAGAAGGGGTAAGCCAGGCCGCCAGTCAAGCCAGGCCTGGGTTAAGTCCAACTTTTTGAGATTGATATATGACGTGCGGTGGACCGTCTTCCACCACAAACTTTTCAACTCTTGCCATGACCAGTTTTACGCCAGCATGCTAAATTTCAGCTCAATAGGATTTGGCGTTTGGGCGCTATCGTAGAGGAATACACACAGAAGGACACGGATACATACTTATACCTATAAATGATCTTAATCGTCTCAGGGGAGCCCAAAATAGATATTTGGTCGTCACGAAAAAACATGTTGCGCATTCACAAAACTTTCCCTCCTGATCGGTTGGGTGGGCTAAGAGAGTAATAAAACGGGTACAGAAAATCTTTCGAATTTCTTACTATTTTAAGAAAAGAGAGGCCTGCTTATTTATTCCCTAGGGGTTGTTGATTTACTGGTGACACTACCCTAATTGGAAGATATTTTTATTAACTGAATGAAATTGTTTCAGCTCCTGCTGTTTTCTATGCAGCTGCACCACCGCACGCCGCAATTCACGGCGTTCAGCTTATTCGCGTTAAACAACACATTGCTTTTATCGGTATGTAAGTTTTAGCACAGAATCTACTGTTAAGGTAGATAATGAAAAATCAGTAGCCCAACTTTACATAAAGAACGAAAATTGCCTCCCTAATATGGACACATCGCTTACACGCCGTCTCGAGGCAGTTCGAGAAACATTATATGGCACTCGACATATGACATTATATAGTAACATAAAATGTAAATTAGCAATTATCGGTAATCACAATATCGTCTTAGATGCGAAATACTGGTATACTAATGGACACCTAAATTATTTACTGTCGAGTCCCGGTCTGTCGTTTTTATAATTTAACTACCCACTGGACTCGGAAGGGCAAATAATTCATTATAATTCTTTAATTTATTGTAGTAAACGGAGTAGGGGGCTTGTTTCCAGCCCTTGATGTCATCTGGATCTATAAGTTCTTTTGTGACTACCAACTTTGTGGTTGGGTCAATGGACTGCTAGTAGCCGGGTCTTTGCAGTCTATGCGGAACACTGACCTTCAAGTTGGGCAGATCGCTGGTTTCGAGAAAGGCTCGTCCCAGTAAACTTTTTTTTTTTTTGCGGCGAGGCCTGGGCAGCGACCAACGATGTGTATGCTGTCTTCAGGTTCTTCGCCACATATTCGGCAGTCCTTGCTCTCGGTCAAGCCAAGGTTGAATAGATGTGATCTAAGGGTCGTGTGTCCTGTGAGGAGACCGATAGTGGTTCTAAGGTTCTTCTTGCTCATGTCAAGTAAGACCTTAGTTTTCTTTGGAAGTGTTTGCTCCATCATGGCTTTTACCTGGCGACATCCTTGGCCCTGTTTCCAGGATGCCCGATGTTCTTGCTCCAAGGAGTCCCTGGTGATTTTCTTACCTATAGCGGAGGGGACCCCAACAACTGGCTCCACCGGGCATTCCATTGTGCCCAGTTTTGCCAGTCTGTCGGCTTCTTCGTTGCTGGGTACGCCTTGATGGCCCAGTATCTAAGGTGATTTTGTTGGCTTTTCCCAATTTGTTGAGCTCTTGCATGCAGTCCCAGACCACAGTAGATTCTGTGGTGGCTTTAGCTAGAGTGTCCAATGCTGCTGTCGTCAGAGCAGATGAAGATTTTTCTATTTTTAACCTCAAGTCGACTTTGAAGTTGTATGAATTCCAATATAGCAAAGACCTTAATTCCAATATAGCAAAGGCTTAGAAAACTGTGGCATATTTTCCAAGGAGGATGGTGATTCTGTAGTTGGTTGTGGGTCCGTACACGCCTGCCCCAAAACGTCCATTTATTCCTGATCCGCGTTGTGGCTTTGGAGCCAATGCGGATATTTCCAGTCTTCCCTGGTGGGGATTAGGATTTATAGGACTTCTTTACCAAAATTTTTTTAGTTGTCGATCCTGGGCCAGGGTTAATGGGCTTTTGTGGAGAAGGTTTAGCTCAGGAGGATTGAGTCCTCCTTGCTTCCACTCGCCCGAACACTTCAGTCTGTATGCTGTATGTCTGGCGGAGTGAATTATGAGCTTGTTCAGAGGCGGGTAGCAGGGTGCCACCTCTAATCCCTCTGTTGGGGTGGTCTTTATGACGCCAGTTGAAAACCTCAGGTAGTTAACTTTAAAGCTTCTCAGCATGGTTTTTGTCTCAAGCTTTTTCAGCCTGGACCACCAGACTATTGCAGCATAGGTTAGTCTAGGCAGCAGTACTGCCCTAAGGCAGCAGTACAGCCGTAAGGCTGTACTGCTGTCCTAGGTTTGAACTCCCAGTTTTTTCCTATAGCTCTTTTGCACGTCCACAAAGAGGCAAAGAAGCCTGTTCTCTTGCGCTCGATGTGGTGCTCCACCTTGTGACAGCCCTTGGCTGGGATTCCCGTGAAGGAGGTGTCGCCTTGATAGACGGTCAGATTCCTATTTGATAGCATATTCAATTTTATTTATTTATTATTATTTATTGTGTTTATTCACTTATTACTAATCAACATAACAGTAAAACCAAGGCATTGAGAAGTAAAATTAATAAAGATATTACCATAACTATACAAATAGAAGGACACTTTTAATACTAGCTATCATGTAAGAATAAATAATTAGTTTGCAATTTAAACAAGTGAGGGTTGGCGGTAAAAATATCAAAATCTGGTGACATCGAGTGAATTTCATTTAAGCGCCGCAAAGCACGCGCCAACAAGTTCGACCTTGTAAGGTTAGTGCGCGAGAACGGCTCCGCGAAAAGATGGTGCGATCGAGCACGGAGATTAATTATTTGGTATGAATAGATCCACCTTGGCTAGTAAGCTAGGGTTTTCAGTTTTACCACGAATTAGATTGAAAACATAGGACATGGTCAGCATTTCTCTTCTGAGACAGAGAGAAGCCAACCATGCCTGTGATAAATGCAGTCGGATACAAAAATGGATAATATACGTACTGCTTGAAGTACAGAAATCTCAAAAAACCCTTCTGTACCTTTTCCAGCATGAGGGTATTAGTATCTTCATGTGGATTTCAAATAGCTGCATTCGTTTCCATGCGACTTCTAACAATCGAGTTGTACAACGTGCGCATAACCCGAATATTATTGAAGTGCTTGGATTGCCGTATCACAAACCCTAGAAGCTTGAAAGAAGTTGTAGATAGTTGTCTAATATGTTCCTTGAAGTTTAACTTGGGGTCGAAAAAAACTCCCAAGTCCTTGACTTCAGTAACTCTGGGAAGCACACATCCAGCGATGGAGTAATCATACATCAGATGATCAGGCGATCTTGTGAATGTCATCACTGCACATTTGTTAATATTGAAGTGAAGGTTACGAGCTTGGCTCCATGCATAAACTGCATCAATATCACGCTGGAAGAGCTCGCAGGCCTCAGCACTTCCAGTTGATAAAAAACAATTTGACGTCATCAGCAAACATTAGACAACGTGCAGATGTGACTACTTTACTCAGATTATTAACAAATAAGTTGAATAACAAAGGCCCCAAGTTTGATCCTTGGCTAACCCCCGATTGAGTGTTGTATAGTTTGGATTCAAAATTGCCAAATTTAACGAATTGCTGGCGGCCCCCCAAGTAATCTGCGAAAAGTTTCAACAGTTTACTCGAGAATCCAGCAGCAGCCAGTTCTCGGAGTAACGCATCGTTGTCGACTCTGTCAAAGGCCTTCTTGAAATCCAAATACACGACATCCACTTGTCCCCTTGAGGTGCTATCCAACTCACCAGTAACATAATCTGTAAAAACGGATAGGTTGGTAGTTGTGGAACGATTAGGACGGAACCCGTGTTGGGCATCCGATAGTGTACCGCATAGTTGGGTATAAATTTCTCGGTGGAAATCGTCTCGAAAAGCTTGGGAAAGGCTGATAAGACTGCAATCGGCCTGTAATTATCAACCTGCACCTTATCGCCACTTTTTGGTACTGGAGCTACTCTAGATATCTTCCACTTGTAGGGGTATACTGCAGATTCCAACGATCTGTTAAATATATGCATCAAGGGTTGTATAAAAGACTCACAACATGCTTTAATAACATAAGAAGGAACTCCATCAGGTTCAATAGTGCGGACTGATTTCAGCTTGCGTATTGCAAACCGAATATCATCTTTAGTGACACTGCGGACGTTGACGCATGAAGAATTTGAGTCACTCGACATAATAGTCGCTTCAGCGGCGACAGCGTCTAAGGCCGGTATGTTCGGTAGAAACACTGATGAGAAGTAATTCGCAAAAGGAATACCAGAGACCATCATTGACTGCAATGTCCAGTCAATGATGGTTTCTGGTATTCCTCGTCTATACGTGGCGTTTTATAAAGTTGCATATGATGTAGTGTCAAATGCTCCTTCGATGTCCAGGAATACTCCCAGAGCGTAACCTTTCGGCGCTAACTGTGTCTCTATTATGCTCACCAGGTGATGTAGGGCAGTATACGTAGATCTGCCCCCGCTGTAGGCATACTGAACATCAGCAAGCGGTTTAAGGGTCCAGGAATTTCAAGAGAAAGGAGGTGAGGAGGTGGGTCTGTAATCTTTGGCAAAGATGTGTCCGTTCTTGCCTGCCTTTAGGATGACAGTGACTCTTGCACTGCTCCAGGCATGAGGGACGTGTCTGAGGGCTATGCTCGCTCTAAGTACCTTTGTTAGAAGGCCCAGCAGCTAGCTTAGCCCTTTTTGTAGTAGGACTGGGTATATTCCATCCGGTCCAGGTGATTTGTAGGGGTCGAAAGTGTTCACGGCCCATTCTACTGCTTTGGGATAAACAAGTGCCCACTTCCTGGGCTTGTGGAGGCTCTTGGAGTTCTTCTCTGCGGTAATTAAGTGTAAGGATTCCCAGAAACCCGAAAAGTGAGTTACCATTAAGTGCTTCAAAGTTTCCTTGGTATCGCTTGTGTGGTCCCTTTCTGGTCGTTTAAGGCATCGCAGCTAGGGGGGGTTGTTAGATCTGAGGATCTTGTTCAGCCTGGAAGCTTCAGAAGCCGTTTCCACGCTCTCACACAAGTTTCTCCAGCTTCTTCGTTTGGCTTTAACAATAACCTTGCTGTATTCGTTTCGGGTGTTTTTGTATTGCTCCTAAAGGTGTTGCGAGTTAGTGTTGTATTTTCTTGCCCTGTTAAAACACCTTCTCAGCCCTAGCCTCAGCTTAGTAAGCTCTTGGTTCCACCATGGGACCTTTGTGAAACGGTGTAAACCGAAACTATCGCGGACCAAGGCATCCCTTGCGCGGCTGTTCGCCCGGGATCGGGTAGCCGATGGTCGTTTCAAGAGCAGCCTCCGTAAGGTCAGCAACCACCCCCGCTCTATAGGAAACAATACTGCTTCCAGACTCCCCTGACTGTTAGTCAGAATGCACAATCGATTGGCTTACGCCGAACGGTGCGTAGACCGTCCATGAGCGCCAGGAGATTGACTCGTAGGGGAAACTAGCTCAAGACCAAAGTCCTACCCGGGCTCGCACTTCATGCGTGGAGGCCGCCGGACGGGTGTTGACCCGTGAGTGTGACCAACCCTGAACAAATGGGTCTTCGTGGCCAACTCAGCAAGGGCCCATTAGCTCCCAAGTATTGATTGATAGCCAGTATTTCGTAGCGACATTGGAGCGGTCGGTGCAGTGCCGGATTAACCCATGTAGGGGCTCTTAGTCTGTCGAAATCTCTGGGCCACTCTTTGCACTTTTCGGAGCCCCTTTGAACTGTTAAACATTCTGTAGTCATAAGGAACCAACGCTACAGCTAGTGTAGCTTATAAGTAAATTTGGTGCTGGGTCCGTGTGCTATCGCTCATCGTTTTTCCGCTTAATTTATTCACTACAAATATCAGAGCGGTACAGCGAGAAAACTGTGTAATGGATTTTGTACCTTTAGGTGTTGCGGAATATTAGGTACACTCTAAAGGCTTGTAGGATTCAGCAGTAAATGCGCTCAATAGCCCTGGAATGTTTAGTCGATATTCGCATTGCAAATGCCAGAACGGTACAGCCGGGCGACTGTGTGGGTCCAACAGGCTTTTGTAATTACGCAGCAGGGTCCATTGCTCCCGCTGTCTTATCACGGTTTTATAGGGAGGGAGGGGGGCTAAACGCGGCACGACACAACGTAACGCAGGACATGCACAGCTGATCGATGCGTGCGGCGGCAGCCACATATTTTGTCCGGTCCCAAACTAGTACTTCCGCGCATTCCGCGGAGCCGGAGCCGCAGGCGCGACTACTCGCGTAGGTCCCTTGAGTCAAACTAACGGGCTCCAGATAAATGATGCTGTAACATATTAAAATTGATGTCTGTACTTCCCGAGTTATACCTAATTGATGTTTAATTTTGTTTCAGGTAGTTGGCTCAATTACAACATATCTGATTATTCTCATTCAGTTTGCCATATCGCCCTACAACAGTGATGATAATGCTACGACAACAGCTTCTGGACTATAGATATAAATATTATATAACTCAATTATAGATCTTTAGTGTGCGCCCAAATTCTGTGATATTCTTTTCAATATTGATTGTTAATTTTATTTTGAAACAAAGCATCCTGAGTTGATTTTTAAACGCGTGTGCACTGTGTGCGTTGTCTCTGTCAGGGGGATTCCCGTCGTGCCTTGAAAAAATCCTCCCTACAGACAGAAGGAGGCGAGCGGAGCGGAATGTACACGAACGGTCGAACGTCAAGCGACGGTTGGTGGCTGAGATGGCGTGCAAGTAATTCGCATTGGTATTCTTTAATAACGACTATTATTTCAAACGTGTCATTATAATTATTAATTGTTGTAGTAATCGATTCAATCGACGAAAGGAAAGCTCTATGTGTGAAGCTGTAGCAAGGTTAGATAGTAAAGTTTTATGTGACCTAAGGATCGAAGGTGTTTGTGGTCTGGCTTGTGCGTTGTCTACACTTGTTTTATGTGTTCTATATTAATGCCACATAAAGAAAAGTTACGATCAATAAGGTATTAAAGAGTGAAAATTTATTGAAGGGTTCTTATTCCTCGGTGACAAGGAAAGTGTGCGTGCCAGCCCCGACGAGGGACTTGCGATTGTCATTGAATATACAATAGGCAAAGGGGGTAAATTGATAGATTGATTGATTGATCGATCGATTGATCGATCGATCGATCAATCGATCAATCAATCAATAAATCAAGTATCAAACATCAATCAATCAATCAATAAAGCAATCAATCAATCATCAATCAATCACCAGTCAGTCAATTATCATCAATTAGTCATCCACAATCGCTATCAATCATCAACAATCAATCATCACCAATCAATTATCATCAATGAATCATCATCAATCAATCATCATCAATCAATCATCATCAATCAACCATCATCAATCAACCATCATAAATAAATCGACCAATCAACCATCAATCAATCAATAATCAGTCAGTCAATCATCATCAACCAATCATCATGAATCAATCAAAATCAATCAAACATCATCAATCAATTATCATCAATGAATCATGATTTGTCAATCATTGTCAATCAATCATCATCAATCAATTATCATCAATCAAGAATCAATCAATCAATCTAGTATAAAACTGCAAAATTAGGCATTATTGGTAAAGTTATACAAAAAAATGTGAGTGTCAGCTCCAACGAGTGACTAGAGTGTGATTCTCTCAGATTGCAATTTGCTGATTTGATATCTGTCTCATTTCATCATTCGACCATGATGAAATGAAAATTTTATAATTGCGAAAGTGGAAGGTGAAAAGGACCGACGAAACGATATGATTTTTTAAATAGAGATTGAAGGAACGTTGAGTTACACAGGCTACTTGGAGGGTGGGGGGAGGAGAGGGGGAGGAGGGGGAACAGTGGGAGGGGGAAGGATGCGGATACCCGAGCAGCGCCGGGTAGCATTCCAATAGTTATAAATAAACCAAATCGTTTTTTTTCGCGTGTCATTTGAAGTAGGTAGGTACTCTATAATTTTCATCAAATGATTGGTTCAAACTTACGCGGTAAAATCAGATTTTATATCGTAACAACGAATGAAAATTTTAAACATGGGTTATCGCACAAAATAATGCTCACAGGCATGGAAAATCAATGGAAAAAGATATAAATAGATACAGAATAAATTCAACGAAAAAACTTTCTAAGAATTTACGAAGACACCAATTGAAGCACGCTATCGTGCATCGATTATAAACTAATCTTTAAAATATTCATTAAATTCTGCTTTCCTACACGCACATCGCCAATCTGAATTCGGCTGTCGTCGCGTCATCTGCTTCTGTGGCTGTAAACATGTTTAATAAAGTGGACAGTGTCAAAAAGGCGTGGAAAGATTCAGTTCGAAACAATATAGTAATATTCAACCCTAAGAACTTGTATGAAGCATTGCAGCCTTCATTGTTTTTAACAACTGTCACCGGTCTTACGCCATTTCGTTTACAAATTTGTAAAGGCGTTGTAGAAACCATTGTATCGGTGCCTAGATTATTGTGGTCTATGAGTTTATTAACTGTTTACACATATTTTTTGTCGCAAACATCTCCCTCATCTAAATCTATACCATCGGATTTTTTTGGTACATCTACACTGCAAAGGATCGGCTACGAAATGCAAAGATATTCAATAATATTCGTTGTATACCTGTTGTATGTTACGTCGTTCTACAAAATGAAAACCCCCTCGGTTATACTTACGAAATTTTTGAAAGTTGATTCTGTATTAAAGATATTCGGTTCAAAGCCACAGTATGCCTTGATTCTTTTGTTGATTAAAGTCGTTCCCCTAATTCACCTAATTCTCTTCGTTCTTGTTATTATTTTGTTCCTAACGCTATTAAGCATAATTGATTACGAAGTTCCATCTTATGATTTAATTTGCTATTTTTATGCGACTTATATTTTATCGGTTTGTACGTTATATTTCACAATGTTCATCCTAATTCTGAAAATTAAATTTACAGAATTAAATCAAATACTAATCGATTTAAAACAGTCAATACGCCCTGAATTTCACACATTAGATATCGCTTCAATATCGAATTTATCTAGTCAAGATGAAGTCAATTTCGGACGAAGCAATCCAGAGTTATCTAACAAAATCACAACTCTGAGATGCCTTCACGATATGCTCTGCGACGTCTGCCAAACTATTAACGATTACTTCAATGTTCAAATACTGGCAATTCTCTTGCTGAGCTTTTTATTGATCGTCTTTCAACTGTTCTACTTGCTGTTGGGTTCTGCGAAGCGAGAAAGTGGCGACTATAAGGCAAAGCAGGTTTTTTTCTTGCACTCAGTTTTATCAATAACTCTTCACTTCTTAGAGGTTGTTACTATTGGGTTGGTGTGCTCCAGTAACGAGATAGAGGTGAGTCGCTTTATTTTCAATTTCGGGGAAAGTGGCTTACGACAATTACGTGTTCCTAACCTGTTCCAGTTTCCTAGAAACACATTTCAGTCTCTAAAAGTTCAACCCCCGTTCAATAGAAGATTATAGCCAAAACTTCGATAGTGTTATTTCAACATACGTATTTTCATAAATTTCTGATATATCGGGCTGAATTTTACCAGTCATTCTTTACCCCCGAATCATAAAACGCTTCAATTTTGCAAAAATATCTAAATTGCTATCCTTAGTGGTGGAATATGACGTTGTTTTCTGGTTAATAAGCCCGAATTATATTATTTCCTAGATAGGAATAGGTTCTCGATAAACCCTCACCGACAAAAGAGAACTTCTTTTCTGAGGCTTCTTCTTTTTTTCAGCCGAATTTAAAGATCTTGTCCTATTCCGTTCCATTGCGTTCATGTAGCGTCAGTAGCCAAGTTGAATCAGTTCACATAATATGTTAGTACCGATATTAAGCATCGTTGGGTGCGTTCAGTATTTGGATGGGTGAGCGCATGAGTATCTGACCGCTTAATGCTAAAATAATGTCATCCTAGAAAGATGTTACCATTAGGCAACAGTTGGGTGGTGTCGACTACAATGGGCTAACCCGTCGCCCCAGGCTGGTATAACGATATGTGATCGCTCTTTCAGTCGTGGGATGAGCGTAGAAGACTTAGAGACAATACAAATCTACTGTCTACCTATTCCAACATGCCCGTCAGAGGCCAACGACTTACGGCGAGGCACCAGGAAAGGTAACCAGCGGTCAGCCTAGCCCCCTGACTACCAGTTTTGGAATTACATTTCCGTCTAGAATCAATATACCTCCAACCTCCCGACTGGCGACGGGACCGCCGGACCTATACCTGCCTAATGTTCAGCGGTGATTCAGTTAGAATCTATCGCGGACCAAACGCATCTTTTGCCTGGCTCTGTAGAGCCGGGAGGCGATCCCCCAGGAGAAACCGATCCACCAGTCGTGAGGCCTGAGACGCGTGAGCCTTACCCGGGGTAGCCTTCCACACGAGGAGGCTTCTGAATAGGAGTAAAATCGTGAGTTGGACCGATCCGAGAACAAAGTGGATCTTATGGCCCAAGCTGCATGAAAGCATTCGCTACCATTAGGCAACATTTAATATTTACGCGGTGACAGGCGAGGGTTGAAAACCCCGCCCACCACCCGGGCAGTTCTAACGACGTGGGTCGTTTTATCTGCCCAGGATGTCATGCAGCAAACGGCAGGAGCGCAGTCGGAGACCTCGACGACCGGGATCCTGTGAAAGGGCACGCACCCACAGGGGCGATTGGGGACGATACAGTACGTCGACTTCGGATGAGGCACAGGCTACCACGCGGTTTCAACGAAAAGGCACCAGCATTTTAATTTTAAAAAAAGACTTTCGTTGAATTGAAAACACGCAAAATCCAATTTAGCCCTATCAAGATTGAAGTTTCGGATGACGCTTTCTGAACACATACACCTACGTTTCTAATTGAAGTTTCGTGCAAAATGTAAGGTTTTTACTCCCAACCGATTTGGCTGGGCATGTATCAATGGGTGAATGAGTGATGTAAACATTTCAATGGCCAATCACTGTACCCTCAAGTGCAGGGGCGGACCGTGCGTTTGTGGGGCCCTGGGCATATTACTTAATTAGCCTGCCTAATTAATGGATAGCCTGCCTAAGGGCCTGCCTAATTATTCAACTAATTGCCATTTTGTCAAAAAACTTTTTTTGATAATGTCTAGGTTACTAGGTACACAATATAGGAAAGAATGAGGACAATACAATATTTTATTTGTTTAATATGACAGACACACAAACACAACTGTAAGACTTTTAACTTTTCACTAAAAATAGACAAATCGATTAGCGTGAAAAACGTTGCTACTAAACAACATTAATACTAATGCTATTACTAAACAACATTTAAACTAAACAACATTAATACTAATTGTAATAATATCTTAATTAGTAGCTTAATTAAGTAGTATTTATATTAATTGTAAAGCTAGTTAATATAAGTAAAATTTAAACAAACATCCATTACTAGTTATCTATTGACAAGGCACTAGCCTCGGTAGGAACTCGGTTCACAATATTGTCCATTGTTTTCAATGGAGGCTGAAGCCCTTTATATCCACGGGGCCCTGGGCTGCAGCCCAAAAAGCCCTTATATGGATCCGCCCCTGCTCAAGAGGATCTTTTTTTAATTTGTTTTGTTTTATTTAGGGGCGACGATCAGCGAAAATTGTTCATAAACTACTCAATCTCAATATAGATGATGAATTGGTAGAAAAGGTACATATATGAATACTGTTCATTCTAAGTCGTCACTTTAAGACTAAACATTTTTTTGTAGCTTATGGTATTCTCGATGCAGCTAAATCATAGAATACCGAAACTTTCGGCCTGTGGACTATTTCCATTGGATTCAACGTTGATATTTACGGTATAAAATTGCGATATTACAATCATATCACACGACTGCCCAACAAAACAATAGACAAAATTAAAAAAAACGACTCCAAATTGTTTTATAAGTGCAGCAGCCATGTCATGGTGAGACTTAGTACGGGCTATCATACTTGTAGGTACCTGTACAAAATTTCGTGTCTGTACTGTTCACCGTTAAGGAGTCCCCTCGTCGGGAGCCAATCCTGAGTATAGAATTAGGTCATGCTTACCATAAAAAATGCCTTCTCATCGGATCTGAACCAACATGTACATATCCAACTTCATGTTATAATATTTGAGGAATTTCCTCAATTCCTCATGGATCCCATCATCAGAACAGGATTTTGATAACAATGGGACCAATCTGAAAGTATATCCCTTTTTATGTTTTTTTTAAATTTGTAAATTGTTACTGTTAAATAACTGTTAAATAAAAGTTTGACAAGCGTTTGACCGCGCTGCGCCATCTATTTGTAGGTAAAACATCAATTACATACAAGCAGTATTTGTGATATTTTGACTACCGCTAGATAGCTTGCTCAGCGCTTTTTATAATACTTTTCAGAAAACTAAGTTTTTTTAATATTTTTTTTGTTTTTCTACAATTTTTTATTGAAAGTTGCTTAGTTGCTTGTACTGATTCACCCTCTTGTAGGATGCCGGTTAATTAAAACTCATCCTGTAGATACATATACATTTTCGGAATGTACTTGTGGCGTATATCAATAAATACATAATCACTCGTATGTGAAATACATAAACCACAAATATTTCATTAAAAAAACTGTTAAAAAATAATTATAAATAAGGCAGTACTTCTTACTTTTTGTAACAGCAGTCGTGTTTTTTATTCCGTTTAATATATTTGCTTGTTTTGTTTTGATTCTTATAGTATAATATTGTTTTTGTTACAGATTGTGGGTGCATCGACTACTTATCTAATCATTTTGGTGCAATTTACTGCATCGAACTTAAATCAATAACAATATTTTGTAATTATATAAATAAATATGTCTATGAATACATGACGTTTTCTTAATCAAGTCTACTAGGGGTGTTAATCACAACGAACGAACCCGTCAGCCCAGGGAGTTATAACTGCATCGAGTCGTTCTGTTTCCCTTGGAGTGGACGTGTAAGACTTGGCTATACCGAAACGCCTGTAAGGGTGCATGCAGCAACGCCTTACTGCGAGGCACTGGGAAGACGGCTAACGACGTTTCCTTAATACCAGATTAGGACAGATTTCTCCATGACCCAGTCTGATCACAGATTCAATGTCCCTTGTTCTACCTGTTCTTTTTCTTCTCAGGGAGCTAACGGGCCCATGATGAGGTGGCCACGATGACCCATGTGTTCAGGGTCGGTCACACTCACGGCTCAACACCCATCCGATGACCTCCACGCATGGGGTGCGAACCTGGGTAGGACACTGGGTCAACCAGTCTCCCCTGGGAATCAAACCTCTGGCGCTCCTGGACGGTCTGCGCACCGAGCGGCGCAAGCCAATCGACTGTGCTCTCCGACTAACAGTCGGGGAAGTCTGGGAACTGTATTGTTTCCTATAGAGCGGGGGTGGTTGCCTACCTTACGGCGACTGCTCTTGAAATGACCATTGGCCATCCGATTCCGGTTCAGAGTCGGGCAAAGGACGCCTTGGTCCGCGATAGATTCGGCGTACACCGTTTCACCGCTTCGTAAGGGAGAGGACTGCGCTAGCGACCTCGAACTCGGAACCAATCGAGAGACCGGAGAAATCTGGTCACAATTGGAAGCAAGGGCGCGAGTGTCGGCCCGCCAGGTAACATTACTGGCTATCTCGCGGTAAAGGCGTTGGTCTCTTGCGGGTTGTGACGTAGCTAGACGTTGGATTGTTTTGTCCAAAGTCTTCTACGCTCACTGCAGGGCGACAGAACGAAAAATCGTTAAAACGTCCTGTGGTGACGGGCTCGCCCGTTGTAGTTGACACCGCAAGATGTTCTTTTTCTTAGGGTGCCTTTCCAACTAGTGAAGGTTGGCAGTCAGCTCTGCATACTTCTTTCTGTCCTTCGCCAGGCGAAACAATTCGGCGACAATCGAATCCCGGTCCATTCTCGAATATTCCGCAACCAAGATTTCCGACTAGGTTTAGGTCTCCTCTTCTCTGCAACCTTTAGGTCTCCTCTTTCCTGCAACTTTTCCCATTATAATATTCTCTTTCCCATTTTGAATATCAGTTTTCACTGCTATGCCATCATGTGTGAGGTAAGATGCCCCTTTTTTTATATGTATTACAATATCACGCACCTCCTTGACATATTAGACATTCAGCAATCGAAAAATCAGCCACAAAAACAAATACGCGTTTTTGGGTCCGCACCATAGATTTTTCGAGAACATGCTGTGATGAAATTATAATAACAAGTGTTTGGTAGTTGTAGTAACCGCCGTTGTCCAGGGTAGACGCCGTTAAACTGTAGTCCAAGGTCTACCTTGGACTCCAGTCCAACGGCGGTTGCAACATCGCCGAAACTTGTACAAACGCCGGTGTTAAAAAATTCACGCGGTAAATCCGTTTTTATACGACTATCCACAAAAAAGAAGTGTAATGCGTTCAGGATTCATAAATTCCACCATAACTTCTAAACGCTTCAACCAATTTAGAAGTTTGTGGTATCGTTAGCATCGATATTTCACTCCAAATATGATAGGATACCTTAAGTGTCGAAATGTCAAATAAATAATTGCCCAAATGTCAATAAATTAAGACTAATATATCGTGTTCATTATCAAATGAAAGGTCTGATTGGGTAGATTATGGACATCATGATTATCACGGAATGCGCAATTTTTTCTAAGCACTGAATGTGTGTAGAGGTAACTCGCGTCAATAGGGCAGTAACGGAGCATTCGAAAATTTAATTTTGTTTTAACAAATATCGTTTCAATGAAAAACTTTATTCCCTAAAACGTGCGCTTTTCTGCGCAAACAAGGTGTTTGAAATAATTATATATCTTCTTCTCCGTCGTTTCCTCATTACTGATGATCGTGGCCACTAGACAACAGGTTGCCTACGAGGCTCCTCCACTTCTACCTGTCTTCTGTATAGTGGGTCGCAGATTGTAATGTCCTTTTGTAACTTCTTTGTTGAGGTCGTTCCATCTGGCCGGTGATCTCCCTATGCTTCTTCTTCCCTCCACTTGACCCCCGGAAAGCATTTTCACCAGATTATACATACATATATACAAGAGGTTTTTTTTATATCGGCAGCCGTGTTTTTTTTTTTCAATTATTGTTCTTGTTATCCTATTTATAATACAACTATTTGCTGGACTGTTGCATCAGAGTGGCCTTCATTTAGCGCCGGTATTTTCCTCTCTGCTCCCAAATGCTGCAACGACACGTCATTTGGCCTGATTTCAATCTTAATGTCATAATTAATTAATATGTCGGTTGACCATGAGCTTCGGAATATTTCCCGCCGAGAGATAGACATGTAAAATTTTACACGATCTATCCACCATATGGACTGCCAATGAAGTCTGGAGCGCCAGGGCCGGAATGGGAACAATTTTTTTTTTTGAAAATAGGTAATGCGGGTAAAGCGTGCGCATTTCACACTCTGTTTGGTATTGTGGAAAAACCATAGGGTTTACCAAATAGAAACTATGGTAATAGTTGGGGAGCCAGCGACAAAAAAGTGCGAGAGTTTTGTTAAAGCTTTCAGATCAGGCAGTATTTTGGCCATAGAATGCTGGGGTAGAATCAGAGCCAGACTCCGGGACACCTGGCGCTGGCGTACTAGGAAAGGTGTCAGTTTTATTAGTAAGCTCAAAGTGTTTTGGAAGAGCTGAAAATTCATCAGTAAACAGTGAGTGCAATATAGAACTCGAAACAAATGGTCAGACTGCTTAACAGTAGAATGCGTGGCTCAGCATTACCACAATTTACCAGACAGTAGCTTCACTTAGAACAAAATTGAAATCGAAGCGAATACGTCACGAGTCTTGAATATGGCCGCCAGATGTCGGCCACTCGGCCCCAAATGTTCGAAATAGTCGCCAGCCTTTACCTGCGCGTAACGCCAACCGTTTACAAATTATGTGTAGTCGACGAAATCTAATTTGGCAAAGTGTCGTTAAGAACAAGGCATTTATAACCGTTTTGGGAACGAAAGTCTATCACCTATTTCGCGGCTCCACACAAAAAAAATAATGTGGTTAATTTTACGAAACGGCCGTTGTTAAAATAAATTTTGTTGTAAAATGTACAAAAGTCGCTACAAAACAAGAATGTTAATATTACCAAAAATATATTGTTAACTTAATTACAAAAACAAGTGTTTAAATTACTTATAAGTAATGGTATATTTTATAATTTTTAAATATTTATGTAATTTACTTATACGTGTGTTATTTAATAAAATATATCTTAACTTAGCAACAACTACTAACAATACTGGTAAGCCTTACTGTCGTTATTAGTAAAATATACGTATTTACTAAAGTAAATTTGACAGGGACTCATTTCGTAAATCAACTGTAAAATCAACTATAATCAGTTCAAAAAACTACTTTACTAAATTAATTTTGTCAAGTTTATCACAAGTGTTGTACTTCTTACTAAACTTTATTTGCAGTTTTAATTAGATAAGTAGACTAAGAAAAAACTAAACAAAATAGAACAAAGGATTAGCCAAAGAAGGCATCAGCCAGTAACTTCTTGAGCTGCTGGACTGACATATTAAATAAGTCAATGTCATATTGGGTAGCTACATCATTGAAACTTTGGCTTGCTCTCAATAGATAACTGTTTAGCCTGTAATTGGTGTTAGCTCTGGGGATAAACAGGGTGCATGGTCTTCTGATTGGATCAGCAGAGACCCTCAACCCAACCTTCTCCAATAAATCCGGGCAGTCAACTGAGCCATTTGCTATCTTCAATAGGTAGGCGACATCTACAATATGGCGTCTTGTGGCTAAAGGTAAGAGGTGAAATTTATGACAACGTTTAGTGTAGTCTGGAAAGAATTTTTTTACTTTAAATTGTAGGTGTCGTACAAAACGTCTCTGAATTCGGTCAATGCGGGTAATGTAAGTGTTATAGCTGGGGTTCCAGATTTGTGATGCATATTCCAAGTGACTACGTACATATGCACAAAAGAAGTAAAAAATAAAAGTGCACAAAAGGCCAAAAATAAAAGTCAAAAGTTTCACGAGAACCAAGCAGGAGTAAGACAAAACCGAAATATGCCACCACAAAACCTTAAAGTTTAGTGCGCAATTTAAATTCACATTTCACATTTAAACTGATTTAAATATCTATCATGTGTAGTGCGTCTCTGTCAAAAATCTACGAATGTCAGTCAGTCAATTCATTTCTCGCTACATTAGCAATTGATCGCATCAAGCAGTGTTTATAATAACTTCGCGTAGCACTCATTAACACCACTCTGTTCAAAAGAGTGATAAATTTAAAGGATATCAGAAAGATGGCAGTCTGCGAAAAGTTAACACTGATTATTTACTTTTGCACATTTGTGGCGATGAATGTAGACTCGATGAGAGTATTCTCGGATAGAGAAAGGCAGAGGAGAGCGAATCTCGTCCAGCAGCATTTGAAAAAAATCAAAAGGCACGAAGGAGCCGTCAGGTTGGCAGGGGGACGGAATGATATGGAAGGTATGTTTTTAATTTTTATTTAATACTAGCTTTTTCCCGCGGCTTCGCTTCGCGTAAAGTTTCGAATCGATTTGTTGATTTAAGTAGGGTTGCGTTTATTTGCCTTTTTAGATGCTACCTTTAAGGCTTTAGACATATAGTGTAAGACGTCCCCCTTCAGATGCACGCTACCTATATCGTAGACGTATGCGTCTTGTTCCTCGCTAACCGCACCGCCTTCCGCTAAACGCCAGCAGCTGCCGCCGCCTCCTGCTAGGTATTTCGGGGTGTTGTACACGTTACTTATTTCATGATATCTCTAACTATACAACCTAAAAACTTACAGTAAATCGATAATTTTATCTTTATTACCCACCCGTGATATTATATTAAGTTATTTTAATAAGGATTCTTATTTTACTGCTAATGTCTTCAACAAACATTGTCAACTTATTTTTCTTATTTTTTGAGATATAAAAGCAGTTATTAGCTTACATAATAACAGTTGGATATATGCTGTCTCTGACTTTTTAAATAGATCTCTCTAAGGCCGATGTTTTTGTCATATATTGTTTTCACATACATCAAACGGTTTCGTCGACGCACGCCGATAAACCAACTCCCCAGCTCATTTTCTTCGACTTAATCTACAGATATCATGATTTCGTATTGAAACCCAATATTTATCACAATAAAATATAGCCTATAGCACTTATCGAAAATGAAGCTTTCCATTAGTGAAAGAAATTTTGAAATCGGATGAGTAGTTTCGGAGATTACCCCCTACATACAAACATACACACAAACATTACTTCTTTATAATATTAGTATAGATATTAATATTAAATCACAAAATGGTATTTAAACCTGGCATATATAATTATTAGTGAAATATCAATTGTCTGGTACCTATTATAGACAATTTGAAATGCAAACAATGTAAAAAAAGCCGTAATATGTCACCCCAAAACTTTACCGGCAAGTAGCAGAGGACTTTAAAGGTGATGTCCCTTCGAGAAGGTAGTATCACACACAAGGTCCGTTCTAAAATCAAAATGCATTGTCGGCCGACTCTCGCTCATAGTATTTTTCAGTAAAGAGATATAGGGCTCGATTGCATTTCTTTGTGAACTAAAACTAAAATTAGTCCAAGCGAACGAGACGGAGCAATACGTTAGAGCGGAATATGAAACGAACGATCGTCGATAAATACTACATGTCGAACTTATACTCGTCCGAATAAATTCGAGCATATTTCGTGCGGTGTAAGACTTGACCTTGGCGTGCAGTTTTAATGCGAAAAAGTGACAATTGGTCATCTCACACTCCTCTCTATCGTATTGCCCTGTCTCGTTTACACGGACTAATTTCCGATTTTAGTTCACGAAGAAACGCAATCGAACCCATAGTTCAGTATAGAGATATTTCCCATACAAACGATGGGTATTATCTTTCATTATTTAGGTCTAGCATCGACCCTCGTTCGTCACTATTATAACTCTTGTTGGGAACTGAGCTGAATATGTAAGCGGTGGCTGAGGTGCGGACACCGGTGTTCGTAGAACACGCGTTCTTTCGTTAGCGTACATACCTATACCTATTACTGTCGAGTAGCACCGGGCGAATGATGCAGCACTGATGTATGTGGTGGTGGTGAGTGGTTTCGTGCAGCTTGAGCCATAAGATCCATTTTGGTCTCGGATCGGCTCATCTCACGATTCAGATCCTATTGAGAATACTCCTCGAGTGGAAGGCTACCCCGGGTAAGACTCCCGTGTCTCAGGCCTCAGAGCTGGTGGACCGGTTTCTCCCGGCGGGATTGCATCCCGGCGCCACTGGACGGTTTGCGCACCGGTCGGCGAAGCCAATCGGTTGTGCATTCTAACTAATTGCTAAAGGGGTCTGTAGACTATGGAAATACACTGTTTCCTAAGTAGCGTGGGTGGGTGGATGTTGAACTATTGTCATGCCACTCTTGAAATGACATTGGGCCACTCGAACCCGTGTGGCACTACGGGCAAAGAACGCCCAGGTCCGCGATAAATTCTAACTGAATTACCGCTGTAATACAACAGGTAGGGGTCGCGTAAGCGACCTTGAACTCGTAACCAGTCGGGAGGACGAATGGTATCCTGAAGGTTAATTCCAGACGGAGATATCCTGCCAAAACTGGTAGTCAGGGGGCGAGGCTGCCCGTTGTCTACCTTTCCCGGTGCCCCGCCGTAAGGCGTTGGCCTCTGACGGGCAGGTGGCGGAGCTTGACGGTGGACTGTTTTGTCCTAAGTCTTCTGCGCTCACCTCACGGGAGACAGAACGATACATTTCGTTAAAACTTCCTGAGGTGTTCAACTACAATGTCAGAGTTGTCAACTACAACGGGTTCGCCCGTTGTAGTTGACAACTCTAGTTAATGTCTGTGGTGGAAAGACCGAACGCCGGTCTCTGCACCTCAGCAACCGCTTACATTTAGCTCAGTCCCCAACTGTACTTCGTAGTTTATGCTATGGCGCCAAATTTATATCACAAATACTTCGTACATTTCTGCTCGGCGTCAATGTAGCACTCGATCGCGAAGCTAATTTGTGGATGCACACTGTTTGTTTTTTTAGGTCAATGCGTTTGTTTATATATCACTTTAAAGCTACTCATATTATGGATGTTGACCATTATGACGTTCCTAATCTGTTCATACAGTGCCCACTGTAAGGTAAACTACTCTTAAAACGTTAGAAATCATTATAAATCCTCCTACGAAATGTTTTCAGGTATAAGGTTGTTTAAAAAAGCCACCATGCATCCATGAGGACTATTGTGTTTTAAAATGATAAATGTATTTGTGTTTCCTCATAAACAGGTAACGTAGAGATCTACCACAATGGTCGCTGGGGCCCGATTTGTGACGACGAATGGGACTCTCTGGAAGCTGCAGTCGTCTGTCGAAGGTTGGGTTTCGACGGAAAGCACAAGATCACTCATAGTTCGCATTTTGGGCAACCCAATGGTAAGCGCCGGTAGGTATGACCTGCCTAATAAACAATACCTAATGGGCTCTCTAGGCGATCAAGCATGCTTGTCAAGCATTGCGTCGCGGGTTAGACAGTGATCGTAAACCGAAGGAAATATGCTTTTTTATATTTACTAAAAATGCCTGATTTTGTAGTTTTAAACCAGGGAGTCACGTCATCCATCAATCAATTACGTCTAATTAAAGTGACTCTCTGGTATAAACTACAAAATTAGGCATTTGTGGTAAATATTTTTAAAAAATATTTTCATAATTCCTGCTGTTTACGATCCCCTCCCAGCCCGCGACGCGATGCTTGACAAGCATGATTGATCGTCTAGAGAGCTCCTAAAGCCTTCAGATGTCATGCTCAGTGCCGGATTAAGGCGACTTAAGATATGAGAAAAACATCTGAAATGGGCTAATCCGCGAAGAAATATGCGGGATCATTTATGTAGGGTTTGACCGATAAAATCCCAGCTTTGATGAAGCGTCAGGCACAGATTTCTCTTGCGTATGCGCCGGCGAGGGGGCGGACACACAGTAATACTGTCTGCGCAATGATGGTATAAGGGTGTTAATGGTAAAGCATATTTAGCGTTACCCTCAGAGCGCTCTATGTTTTAATTAATTAATGCCTATTGTAATTAATTGTAATTAACTATTGTAATTAATTTAGGCCCTAAATATAAAAATGGACTAAGCGCGAAGCTAGAGAATTAACCAGACAATATAATTAAATTAAAATAAAACACACTAACCGCTTACATTGGGAGTAATCGCGCCTGAATGTTTTCGAAACCAGGTTAAAGCCTGAATGTCCAAGGCAATGAGCAACTTTTTTGTGTCTAAATTATTATTGGTTCCATATCAAGGGAATCGCTTCGATACCTTCTTTAAATTACTGCTTATATTTTACAAAACAAAAAATTAAACAAAAGCTCTTCAGATATGGTCGTTCCCAGGTATCATGTCACCTTAAGCTGTATAGAGGCCCTTAAGCCGTTGAAATTTCGAAGCTCCCTTTGCAAATCGCTGGGCCCCCTCGACTGCTCTAAAGTTAATAACGCTATTTCATAGCAAAAACGCGCATATGTAAACAAAACACGATCGTACGGTACGATCGTGTAATATTTTTACTGGCCAACTGGGATGTCAACAGTCAAACATTCCGACGATAATATAAATAATGTAGAACAGGCGCGAATTTAAACAAATACGATCACACAGGCTGGAGGCGGCCAAATGTCGATAATTTATAACAATGTTATTAGTCGGATCAAAAAGTTTATTAAATATTTTCTCCTTAGAATTTAGATTGAATGATTTTTTAAAACTATCAGAAACAATTTAAATAAATATGATTGTGAATCAAATCAAATAAAATCAAATTTATTTTCGAAAAACCCGTTTAGGGTGTAGAAAATACAGATATGAAATAACCATTTTAAATGTAATAATAAAATAAAATAAAATAACATAAATCCCTCCTCAGTAACAGTAACAGTAACATAAATCCTTCCTCATAAGTTAAACCTCTTTCAAATTGTAAAAAAAAATAGATAACAAATATTAATGATCCCTTGTCACGGGGCACATAGGCCGGTGCCTACTTGGCTTATAGGATAATCCGGCACTGATCATGCTGATAGAATATAATTTCACAAAATCCATTGAAGTAGTTCAGAATTCCTAGAGCAGCCAGTTTTGCGTTAAGGGACTTTGAAAACGGGTCGAAAATAAACATAAAAACAGGTATAAGTACATAATTCAATCCCTTCAAGGACCTAGACATGAACCGACCATTTCGAACAGAAATTTATGACAAATTAAATTTCAACAGATTTTGAAATGCTGGAAAGAAGTTCTATAACAAAAACCATAGAGAAGTGATAAAAGACTATAAAGCTACTTTCTCTCGGCAAAGGCAACTAAAACTAATATCAGGACTTTACCTGCCACCAATCAGTAAAGAACCATTTGAAATACATGACAATCGCTGAGGATGAAATGAATAGACTTTACAAAGAAAAGCTGAAAGAGCCACAGCCTCTCCTTGTATGCGAGCAATCATATACGAAAGACTCTATCATCTATTAAAGGTGATATTAACACCCGAGGAGGTCATAAAGAGTCTTAAGAATCATAAAGAGTCTCGGCTTTCAGAAGGAGAGTATCAGATCAGAACTGGTCGCAGTAACTTGTTACATACTTGTACCGTAACTTGTACTATTACCTCTTGAGGTAACACAGCCCGTACTGCCTTTAATTAGTAGTACCTACCTACTACCAAATACACGTAACGGTAAACTAGTTTCGCTTTATGATAGTTTTCAGGATTTTCAAGAAGAATGGTCATTACCTATCATGCCCACATACCCTAGCCACTTTAGTCTTCCTATCTTAAGAAACCCCATAACATGGGCATCGTCATAAAGAGTCTTTGTTTCTCGTTTCTCAGAGCGTCATCGATTACATTAAGAAAAAGTGATTTTCTTTAATAAATAAAATAAATAAATAAATAATCATTACTAAAAAAAGGTATAGGCCCATGTGTAGTATACTGCCTCACTAGGCTTATGCCTGTGTCGCGGCAGTAGTCTAGTAAATTATCTACAATAGCAGCCGTGTCTCAAAAAAAATATAATATAGATAATATAATAGTAATATAAGTGTAATACTATTATTATTAGATATTTTTTACTTAATGATAATTATAACATAAATATATAGGTATTATAGATGTGATATTAAATATTCAGTTAAAGCAAATACCAAAAATAACAACAGACATAATAATAATAATGATAATAAATTATCAGTGTAATTTGCTTTCCTTCTAACTAGAACTACTATACTGAAAACAACAATTTTTTGAAACATGCACCATCAAAACTTCAGCATGCACCATCAATCCCATCGCCAGATTATAATACTTTTTGAATGATTAAACATGCAGCAATAACCCCATTGCATAAATATCGTCCGTTTGACATATTACAGATAAGGGTGTTTTCGCTAATGAAGTGCTCGCCACTGATCAGAATGTACCTATAGCTGTCGAATAACAATGCGTGCGTTCGAACGATAGCTTCAGCCTTGACCAGTCGCGGCGGTGGAAAATCGGAAAATTAGTTTCAGCGCGATAAGTCCCGCATAAGTATTATTTAAAGGACTAAAATCCCAGCGGGTTTAAAAGAGGTCAATAGATTTTATATAAAATCAATATGATCATTAGGAATGAAAATGAATAAATTCGTTTTAATTATAGTTAGTTTCACAAAGCTACACTGATCTCGTTGCTCGAGCTCGGAGTTTATAGGTAGCGCTCGTTCTCATACTTAATTTCGCTCCGCACCGCTCACTTTGTGAATAATAAAAATTCTAGAGCCCTCCAAAATTTTACGACATTAAGCTACTGCACATATTTTTTAAATGTGCTAAATGATATGAATAGAATAGATGGTGGCGGAGATACTCGCGGTAAACCATTATGCCGCGGCACACCGGTCAAAAACCACTTAGACCGTTAAAAATACTAAGGCGCCATACCCAGGAAAGCGACATATGTAGCAATCTGAGCGCTTAAAATGATATGTTGAATCGTTTGCCTGTTTTACCCTTTTATTGTGCCTTTACAGCAGACGGGATTAAGATGTCATAAGACCTGAGAAAAATATCTTTAATGGGCGAACCCGCCAAGATATAGGCGGTTGATCCAGCGTTGATGAAGCGTTAGGCATAGAGTCGACGTGCGTACGCGGCCACTGATCATTACGCGGCGATGTGCGTGCAGAAACTAAACGGTCGATCGCAACGCTTATACAATAAAACTGTCTTTGCACAGTGGTGGTATAAGTGTGTTAGTGGTAAAGCATATTTAAAGAACTCCCAGAGCGCTCTCACGCTTTAATTAATTGTAAATAGTTTAGGGCCTAATAAAAAATGTAGCTAATTTAAATATATTTAATTAACCAGTAAATATATTTATTTTAAAATAAAACGCACTCACCGCTTACATTGTAGAAGTAATCGCGTCTGAAAGTTTTTGAAATCAGTTTAAAGCCTGAATGTCCAAGGCAATGAACAACTTTTTTGAGTCTAATTTATAAATTGGTTCCTTATCTAGGGATTCGCTTACAAATTTTATTTAATTAGTGCTTATATTTTTCAAAAACATCTTGAAACAAATGTTCTTCAGTTATTGTCGTTTCCGGGTATCAGGGAACGACCATAACTGAATCTCGTGATTTTTTCCCAGCCAACCCACTTGTATGCGTGAAGGCATGAGGTGTGAAGGCATACGATGGGTGTTACGCGCTCGTCACTAAAAACGACCATACATTTCTTCCGTAGGCAAATACTGGATGGATAACCTATTCTGCGACGGCACCGAGAAGACTCTGGCCAAATGCAGATTTGACGGCTGGGGAGTCCACGACTGCACGCCTGAGGAAGCGGCCGGAGTGATCTGCTCCAAGCTGGAGAAGGATCTACAGGAGGAGCAACCTATAGAAAGAGATCCTCCTAAGCAGGCGATCCTCAAGAGGCCACTTCATAAGATGCTGGGTGGAAAGCCTTTGGAAACCAGGTTGGCTGGAGGACGAGTAAAGGGTGAGGGGCGCGTAGAGGTAAGCAGGTATTGGTTTGATTCTTGGTGCACTCAGAATGAAGTGGAGGAAACAGAACAAAGGCCGAATGTCAGAAATTAGGTAGGAGGAAGTTCGTTTGTTAACATGTCCGGGCCAGGTTAGGACACATCTTTCAAAAAATATGCGGCCTAGATGACCTTATCGTTTGCCTCTGGTGGTCCTGATGTATGATAGGGGTTTAAAGTTGCGGGAAGGATCGGAGGTGGTCTTCATCCTGCAGTGTTCCACAGTTACATATTGGGTTCTCTGTGTAGCCCCAGCTAAGGAAATTGGCGCGGCATCTTGTCACACCCACCCTCTGTCTGTTCAAACTACGTCAAGTGGTATAGGGGAGAAGAGATCGACTATAGGTAGATGGAAGTATTGATCACTGTCACAATAACGAATTTGTGTGGGTTCCAGCATCAATGGGTTCCACATTACAGAACTGACTTCCAGTCTGTTCCTCAATAAAGCTTCAAAAAAGCGAAACCAAGCTGGAAAGCATTCCTGGCATACACTAATATTTCCTAGCAGTACTTTAAGACCTTTATTTATATGCTATCGTAGGCTTCCGTGCCATCGCTGCTATAGTTTAACCTTCTTTGTTTCAGATTAAATACAACGGTATCTGGGGTAGTATTTGCGGTGACGGCTGGTCGATATTCGAAGCGATGATCGTCTGCAAAGACCTGGGCTTAGGCTACGCCAACGACGCAATCCAGACCGACTTCTTCGGAAAATCCCCAGTACTCCTGAGCGGAGTGTCCTGCACGGGAAACGAGCGTAGCATATCCGAATGTCTGCACGACCAGATCGGCGACGTGGCCTGTCCCGGGAAGAAGGGCAACGTGGCGTCGGTGATTTGCGTACACCAAATGGCCGATTTGGTACTGGACCACAACGAGTTGATGAGATCTGCGTACCTGCACGACCAACAGCTGTTCCTGTTGCAGTGCGCCATGGAGGAGAACTGCTTGGCGACGACAGCGTACACTCTTCAGAGTGAGAGAGTCGACTGGCACCTGGAGACTAGAAGGCTGCTGAGATTCACTGCTAGCGCTCTCAACGCTGGAACTGCGGATTTTCGACCAAACATTCCCAAGCATCTTTGGGAATGGCATATGTGTCATATGTAAGTATTGTTACGGGCTCCGGGAGGACAACAGGCGTTTTTCTATACGTTTCTAGACGACTATAACATATTAGGCATAGAATTTCCTGGTGAGACTAAGTCCCACTTTTGCCCTTCCCAGGATAGTAGGTATAAATGGTACTTGTAGGCACGTTTCATATTTTAAGTGTCCGTCACACCATCCTACTCTACGCATGATACGAATTTCCGGAAAGGTGCGTTTCCGCTTTCCCGATCAGTTCAGGGTACCACTAACAGGGTAACAGGGTACCTGCTAACATGGCTACCGATCGCATCCAACAGTCCCGTTAGCGCTTACAAGGACGATGTGTTCCTTCTGATGACTGGGAATAGCTGGACAGAAATCGAGAAAGAATAGTTGCATCGCTCCACCTTATCTTCACACAGGGTGAGTGAAAGAGTCTCTTGTTTTATAGGAGCAAGCCGCATGCGCTTCTTCCTAACAGGTCATCCAACAGAACATCCCGTGGTTTGAGGCTACCCCATGAAGGCAGTTACTGTAAGCGAAGTGGGCCTGTGTCGGACACTTGAAAAGAGCCGCGAACGACTTCTAGTAGATTTTTCAAGCACGTTCTCAGACCAAGCTTGAACCTAGTCCCTTATAAGAAATCGTTCATTAACAGTGGTAATGAAGATGGTCAAATAATCTGCATTTAGTTTCGCCGGACAATGCTATCAGCGCCACCTGCTTGTCACCGACACAGAGTGTCTGCCAAAACGTAGTACAGAATTGAGCAATCGTATATAGCTATCTAATCTAATGAGAGTTTATCTATACCTAAACACATACAAAGAGTAGCAAAGCAAAACGACAAGTGCAAGGCAGCATTTTTCAAGTGCAAAGAGAAAACTTCTTATAAGGCATTAGGTTCCCACGTCGAATTCATCAGAGATGTCAAAGATAGAGGGGGATCATCCGTAGTTTAACTTATTTTACCCTTTTACAGGCATTATCACAGTATGGAAGTATTCGCAACCTTCGACATCCTCAATTCACAGGGTAAAAAAGTAGCAGAAGGACATAAGGCTTCTTTTTGCCTCGAGGATAATGTCTGTCTACCCGGTATCGAAAAGAAATACGCCTGCGCCAGTTACGGCGATCAAGGTAATTTATAAGGCGTCTAGCCTAGTCTCGGTCCAAAAACTAATTTCGTTTTGTTTTTTAAGGTGTCTCGGTGAACTGCTCGGATATCTACAAGCACAACATCGACTGCCAATGGGTGGACGTGACGGAGCTCGAGGCCGGCGAGTACACTTTTAAAGTGGCCGTCAATCCAGAGTTCAAAGTTGCAGAAATATCTTACGACAATAACGCCGCGGTCTGCAAACTCTCCTACTCGGAGTCGTTTGCGAGAGTTTACGATTGTCATTTGCAAAGACCGTAAAGTTTAATTAAATCGTTAATCGATCGGCGGACCTAGTCATTTTCATTCGGTCGCATAAATAGAAACTACTGATGTGGTGGTTCTTATCGAGAAAACTTTATTTATTAATAAGAGAGTCCTCTGCTCGGCCGTGGAACTAAACACTCTGTCCTCATTTTAGTTGCTTTTATTCAACGTAAAATAAAAAAAAATGGAAATATTGTCTTCTCTTTTAAATTAAATATAAAATAATAATTAATAAATAGTTTTGGTGTTGAATTGGTGATGGTCGATGGTGGTGTTGTTGGGTGATTTATGCCGCTTCGCCGCCCTCTTCCTCTTCTCCGGAGGCCGTGAGCATGGCGATGAGCCGGGCGGTGTCGATGAAGCCCCTGTCGTCCATGTCCATCTGGTCGTAGGCCTCGTCGACCTCGTCGGCGGTGAACTTGTCGCCCCAGGTCATGAGCGCGTGGCGCATCTTCTCGCTGTCGATGCGGCCCTCGTCGTCGAAGGCCTTGAACGCGTTGATGACCACGTCGTCCTCGTCCGAGCCGCCGGACATGCGGTTCGCGAACAGCGACAGCAGCTGGGTGAAGTTGATGGGTCCAGGTGCTTCGTTCACCATCTCGTCGAGCTCCTTCTCCGAGGCGAGCTTGCCGAGCGAGTCGAATGTGGCTCGGAGGTCGTTCTTACCGATGATGCCATCTTTGTCGTGGTCCATTAGCTGGAAGGCCTACAAAAGAAACGATACAAAATCAGAACAATTATAAATGCACTGTATGAAATCGAAGACTAACGCGGTTGTTCGATCAAAATTGCAACAACCTGGACAACCACGTTATCTAAGGTAGAATAGTCTACAACTCTACGACTCTACTAGGGGTCTGTTTACCAGGGCCACATAAGAAAAACACGCCTGGAGGACGTAACCGAAAAAGAAGGAGTCCCTGTACAAAAAGTACCAAACTTTTGTATCAAATTCATCAAAAAGTATCAAATATTACTATTACAAAGTATTTCTAGCGTTCCACCACCAGACACCCCTTTTGGGTCACATCTTTTGAAACGGTGTTCAACTGGGCCGTTGCATTACGCATAATGTGTTTTCTTTGTTCAAATCGGTACTTATCAGCGGCATTTTTAACTTGGAGGATTAGCTAAATATCACATGTTACGGACCAATGTTCAAGGAGTAGGAAGTCTGATGAACCACTATAATTTCAGGACCGCGGGATCCTGCATGTGGCCCGACTGCACGAGGACTATTAACTACCTAGTTTGCTGGACAGTGGACGGAGAAATCCTGTTATTAGCCCTTGTTGACCTTTGCTGAGAGAAAGTGGTGTGTCCTGATGTGTCTTTCCAGTATCTGACCCTCTTACTAGTATCTGATTTGTTCCGGTAATGAAGGGCATGTTGGGTCATGCTTCTAAAATGCAGGCTAAGAAAAGATGGAAGACCTTCTTACCTCTTTGAATTCAGCGACCTGTTTCTGTGAGAACATAGAGAAGACATTGGAACCGGTCCTCTTGGACTTGCGGGATCCTCTGGAGGACTGTCTCTGGGAGCCGGACTCGCTGGCGGTGGGCGCTGGAGACGGAGCTTCCGATGCCGGGGCGGGAGCGTCGGCGGGAGCGTCACCTTCCTTCGCCTTCTTCTTCTTGATCTTCTTATCCTTATCCGCCTGAAATTGAGAAGAAGTCGTTTTGTTTAAGAATACGCCAAAAAGTGTGCTACATATTGCACTCTTGCCAAAGATTCCCAAAAGAATGGCTCAATCGACACCCGAGTGTATCGAGAATGTGTCTTATATCAATATAGCCAATAACCACCCAAATCTGAAGCTTTTTAATAAAGTCAGTGACCGTCATAATATAAATACCAAATATAGAAAATTAAAATAGCCTTTCATTTCACATTTACGATTAAAATATGTCGGAACTTTTTTAATGGAACATGTATACATTTTCTACAGCATACTCGCTCACGAAAAGTTAGAATTACCTACTAGTACAAAAATTTAACCAACCTATTAGAGAACTGTGTAAAAAAGCATACTATAAGATCAATAACTATTTGAATGATAAAGATGTCTGGTGTTAATACAGCCATTGATTATATAATATGCTATATCATCAATTATACAACTTATGTATTTTCAGATTCGTTTCGCTACATATATAATTATACGAAGCTAAAGGGTTTGTTTGATACCTTAGCTATTTTTACACGACTGCCCAACAAAAAATGTATGTAATGGGTTCAGGATTCAGCTATGTATGTTTTCCGTATTTTTATTCCATCATAACTTCTAAACGATATAACCGATTTAAAAGTGTATGGTATTGTTAGAATCGTCATGTCATTTTAAGTGTCATAGGGTACCGTAACTGTCCTAATATTAAGAAATAGTTTTCTAAATATCCAAATGTTCAAATGTCAATAAATTTTCATATGTATATCGTGTATAGTGTCAAATGAAAGGTCTGATTGAGTACATTTCAGAAATATACATGTAGCCATATGAATAAATACATAAACGAAACATATTTCATTAAAAAAAAGTAATAAATTGTAAGATATGGTTGACTGTAAGATATCGCTATAGCGATAAGTCCGCCATTTGTGCATAAATTGTCTTTTTTATAAAACCAGCGTAATATTCATTAAGTTATGTTTTTATAGCACAATAAAGTTATTCTATTCTATTCTAATAAAAATAGTTATAAAAAACTAGTTTAGAATTAATACTTGGTCCTTCCAACACAATTATGATGTTAGTTAGTGAGAAATATGTGATTTTTTGAGGTTTTAGTTAAATTTTAGCACAAATAAAATGAAAAACAAGTAAATATATTTAAAAAAACAACAAAAAACACGACTGCCGTTACAAAAAGTGACCTACTGTACATATAATTATTTTTATTACGTTTTTTTTTGTGAAATATTTGGGGATTATGCTTTTATCTAGATAAATAGATTTATATTTTTAGAATATACCTACTCAATCAGGCCTTTCATTTGATATCAAACACGATATACTTAATTTAATTTATTTACATTTGGGAATTAAGACATTTTACAACTATCTACTTGATATTTGGATGGTTAAGGTATGCTATAACCCTGGAGATGATATAGGGATTCTAACAGTAGCATTTTTCTAAATCGGTTTAAGTGTTTAGAAGTTATGGTAGAATAAAAAAACGTAAAACATACATAGATAAACTCTGAACATATTACACTACTTTTTTGTTGTGCAGTAGTGTAAAAACACGACTACCGTTACAAAAAGTGTGCTGTACTGTATTTATATTTATTTTTATGTGCTTATCCACATAGATACATATATATATTCACAAAGTACTTAATCAGGCCTTTCATTTGTTACTTAAGACGATATAATTATGATAATTTATTTACATTTGGAGATTTAGACATTTAGACAACTATTTTCTTGATATTTGGATATTTAAGATACATTTTATCATAGAGTACCTTAAATCATAATACTCGGAAACGATTATAATAGATATACACACATAATGATTCAAACAATATCACACATTTTTAAATCGGTTCAAGCATTTATAAGTTATGGCGGAATAAAGAAACTGAACGCATACATAGATGCATAAACCCTGAACACATTATTTTACTTTTGAGTCGGGCAGTAGTGTAAAAATGGATTGTATCTTGATAATAATACTGCTAAAAAAATTAATAATTTGGAAGTAATTTACTATGTACCATTCTTTGTTAAATTAACTAGTTTAAGATTGATTTAATATGACTGGTCATTCCTACACAATTACAATTATGACGTCAATTAGTTAGAAATATGTGATTTTTCTTTCAGCACAATAAAATGTAAAAAATAAAGGATAATATTTACAGAATTTTAATGAAAAAATTGTACACTCTGAAAAGGTTTCAAATCATTAAAAATATTTATCAGCCTATAGACTTTGAGATCAAAGGGGTTTCGTTGTGCCACAAATGTTTTAAATGGGTGGGAATTCATCATAGTATTTCGGAGTGTAATAAAAGCAATTGTGGTCCCACAAAGTGATATTCTTACATGATTCCCTTATTCTGGTCTAGGAATTTGAAATAATCTTTTTGTTTTTCGTTGCATATTTTCAAAATTTAGACCTTTAAGAATGTGTCCTCAAAAGGATTTTTCAAAATTCGAATTATTTTCGGAGTTACAGCGAATTTTGTGACGTGGCAAATGATCGTGCCGGAACGAATCGATCAATAGAACCCCGTACTATAATGTAATCCCCGACTTCATAATTATGAAGCTAGAACAGCTCGTTTAGCTGTAAGAACTTCAGAAAATGTTAATTTTGAAGTAGAACCAATTGTGACAATTAAGTACCATTATCCAAGTTACGCTCTCGAAACTTTGTCTCGAACTTTGACGCTTTTTTCTCGAAACTACTTTTTCCGAACTAGTTGACATGATATCTCTAATTTAAAATTTGGTGGCAATCATCTTTGCTTATATCTCTGTATCCGGGACCATAGATTTAAAAAAAATGGAAAAATAAAAAAAAGGTGACAAAAAAGTTTTTTTTCAAATCGCCGCCTTTTTACGGAAAGAAGAATATATTGCCTTTCAAGGTCTGGATAATAGCGACGTCCTTACTAATCAAGATGTTTTCATTTTTCTTTGTTTCATAACACTACAAGGGTTGGAAGGATGTCGACAAGGACGCACCTTTTTTTAGGTCCCTTTTCACTAGCCTTTAACTCTTTGTTTTTTTTTGTTGGTGATTTTTTTTTGTATTTTTGAGACGTCAATGAACATTTTGAAAAAAAAATGGATTATAAAAATGTTTAAAAAAATTTTCTATCTCGGAAAACGCCAGACCAGAATACCTTAAGAAAAATCGTCAATTTTAGAATGCTAAACTGATAAATAAGATGGGATGTAAGTGAGTCTGGGCAAACAGCCATATTTAGCGCGCGTACATCTGAGACGGCAGTTGCGTCACTCGGTCAGCGTCCAATTTAAGACGCATTCTCAAACGCGCGGCGTCGCGGCGCCCCGAGCAGCGTCTCGACGCCCGCGACGCCACAAGCACTGTTCTAAATGCGAACAACTATTATTAGTCCACTTTTGCGTTATGCGGATTCGATCCGCCAAAGAAAAATGGTTTCCTGCGAAATCAATATCGCCGCTGATCGCAACCATCTTAAATCCATCGCTAATTCAAAGTTCAGTTGTAGACGTTTTTAATTTAAAATGCACGTTTAAAAGAAAAAAGATAAGTAAACCTAAGTAAAACGTTAAACTTAGTTTAGTAAACTTTTATAAAGTTTAGGTATAGCTGTAACGGCATCGATGGATTCGGTTACTCTTCTAGGGTGTCACAGACAAGAATGTGTATTTGATTGTGGGTAGTTGAGACGAAAGTTTATTTCGAATTTCAGTTGAGTTAAAGTAAATATATTAAAGGAATAAAAAACACGACTGCCGTTACAAAAAGTGAACTATTGTATTTATAACAAGGTAGAAAGACGAGTAAAGTATTAACATAACAACAAAATAAGACTGATTTTATTAAGTAGGTATCTTCTTTATATTTGATACATTGATGCAATGCATTTTTCATTATCCTTGTGACATTTGATTGAAATCTCAAATAATTATATAAAATTTAACGCCCTCTATACTCATTTGTATGTACTCTGTCGAACTATCTTTTTACATTAGTACCATTTCTGGTCGCTTGATGTAATTTAGTGTTTATAAGTGTAAACAAAATTGATGAGAACGATTTGACCCCCTTCCCATGGATTGAGCGATTTTTGCCCATAATCAACCATTATCCTGAAGGTACTTGATTGAGGTACATGTAATGGGATGGCTATTCAAAAATACATATTTCATCGAGGTACTCGATTTTCCGTTAGCTTCTGGAATCATTTGTAGTACTTTACTTGTAATTATTTATAATTATTTTTATTATTTTATGAAATATTTCTAGTTTATGTATTTATCCATATAGATAGACACATATATATTTTTACGGAATGTACTCAATCAAACCTTTCATTTGACAGGAGACACGATATATTTAATTTGATTTATTGACATTTGGATTTAGGCAACTACTTACTTGATATTTGGACAGATAAGTTACCCTATTACACTCAGGATGATATAACGATTGCAACAATACTACACATTTCTAAATCGGTTCAAGCGTTTAGAAGTTATGATGAAATAAAGAAACTGAAAACATACATTACACTACTTTTTTGTTGGGCGGTCGTGTAAAAAAGTTAGGACGATAGGTGGGTTCAAAAACGTACTCCAGAATAAAATATAGCTATAGCTTACTCTACTATAGTAACACCCATATATTTGAGGCTAGAGTAAATCATAATCGGTTGTCAATTATTCGAGATATCATAAAAATGACAAGTAGGTTTTCAGAACAGAAATCAAAATCAATCAAAAAATCAAAGTTTATCAGAACAGAAATATATATCTGTATCTGCAAAACAGACAAATCCCGAATGTTCAAAGTTAGATATCCCGAAAACTATAGCGAGGACGTGTAGCTTTTTATTTCCATATGAAAATCGAGGTTGGGGTATTTTTTAAATTGTGTTTTTTCAAAATGTTGCGTTTAAGTAGTTCCGGAATTAAAATAGAAAAAAAACAAAATCACTTTAGGTCACATCACGCCAAGGTCGCAATTACATGTGACGGTTTAGTTTAAACTGACATTACAGATACACAGAAATTTGGTATTGGTGATGTATCTAAAATATATATTTCAAATATATATCTGTACACACAGCTTGTATAAAATAATGTAAAAGGCATAACGCAACTGATAGACAACTCTAAGAAGAAGTAGAAGTTGCATGTTATTTTCACAGTTTATATCATATACCAAGGTCACAACTTACGAAAGTTCGACTAAAAGCAACCGCGTTTTTAAATCGATGAAATCAGCCGGTTCTATCTTAATTTTTTTTTGTGTATTTTGTCCATTTTGACTCGTGGGGCAATTTCTTCGATTATAGCAAAGTTTATGTCGGCAACATTAAAACTGGTTAAGATATTCGACAGTGATGGAAATGTGAAGACCTTGATGGAAAACATATTCTTGATTCTGGACATTCAAGAACAGAAAGCACATTTATAGCTCACTCGTCGTTATCTTTCGTCTCTTTCTAATTTTTGCACTGTATTATGTAAAGAATAGTGCCTAAGTGATAACGTAGTGCTGCTAATATTTTTCACTTTTAGATTTCATGGACAACGCATAAAAATTAGTCATATATGTCATTATGGGTGGTTTTAAAGATATATTTAATTTGGATAACATTTACCAGGCATTTTATTTACCTCAAAATAACATTGATTAGTGCTATTTTAAATCTATGGGTAAGAATATGCAATTTTTTTAAAAATCGAGACACCCACAAGGTCATCTTTATGTCAGTCGTGTCAGTAATTCATCTTGAAGACATTCTTTAACTTGTCATGTCAGTAGTTTGTTCAAATTGGGGCATTACGGCAGCAGAACCATTTAGGGATTTTGCTAAATGTCTCCAAAGTTTGTATTGAAATGTACCTTGAAATTTTAAAAACATAAAACCATAATAATAATTGGTTATCCTTAGGCAACTAAATAAAAATTGAGAACACATTACATAATGACACGTGATCTTTGCGGTCGCGAATTCGCTCTGTTAAATTTTTCTGTTCTGTTACTTTCTATTTTATGATTTGTTATTATGTGTTATTTTTCGGTTCTGTTATTATCTGATAGTTTATACATTTAAAATTTACATCTCCAGCAGAAGAGCATATTTTGAAATTTCTCTGGGGGCTATTTTGCAATTATTGCAATTATTATATTTATTGTATTGCATATAATATATGCAATTGCAATTATTGTATTGCAATTATTGCAAATTTGTATTGCATGTAATATATGTAATTATTGCAATTATTGTGATTATTTTGCAATTATTGCGGAAGCTAATTTAACATTTTTTTTAGGTTTAGTTACATAACAAAGGCCTTGCTCATAATTCAAAATTCAAGGATCCCTTGAATTTGGGATCTCAAGTGGCAAGGAAATTCACCGGACTTATCCTGAAATCTATCCCATTGACAATTAATGGGGCATTATTAAGTTCAGGCTTCGATAAGAAGAAACGACGATGATTCGAGCTTCATTTCCGGACACACAAATCTTCAAAAACTGTAAGAATCTCATAGATTCCCTACCCAAATTGTCTAAAAATTCATTCAAGCTCATTGAAGAATATCATAATCATCTTATTTCATGTTTTTAGCCAATACATTAATTTTTAAAAATCATTACGTGTATTCACATTGATTGTACTGAAAGTGACCTCTTGGACTATTCACGATGACGTCACAATTCACCAGGATAATCTACAGGAATCCAGCACTGACGCAAGCACTTATGTATATATAATTAGACACTGTTAGCACTGTTCGTCGCTTACCATTGTGTTGATGTGTGGTAAGAAGATCGACGGTGTTGCTTTGGAAGGCGGCGGCCGACTGCTGGGGCCCGTCGCCGCTGCCGTCGCAGGAAACCCGAACGCCCGGAGCCCCACCCGAGCTCCCGACGCAAATAACCTGACTCCATATTTAGTCCGGGCTGGTTGACTCCTCCCCGGATATATACTTGTACTATACCGCCGACCGACTCTCTTCTGTTTCGTCCTATATCGTCTGCCTGTTGTTTTCTTGACGCTTTTCCACCTGTATTCGCGGTGGCGCAGCCGAGAGTTGGACTACTGTGTGAAACCAGATTCGATTATAAAGTTACAGGCATCTGAATAGAAAATAGAATATAACATCAGAGGAACGACAAACCGTAACGCACGTGGCCGCGTGGAGACACGGGGTTCCGTTAGATCACCGCCTGTAAGATAAGGTGGGCCGTTACCGTAAGGGGTAAAATTGATAATAACAAGTAAATATATTAAAAGGAATAAAAAACACGACTGCCGATACAAAAAGTAAACTTCTGTATTTATAATTAATTTCATTACGGTTTTTTAATTAAATATTTGTGTTTTATATTTATCCGTATAATACATATAGGTACATTTTCGGAATGTACTCAATTAGGCCTTTCATTTGACACTAAACATTACGTATTTATTTTAATTTATTGGCATTTGGAGATTTGGACAATTAGACAATCATTTTCTTGATATTTAGATGGGATGATATGGAAATTCTAAAAACATAACATATCTCTAAATCGGTTTAAGCGTTTAGAAATAATGGTGGAATAAAAAAAAAACGGAAAACATACGTAAATAAACCCTGAACACATTAAACTCCTGTTTTTGGGTAGTAGCGAAAAAACATGCTATAACATCTAGACGCGCAAAAGTAAACCTCAAATGCCCGTGTAGGATAATTAAAAAAAATCGGCTGTGTCACCCCAAGACTTTCCCGACAAGCAGCAAAGGACTAATTTTATCTGAATATTAATTTCATAAATAAAATCGACGAGCACCCTCTCTCGATTGGCGGACGAACCCGTTCGGGGTCTGTTACACAACCGCCTCGGGCGGCGTGTTTCGTTTCTCGGCTAACCTCCGGCGGCTTGGCGTTAATATTACATTAACATGTGTGGCGGAATTTAAATATTATTAATACAGCTTGTATATGAGATATTTCAAACAAAATTTTACAATGTGATTTCGGTCCAACAAGACATCTGTGTACCGAATTTCAAGTCTCTAAGTCCAATATTACGAGGACGATATATGACTAGTGCTCACTCTGGTGGACCGATTCCAATCACAACTTTTTTACCTTTTGCCATGATTAAATGATGGCTGCATGCCAAATTTCAGCTCAAAGCGAGATATAGGGCTCAAAAGACGCGCGGCGGAATCAAATCTTCACTACCTCCCTCCGCCACTCGCGGGGTGGCCCCCGATGGCTCCCGGTATAAATCCACTCAGGACCACCTAAGGAACAATTGTGCCAAGTATGGGCCTTTAATCACAAAATGCAGGGTTGCCATAAAAAGTGTTTCACTAATCTTTTGACAATAATCTTTTGACGCTAAACGAGTATGACTAGAGAAGACTAAATATATGACCTTTAGCATCGACAATAGACATCATCCCAATACTAACCACCATATTACGTTACATAAATGCGACTACATGAACTGTACATGTTTACCACTTGAACGCACAAACACAATAAAATATCTAGGAATAGTCATTGACCAAAATCTAAAATGGGCACAACACATTGAGGCTACGACTAAACGGACTAGAAAGTTGATTTATATATTTAAAAATATAAGAAGCATACTCAACATTAACCTACTACGGACTGTTTACTATGCACTGGCGCAGACTCTACTTACATACGGACAAATCGGTTGGGGCGGTATGGCAAGAACAAATCTTGACCCACTGGTCAAAGCGCAAAAGGCTTTGCTCAGAGTCATTAACAAGAAGCCATATCGCTCCCCGTCAGACGACCTATATACAGACTTTAAAGTACTTGACGTACGCCAACTATACATACGCGCTGTTCTGGTGCGCTATCGGAGGGACCTCATGAAGAACACGGATAAAGACAAACCAGAGCACAAACACAACACTAGACACAAAGACAAACAGATTCAACCAAAAATGAGGACTGTATACGGACAACGACACTACGCATATCTCGGACCGAAACTCTATAATATATTTAACTCGTACACAGGACAGATCTTAAACATAACCGACAACCAGTTCAAGAGACGGGTGTCTCATTGGCTCTCAAATTATACTAGAGAAGAATGCGAAAGCATGATATATTAAAATATTCTATTTCTAACCACAAATTATAGGATATATATATGTAAATTATGGATATGTATACAGATATACAGATTATAATATGTTATATTTTATTATGTTATACTATATTATATATAAATATGCTACATTATTTTATATGTTATAACACATGATATTATATTATATTGTAATATGTTATATTATATTATATTATTTATATTATATTATGCTAAATTATATTACGTTTTGTTTTTAAGACGGAAGAAGGACAGCAGGCAAGGCTACAGGCTCAGCAAATAATACCACAGAACTATGTATCCATCACCCCAACACAGGCGTATACCTAGTGGTGTGATGTAATCCTGACAAGTTAATGCCCTTTCGCGATTTTCTTCATATGTATTCTTTTAAAATGTGTTAAAAAATGAACGCAATGTATCTATGTAACTATAAAAAATAGGATAAATAAATAAAAAAAATAATAATAAAAAAAAAAATCCCCGGCGACAGGGCCCATTAGCTTCCTAAAGTAAAGATAACGTAGAGTTAGAAAAGGTTGCGGAAATTGCAACAATAAATCCTTGCAAGGCTGCCGGCCTGGTTTCGTGGGAAGAGAAGTCAATAGCGAAACCAAACCTTCGGTCGGACACTAGGTGTCACCATTCATTTCCGCTCTGGATGCCACCGAGACAGTGAGGGTAGCTATATACTATGTATTACTATGCATATGCTACCACCGCAAAATACCCAACAAATCTATTTCGGTTCGCAGCTCGCGCCTATCGGTTGAATCATTCGCTTCGAGTTACCAAAATACTCCGGCCTCGAAAACTATACTGTATCAGAATACATATAAATTAAGTGTATTTATTGTTTATTGTTCGTTGTTTATTTGCAGTAAAAAAGGTACAATATATCGTCGCCTTGACTGTGGACTGAGCTGGGATTAGGATTCAAAAACCAAGAAATATTTTATATCTTCTGAGCCTGACTATCTTTTTTAATATATTTTCAGAACTGATAGTTATTTAGGATACTCATAAACTTGTTACCGATTTTACTTTACCGGCCTACCAACCTACGAGGACTCAGGAGGTAAAGTATTGTGAACACGCAATTTTTTTTATCGAGATGAAGACGGTATATACCTACATTTTGACCGCCCTCCCCTGAGACGTTCAAGAGCACTCCCAGACTAAGGTCTTTCTGTGTGTCTGTGTGTCTGTATGTCTGTGGGTGTGTGTGTGTGTGTGTGTATTCCTCAACAATAGCACCCAAACGCTTCATCCGATTTAGCTGAAGTTTGGCATGCAGATATCGATTGGCCATAGCGAGAGTTGATAAGATTGTGGTTGAAATCGGTCCACCAGGGGCTAGTTTAATACAATACAATACAAGTCATACTTAGTCAAGGCTAGTCAAGGCTAAATCTCGAAATATTCAACTTAGAGACTTGAAATCCAGAAGTGCCTTGTTGGGCCGAAATCACATTGTAAAATTTTGTTTGGAATGTCTCATATAAACGCGACAGAAATAATATTTACAGTTCGCCATATATTGATTATATAGTAAGGCCCTTAAAAGCGGCGACGCTTACGATGCGTGACTCGTTCAAAATTTTAATTCGAATGCTCACGATGACGCGCGTCCGAAATTCCAACTTTTATTGCTTTGTGTCGCATATTAATAGGAATTATCGCCGACTGCGCATCGACTTTATTTATGAAACTGCTTCTCATTTAAGTCCCTGGTTACTTGCCGGGAAAGTCTAAGAAGACTCAACCATTTTTTTTTCAGATGCTATACCTAGTTTTCGAGTTATTGATGATCTTTCACTTGCATCTGTTCACCATTCAAAGTTCCGTCGATTATCTCATTAGTTCATAATATGAACTTTAAACACACCTAGGTGGCTTAGATCTTTTGACCAATCTACACATTGAAGAACTCTCTACGATTCAATGCTACCCAACCTTTACTATCCATTTAAACAACTACCCATTTAAACAATAAAATATATATAAAGTCATTAAAAAAAATATAAATATAAACCCTTTACTACCAAATTAAACAATACGGAGTGCATTGATTTATAAATAAATAGCTATTGCCTTCGGCTTCGCTTCGCGTGAAGTTTCAAATCGATATGTTAATTTAATTAGAGTGATGTTTTTTTGCCTTTTTAGGCCCCCTCTCGTAGACGTACAATTCTTGTTCCTCGCCACCAGCTCCGCCTTCCGCTGTACGCTGGCCTATGTATTTCGAGGTGCTTGCATGCGTCACTAATCTCAAGAATCTCTATAATTGTACCACCCAAAAACTTACACTAAATTGTTACCCTTATCTCTGTTTAACACCCGTGATAATGGATTAACTTATTTTGATAAGAATTCTTAATTTATTGCTAATATCTTCAACAAATACTGCCTTATTATTTTTTTTTTGATATATAAATCATTTATTGTAGCTTAAATATAAAATTTGGTTGTATGCTGTCGCTAACTGTTTTATAGATCTCTTTAAGGCTAATATTTTTGCCATATATGGTTTTCACCTATATAAAACCGTTTCGTCAGCGCACGCCGATAAACAATTCACCAGCTCATTTTTCTCCGACTTGATTTATCAATATTGGGATTTCTGAATGGAAACCAATATCTGTCACAATAAAATTAATTCTATAGCACTAATCGATAATATAGCTTTCCATTAATGAAAGAATTTTTGAAATCGGATAAGTAGTTCCGGAGATTACCCCCTACATACAAACTTACAAATATTAAACATACCTAGAAATAAACAAACTTACAAATATATCTAGAAATAGTTGACAAAAAATATGTTTTTTATTACATTTATCTTTAGATAATTATACTTAAGAATAATATCTTGGCACAATATCATATTAAACATTTCCATGTTTAGGTGTTTAAATACAAATGTATAATTTCACGTCCTTATTACATGTTTTAATTAATTATTCCCTAACCAAACAAAGTATCGATAAAGTGTTTCGCATAAACTGGATTATTTACTCGGTCTTGTTATTTATACAAATAGGCACCAACTATTTCCAAAAATTTACGATGCAAGAAGGGAAGGAACGTCACCCCAAAATACTTCGAAGCAATAATAGTAAGTAATGATATTTTATTTTGGGCCAAACATTTCACCGGCAATAAGGAAGCAAATGATGAGCCACAGGCACGTATCCGGAGGAAGGGGGGGGGGGGGGATAGTTGGTATTTAATGGACTCCCCCGCCCCCCGAAATCCGGCGTATTTTCATTTCCTTTTACGGGAAATTCAAGTTTGGTGGAAGCCGCGTTGTTTCAATGAGTGTTCTACCCACTCTCCCTCTCCTCTACGAACCTAAAGTCTGGATACGTGCCTGATGACCCGCAACGCGTTTTGCAAAGAAATAACAAAGACAATACACCAGTGATTTCAACCAGTGAGTCACGAAAAAAAAAATATTTTTATTTAAAGTTGCTTATTACATTGTACTGGTTCACCAATAAAAAAAATCCGTTCAGTAAAAACACCCCGTATATTTCTGACATATCTCGAAAAAAAATGCGCTTTTAAAATACCTTCCCCCTTGTCGGTTGGTGGGCCGAAAGTGAAAGAAACAATACTTTCCACAGGGTTAGTTTTTAATTAGGGACATACTTGAAGTGGTTGAAACAATTAGAGCAAATACACAACTTATGATTTAAAAAAAGGAAAAACAGAACATTTTTTTTTCTTAAGATTTTAAAAAAAATTCACGATTTGAAAAATAGTATAAAAAGAGTAAGTAAAATATCGTACCCATCTAGCGGTAGGTAAAATATCGTTAATATTGTTAATTCGGTTGCCAAAGGTCGCAACGCTTGTCAAACTTTTATTTATCAGTCAAGTTTATCAAATTTTTCAAAAACAAATGAAAAAAAAAGTTTCTTTGTTTTTTTTTTTAATTCAAAGTTAAAAGTTTTTTATTTGCTCGTTGCTTATTCACCCATTTCAGTGTGTCACTAATTAAAAACTCACCCTGTATAAATAAACGCATTGCCCTATAAATGACAATTCTTATTTAACCTATTAAGTGAGAGCGTATCCTAATTGAAAATAGGTGCCAAATCGCACTTTATATTTAGATAGAATCGGAAATCAACGCAATTTGGCGCCAATAAGAAAATTGATCGTCTTTATTTCTGTTTCTTATAAACAATTAGAAGATTATGTCGCCTTGCATACACCGGCCCATTAGCTCAGTTGGTTAGAGCGTCGTGCTAATAACGCGAAGGTCGCGGGTTCGATCCCCTCATGGGCCATGGTTTTTTTTCTCAAATTTTCGTTTTCCTATGTTATCAGAATAAGTTGTAATGTAAATCTAAGACTATCGCGGATATTTGACGTTATGGACAAGACAAAAGCGGAATTAGAGCCGGTCAACACGGTACGGAACGGCGCCGCACCGCAAAAATTTCACCGTATGGGGCTATTTACACGTACAGGCCACGGTGCGGCGCCGCAACGTTACTTCGTGGGCAGTGGGCGAATAATGTTGTAGTTAATTGTACGTATAACTAGTGAAATGAGGTAGTCAATGCCAATCTTCTTCGTTAGTAGGTACTCATTTTAAACACTGATTAAAAATTAACAAAAATACGTGAAAACAAATGAAACAGGCAAGCAAGTACCCTCCTTCAATTGCACTTAACAACTGAGCGGTGCCGCTCCGGCGCATATTACCGGTTTGCGTGCGGTGCGGCGCCGGAACGCACCGTGTGACATACAATAGATATTTGTATGTAGGACGCCGCAGCGGCACCGCTCAGGCGCCGCGCCGCAGCCGTACCGCAACGTGTGGCCCAGCCCTTACCGCGTGAAATGTACCATACAAAAGGCGAGATGGATTGAATAAGTAACATGCTGAAGAAATTCGATATTCGGTAAAAGCAAGGTATAACCCGGTCTCTTGAGGGCTGTAAAGAGTTAATACCACTGCAAACCCCGGGAGTGTATAAAATCGAGTGCAGTTGTGGATTGGTTTTTGTTGGACAATCAAAGCGACCCATAGCGACTCGGATGAATATAGCCATTAATTTTTGATATAAGATTGCCCAAAATACTACGATATGAAAACCAGTATTTTACTACGAAAAGAAAACGTAGATGGCTTATGCTCCTAAAATAGATGTCCAATTTGGCAGCTTTCGCGGTAAAACATTATAGATGCGTGGTATACTGTAGATGGCGCTCTTAAAACGCCTATACGACATAAAATATGGAATTTTTATTATTTTAATATTATTTACGTACGTCAATTTTATTTGGTATGATAATTTCAAAAAGCAATAATTATTCAATTTATTGTTGAGATAGACTTACTACTTACTAGTATATCTAGATAGAATGCAATCTATGCCATGACATTGGTAAATAATAACGATTGCTATTGAACTCTATTTTATTTTTTTGTTTTATCATGATTAACCTTATCATATTTCACCCTTTTCATTGATTATCATTATTATTATTTTTGTTGTTGGTATTTTTTGTTATTTTTAAATTAAATTAATTACATATATTTTAACAAGATATGCAGTAACAAGTTTATAATGCTATATTACTCCTATATTTTTAAGGACACGGCTGCTCTTGGACCATCAAACATTACTAGACTACTGCCTCGACACAGGCCTAAGGCTAATTAGGCAGTTAAATCCACATGGGCTTGTACCTTTTTGCTACTATTTAGTTAGGTACTCTATTAATTTCTTACTTTACTACTAGTTTTAATCAGTAGTACTTAATTGATTAATAACTTTGTATAATGAATAAATAAAAAATATTTTTTAAAAAATATACCGATGGTATTACAATCTTTATAAAAAATGCGATAGATGGCACTAATAATTTAATGTTGTTATTTTTACCGCTGTTTAAATTATTGGGTGTTTATAATCGGGTTAAATTATTGTGTCCTTTATTTTAAAAAATCGTTATAAATGTTATTATAGATGGACAAATAAACTGCTATTACTTTCGACGTCAATACTAACAGCGCCGCCTACATTTTGACGGCAAAAATAATTGCCAAAATGTCCTATGGGGGTGAGAAATTATTACACTACACTACATAATCAAGGATGTAAGCAAAGGTTAGGGGAAAAATGATCAATGATATTTTTTTCGTTAAAATAAGATACTAATGCCATTTTGTGGCTTGTTCCCAAACGAATCGAAGCATTAATAGGTTTTTGAAAGAAATGTCTGCCTTTAAATAAAGGAAGAAGAAAACGTGTGACGAGAAAGAGTCATTAAGGTCCACGCGGTGACGGTAGGTCTTGATCAGTCTTTCCCGTCAGGTCCAGAGGTGGCATACCTTTATTACCCTTTGGTCGACGCTGAGAAGGAAATGTGATGGGAAATACTGAGCAAACCCAATGACTTGCAAGGTTTTCGCTTTTTTCTGAGGTACCTATAATTTAATTAAAATATAGTTTTTTTTAGGAACTCAAATATTCTTATTATTCGTCGTGACTGGGAAAGATAAGGAAATGAAACCAAAAAGCCGGATTCGTTGACACACCTCGTGAGAAGGGTACCGAATATGCCGTCGCAACCTTGAGGGAAGGTGATCACTCGGGGAATGATAATTTGGTTGCTTTTTCGCCGGTTTATATAGGCCGATAAAATGATGCAATCCAAAATATTCCGAGTAAAAGTTTTGTTTCATCGTGCTGATTCATGGCTGCACGGGTTAAAATAATAGCTGAATTGTGTCAGTGTATTTCACTGGAAATCGATGCATTTGTTGATCGGATGTAATGGACTTAAGGTCCGTTACAAACCCTTGTTTAAACGTCAATTTTTAAGTTAGTTATTTAAAGATATGTAATTACCCAAAAATGTGAATATGTAGATATGAATAATTATTCCTCGGAACCCTTCAAATAGGTACTTCGTGCAGTTTCAGAATCCTATTGTGAACAATTTTAAAAAAAAAAAATTCTCCGGGTTCTTCATTATCCGGGAAGCGATTCAAATAAGAATAACCCGGAATTTCAATAGAGACGACGGTTTCAAACTCTCTATTAAGCGGGATCTTCTTCTTAAAATATGCTAAACGCCTATCGCCGAGCGCGAGGACGCGACCCAAGATACAAGGTGTTGCTAGGACCAATAATTATTTCTAGGAATGTTGTGGATAACGCTGAATCCATATTCCAAGAATATCATGCTGTAAAATAAAGAATTTATTCTGATAGTTAACATTTGCAAAAAGAGTAATTTTCATTACTTATCGACGGAAGCTAAACTGCTGGATTTGATCAGTAATTTAAATTCTCAAATTTTTTGTATACGATTATCTTTTTTCATGACTGGACGAAACCTGCTTCAGGGCCGACGAACTCGTCGAATCGAAACGCAGGGTCCAGGACCTTAATCGCGGGAGCTAAAGCTGCCGCGTACGACGCGATGTGGTAGTAGACTGTATTGTGGTTAATTATTAATTTTACTCACGTCGTCAGCTGCTCCATAGGGTTTTCTTGGCGTATACACAGCTCTCGGCAGGCTGTCTGGTTTAAGTCGTTCCCGATGAATAATTCCACAGAACTTAGGAAGGAACGGTTCAGTAAATATAGAGAATGTTTTTAATGCGGTTTTTATTTCCAGCAAGTCCTCTTTACACAACACAATTCACAATATTCGCCCGCGATTGCAATTTTTCGCGGGTTGCAATTTTTATGCAAATGTGCAATTATTATGCACGTTCGACGCGTCCTAAACTATGAGGGCGATATCTTCCAATCTACGCGCGAATTCGGCAACTGACATCTGCCGGAGTCAAAGATTCTTTTGAGACTGACTGGCCTATTTTCAAAATGGAAGTCAAAGCTTTCAAATAAGCTCTTCTTGTTGATTGGTCAGAGATCGTACGTCCCCTTTGGCGAGTGCCAGCTACTCGCTTATTGGCTATTTAAATCAACAAACCGCACCCCATAAGGGCGGGCTTCGTACGTCTCGTTTTGAGTCTCATTTACATTCATTCCCTTAATTACTCTACTTGTAGTCTAATTAGTGATCGAGAGTCACGTGCGACACACATTTGAACGTTATTACATTATTAATCGCCCGCGACCCTCACGCCATTTTACCTATTTTAATATTATTTACGATTTATAGGAACTATACTGTAACACTATAAAGAAGTTAGTCGTGTTCCTAGATTGCTGCATTCGAGAGTATTGCCATTGTAAATGACGTTGATATTTATACTTGACTTTATTTCATAATTATCATCAGATTATTTTTTATACCCGTATTTAGCGGCTTGACGTCCATTAAATTTACGATTGCGACTCTTCTCGCCTGGCCGTTTTTTTTTCTTAGCCGCTCGCATACCCTTGTCCTCCAATTAAAAGGTCCTTTGTGAACGATATGAATAGAAAAAATACACTTCCTGGCCAGCTCCGCTCGCTGTCGTAAATCTAAATGAAGTGCTCATGTACTGTGTGGGGTCCTACATATTTTTACTGCGTAATTTCTTAAACTTATTCCCTCAAAAATGAAGAAAATCGTCCAATGACTATCACATTATTGCTAAGGTAATTAATGCTAATGGATATTAATCCATTTATTCAATCGGCAATTTTCATTAATTGCATTATTCTCTAACTATTGATTATAAAATATCACACAGATTATGAAATACTTTAATCCATTTATATAGTTACAACTATAACGATAGTCAATTTCACATAATTATTTACATTTCTGAGAATATTAGAGGCAATGACGAATCGAAGTGTTGGAATGCCTACATACTGGAGTGGAATGAAATGTATTATATTGTATTGTGAACGGCGGATTTTCAAAACAGCAGCAGTTTGGCGCCTACCCGCAGAACAACAACGGATGACTGAGAGAACTTGAGTCCACCCTGGACAAAGTCGGTGGCAATATCGCCGAAACGTCGGGTGCTACGATCTTCCCGCCGTAAATCAGAAGGAGTTTCTTAAAAAGTTCTTATTAATATGTCAAATAACTTTTCTGTCAAATGCGATTAGATTAGATTATTTCGCACATGTTGCGATTATGGCCAACCTGCAAGCTGAGACTAACTTTGCTAAACCAGTAGAAAGCAGAGAGCCGAGACGATGTTTTTGGAAACCGAATTTTGAATTCATCAGAAAATCTCTCGAGTTGAAGGAGCATCTAAAGGATCTTAGCACATCCCAACATCGGCACTAATGACTCCTGGGAAAACCTTATCACCGAGGCGACATGTTTTCGTTGCATGCGGTTTAGCAAGTGACCCCATTACCAAACTGAAAAACTTTTCACGTCAATATAATTATTATTTATATTCAATACATTAACAATAATATTTTGAAATCGGCGAGCGTGATCGACCTGTTGCCGACCGCTAATCAAAACTATATCCAGCTATTATGTATTCTCCTTTTAAGGAATGACTAAACAAGAAGTCTTTGCTTATCTTGTTGTCATGCCGATACTGAATGATACATACAAGAATTTGAGCTAACATTTTAACATCTATTTAAAACCAGCAGTTTCCTCCAACTGAATCCTTCACACGACTTATCAGTGGGTTTTTTAATGTCATGAGATGATAACATAATATGGACATTGACACTAGACAAAGAAATCAATGTTTTTTCGATGCATTGACTCAATATTCAATTGATGTTTTAAATAAATTATATATAGCTTGAAGTTTATAGCATAAAAACTAGCTTTTTGCATTTAACAATTTGTGTGTATTTTTGTAAATGTACCTACCTACTTTTTGTGACTCTTGTATTGTACATATATTAGATGACTACCTGTGCCCCGCGGTTTCACCCGCCGTTTAATTTAAAACAAATCGGATAATATCTTATATATAAAAATGAATCGCCGTGCGTTAGTCTCGCAGGATCTCGGAAATGACTCGACCGATTTGAATTATTTTTCTTTTATTTTGTTTGGCTTGATTCAGGGGTGGTTTACAAAAAAAAATATTTAGGAAAAACTCAAAGAAACAACTGAAAATCCAAAAAATCGAATTTGGTCATTTTGGGAACATTTGCCACTTTCTGGATGGCTATCGCGGCGATCGTATTGTTTGACAGATACGCATATTTTTGACAGATCGTATTGTTTGATAATCCATAACTGTTATTCATTCCGTACAAAGTGTAAAGTTTCAAAAAGTCGAAAAGTCGAAAGTCTATAAAGTCAAAAAAGTCAAGGGAGTCAAAAAAGTGAAAAAAGTCAAACAAGGCGAAAAAGTAAAAAAATTCAGAAAAGTCAAAAAAGTCGGAAAAGTAAAAAAAAACCAATAAAGTCAAAAAAGTCACAAAAGCTAAAAAGTCGAAAAATGGGACAAAATTGGGCAAAGTAAAAAAAGGCGAAAAATACGGGAAAGTCAAAATAGTCAAAAAAGTCGAAAAATGCAAAAAAAAAAAACAAAAAGTCAAAAAAGTCGGAAAAGTAAAAAAAGTCACAAGTCAAAAAAGTTTAAAAATGGGAAAAAGTCCAAAAAGTCCAAAAAGTCGGGAAAAGTGAAAAAAGCTGAAAAAGTCGGAAAAGTCGGAAAAGTCTGAAACTCTTCCAGTTATTCCACGTTCAACTGTAGCTGACGAACTAAACGCGTGCTTAAAATCAACAAATGTTTGGCGACATGTGAAGACACTCCGATTGACGACTAATATGCGAAAGTTTTTGCAACAAAATCGAAATGCAGATGTTTTTTCGAAGCAATTGTTGTACATTGGTAAAGGGAAAGTCGCAGTTGACATCTCGACCAGACTCATCACATTGTCCACTGATTTCTGTCAGTTGACCGAATCGAAGGTGGAACGCTGTTGGCGTGTTTTTCCGAACGTAGCGCAAAAGTTTAAATACCATAATTAGCTGACTGAACGAGCCAATTAGCGGTGAAAAACAAATAATAATATGTCGATGACCTCAGTGCGACCATTCAAAATGTAATTCAGGGACAGTTGTTTGCCTTTAAATCGATAGATACAATATTCAACCAGGATGAGGTAGTCAACTATCTCACAGGATTTTTGAATTCGCTGGGATTGCCTGGATTCCCACCTCACATTTGCAATAGAAATTAGGCTCAGCCATCATCATGCTGCGTAACATCAATCAACCTCGACAATCATCATCAATCAACGGATTTGCCATTCGATTTTAAACGGCTAAAATTCCCTGTGCGTCTGGCCTTTGCGATGACAACTCACGCATGTTGAGTTTGCGGAATTAACTTGGAATTTCTGTATTTCGCGCATGGACAACTGTGTGTCTCGTGTTCGCCAAGCAATCGGTCGGAAAGCCATTATTTTCGTTTATTTACGCGCCGGAAAACAAAACGAAGAACATAGTTTACCAGAATGTTTTGTGTTGAATGTGAACTGCATTTATATTTCATCATGTAAATCAAATACATTAAATTTATTTTAATTACAAACGACTTTCATTTAATCACCAAACGAAACTCAAACCGTACATGATTCGGCTAGATTATAGATTTCAATAAATTGGATTTGGAAGGTTGATTAGGATTGATAAACGCTTATGAAGAATTACCTACAATCAAATAAATTTTAGGTGGTACGAAGTTCACCGGGTCATCTAGTTTATATATAATTTAGGCAATTTAGAGTACCTACTACGGCATAGACCATATGTTTAGTCATTTTTTCTTGGGGTATTAGTATATACTGGTTTGTGCTGCAACCTGATCTAGATACGACAACATATAATTGTCCGTGGGAAAACAGTATTCTCTTAAATCTATTCCGACATGCTTAAAATATTGTCCCTGCGCTTTATTTATAGTGACTGCAAAAGTAACTTCACAGTAAATTGTATTCTTTTAAAACATCAGCCGGTATCATAGGAATGCGAGGTATCAGTACCGCCCAACTGCTGGCCCAGTCAAAACTATAACTACTATGACCTTGTATCTATAAAATTTCACTTGAAGTCTGGTTCCGTTACAAATTTTTGGTGGTCTAAAGTTACGCAATAATATAATGGGAGTACCAATTTCTAATTTTAAAGAATGCGGGCTAGCCTACAAGGATTCAACGAATTTACAAATTCTTTATGGTAATGTTCCGCGTCTTTTTGATCCTTGTCGGTATCAATGGTAAGGTAGTTCCCGCTGTTACCTGGTAGTTTAGCCATTATTTTGTCGTTGATGACGTCAAAGCTTATATTCCTGACAGCTAAAATTGCCCTCTCATACATCCCTTGCTTTTCCATTTTCTTAAACAATGCTCGGGCGATTTCAATCCGTGTACGAATTCCTTTTTCGCAGTCCCTTTCTTTATTTACCAACGCACCGATGTATTTCTATTGCCGGGCTCGCTCTAAAACGGAACCTGACAGTTTGATGCTGGGGTTTAAGTCTTTATTTTTTTATACGACTAAAAATTTGGTCTTCCAAACATGCACGTTTAAACCTGCATTCTGACTGCATTCATGTACTCTGACTAAGTTGTACAAGTTGTAAGTCTTATTCTGATGAGGCTAGCAAAACGGTGTCGTCTGTGTATCTTAGGTTGTTAATAACTTTACCATTTATCTTGACACCAATCTCCAGGCCTTCTAAAGCTTCTGTTATTATGGCTTCAGAGTATAGGTTGAAGAGTAAGGGCGTCAGAATGCATCCCTGTCGAACACCGTAGAAAATGTCAACTTGTTCGGTTTCTGAGTTTTTTACTTTTATAGTGGGGTTTTGGTTCCAGTACAAGTTTCTGATGAATCGGAGGTCTTTGTCATCTAAGCCGGCAACATCATTCCAGCGCTCCATAATAATGTCCTTCTCGTAGTCTGTGAAATGCCTTCTCGTAGTCTATGAAACGCAAGATGACGTCAGTTTGGATGTCTGCATTTTTGTACTAGTTCATCAAGACCAAAGAGTGCCTCATGTGAACCCATACCGGAGCGAAAACTAAACTGACTCTCGCTTAGTTGTTGATAACATTTCGGTCGTATCCTTTTATGTATTATAGACAAGAACAGTTTCATGACATGGCTCATCAAACTAATTGTGCGGTCGTCAGAACACTTTCTGGCATTCGCTTTTTTCGGTATTGTGATGAAAGTAGACTATAGACAGTCTTCAGGTATTTCTTCTGAGTCATAAATTTATTGAAAGAATCGGGTCAAAGCATCAATATAGTCTTCTTCTAGGAGTTTAATATCATCTACTGGCGCCTTATCTGGTCCTAGAGCTTTACCTGTTTTTGAAATTCGTATTGTAATGTACATGCCGCAATGTCCCCATTTTTAAATTGTAATGTAATGCATTTTTAAATCGTATTGTAATGTACATGCCGCAATCGGTCCCCATTTTTAAAAATATCTCAACGCACACTTATCAATTTATTTGAACCATGTCTGACGTGATGATCAGGCAAAACGGTCACCTTTTCAATGCATGCAACAAAACGAGTCATACGCACCGCATATTTACCAAGGAGTACGTTGACTACACCTATGAAAATCGGGCACGAACTTACGCAATCATCTTCTTACAATTTTTATTTTTAAACTGCAAGATTCTTAGTGTCCAAAGGTCTTTTTATTTTAATCAGCTTGATAGCATCTTGATAGTGTCTCTTGATAATGTATGTGATAACGGCCATTTGATGATCTTTACAAAATAAACCACACGTGATACCTGCCATGACTTTTGCGGATATTTCTTATGCATATATTAGACTATAGGTACTATACATAGGGCACTAACTAAATTAGTGCCCTAAATCAGTGTAGTGTATACGCAGTTAGCCAGTCAAGATCCTGATGTAGGGAGTTCGGACGAGCCAGACCGCCCTAACTCCAAATAGTGCACTACTCTTGAGGTGTCATCTATAACAGGCGAACCCAACCCAGAAAGTTATATCAACATGTAATCGTTCTTTCGACCTGGAATGAACGTAGAGATTTAGGGAAAATACTGTCCACCGACTAACTACGCCAACTCACCCGTAAATGTACGATTCCGAACATGACTGCAGACCGCAAAGTAGACTGCAGACCTTAAACCGCAGACTACAACGCTGCTGTCGTATCAATGTTGGACAGGACAACAGACCGAGCTGATGTCGGGTGTGTTTATGTCTAGAAGCAAGCTCGGTCTGTTGCTCGATCATAGGTCCAATACCATTTTGTGGCATTTTAAAGGCTAGGTACATCAACCCAAAGATTGAACAGGAGAGATAACAACTTCAGGGTTAAGGGGAGAACAATCAATGTAAGATTTATTTTTTAAGATGAGATCCTTTTTTATAACGTAGGTATACACATTTCAGTAAAATATTTTTTTTATAAATTCAACTATATTTGATTTACAGACTAAATATATTTTCCTCTCACACAAAAAAAAACCTGGATGAAAGGTCATATTTTAAGTTCAGATATAAGTTCAGATTTTTAAATAATATGGAATTACCAAAAATTTTAAAAAGTTGACATTGATCGTTCTTTCCCGTAACTTCAACTCTACTCTAAATATTTGATTTAACTTTTATTTCCTTAAAAAAGGGGTCGTTCGTCAGAAAATGAAGATATTCGGGTTGCCGAATATACGGCAGAATTCAAGTACCTATTCGGTACTCAGCCGAATAGTAAGTATAGTGGTATTAAGAATAGACCGAATATCGAATGCTGAATGTACACCTATTTAAAATACCATAATGTGAATACTTAAATCGACATATACTCGTATAAAGGGAACGTTTGTGGTTTATTTTTACAAGCTTATATTTATTTTGCAATGTTTGACAGTTTAGGTGAAATCTTGCTATGAAGTTGATTTTTTACATGTTGGTTCAATTCCGATGACAATGCATTTTTATGGTAAGCATGACCTGATTCTACACCCAGGATTGGCTACCGACGAGGAGCAACAGCGCATACACGAAATTCCGTATACGCATTCAATTATGATAGCCCGTTCTAAGATTTACCATGCTGCTCCAGGGTTGTCTTCCAACGAGGGGAATTCTCAACGGTCAACAGCACAGACACGAATTTTTGGTTACGCATTCAATTAAGATAGCACATTCTAAGTTTCACCATTACATGGCTGCTGCACCCATGGTTGGCTCCTGTAGAGGGGACTCCTCAACGGTTAACAGCACAGACACGAGATTTTGTATACGCGTTGAATTATGATAGTCAGTTTTAAGTTTCAACATGACAAAGCTTCTTCATACAGGGTTGGCTTCCAACGAGGGGACTCCTCAACGGTCAACAGCACAGACACGATTTTTTGACACGCATTCGATTATGACAGCACGTTCTTTCACCATGGCATGGCTGCTGCTCCCAGGGTTGGCTCCCGACAAGGGCTTCTCAACGGCAAACAGCACAGACACGAAATTTTGTATACGCATTCAATTATGATAGCCCGTTCTAAGCTTCATTGTGACAGGTCTGCTGCGCCCAGGGTTGGCCTCCAACGAGAGGACTCCTCAACGACTTGGAAATGAACAGACTTAGAAACACGTCTAGTGAAAATAATAAAAAAAGATTATTAAAAAAACATATTTTAAAACAAGCTTAGTATATTAAATTGCTCTAAAAAGAAGAAAACAAAACTTTGAAATAAATTAAACCCATCATTTTATTACAATATACGATTTTATATGACATAAAAGCTTGACGCAAAATTATTCTGTATTAATTTATTTTCTGAAATATAAATACTAATTACTTAGAATTACTTTTGTCGAAATACCTATATTCTTGAGACAAATTTTATGTAATATAAAATTGTATAATACATATAACAAAATGGTGGGTTTTATATACCTACCGTCAACCACGGCATCTTTACCTTTCCTTGTTAACTTTACCTACCACTGACTTGTATGAATCAAAATCAGTTTTATTATAACTTACAATTAGTAGGTATTTCATAGAGCCGTTGGTAGTTTTGTGATGAGCCAGTGGCCATACATCTTTTTTGTGTGCTGGTAACACTGTCAATTTCCAAGTTATCGTAGTTTGTTGATACTTGGTGGACACTTGTTACAACAGAATTTTGTTGAAATTTATCGTTTTTCTAGTGAGTTTACTTGACGGAGGTAAGTAGAATTGTTATATAATATATTAAATAAAACTTCCTTAAGAAGACTTGGAAGCTATTAATATAGACATTGCTTTACAATTTTAAGAGAAATTTGCATAGATAATGATAGTTGAGGTTAAGTAAAGTTGCCACAGTTGCCACAGTGGCATCTTTACCTGTAACCAGGGTAGTCACGTTTTTTTACTCGATTGCATAGGTAAATGTGGGTGTTGTTTGATTTATTTATTTGCTTTTTAGGTGAACTTATAGGCTAATAATTACAACTTACACAACAATATGAATAGTACCTATGTAGGTTCCGCAATTTATGTAGTTTCATTACACATTTTTTGAACTGATGGTAGCAGCCCTGGATGAAAAATTAAGTTAGTATGAAAATTTAATTGATATCTGTGTCATCTTTACCTATCAGCCAGTGTTGCCCAGTGTATAGCATTTTTGTTTACATACCCACTTACACAATTAAAGAACTAATAGAGGAATGGTATCTTTAGCATTTTCAGGCTTAGAGGCTCCGTTGTACGAAGAAATACTGTATAGATAAAGTTGCCATTTTGTTGGCTTCTTTACCTGAACCATGTTTTGTTGCTATTTCAGTTATTTTGTAATTAAAATCAGCAGTGAATTTATATAAAGCTACAGATAAGTACATACTACATCTATCGATTAAAAATCATAGGCTAATCCTAACTGGTTTGGTTTACGTCTTATAATTCGATGGAGCTGGCTGCACGCACGAAAAAACATGACTCATGCGGCGTTACCTCGCTCTGAGGCGTTCCATTTATTATATTTATTATTCAATATAAATGCTGCCATCTACCGGTTGCGACAAGAATTATTTACTAACCTCAGTCTAAAATAGTACGAATGAAAATCACTAGATTGATTTAAATTCTCGACATAATTTTATATGTATTCTTGATATACGGAATGTTATTACTGAATGGACAATTTTCTTGTGGGTACAACAAAGTGCAACGAAGTAAGCAACTTTTATTAAAAAATATATAAAAAAGTATGAAAAGCTATCATTACGATGCGCTATCTAGCGGTTGGTAAAATGTCGCTGAAATTGATTATTTACGACGTATTACCTACCGCTAGATGGGGCAGCGTGCTCAAACGCTTCTCAAACCGCTATTTAACATTTTGAGATTTCAAACTTTCAAATTAAAAAAAAACAATAAACTTTAAACAATAAACAATTATACAATTATACTGCTATACAATAATACATTTACATGTTGTAGTCAAATCGGTGAGTATAAAAGCAAATATTTTTGGGTGTTTGTAATAAACAATATCAGAATCTTAAATGAAACTGCTTCAAATGCAACCATTCCATCAGTATTTTCTTATGACGTTGTCACGTTCAACTTATATCGTCAGTAAACCGACTTTACAGACAACCGATTTCTTTCTTTAAAATTATGGTAAAGTAGCCGTAGGTTATTTTTGTTTATTTTCTTCTTTTCAGAGCATTTTAATAAAAGTTTGTTTATAAAAATGTTTTTCTATTATTTTTTTATTAATTAAACCGCAGTTTCATGTCTGCAATCAATTATTTAAAAAGAATACAACTTTAGCGATATTAGTCGTCAATTTCTTGGGCAATATTGTATTTTTCCCATTTTTACTAAACACATATAATGTATTATTATATACATATATAAACATATATAATATTCTCGCTAAAAATATGATCAAAAGAGTTTGATCGAAATTTGGATAAAGTATAGACGTTTTTACTAAAGTTTTTTGGTATGAAGATACATTTTGTATGTGCGCCTGGCAACGCTAAAAGATTGCGCGTCCTTGTCCTTCAATTCTCTCTCGTTTTATACGATTTTCAATTTTTTATTCAGTATTGCGCCAATTGTTCGCCGGCAGAGTTTTGTTTATACACGCTACGTTTTGAAATTTTTTGTAATTTCGCTCGTTAATCGTTTATATTTATTTTGTTCTAATGGATAAAATAATATTTTTGTTATTTACTAAATAATCAGTGCTTGTGTGGTGTGCTTGTTGCGATAGATTTTAATGTGTTGTTTAGTTATTATTTGTGCATTTTTGAAGCAGCACAAAAACCTAAAATCAAGTCGGCGCGGCGCTAATAACCATGCGAATGTGTTAACAGGAAGTTTAGTCGCAAACATTTTAGCCAAAGTAAATATTCATTTCTTGGGTAAGTGATACAAAAGATATCACAAAGATAGGTTTACGTGCAAATGTAAAAACACTGAGTTAAAAGATCCATTTATCTGATTATGCAAGAGTGTGCTTTCTCTGTCCTTTTATAAACGTATAGGAAATGGTAAAGAAATTCGAAGATTTCGTGCTTTTGTTGGTTTTCTATTCTAAAGATTTCGTTCTTCTGTTGGCTGAGTAGTTATATACACATTTTTACCAAAAATGAAAAAAAAGCCTTCCAAAATTCGTATAAAAATGGGGGAAATCCAATGAAGAGTTGCTTTATTACTGTTATTATGTTTTAAAAAAACCCTTGCTTATCTTCGATATCGATCTCCCTTAGTCATTTTACATTTGTTTAGTCAAATTTCGCCCCGATTTGCAAAAAAAATCTTGCAAAATTCTTGCAAAATCTCAGAAGTTTTGGTTTCTTTTATTTATTTAATTTTATTTGGGAAGTTCACATCGTTACAGAATATTCAAACTAGGTATAGGTACGACATTGTAATATAATCAGCTATAAATTTTCGCATTTACACTGATTTACATTAATAATAATACGTTATTTACACGGCCATAAAAGAAGATATATACTTACATGCCTTGGTTCCTGTAGGAACCTGAAATATTAAAATAGAAGAAATAACATTAATATATGACCATTTTTAGTAGTCAATGGGGCAAGTATACTTAAGTATGTGTAGAAGGTGTGTGAGTGTGTGTATGTGTGTATGTGTGTGCGCACGTGCGGGGTGTGAGTGTGTTTAGTCCAGTCAATGAATGCTCAGAAGGGGGTGCAGTGTAGAGGGAAATCTAAGTAACACATTTTTTTGACTTTGGAACTTTGTTTCGAGTAGTTAGGTGGTAAACCTACTAAAAGTCACCAATCCTAGGAGGTAAGCGGGGTGCAGAGGCCGCGTAAAGAGTATTTTGTTTATACCTAGGTCCTTTTATGGTATTTTGTTTATATCTCGGAAATTATGCGTCCTAATGATAGGACTGCTGTAATCAATATTAAAACTGGCAAAATGTGCCACAAGATTGGCTTTAATATTTTTTTCGATATATCGCGTAATTTCCGAGATGTCAATGCTCAAAATTCACTATATTTCAAACAAAAATGCCTGTCAATTTTTGCCTTATTTGACTAGCTAACTATTCGGCCCGTGTCCTCGCGTGCCTGCACGTGTGTGTGTGTGTGTGTGTGTGTGTGTGTGTGAGGCGTGTGTATTTAATGGTTGCATACACTAAATAGTAATGGTTGTTATTTTTTGTTCTTTGCTCTTGAAAATGTATCAGAATTTAAGATCAATATATCAACTTCGAAAATTAAATCGTTTTATGAGGTTAGTGCAGCCTGCGCAGAACATCGTTTTTTTTTTTTTTTTTTTTTTTTAATTTAATAACCATTTTTTACAATACAGCTTAGTATAAAATCCAGCCAAGCCTAAGGCTTACCTGCTGGAGATTATGATAGGGTGACTTTCAGTGCAACTTTAGTGGCCATTTTGACCATTTAATAATATATCTGCTGCATTATCTGCTATATTGATAAGGATTAGTCGGCACAGAAAGCCACCCCCTTGATAATATTTACATAAAAAAATAACGTACTTAATACTAATAAAATAAAAACATGAATATTATTCGTATCATTCACACTTGTGTTTTGAGCATAATTGTGTCGGCTTTATTTACCTACATGAAAAAGGCTATGTAATCTGGTTGATTTTACAGGGATACGGTATGCTTCGTTATTTAACAGGTACCGTAGACTTTCCATCTTATTTTAAATAATATGTAAATACATCGGTACATCGGTAAATAAAACTCCTGTGCCATAACGACTCCGCGTTATAAAATTTTAATAAAAAGATACAAGTAATATTAAAAATAATATCGTATCTTATATAAGTCATTTAAAAGTATATAGGACCTATCTCATTATCTCTTTTCGTAAGCCAAACATTACTTATTTATTTATTTTACATTCGGGTAGTGAGTAATCAGTGCGATTTTACAGATAAATTGTAATTAGTTGATATAAGCAATATGGAAACATGAACACAACCCATACGATCCTTCTAGACGAATACCTAAATAGACCGAATAGCCTATATCTGGGTTTACCTATATCTGGGTTTAGCCTTTGTTTTTTTAGTAGTACCTGATATTGAAATTCAAATTCTTTATTTTACAAAAAAATCATAATATCAGTTACAAATAAATTAAACCTAACCTAACTGGATCGCACGAGACGTCCGCACTAAGGTAGGCTCAGATTCATATAATTAGGTACTGCCTAATGCTAAATAAAACAATAATACGCTGAAGAATGAGCGTGAAAAATAAAATCAAGTAAACTAAAATTTTAGTAAAAAATAAAATTTCAAATATTATATATATCCTTCTAGCCGTGTTCGGCCATAGCGACTGCATTGTAGATTCTAGTGACTTCTTTAGTCTTCTCAGAGTCCATTGTTCGGAAGCAGTCAAGTGCGCAGGCTATATTATAGTGCACAGGTGGGCGCGCGACCACGGGTGCACTCTCTCTTCCTCCCTCTTCTGAACCCGATGGAACGGAGACCGTTACGACCAGAGAAAAGTTTGAATGCAGATAAAATAAAATAAATTAATTAATCGCCAACACAGCAATGGCTGTCATTGTTAAATTTGTACTCAATATTGCGAGCTATTTTTTTCGGATTTAGTTCGTTTTTTCACACTGTCATTTATGAAATTGGTAGTTATGGCTTATGGCGATGTTTAAGGTTTTTCTGGAGCTATTGTAGAGATGACCGGTGACTTATTGGTAGTTGTTGCAGTAGGCGGTGATATAGAAGATGCATTATTGGATTTATCCTGGTTTTCTGATGATCTCGTGTTGTTGCTAATGGGGCTGTGTTGAATACAGCATACAGTCTCTTGTTCCGACATTATACAAAATTGTGATAGTTTCGTTTTTGGCAAATCCCCGTCAGTTTTTGGTCAATTTTCCGGCAGTAGACATACTCCTAAAACGCCATTTATTTCACATGACTCTTCACGGCAGTGTATATGCCAAGTCCCTTGGCACTTCCGCAAGGGCTCTTTCCAATACTGGTAACGGCGATTATGTTGAAGAGGCATTGGTTGTCAGCTATCGTCACTTGCAGTGGTCCACCACTATCGCCTCCACAAGAGTATCGTCCTCCTTCTAAGCTTCCAGCGCACAATTGATCGTCCGTTATACCTTGCGGTAACCTCTTTCTGAGAGTCTTTGCATATAGTCTTCGGCAGGTCGGCTGGTCAATCAAATCCACCACCATCTTCAGTAAGTCGTCCTATGTATCTTCAGCAAAGTCGATCTGCCCCCAGCCAGTAACGACAGCTCGCTTGTTTTCGATGGTCGACTTTGTCCATAGACACGCTGGTCGAATATTTAAAGTGAACAGCTCAGACCGATAAGATCCTTCGGGACGCGTCCCGTGTTAACCGCGAGTGAATCTGCAGACTGTGGAATTGCACTGTGTTGTTATAAATTTATTATTTAATTATTATTTAGAGGTGAGAAAATTTTAAAATATGTTGACACTTAGAATTAAAATTTCGAATATTATCTCACAAGTAAACTATTGTACTTTCAATATTGGGTTTACGAAAGGTTCGACCGATCAGCCGCCTGTATCCGGGTTTACGAAATACACTGCCTTTGTTTTTTGAGTAGTAACTGATAATATCTCACGACTAAACTATTGTACCTTCAATATTGGGTTTACGAAAGGGTTCGACCGAACAGCCTGTATCTGGGTTTACGATGTACACTGTCTTTATTTTTTGAGTGGTAACTGATATTATCTCACGAGTAAACTATTGTACTTTCACTATTGGGTTTACGAAAGGTTCGACCGATCAGCTTGTATCCGGGTTTACGAAATAGGTACACTGCCTTTATTTTTTGAGTAGTAACTGATATTATCTCACGATTAAACTATTGTACTTCCAATATTGGGTTTGCGAAAGGGTTCGGCCGAACAGTCTGTATCTGGGTTTACGATATACACTGCCTTTGTTTTTTTTAGTAGTAGCTGATATTATCTCACGAGTAAACTATTGTTCTTTCAATATTGTTTAATAACAAAATTTAAAACATATCAACAAAATTTAAAACACAAAAGAAATTAGCAAGCAAATTAGCAAGCAAAACTTGCTTAACAACACGCTCACCCCTTAAAAATGCTCTCTTGAAATATCATAGGTTTTGAGATAGGCCCTTATACTTTCCACCTACGTATTAGTATTACCATTAGACGTCATCTATTTGCATACACCGATATTTCGTCAAAAAACTAAGAAAACTTTGTAATTTAACGGTTAACATGGTCTTCCACTAAACAATTAAGTATCTTATAAATACACTATGGAAACTTCAACCAAGCGGTACATTAGAATCTCTTATGAAATATCCCGATAATCATTTATGATAAAAATGGTATTTTTTATCTTTAACCAATATTTACGCAATGTTCATTTGACACACCTCACGATACACTAAGATTAGGAAGATGGGCATGACATTGTGATTTTTCATTGTCATTGAAATACGATTTTACGAGTTGTGTAGTCAGAAGTAAGCGAAGCGTTAAATTCCCTGAGCGAAATGAGAATTCAATCAGACATATTAATGGTGTGCACTTCATTTTTTGTATACTTATTACTATTTATATTTTTATTGTAATGATATACGGGGCGGTATCAAATTAATGTTTATATATTTGATGTGTCAATATAAAAGTAAACTTTACGTCTGTCGCTAAAATCTTAATTGAATATTATACTACACAGTTTAGGAATCTACTTCTTAAAAATGTGTTTTATGTTTAGGAAAAATGTGTTTAATGTTGTATGTGTTTTATGTTTAGGAAAATATATATTTCAAGTGATATATACCTATATTTAAAAAGAAAATTGGCATCCATACATGCTTTCTATACGTTGGTAGAGTACTACAGCCGTGCTGAATCGTTTGTAGTATAGTTTGTATATTAGATTTACACTGTTTAGGGCACTCCCGGAATCGACAAGAAAGATGAAAAAAATAGTGTTGGAGCAATTTCTCATAGTCAAACTTTCCATCCATGTTTTTTACAATAATAATGATTTTTATGCGCTTCTGGCTGTTCAGCTGCTAACCCCTCAAGACGGTAACGTCCCGAATCGGGTACGATGTATTAATGCTCAGTAACGTCCCAAAACGGGTACGAGCGCGGCGCGACAAACCGAGCTCTCAACGAACTGAATTTACACCAAAATCACAGTGCAACCACCCCCTGTTAGATATGTGTGAGAAAGACGGATAAATTCTGTATTGTACAATTATTCAGTCGTGCCTTTCGCAGTCTAGATCCCTAATATAATTGTTTGTATTCTGGGGGTACTTAGTCAAGTGCTGCCATTACTCGGATCTGTGCTTGTCTTCGAATATATGTATGAAAATAAATAAAACGAACTAATAAATTTGGTAAAGTATGTAATAACGTACACGAATGTGTTTACTATTTCTAGATAGGGTTTCGTATCTCGAGATAAAACGTTGATATCGCTGAATAAATGAGTTTTTTTCAGTTCTCCAACTTTCTAATTCATAATTATCTAATTGTTATACAAAATGAGGTTTTAATGTTTTATATTTCAAATTTCAATGCGATCATTTTACAATCCTTCTTTTTATGATCGATCAAGTAGTTTCTTTCTTATGATCGTTTTTCTAAAGTGCTATATTTTTGGCCTTCAACTCTCAGAAATGACAGATGTCTCCCAAGATTTACTTACACCCGGGTGCCCTCGTTAAATTTTGAAATATTATTATTTCCAAATTTTGTTGGCATTTAATTAGTGGATTATTTCACTTTTTATATTGGATTAGTTTTTATAAAATGCGATTAGTTTTGTTTTATTTTATTGGGTTTTTTAAATTGACATCATCATCATCATCATCATCATCATCATCATTTATTCATTCCATAAAAGCATTTCACAATACTGAGGAACATGTCAAATTTTACAATCATAATTTACTGGATGATAAAACCGCTTTGATTAATTAAAAGGAAAAAAAATAATTGTAATCAGAGGTGATTACTTAAAAATAGTCAAATTTACAAAATAATCAATAATCAAACAAAAAATAATCCATACCATAAAAAAAAAAAAAAACTGAAACATGCGTAATTAAAAACAATGTCAATAAAATCTAAAACTTAGTTCGAAAGTATAGTCATAATATGGTTATTTATAATCAAGCAATTGTGGACGCAATATCATAAAAGTCGTCCAGTTTGTAAAGGGCATGTTTGACTACCTGATTTTTCAAGCAGATTTTATATGCTGCCATCTCAAGTCTTTTCGTCGATGATGGCAAAGCATTGAACAATTTAAAACTAATATATAAAAATGTTTTTTGATATTTAGTCAAGCGTACTTTAGGCAATAACACATTGTTTTTATGTCGCGTATTATGGCTATGCCGAGTGGAGTGAAGCTCGCAATTTAAAACATTCTCTTTGGCGTATAAAAGGCACTGATATATGTACATGGACGACATGGTAAGGATACCAGCTTTAATAAAAAAAGGGGCGCAATGTGTTTCTCTGCTTACACCAAAAATTGTCCTAACGGCTTGCTTTTGTAGCACAAAAACGCGATGGGTATCGGTTGCATTACCCCATAGTAGTATCGCATAAGACATCTTTGAATGGAAGCAGGAGTGATACACACTGATCGCTGCACGTTCGCCAGCCAGAAATTTCACCTTTCTTATAGCATAGACTGCCGATGACAAAGTTGCACACAAATTATTGATATGTTGATTCCAGTTTAAATTTTCATCTAAAGTGATCCCTAAGAATTTAGTATTTCTGACAATATTTATATTTTCTGATTCCATTTTAATCGTTATATTTTTGTCATTCTTTTTAGTAGTTGAAAATTTCATCGCTACCGTTTTTGATGGGTTTATGAAAAGTTGATTTTTTTCAAACCAAGTGTTAGCCACAAGAAGCTGCTCGTTTATCAGCTTTTCCAAGACCTGGGTGTTTTTATTTTCAAAAAAGAAGCTGGTGTCATCGGCGTATAGAAGCGTCTTTACTGGCGGCGTAATTGTCCTATCGATATCATTAACAAAAATAATAAATAGTAGTGGTCCAAGTATAGAGCCCTGAGGTACCCCGCGTGCAATTAATTTTGGCAATGACTTAGCATTGTTTATTTCCACAATTTGGTATCTCCTATTTAGATATGATGTGATCAGGCTATGAGCTCTACCGCGGATACCATACCTCTCTAGTTTATCTAGAAGAATCTGGTGATTCACACAGTCGAAGGCCTTCGATAGATCGCAAAAAACGGCTATGGGGTTTTGAGATGTGTCAAGTGATTCTAAAATTTGCTTTACTAACTCGCTAATTGCCATAGTGGTCGACTTATGCTTTCTGAAGCCGAATTGATTTCTTATAATAACATTAAAAGTATCTAAAAAAGTATTTATTCTATTAAATATAATTTTCTCAAAGACCTTTGAGAAACACGGCAACAAAGATATAGGACGAAAGTTATTTATATCTGTTTTACTGCCTTTTTTAAATATCGGCAAAACCTTTGCTGTTTTCATAGCAGTGGGGAAAATGCCTTGCTTTAGGCATTTATTTAAAATCGGTAATAGGATGGGCGTAATTATTGGCGATATATCCTTGATTAATTTCATGGAGTGGCCCCATATGTCAGTAGCCGACTTGGATTTTAATGATTTAAAACACGCACTAAGTTCACCCTCTGTGATCGGATAGAGGTGTAATGAGGCAGGCAAACTATCCGGTAGACTCACACTTTGATTACTTTTCGCCGTGTCTATAATGATATTACATGTATTAATGAAGTGGTAATTAAAGATGTTTGTAAGTTCCTGTGGATTTGTATATTTTATCTGATTGTGTAGTAATTCGATAGATTCGATGTTTCTTGTAGTTTTGTTCCTACATTCTCTATTTATAATGTCCCATGTCGTCCGACTTTGGTTTTTAGAATTAAGAATTTCATTTTTAATTGATAGTCTCTTTGCGGATATAACAGTCATCCTGTAAACTTGTTTATATTTATTGTAGTAGCATCTTAGGGAGCCGCTTTCGTAGCGATTTAGTATATCTTGTAGAGGTTGTAGTTTAGTTTGTGATATTTGAAGTCCACGTGTGATCCAAGATGGTTTCTTGCATTGTTTAGATGTACATAGGCGTTTTGGAAAACTTGACTCAAAAATAAGATTGAATTTTCTAATGAAATTTGTAAAAACATTATCAGGCCCTGAGTTTAAATCTAGTTTCACGCTTGCTACTTGCTTATAAAATATAGCCTTATTTGTATCAGTTATCTGCCGTTTCCAAACATGCCCTTTATATGACATTTTTTTAGTAAATAAAGTCTCTAATATCTGTGCATTGTGATCAGAAAAAGTAATAACGACATTATGAATATAAGAATGGTCTGTTGAAACATTAGTGAAGATATTGTCAATGCAAGTCGCACTGCCCGTTGTTTTGTTGATTCTGGTGGGAAAATCCACGATCGTCTGCAGTTACACACATTATTGCCACTATTTTTTCTGCTATGTCCATTTTACATTTATGACTTTTGTCTATTGTCTTTTCAAGTTTCCGTATTTAATACTATTCTACCATACCTAATTAATTGTTCGCGTTTATGAATATATTATGTCTCATTTGAGATTTCAATTTGGGCGTTGTATAACGTCGTGATTTATACTAATAATAGTAATAATAAAGCTGAAGAGTTTGTTGAGTCTGGAACTACTAGTTGGATGTTTGCATTTGATAGTCCAATTCTTGAGGAAGGTTATAGGCTATTTAACATCACGTTACGACTCTTAGGAGCCGATCAAATAGAACGCTAAGCGAAAAGGTGGGTCGGGTCTGGGGGCGACAGCCCGACGAGAAATGATCATTACCGAGAAGAGCCGAAATGTGAATGTCTTATCTAGACCAGGTTGCGGCGAAAACCTGTATATACACTAGTAGGTACCACACGAAAAAAGCACTTAAAATATTTTCTATGCCGAAGTACTCTAAATTATATAAAAATAATCCGATTTCTTTTAAATGTAACCGCGGAGCACAGCTAGTCATAAAAAAATATCTCGAAAACGCAAAATGAGAAGTCTATCAGTATTATAATAGTAGATAATTTGTGGGTGATTTGTAATAACATTAGTGGATGATTTGTAATAATGTAGGTGTTAACTACTCGAAATTTAAGAGTAGTAATGAAAACATAGAAGTTAGTTTTTATTAGGAGGTATATTATTTTGTAATGTAAGGTACGTTCCTAATATGTAGATTTTTTTGGCGATTTCACCAGTTTATACATAGATCCTACCTATTTGATTATTGTAGATACCTAGTCTTTTTTTTTTTTTTAAATGATTATGATCATGATAATGTATAATTAACCCAAAAGGTGACTAAGGCGAAAAATAAAATGACATTCAATAAAAGATAACTTCATGATATTCATTATCCCTTTATATTGAACGAGCTGTAGTATTTATGTCCGGTGCGCGAAACTTTTTGTTGGTAGGTGGCGTGAGCGGTGACTCAGTCCCCGAAAGGTGTGAAGGGAATGACGCACTGCCCGAGTAAGCATCCGTACGAAGCTCGATGTGTGATGATAAGATAAATCAGTAGAAGAACATAGATAAAGTAGAAACATAGAAAAATTTCTGAGGGAGAAGATAAAAGAAAACTTGGCGGTTTACGAACGGGCAGTTTTTCTCGGGCTAGGACTTTTCTTAGATTCATTCTATACTAATACATATTACAAAGAAGTAATGTTTGTAAGTTTGTATGTAGGGGGTAATCTCCGAAACTACTTATCCGATTTGAAAAATTCTTTCACTGATAGAAAGCTCCATTATCGATGAGTGCTATAGGCTATAGCCATATATATTTTATTGCGATAAATGTTGGTTTTCAATACGCAATTAAAATATTTGTAAATAAAGTTTAAAAAAATGAGCTGATGAGTTTCTTTATTGGCGTGCGCTGACGAAACGGTTCGATATGTGTGAAAATACTATACAACAAAAACATTGACCTCAAAAATATCTATAGTCCCCGACAGCATATATTAAATTTTTATATTTAAGCTACAATAACTGCGTTTATATCTCAAAAAAAATAAGAGAAATAAGTAGGCAGTGTTTTTCAAAGACATTAGCGATAATATAAGAATCCTTATCAAAATAAATAAATGTATTATCACGGGTGTTAAATAGATATACAATTAGCCTTTTACAGTATATTTTTAGGTGGTATAGTTAAAGAGATATAATGAAATTAGTAACGCGTGCAAACACATCGAAATACCTAGCAAGCGGCGGCGGCTGCTGGTCAAGCAAGGTCAGCGTTCAGCAAAAGGCCGCGCGGGTGGTGAGGAACAAGACGCGTATCTAAGAGATAGGTAGCGTGCATCTGAGGGGGGACGTCTTGCAATATATGTATAAGTAAAAGTAGATTCTAAAAAGGCAAATAAACGCCACCACAAATTATTACACAAATCGATTCGAAACTTTACGCGAAGCGAAGCCGCGGGCAACAGCTAGTATTAGATAAAGTATTAAAGGTGCTACTTACATAATTTAACTAAAGAGGGTAAATATTTTTGGTTGTTAACAGCATTATGGCTGGAAAATGTGCCAGTAATCTGGCAGCACTGCGGCAGTCAAGTCTAACCGCGCGGTGGTTTCTACCCGATTATCTCACGGTGCCCCAATCAATCACTTCTCACTTTCAGGGACAATGGCAGTTCAACCCTCTAGCCGTAGCGGGAGAAAATTGCAGTGAATATCCCCATTATATAATCAAGAATAAGCTTAGGCCGCTGATTACGTCTGTTGACATCGAAAATCCCAAAAACGTGATTGCGTAATATGTCGACGGCCCCTTACGAATTTGAATATGTCCAATTTCTGGAACGTAGTCAACTATAAAGGTTCTAGTCAAGGTTTCTAAGTAATTCTTCGCCATCTTTCGATCATAGCAAGGGATCTTTAAATATTAGCCTGACTTTTGTGGCTGCACCATCGGGTGCACCAGCAGATTGCTTTATATAAGTCAATAGCCAAATTGCTCGTCTCTGACTGTCGATTTTCTCTACATATTTTTTATAAAGTTATGAATTTTGAACTTTTTTACAACTAAAGTGTCTGGTTTCTCATCACCTAATACCTAATTACCGATCACAACTAGACAGGTAATTAATTATATTGAAATGATTGCGAAAATTAAAATCTTGCACACCTACATTTTGTTTATTGGGGTCGAATAGAACAGTAGGGGTAGATTTTAGTAAAAACAAGCAGAGGTAGTATATTCTCATTATTCTTAAAGATACTTGTGCAAAGTTTCATGGAGGTCGAATAAAAACTGAGGTTTTATATAAAGAATATTACAAATATCTACACATCCATTATTATACATTTATAGGTACATATCGATATAGAAGATTGGCATAATACAAGCTAACATAGATACTGTTAGGTTTCTGAGTTTCTTTAATACTCTTTTGTTATTGTTTCAGATCTCATCATATATACGTACGGCTATAAATAAATTATTCTTAAAAATGTGTCCTCTGTGGCCATTTCATATCATGATATTCTACTTGCTGACGCTGTGTCCGCTATGGGTGATGTGCCAGTACGCTCCTCTCCACACCAAGAACTACGTCCCAAACGTGGCATTCGATCCAGAGCTGGTGGAACTGTTCATGGACACATCTATGGATGTGAGCCTGCACGTGAGCGGTTTGCAAGATCTACAGAATATGACACTAGAAGATCAACCTTATCTACAGCTTTATACGGAGCAGGGTCGAGATAACATAGCAGAACCTGAAGAACGGATTATTTACCTGAACGGTTCCCATTTCAATGAAGAAGGATTTCGGGGCATTTTTCACCTGCGCGGCATCTTTTTAGGTGAGTAATTTTGACTTGCTGATGTTGTTGATGCGAGAGGCAGCCACGGATCTAGGAGGGGGGGGGGGAAGCAAAGCGGGGTACCTGCTTCGGGCGGCAATGTAAGGGGGTGCCAAATTCATGTGTTTGGAGAAAAACTTATTTTACTAAAGCGCCTAGCAACAAGGGCGCGTCGTACTATGGATTGTTCATTTGTGATTTGAACGCACCCCAAGTCGATTTTAAAACGCGTTTGCAGTGCGGGTGATGTCTCTGTCAGGGGAATTCCCGTCACGCCTAGAAAAAAGAGAGCAGTTGCCTCAAACGCTATTTGTTGTCGAAAAGTGCTAACATTTTCAGAAATTTGTAGTCGCTAACTTTCAACGTTAACTTTCGATATATTTTATTAGATATATTTTACTGAATAGAAGTTAACGAAGTTAGGTTTTAGCTTAACGGAATAATGATTAACGAAGTTAACCATTTCATCAACTGTGTTTGCACTAATTAGTATGTACATATGTATTTTTTATTTCATTTTATTTTATTTTATTTGGTTAACAAACAGCGTTTATATATAACATATACAAAATATAACAATAAAACTATGACTAATTATATGTTAACACTATCTACCTATAATGTGTACAGTACATATCTCCGTTATTATACCTTATTTATATATACATTTTTTAGCATTTATATATACATATTATAGAAAAAGAGAAAGAACAAAAAACAAATGAAAATGAAATTTTACATTGAGATTATAAACTATATTAATTATTTTGTACCAAAGTTATATTTTAAAAAACAATACATTACAAAAAAAGCTATTCATGTAAACTGTTCAAGCGATTAATAGTCATTATATGAAATACAAAGGACTGATAAGATTTTTAATGGTTTCCAAGTGACTTTTAACTGATGAAAAAATATCAATGTACCCGAACCTATCGTAATACGTTGTCATAGCTCTGTTTATTAGGGAATGCTTCGTATAATTAGAGTTATATCTCTTTATATAAAACAGGTTCGGGTTAGGAGTCAGAATGGATATCTTTTCGACCAGATACGCACTGTCAAAAATATTATTTATTACGTTGTAGAGAAACATCATATCGCAAGTTGTACGCCTATCTTCAAGACTATCGAGTTTAAAAAGAGCTAATCTGTCCTTGTACGATTCAGCAGATTTATTTTCCCTAAAGAACAAGTGCCTTAAGAATTTTTTATATATGTATAAATTAAGTATCTTTACTCCACCATTAGTATTTCTTACACCACCATTAGTATTATCTTTATTATCTTTACACCACCATTTATAGTATTTCATTCTAAATATGTAGCCTTTCATTTAATAATTTTACTCAGGCATAGGCTACATGAATTGGGTATATCAAACAATAAAATTTACCCTTTTATAATTGTCTAGGTAGAGCCAGCATCGGCGTAAAGGTGAAAAATGATCGCTCTGAATTGGACATAGATGTCGAAGGTTCGCTGCCGGTAATAGTAACCAGGAGCGCCAGGGTTGTAGATACTGTCTTTACAACAAGTGTCGCCATATTGGTAAGTCGTAACAAATTTACTTACTTTCAGATGGCAGGAATGCTGAAAATTACATTTTGTTGGGTTATATAAAACAAGAACCACCACCAGAACCAAGATTAAATGCATTTATTTAAATGGAAACGTTGATAAATTCCGTTGTTTTTATTTTTTAATAATATACCTTTCAAATGCTCCATTCATTCGTACGCCCTGCTCTAATTGAGATGGCAAGCTCACAAACACTTTTTGGTCAAAATGTAGATAAAAAAAACTCATTCCCATATTTTTGACGATATTTTCACTTAGGAGCAAATTATGGACATTTTTTTAATTTTCTTTATTTTTTATTTCAAACTTGTTGATAGGAATTCCTACACTTGGTTATGTCAAAACTAATAAAAATAACACGTATAATATTTAAATAAATACCTATTAAGGTATAAGATATAAACGTCGGTATTGCAAGGTATGAACGTTGAACATCCAAGCGCAGATTTTCTAGGTTATATAGAGGAAACAAGATTTTCCAATATTTTGAATCAAAATTATTACATAATTTCGTAAAATGTTCATGTGGACAATAGTACTAAATAATCAAACAAATATTGGATCATTTCACAAATTATCATACGGGAAGATATTTTAAAGAAAAAACATATACAAACAAATCAGTAATAATAATTATAGTCAATAGCCAAAAGTTAGAAGAAAAAAAACGCAATTGTAAAATAGTCAATAATAGAAAGAATAAGGAATAATAATAGTCAAGTAGGTCAATAGAGCTGCGAGAAATTAATATTGTCGAAATCCTCAATGCTATAAATGGGGTTTTTAGTCAAAATACCCTGTATCTTTTTCTTAAAGTGAACCTCCCCAAGGCCCCTGATGTGTAATGGAAGTTTGTTGTAGAATAAGTAAGATTGGCAGAGAAAGCTATTCCGAACCTTATATATATTTAAATAGTTTTCTTCAGGCGGCTATTATCTACATAAACTTTGGCTGTGCAGTCGATTGGCCGACTGTGAAAGGCGTACTCAAAAGGCCAATAGGCCCGGCAATCGGATTCGTCGGACAGTTCCTAATCATGCCCATGGTGAGTATATTGTATATTTTTCCTCTCTCCCTCCCTCCCTCTCTTTTCATTTCAATAAAAACATAGACGCACCCCCCCCCGCCCTTCATCGTATATTTTACCCAGTTTCTTGTCCCTCAGTGACGACAATGACTTCCCAATTAGCAAAATTATGATAAAAGAAAATCTTCTAACACAAAATCAAATACAGATCAAAAATATAAATGTAATGCTAATTGTGACCGCTGGCCGTATAGTTATATTGTGGTTGCTGTTCTATAAAGAAAATTAAGGGCCAAAAATTTTGTGCGATAATATTGACCCCTATTATCTATTCAGATATGTCATTTTAATGGGAGTTGCTAAATTCCATTGCTGTAAAACTTTCGTGGACAGGAACTAATGAAAGCTTTGAAGGCGTTTTTCACAGACTCTACAAATTTAATTTTTTCCCTTGTAAAAAGTAATCTAAATTCTGAAAAAAAAACTCTATTAGAGTAAGGTCTGGCAAGTACGGTGGGTGGCCAATAGTCTCCAGCCGCAACTCCTGGAAGTTTGCGACTGTTTGCAGTGAAATCTGTTGTTATAAGTTGTCATGCAGAAGCAGTGGCTATGAGCGATTGACCAGGATCGGTTATTTAATCACGATCTTCTCCATCATTCATTTATTTATGTTAATGTACTAATATATACAACAAGCGTAACAGAAATCATAATTAATATCTACACTTAAACAGGGATTACAATTTAACTTAAAATCAATAAACTCACAGCAAGTTATGTCACGCGTATATGTGATGATAGTTCCATGCCGCCCAACTAAGTGAGAACTTGTTCCAGGGCAGGCATTTTAAACATAGGCAAAATAAGGCCAAATATCATACGTTTGTTTAAAAGCAGAAACTAATATAGTTTGCAGTTGTTTGCAGTTCTTAACAGTACCCATTTACTGTAACTGCATGGCCAAACTGCAAGAAGATGTAATAGAAATCACTGGCACAGGATCTCATATTTGAAAATAAGGGAAATTTTCAACTTTACCATGGTTACAGAAACGAAAATATTTGAGCAAAAGCAAACGACGGAGTCAAATAAATAGCTGATTCTTAAAAGATAATTATCATACATTATGAGTATGAGATTTTAAACAAACATGTACGATACATGGCCTTGAATTATTATTTTTTTGAATTTGAAATTCCAACTCAAACCCAAGTTATCCAAGTTCAAAGTGGCCAGTGTGAAGAAACAGCAATTACATACGTAGGTAAGGACCCAATATGTGATTCATAACACTTTTTAGCCGTATAAGGTTTTAAAACAAAATTGGGACAATAAACCTATCACATAAACGTTTACGCGACCGCTTCGTATAACGCATAAGATACAGCTAAATTCGTACTCACAACAGTAATTATACAGCAGTAAGTTTCTATAGCAGGTTTTATGGTACCGTTAAACAGCAATGGTGAACTAATGTGCCCCTCAAATCACTAATATAGCGCTGGTGTCATAATGGGGATTATTGCAGCTGCGCCGTGATATACTAGATGTCATTGCAGCTGTTATATATTAAATAAGCTTTAAAGAGGCTTCCTCTGACGCCAGCGCTAAAAAAATCGTATTTGAAACAATATTACAACTCAAAAGATTTAAAAACGCATGAGCAAAACTCATATATCCAGACTCTTTAACGCTTAAAAGATGTATAATCGTTTCACAAGGGCAACTCTACAAGAGCTGTCTACTCCATATAAGAATTTCTGCCACCTTTTAGAAGTTGAAAGGTTGAGTAGATGCAACTGCAACTATAATTAGTTGTATATTTATGTCTTCAAAAAATGTGATATAAATATAAACGTATATGTAAATATCGAGAGTGGCATTTAAAAAACACTAACAATATGCAAATCATAATTATCACAGATTGGACATAATCTTTAGACAGGATCTGTAGACAGATATCACAGACTAGACATATATCAATCATCACAGATTAGACACTATTTATAGTGACAATGTTGGAATTTGGTTTTTATTGATTTCTCAGACGGGACAACGGATAATGCCACACGATTGAATTGTGATATAAAAGAATCACAATCACCAGTGTATCATTTAATAACCGATTATCGGGGTCGCTGTAACTCTTTGTCACTTTGTTTTGATACAAGTGATTACAAATCACTGATATAACTTTAAAAAGATACAGATCACGCAGATATATCATAAATATGTATTGAGCTAGTCCTAAAAGCAACAACAGATCCGCTTTATCACTGTAAGAAGAAGTAAGAAGTAAGAAGAATTTATTTTCAAAAACCCGATCTGGGTATAGAAATTAAATATCTAACGGTATTTCTACAAATAAAATTACATTTCCAATTACAAATAAAATTATAAAAAGTCTATAAAAAAAACAACTATTGAAAAAACCATTAGAAATTCAGAAATTCAATAACAAAGATATAAAAACTAAAAAAAATAAAAAAAACAGAAATAATGAGAAATCAGCGAGAGGAAAGTAAGTAACATAGAAAATCAGCGAGAATATCACCAATTGCAATGAGAGAATTGTGAACGAGAGAATCACCAATTGAATAACAAAAATATATATAAACACGAAAAATAGAAAGCATCCAAAGAGTTCTACATTTAATAAGGATCAAACTGACATTAAAAAAATACGAATAAAATTATCAAAATATAAAAAACAGAAATGTAAATTACAAATATAAAATCAAAAAATATATTTTTTTAAAAAGTAATCTAAAAATATTCAAATTTTAATAATCAAAATCAACGTAATGAAATAAGAGTCAGAAAATTTATTTAACAATTAAGAAAAAGAATATACAAAACACAAATAGAATATATTATCTGACAGGTAATATAATCTATTATAAATATATATTAAAATTCTTTAAGGCCATAAAAGCATTTCTCAATTAAATATTTTTTCGCCTCATTCCTGAATTTGTCATAATTTTGAATATTTCTTATGTTTTCTGGTGATTTATTATAGAAATTGAGGCTTACGTAATGAGAAGTACGCTGGAATTCAGCAGTTGATGGGTGCAATGCCTGAACATATAAGGATTTATTCCTCGTATTATGGTAATGCACGTTAGCATGTGTTACATAACTGTTTTTGTGTTCGCATACAGCAAAATTCACATAAACATTCGCAAACATATATACCAAAAATTGTGAGAATACGTAGTGTTTTGAAAAGAGGTTTGCATGATTCTCTTTGTCCTATACCTCTGATTTGTCTCGCCGCCTTTTTTTGCAGTATAAAAATATCCGTTATAGTTATAGCATTACCCCATAACAATATACCATTGCCACGATTCTGAAACGTTTTAAATGTAGACACGTTTCTAGCAAACATATATCAGCAATCATAAGCACTATTTTGAATCCCGAAAACGTTCTCCTAACCGATAAGCTACTTTATGAAATTGAGTTGTAATATCTCATATAAAAGCTACACTAATAATATTTAAATTGCGTCATAATGTTAATTAAACATTAACGCTATCGGTTGCACTTGGCCCAAACCTGCCCTTAGCTGAGAAACAAACCGCGCCTCCTGAGGCGCCGCAATGGAGCCCAACCGGGTTCGTCGCCAGACGAGAGAGGGCGCTTATCGATTTTATTTATGAAATTAATATTCAAGTGAAATCAGTCCTTGGCTTGCCGGGAAAGTATTGGGACGACACAACCGTTTTTTTATAACATGTTAGACGCATCTGTCTGGCGATTTTAGCAACCGACTCGGTTCGCCCATGCGCACCGTAAAAGATAAATAAAGTTATGGCATTAGTATTTGTTTACATTTATAGGTGTTCATAGTATAATTGAATCCTAGTTGAATTATTTGTGATTTGCGGGTTTCGCTGAAACTCTTCTCACCACCTCTCTGCTTGTTTATTCCCGTCCACTTCACTGCGTCCCTTTACTCCATATCAAGCTAAATAAGTCCATCTCATAATTAGAGTGCCATCTACACGTTGCGTTTCGTAGTAAAATCCTAGCTGCCAAACCGTAGTATGACAATAGTAAATCTAATACCCTATTTAATACATGGTATAATATCAAAGACTACCGCAGTTGTTTGACATTATAAAAACGATAAAACGAATTTACCGCGTGAAGTTTGTAGCACCCGACGTTTCGGCGACGTTGCAGTTGCTGTTGTTCAGGGTAGATACCCTGGTAGGCAGTCTACCCTGGACAACGGCGGCTGCAACGTCGCCGAAACGTCGGGTGCTACAAACTTCACGCGGTAGATTCGTTTTATCCTTTTTATAATGGCATATATTAAATTATACTATGAACACCTATAAATGTAAACAAATACTAATGCCATAACTTTATTTATCTTTTACGGTGCGCATGGGCGAACCGAGTCGGTTGCTAAAATCGCCAGACAGATGCGTCTAACATGTTATAAAAAAAACGGTTGTGTCGTCCCAATACTTTCCCGGCAAGCCAAGGACTGATTTCACTTGAATATTAATTTCATAAATAAAATCGATAAGCGCCCTCTCTCGTCTGGCGACGAACCCGGTTGGGCTCCATTGCGGCGCCTCAGGAGGCGCGGTTTGTTTCTCAGCTAAGGGCAGGTTTGGGCCAAGTGCAACCGATAGCGTTAATGTTTAATTAACATTATGACGCAATTTAAATATTATTAGTGTAGCTTTTATATGAGATATTACAACTCAATTTCATAAAGTGATTTCAGCCTAACAAGGCATCTGTGTACCAAATGTCTTTTATCCAATATTTAGAGATTGATATATGACTAGTGCGCCCCCTGGAGGACCGATTTCAACCACAATCTTTTGAACTCTTGAAACCAGCCCGAACCAAATGAACCAAATGATGTCTGCAAACCAAATCTCAGCCCGATCGGTTTCAGCATTTGGGCGCTATCGAGGAGGAATACACACAGACAGACACAAAGACATATTCCAATCTGGTAATGGGTGCTCAAAATGGATATTTCCGTCTTCATTTAAAAAAAATGCGCATTTACAACACTTTCCCTCCTGGCTCCTCTGTATCTTCTATCTTTCTAACTATACTGGTTAGGCCTTTTTGATTGAAATAAAATTGTGAATATGGATTCAATAAAAAACATCTCGAGTTGTGGCTTTAGTACCGGTTCCTACTCTCGTGGTGGAGCTCTAAAGTCGATACGGTTTAAAAGCACGCTAGCTAACCCTTACGTGCAATCTCGTGGTTCAGAGCAACATTATGGATTTCTAAACTAAGATTGAAGATCTTGGGCTCCATTTTTTTTATGTCAAGAGCTGGCGCCCGATTTCATGCATATTTCCAGTATTCTCGTAATTCCAGTATTTTGGAAAAGGTAATTAGAATACATCTATGACAGAATTTTATATTGAATTTCTATAAAATTGTCTATGTCTCGGAATGGAATAAAATATTAATCTTTCAAATTTAAATCTTTCATTTGCATATCAAAATATGTGTGCGTCTCCCGTCTCTCCCTATCAAAATATGTGAATCATGGGGCCGGGCGTCTCGAAAACGCGTCACATCCGCGCCACGTCCGCTCCCGACGCGCGCGCCACGTCGTCGCCTCTGTCTGAACTGCGCTTCAAGTAGGCCTATTTTTAAAAGTCGATCAAAATATTTTTTCTTTTAGATTACATATGTCTTGGGTTTAATTATTTTCCCAAACGACTATGGAATGCGAATCGGTATGTTCTTCACTGGAGTATCACCGGCCGGCGGGGCTTCCAACATCTGGACCTATATTCTTGGAGGAAACTTGAACCTGTCTATTGCCATGTCTAGTATCAGTACCATTTGCGCTTTTGGTGAGAATCTTACTGCGATTAAGTAGTGGTGTCGTTTCGTTTATTTTATTGTTTTTATATGCAGTTAACTAATGCACAGCCGATGTTCAATACACTTGGATGTGTCAAGTACAACGGGCGAACCCGTCACCTCAGGGTGTTTTTAACGATATTTGATCTAACCTTCAGGATACCTTCGTCCTCCCGACTGGTTACGGGACCAAATTCGCTTGCGCGGCCTCTACCTGTTGTGTGACAGCGGTAATTCAATATGAATTTATCGCGGACCTGGGCGTCCTTTGCCCGTAATGCCACACGGGATCTGAGCGCCCATAGGTCGTTTCGAGAGTGGCACGACAACAGGTCAACATCCAACGTGGGGGTTCTTAGGAGACGGTATATTTTCATAGCCTCCACACTCCTTCAATAATTAGTCAGACTGCACAACCGATTGGCTGACGCCGCACGGTGTACAAACCGTCCAGTAGCGCCGGAGGGCCTTCTCCCAGGGGAAACTGATCCACCAGCCGTGAGGCCTGGGATGCGTGAGTCCTTTCCGGGTAGTCCGTCGCTCGAGGACGCTACTGAATAGGAGCTGAATCGTGAGTTGGGCCGACCCGAAAACACAGTAGATCTTATGGCCCAAGCTGCACGAAACCATTTGCAACCAAAGGGGTTAGAGGGGGGGGAGGGCTGGCGAATGCCCCAGCGGACTGGCCGCATTCGCCAGCACATCCGGGCGGACTTCCCGCCCTATTTTCCTTTATCCCAAGCATTTCAAACGACTCTCATTATCAATGTGGGATGGCTTGTTGTTTAGGGATGGGAAGCTTAGTTTTAGACAAGGCCGAGAGAGTCTATGAAAATTATATTTTTTTAATTGGGCTGATTCAATATACCTAATCCAACGCCTTTAGAATCACCTGTGATATAACTACAGAGTGAAATAATCAAGCCGGCCCGTGACACCTTTTATTATTTTATATTACCGTCAGTACCATATAATACCGAGCGGTTTCGACGATGAATGGTTAACATTCTAGAAATAATTTTTAAAAATCGGTTGTGTCACCCCAAGGACTGATTTTATCTGAAAATTGATTTCATAAATAAAATCGATAAGCGCCTCTATCGGCCGGCAGACGAACCCGGTTGCGACGCCTCCGGCGGGGGACGTGCCCCTCCCCCTCCCTAATTTTTTAAAGTAAAAAATACTCGAGAAAAAATTGAGAATCAGGGAGAATCCGCAACTTCTGTACTTGGTGTCAGGCAACTTATGTACCACCTTATGTACCATGTATCCACGGGGGGGGGGGGAGGGTAGTTGGGATTGAACCCTAGAAATCCAGCGCATTTTCGTATCATTGTACGGGCAAATTCAAGTTTGGTGGGTGCCGCGCGCGTTGTTTCAATGAATGTCCCCTCCGAAACTAAAGTCTGGATACGTGACTGAGTCTAATATTTAGATATTTTGTTTCTATTTCAACCGCAACCTTTTTAACGTTTTAACTAACTAACTTACCATGACCAAAAGATGCCTGCATGCCAAATTTCAGCTCAATCGGATTAAGGGTTTCGGCGCTATAGTGGAGAAATTCACACAAATACACAATTAGACTTCCATTTAGAAATTATCCTAATCGTCTCTGGGATCAAAAAGGATATTTACGTCTTCATCTCGGAAAAAAAATGCACATTCACAATACTTTCCCTCCTCGTCAATTGGCAAACCGGGAAAGTAAAACTTTAACGCTCTCTCTTTATAGCGTTTTGTATATCTGCAGCTTCTGGCCATCGTTATACCGAATAGATTTTATGAATTGTTTTATTTTTTAGGAATGATGCCTTTATGGCTTTTCACACTTGGCCGTCAGCTGTTCAACCTGGGCGATATCAAGGTCCCGTATGATCGCATCGCCACCTTTGTGGTCGCTCTAGTCGTTCCGCTGGCAATTGGTCTGCTGATTCAGAAGTACCTACCCACGATATCAGCCTTCTTCGTTCGAATTCTCAAGGGATTCTCCATATTTCTGATGCTGTTCATCATAGTCTTCGCTACCGTCACCAACCTCTACCTCTTCCAGCTGTTCTCATGGCAGGTAAAAGTCTTGTAATATAGCGTAAGCTAAACTAGTATTACATATGGGATTGTTATCTTTGGTTATTATTCAATTGGAGAGTTAATATCAGGGGCGTAGCTACCGCCGTATCTGCCGTATCAATTATACGGAGCCCCCGGGCCACGGGGGCCCCCAACCTGACCTGACCTGGCGACCTGAGTAGTAAGATCGAAATATAACAACCGGAGAAACTCCTGTCTTTTTCAAACGAAGAGATATTAAACGCTTCCGGAAAACTGTCGGCTAAATACAGTAAAGACATCTCAGTTATTCTTTATGACCAATTGAAGGCTGTAAAAACATGCTTAAAATCAAAAAATTCATTCCATTAACCACTCAAGCCCCGAATGGCCAAAATCGGCCAATACACGATTCAGCGTGATGGCCCCCCCGTTTGGCCGATATCGGCCATAATTTTGACTGCGAAGAACGCTCTCGAAAAACACGTAACCATTGGCTTATTCGGTATGATTGGCATAGGATTTGATTTTTAACCTATGCAGCGATACCTATTTTTTTTTAATTATATTTTTCGTGAACGGCGCGTTCAATTATTACAATTGCTTTACAATTACAATTATTTTAAGGATTACAATTATTTTACAATTATCTTTAGCCCGCTTTACAATTATTTTAAGGAACTCACTGAATTATTGCAGATAAAATTTAATAGTCTTGCATCTAGTTTTCCGGAGATAATAACAGCAAGCTTTTTATTCTTGACCCTTCCAGTTACAACTGCAACTGCTGAAAGATTTTCAAAATTAAAGGTGATAAAAAATTACCTAAGAACTTCGATGGGACATGAACGCCTGTCAGACCTGTCACTATTGTCCATACATAGAAATCCATTGACTTTAGAAAGTAGTCCATTGACTTTAGAAAAACTAAAGTCATCATCAGCTATAAATGATTTAATAAATCAGTTTGCCGAAAAAAAGGCAAGGAGAGTGTATATTTAATTTGAATTGTTTGGAAAATTTTTGGAAAAATTGACACATTGGAAAATGATAAATAAATATTTCTTTTAATTTTATGCAAACATTTTTTTTTCTTTTGTGAGAAATCTTTACCCTTCCTAAGGGCCCCCTAACACATTTTATACGGGGCCCCGCCAAGGCACGCTACGCCACTGGTTATATACATTGAGTCTTCTCAGTGGCAGATTTTCTCAGTCTTATCAGTTAATATACATTGAGTCTTCTCTTCTTCTTCTTCTAAGCCAGTGCATCCGGTGCGGCGCACCGGGGTCCACGATAGTTCGGGGCCCAAAATGGAAGTTCTGTTACGACTAACGTTCCGTCGAACGCTACAAGGAAGCTAAGGACTTCGAAAAAATTAATGTCTTAAAACTGATTGATGATTTTGCAGAGTGCTAAGCAAGACGAAAGCCGTCCATGTAATGTAGCTACAAAATAAATAAATATATAGCTAGGTATAAAGTAAATACATCCTATAATATATGCCATATTATACTAGCTGCGCCCATGTTGATATTATACTAGCTGCGCCCCGCGGTTTCACCCGCGTGGTGATGGAAAATTGTGACAATGATGATAGAAAACTATATATACTGTAATACTGTGTGATTTCTTAATAAAGAATTGAATTGAATTGAATTGAATATCTTTATAAATTATAGCCTATGTATTATTCTGGTGTGTAAGCTATATTATTGTAAAGTTTCATTAAAATCCATTCAGTAGTTTTTGCGTGAAAGAGTAACAAACATCCATACATACATTCTTACAAACTTTCGCGTTTATACGAATACGAAAAAAAGTCGCTGCTATGACCAGGGATGGATAACAGGTTATTGCCCTCTGATCTCAGGGGACGGCTGTGCGCCGATAGCGCGGTGAACCTATCGGTAAGATAAAGCGGCACGCCATCCGCGAGGATTCTATATGGATTGAACTGATTCTATATGGATTGGCTGGATTCTATATAAGATTCTATATAAAATCGTTAGTGCATTGCGCAAATATCAATTCGGTGGGTAGTCAGTAGTTGATTCGGTAGGTAGTGGATAGTTGGTAGTCGGTGGTGGATTCGGTGGGGAGTGAATAGTTGATGGTTGGTAGTTGAGTCGGTCACGATGGATTGAATTAAAATGTTAAATGGTTTTTTTTCGTTCTTGTAAAGTTGACGAGAACCCATGGCTGGTTTTGCAGGCGCGGTTGATTATATATATTATATACATTGATTATACATTAATGTTCATTTTAATCTCTTTAACAATCCATGCCGTGGTATTATGTGTTGAAAAACCCACACGATTGATATATATTTTTATATTATTTTTTTTGCAGATAATTGTGGCAGGCATGGGAGTACCCTGGATTGGGTATGCCATAGGATACATAGCTGCTAGAGTATTACGTCAAAATTCTGCAGACTCCCTTGCTATTGCGTTGGAGACCGGAATCCAGAACACTGGAATCCCTATATTCCTTCTCCGGTTCTCTTTATCACAGCCTGAGGCTGACCTAACTACAGGTAAGATAATCACAAAGGAACTTATTACACACGGAATATCTTAACCGGAGTATCTTTACACTCCTTACACTCCGGGATGTCCTAACCGGAGTATCTTTCCTGAAATATATTCTCGGAATAAATTTAACGGAATATTTTAACCGAATATTTTTACACTCCTTTCTACTGGAGAAAGCAAGATTTAAAAATAAATAGCATCGTAAATCGTTTGTATACTGTAAGGGCCTGTTCAGACAAGGCGATTATTGTAGCTGTTCACACTAGGCGGAAACCACACTATACAGCAGACCATCTTCAGAGGACTAGAGAATAGCATCAACCATTTTCAGACCTAATCAAATCAAATCAGTCATAAACTCATTTGAACCATATAAATCTCCAGAGATGATGGAATATCTCAGGCCTTCATATTATAGGAAGAGTTGTATATAGGAATGGATAAGCCGATCTGTTGGATAAAAACTGCAATCAATCATTTTGTGGCGTATTAAACACCACAGGAAGTCAAACATTGATAAAACAGAAGAGATTGAAGAGTATACCTATACCAGAACAATATATTGTAAAAGTGCTAATAAAAAAGCATTCGCCCAAGAAAACTTTCAAGCTGCTAAAACTAAGCAGAAACAAGCTAATCTGAAAGAAATCATCATACGAGGCAAGCGGCACAACTCGGTTAAGTCCGTTTTCGATTGACCGCACATTTATAATGCGAATTGGCGACACTCGCTGCAATGTACCTACAATGTGGTTAGTGGAGTCGCGCAAGGATCAGGCTAAGCGTATGCTGAGACGCAGGCGACGCAGGTCCAGAAAGCGCAGGGCAGAGCAGACGGTGTATTGTATGAACTTACTGAGAAGTGCGCACGCTGCGGCGCAGGCATCTGCAACGCAGACATTTGTCTACCCTACTCTGCGCCTTGTATAGTGCCGCCACAAATTTCTGCGCGACAAGTGCAGGGCGAAATGTGTTCTTAGGTAGATTTCATAACTTTGCTGCAAAAATGATGGCACATTTAATTGAAATTGTTCGTTGTGAGCCATGTTGTATGATACAAGTCATCCAACCCCTCCGATTTGAGCTAATCATTTGGGGTTAGACGCTTACCAACGCTAAGATGTTAGTTAACCTGTACGGGTTAGGGCGCTCCGCGCGGCGAAAAATGCGATTTATAACTCGAAGCGCGATCCTATGCGCAAAGTATTGGCCATACACTGTGGCCAATACCCCTCGATATTGAAAAATTGCAACCGCCGAACTCTACTCGACGGGGTTTTAGATAAGTTATTGTTGGCGAGATTTGCATGTGATTTGCATCCTTCCTTGTGAATTTCATCACGTATAATGTTGAGATCAAAATCAAATTGAGTTTTGTCTAACCCAAAGTAGTTCTTGAATTGTTTGTCAGATATATAACTCTCTCGAGAGTACAAATTCTCCATTATTAGAGCGTTTGTTTTAGATAATCACTTTTTCAAATAGTTTTTTTCGCTTTGACAACTTGTAAAGTATTAACAACCATTAATTTCATAATCAGACTTTGACTAAGTCCTTTTACTCGTAAACTCGAAAACTGTCTTTTTTGTACTAGCTAGAACGCACATTAAATTTAATATTAGCTGCCTCGCAGCATACGCTCGTGGCCTATGTCTGCCTCAACTGCTCTGCCTTGCAAAATCTGTGTTATGCCGTCCTGCGTCTAAACATACGCTTAGCCTCAGTGTCGGGCCTTACGCTGTTGAACTTATTTATTTCGGATCTGAAAGAACGCAGATCTTTCCGGATGACACTAAACTGTTTGCAAATCCTACAATAGCAATAATGTTAGGCCAATTCTACCTAATTAGCGTAATGAGAAATGAAGCGAGTATGACAAAACACCGTTTATATCCATCATCGACTATAAAAAAGTCTTTGATTCTGTTGAGATATGGGTACTTTTAAATTGAAAATGTGTGGTCGACGGTCATACAGGTTTATTACCTATCTGCAACCCAGAAAGTTTAAGGGAACTCTGAAGTCGATGCTATTCGCTACCTCGTCTTCGAATTCGAGTTTTCTTGCGTGTTTGGCGGTAACCAAATTAGTTTTTTCATTATTTTTAAAAATGCCTTTCAACTTCAACTGGAATTCATTTAAAACTAACGCGACTTTCGCTAATTCTAGTACCTACTACCGTCGAGTCACCTTACTTGAGACAGATTTTGACTTCAAACAAAAAATAAATGTACAATGGATTTAATTACGGCAACAAACTTTCAACCAATTTTCAGGTGAAAGTATATAAGGTGACTATAACACGGAAATATAATATTAAATTAGATTTTCACACAAAAAAATTAAAACCTATTGCATTGATTTTATAGAAAATCAATGCCTACTGTCTCACGTTAGTTGCCAAAGTTGCCATACTTGAGACAGGCATGAAAAATATACGAAAGAATCATGTTAGATCCTTATGTTTAGACTTGAGACGTTTTAAAACTAATGAAAAACCGATATGAATAAAATACAAAGAAAAAAAAGCTTTCATAATATTTTTATTTAAAAAAATATAAAATCACCGAAATTTAGATATCAAATCGTTTAATAATGTTAATTTGTCGTGCCGAATCAAATGCATGCATGTTAATCATCTCAATTCTTACAAAATGTTACCTAACCTATCCTGAAAAAAATGTAATATTACCAGTAAAAAAAGCCAAAACAAGTTCCAAATAAAATATTTTTGTTACTGCATTAATGCAAATAGTATTGATATGGCTTTTATTTTGTAGTACACTAAATAAATATGTTTCTTCTACTACATCACGATATATTTCGAAGTTTATTTCGATAAAAGCAAGGCTCACCTTCGTGCCGCAACTTCGTAATCTGATATAACCAAAAATCTCTTCAACAAAAAGATAAAAATTTAAGCACAAACAACTTAGACGCTTGAAGGTTCCGATGACAGTAACCGTAGAGATGGGGAGTTTTTGAAAAACAGAAATAAAGTCAATCAAAATTTAATCGAAGTTTTGTCTCAAGAAAGAATACCCTATCAAGTAAGGCGATTCGACGGTAATATTGCATACGTTGTTTCAACATATTGTATACGAGTATGTTGAAATAATTCGACGTATCCGCCAAGCCTCTTATTAGTACATAGATACATTAGTAATTACAGTCGAGCCTAATATGTATCACACCTGTTACCCCAAGACTTTCCCGGTAAGTGGCGAAGTTCTGATTACATATGAATATTAATTTCATAGATAAAATCGATGAGCTCCCTCTCTTGGCCGGCGGACGAACCAGGGTGGATTCAGTGGCAAACGCCTCGCGCTGGGCTTGTCTAAGTGCCAACAGATGGCGTTGATATTTGATTAAAATATATGGCAGAATTTAAATAATATTAGTATTTAATCGTATAACTACTATTACTATATTATTATAAATATTATAGTATTAGTACCTATATGAGATACTGCAACAAAAATCTTGCGTAATAATTTTGGTCTGAGGCATCTGGGTACCAAGTTTCAAGTCTCTAAATCCAATACTACAAGATTTATGATTCTGTGAAATAAGCGCACAGATTTATGTATGACTAGTCTAGCCATGACTAAATGATACCTGCATAACAAATTTCAGCTCAATCGGATTAGGCGTTTTGGCGATATAGTTGAGGAATACATACACACAGACAGACTTCAATTTGGAAATGGTCTTCATCGCCTCAGAGGCTCAAAATAGATATTTTCGTCATCTCGAAAAAAAAATGCGCGTTCAGAATACTTTCCCTCTTCGTCGGTTGGTGGGCCGGGAAACTTAAAAAACATCGCTTATTTGTAAATTTAATAAAATAAATCACGTTTGTTCCAGTTGTGCCAGTATCGATAGCAATCATGACACCGTTACCGCTGGTGGCGCTGTTCATCTACCAGAAAATCAGAGATCGTTTTTTTCGGCCACAGCTCAAGAAGATCAGGGATCCAGACACTCCTGCGCTGCCTCATTCCTCGACCATGGAGACGATCATACCAACAGAACACGATAAATACTAAAGAGCATTTAGGCATAGACAAACACTGTCCATAGACTAATAAGCACACTAACCCACGCAGAATACGCCGATAGAAGCTTTAGGCTAACCCGCTCGGGGACCCCTTTGCACTTTTCGGGGCACCCTTTGGGCTATCAAACATTCTGAAGACAATATAGTGTATAATAGCCGTGTATATGAAAAAACATGATCGTACCGACAAAGTGGGTTAAAGGCTCAAAGGCAGTTAACTGACGTCAGTATCATTTTTTTTAATGATCCATTGTTGCGGTGCCCCTTTAGTGCATGAGGACCACATACCGGTGACTATTTAGCCTATCGGATAATCCGGCACAGCTTACACCACTAAACTTTGGCGCTCCCGTAACATCTCGATTGCTCGACGCTGGACTTCAGGGCTATTTGGGTTCCTCTCAGGCACCCTTTCTTGGTATAGCTGTAACTGCTTGATGAATAGAAGTGAAAATGGCCAAAATGTTAGATACGATGATATGTGCGTCATGATATGTGCGTCATCTGTCTGCGGCCAATAAAGCCCAATTTTTTTTTACTTCTATATTTTATTAAAAACATTCACCATAAATAATAACATATAAACATAATATATAACGGTAGTAAATCCAATGATGTTTTAGATTATTTATGATATAAAGGGATACAAAATATGGTAAACAATACAAAGAAAACAATAAAAGAATATTAAATTAGGAGATAAGATCGCTATGTGAGAGTATGTGGGTGTTGGTGTGTGCTTGTGTGATAGAGAATGTATATGTGTGTGTGTGTGTGTGTGTGTGTGTTTGTATCTGTAGTGCGTTATGCATGTGAGCGCATTTATATGCATGTCGGAATGCGGGATGCTAACTCAATCCAATCTGATCTCCAGCTTTTCACGTACCTCCTTCAAAGGATCAACTATTTTCGTAGTTAGATATGTCAGTATCGTTAAAGCTTGCATTGTACGGATGTATAACACCGCAGCATTAACCTCCTCTTGTAATCCAACACTGCAGATTTGACAAAACACAGACTCAATTTGTACACATCTGATGTTTTGCAGTAGGTATTAAAAGTACAGTATTAAAAAGCTGTGAGAAATAGACTACCGAGCTACTAAATACTATTACACTCCATTCTGATATTTTTTTTAGAGTGCTACTTAAAACAAAATGGTGCCGGAATAAGTTTTATTGAGATGAGTCAAAAGTTAAATGGCAACTTTTATCCCTTGGTTTATTTGCATGTGACTTAGCCTTTTTAAAGCGTTTTGATGGTCTCCTTTATAAAAAAATTAACATGTTTAGGTATGCCCCTACAAATGTTTAGGTATGCCTAATTTTGGATATCAGTGTATTAGTATTAAGGATTAAGTATTTATTTTTATAAATGTTTGTCGAAAATATACTAATTTATTTGCATGATTGTTTTTTTAATACCTGTCAGAGAATTTGATTAGTCTTGGACGGGAGAGCATGTAATTTCTGCGGATTGGTGAATATTGTTTTTAAATTGAGTATATGAAAATAATATATATATTATAATCTAAAATCTAAAAACATTCATCACCAGACCATCCTGGTCACAAGATTCATTGAGACAATCCAAGCAGTCCAAATTGACGGGCTATTGATAGCCAACGAGTCCCTATGACCCCCTCTGCTCCATTATTATACAATTCAATATCATATTATTGTCTTGTCACCAGAGAACTGCATAAGTTTGCAAAGTTTCAAATCGATACGAGTAGAAGCGGGCGAAAATTGAGTTGTAAGATTAGCTTTTATTAGCTTGAGCCTGCGATTTATGCCGAAACCTTAGATTCGCATTTAGTTCAACATTTTTTAACGGTCGATCGATAACAGGCTGCGACGATCAACAGCTGGTATTTAAAGCTAGCCTATCGGACGGAGTCCACAAATCTTGTTATTCTCTATGTTGGTTATCTATATTGGCAGCTAACACTTCCATGCAGCTTGGACCACTATTTATTTATTATCTTATTTATTTTAGGTAATGTACATTATATGCAACAAGTGAAACACAAATCATGGGAAATGAAAAAGCCGATGAACTTGCCAAGACGGGAGCAAAGGGAACATATACGGCCCTGAACCTTGATGTGGCGTACCAAAAAGCCTTGCAAACCTAATGCTCAAACAAATATGTTTAGAACAATCCGTCAACCACTGGAACAACACGCCACGGTTGAATCATTCCAAAGCGCTAATTAAGGCTTACGACCGTAAGACGGCACGTGAGGCCTTATCGCTGAATAGGAACAATCTACGTATACTGGTGAGGGCGCTCACGGGGCATTGTGGCCTGAACAAACACATGTTCAACCTCAAGCTCAGAGACACAAAAATGTGCAGGTTCTGCCAAGGGGCAGAGGAAACTCCCCAGCACCTCATGTGGCCCGCTGATGCGAAAAAGATACACCCACTTGAGTGGTCATTACCTCCAACCTGAGGAGGTAAAACAATCTGGCACCAAAAGCCTGCTGCGGTTTTTAAATGACATGAGGCTTAGCGCAGAACTATAGTAAGTGGCGAACACAATAGATCAGCAATGGTCGCAGTGTTACAAGGCTCATAAAGACCTTATAAAAGCCCCATTTTAATCACGAGCTTCTCCATCATTCATTTATTTATGGTAATGTACATAATATGCAAGAAGCGTAACAAAAATCATAATTAATATCTACAATAAAACAGGGATTACAATTTAACTTCAAATTAGTAAACCCACAGCAAGTTGTTTCACGCTTATATGTGATGATAGTCTCATGCCGCCCAACTAAGTAAGAACTTGTTCCAGGGCAGGCATTTTAAACGTAGGCAAAATAAGGCCAAATATCATACATGTTTGTTTAAAGCAGAAACAAATATATTAAAATTTGAAAAGAACGAATATAATCAGAATATTGCATATAATAATAAAAATAATAATAATAGTCACAAAGAGGTAGTCAAATAGATCTAGATAGTGGATAGTCCTTGGTATATTATGGACGTTCCAGGGGCTGATCTTTATGCCTGCAGGTAGGATATTATATAACTTAGGCCCAAGATAAATAAAATTTCTTTGGCCAAATGACGTATTCCTTCGAGGAACTGCAACGTAGTCACCAATGGCTCGTCTTGTGTGTTTAGTTTGTTGAGATTTATTTTTTCCCTTGTGTTCTAACCAGTTTAAAATCATTTTTACATATAGCATGCCCTATTTCTATAGGGCATGCCATATGTAAAATTTTTATAGAACTTGTATTTCCTTAAATATGAGTTCTACCTGCTCATTATCTTAAGTCGGCCTAACTCACGGTTCAACTCCCATCCGGTAGCTTCGAACCTGGAAAGGACTGTTTCCCCTGTCGTTGCAGTCGCGGGCATGGGATCGGATCCTCTGGGGGACGACCTTAAGGCACTGCTGGGCAGTTTGCGCATCGTGCAGCATCAGTCAATCGGCTGTGTACAACGGCGAATAACCGGGGAGTTATTCTGGAAATGATCTTATACATTCCCTAAGCAGCGGGGCGTTTGTTGATATATATATATATATATATATATATATATATATATATATATATATATATATATATATATATATATATATATATATATATATATATATATATATATATATATATATATATATATATATATATATATATATATATATATACATTTTAAATTTGAAGTATTTGACTTAAATAAAAGTTTGACAAGCGTTTGAGTGCGCTGCGCCATCTAGCGGTGGATAAAATATCTTTAATAAAACAATATTAGCGATAATTTACCTACCGCTAGATAGCGCATCGTGCTCAGCACTTTTTAACTATTTAAAAAAAATAATAATAAAAAAAACAAAAACCAACAAAAAAAAACAACATTTTTTTATTAAAAAGTTGCTTACCTGCTCGTACTGATTGACTCCCTAAATTCCGGTTAATACCAACTGACGCTGTATATTGCCCTCCTTGGGAATATTCAGTGGCATGATTAGACATAAATATTAGACCTTAGGCCATGATTAGACCTCTGGATCTTGTCATCCAAGAGGAGGCTAAGGCAACCGCTTTAAGTGCTTGTTCACATGGTGCGGTTTCGTCCGCGCGGTTCGCTCCGCGCGGTTTCGGGTTGTAGTGAGCTCTCTACATTCGTTCACACGAGACCGCGCGGTTTTATCAACCGCGCAGCTACCGCAGACCGGCCGCAGAGATATCGACTCCGTCCGGTTTCCGCGCGGATCGACTTCTAGGCGTCTTATGAGCGTGTTCAGGTGGTGTTCAGTTGTCGCGCGGAAGCCGTGTGCGCCGTGTGGTTTGTAGGTACGTGTGCGTGTGCGCTGCGTACAGAATGGAGCGCTTCGACACTGAATTATTAATTATTTATCGACGAGGTGGAGAAATGACCTGCTATATGGAATATGGCAAGTCTGGATTATTCTAATAAGATTTAAAAAAAACAAGCATGGCAGGAATTGGTGGAGATATTTTCGGATGTCGGGCACTCCTTGGAAAAAAAGGCCATACTTGGTAGGTAAGTTTTGATAAATTTATTGCAAGATAACCCACACATACAATACTGATGTAAACATGTTAAATGTTTCGATCATATCTACCTACAATCCTATATCATTCTGTTTTACCATTCTACTTTTCCATCGTTTACAAAATATTTTGCAAATTTATCTCTTACATTTAGGGTCAACATGTTGCCTCTCCCTGCATGCGATTTATTAAAGTTCATCAGTGACACTGTATGCAACGTGTCTTCATATCTGTAGCCGTCTCTGAGTCTTTTATAATTATGTAGAACACAGCAAGCTTTTATAATATTTTCGGCAAAATCAATGTTAACGTTAATAGGTCTATGAAATATACGCCGCTTATTGGAGAGAATTCCAAAAGTGCATTCAATATATCGTCGAGCCCGTGACAATTGGTAATTGAAAATCCTTCTTTCATATGTCAGTGATTTTCCCCCAAATGGTCGCATTACATTATCCATCAAGGCAAAAGCTTCGTCTCCAACTATAACATACGGCAGTGGCGTTGGGTCGACATCAGATATCGGTTTGGGTTTGGGTATACCAAGAGACTTTTGGAATAGCCTTTTGTAAAAAAATGAATTTTTAAAAACTGCTGAGTCACTGCTTTTGCCATATGCCCCTATATCGACGGAAACGAAACAATAGTTCGAGTCACAAAGTGCTAGAAGTACCGTGGAAAAATATTTTTTGTAATTGTGAAACAAAGACCCAGAATGTTGAGGTTTCACAATTCTTATGTGCTTGCCGTCTATAGCGCCGATACAGTTGGGGAAGTTTGCGAATGTATTGAAATCTCTCTCAATGTTTTCCCACATCTGCTTGGTCGGCTCGGGCAAAACATTGTCTTTCAGTATGCTCCATAATGCTTCACACACTGTACGTACTATTCCGGTAACTGGATTTTCCGAAACGAAAGTTATAGTGTAGCTCTCCAAATGAGCATCCCGTAGAGGGATATCTGTAACAATTATTATTTAAAAAATTATATTTCTTTGTTATAGGTAATACACTTCAAAAAAAAGTGGAAGAACCTCAGGGATGCATACACGAAGGAATTTAAGAAAAATAAGAATATGCCTTCTGGTTCCGGTGCCCAAAAGGTTGTTAATTACATATTTTTTTCAAGATTAGGTTTTCTTCAAAAATTTGTGGAAGATAAGGACACTACATCTAATATTGATAATGAAAATAAGGAAGAGGGTGCTGAATTAACACATGGTATAGAATCAACTGCTCCAACATTTAATCGCACACAGAGACCAAGAAAACGACAAAAAACGGGAGATGATCGCTTTGCCGATCTTATCGAAAAAAGCATTGAGACAAGAGAAAAAAAATTGCATGATAATATTAATCAAGATGAAGATAAATTGTTTTGTCTTTCTCTCTATAAGGAGTTGAGAAAAGTCCCGGAAAATAAACGCCTGAAAACCAAAATTGAACTCCTTAATGTACTTGAAAAAGCCCAAACATTGCCCAAAGAAATACTGAACATTCATTCTCAACAATACTTACTAAATCGACAATACCCGTATGGCTACCCAGCAGGTTATACAACAAATTTGAGACCTTCATCAGCAACACCTAGCATGCAGCCATCAGCAACACCAGAAACACCAGTCCCGTTGGCAGCAACACCAGTGGTATCATCGGATTTAGTTAATTGTGATTCTGACACTACGAGCTGCTTTTTGGACTTTATATATTATATATTTATACTCTATATTTTATTTATAAATTAATATTTATAAATTATACTCTATATTTTAAGCTGATTCTGACACTACGTGTATTTTAAAAAAAAAATAGTTTTAGTTTGTATTTTAATAATAAACTTACTTACCTCAATGTAATAGCAAGTTTTTCTTCTGGTGATACGCAATCCCGCATAAGATTTCCGGTGCTTGAAATATTTTCTCGTATCAGCAGAATTAAATCATCGAAAAGACTTAACCGATATTCGGAAATAGTTGAAGAACTTTGGTTTAAATTCCCGCAACTTGGGATAAAGAGTAACGAAGTGCCCATGCGTGAGCCTGTCCGATAATATCGGATGCACCCAATATTTTCTGTATCTTCGTTTTTTTTTTTTTTTGTAGAGAAGCCACAAACACACTGCTTCCACGAGCTCCATATTTGAACTGAGCTTAAACGAACCGCCCCACCTCGCAACAACTGCGGTCGCAACCGCACGGTTACCGCAATCTATGAATAGCTACACATACCCGCGCGGAGCGAACCGCGCGGACGAAACCGCACCATGTGAACAAGCACTAAGACTAAGAGCAAATGGACTGCGGAAACAAAACACAGAAACACCACACTCAAAAATTCTGAAACGGGTTCTAGAAGAAATACCTCTTCTGGACGCATCCATGGACAGGATAATATGCCATCATGTCTTTGATCGAAGATACAATATCCAACTCATTGCAGAACCAGCAGATCACTCTGGTACAAATGAAGTAAGGATATACACAGATGGCTCCAAAACCACTCAAGGTACCGGAGCCGGCGTCTTCTCAAATAATCTAAACATCAAAATATCAACTACCCTAAGCAACTTAAATACCATCTTCCAAGCAGAATGCATTGGCATCACCAGAGCAGCACAGGCAGTTGCAGCAAAAGATGTCGGAGACCTAAGATTGAATATTGTCTCCGACAGTGCCTCCGTACTACAAGCGCTAGCAAAAAATACTATAACCTCTGTCCTTGTACTGGAATGCCACAATGCGCTTCAATCCATTGCAAGGTCAAATAGAGTGACCCTGCAATGGATTAAAGGGCACAGCGACTCACTGGGCAACGACGCGGCAGACGAACTGACCAAAAGGGGATCAAAGGAAATAGTATATGGACCGGAACCCTCGATGCCCATACCCCAGGCCCAAATAAAAACATGGCTACGCAGGAAGACCGACGAAACCCACCTTAAAGAATGGAAAAAAAACGCAGGATGCAGGCAAACAAAGAACACGGTTCCGGAAGCGTCTAAAAAACTTGCCCGCAACCTCACCAGATTAAAAAGGGACAAAATCCGTAAAGTCATAGGTACTATGATAGGCCAATGTCCCCTAAACAAGCACCTGTTTACCATAGGTGTGACAGACAACCCTCTATGCAGAGGATGCATGGAGGAAGAAGAAACGCCACAGCATGTGCTCGTGGAATGCAGGAGCGTGGCAGAGCAACGGGCAAGAATACTACAATCTCCAGCATCTGTCCCGGAGGCCTGTAGCAACCCAAACAGGCTGCTAACCTTCTGGGACAGCCTGGGTTGGCTGGAGTAACATAAATAGAAACATGAGCCACGCACAACGGCCCAATCAAGAGGCCAAGTGCGGGAAACAGCCCAGACAAACTAACTAACAAACTAACTAACTAGACATAAATAAACAACCAATATAACCAATTTTATTACTTTATTACCAAAACAATTTTTATAAAAATCGCCTTATGCAAAAAGCACCAAATGATTTATAAAGATTCTTTAAAAGAAGCATTTCCAACTTACTAAAATTTTATAATAATTCCTAAATTTGTTTTTCATTCAGTACAGACCTATTATCCATCTCTTGGAGGAGAGTGTACCTTCTTTGGAGCGCTAGAGAGTTTAAGATACAAGAGCTCAACATTTTGTCACTCATGCAGCCACCACTGAGGCTGTGAAGTAACAAGTCTTTAAAATGGAACAATATAATTGTTTTCTCAAATTATCTATTGCAAGGTTCCCCTGTAATACAAATAGAGTGTATATATGAGTGTGTGTGTGTAACCATTGCATTCTTATTTCACAATCTTTTGATAAAGGAATAAAATTCTTAAGATTTTGGTAGTCGAGCTCCAAATATATTCTGTCCGACTCTTACGTTGGTTGCACCCATTTCAATCTGAAACAAAAAAAACTACTTTGAAGTAAATTATTATAATCTAGTCCAGGGGTCTTCAACCTTTTTGAGGTCAAGGGCCGACAATACTTTGATTTTGGTTCAGCGGGCCGCAACACAAACAATATATTCCAATATAAACTTAAGTAATTGAAGAACAATAATCGTTGAAGTTATTTATTATACAATTTTACCAACAAAAAATATTTTAATAAAATTCAATCAACGATATTTATTTATTAATTTTTTTTTTTTTTCTTGGCCGATATCAAATTTTATTTTTTGTTATATTTATTTATTTCCTTAATTCAAGGTACAATTTACAAAAAGAAAATCCTTATTCTAAGACATACACATTTTATAATAAGTGTACATATTTTACCTAGCTTAGAAAGGAAATTCATCTTTTGACATATCGGTTTACCACCTCACTAGGTATGAACCTGTGTTGAGGTGGTACTAACATCGGTAAATTAGGGACATAACAACCGTTTAAATATAGCAGATTCTGCCATGTTTAAGGCAGTCTATATTCAGATCGCTACTTAAAAGAATATTTGATTGGTCGAAGTGGTCACTTCCCATAGTGGAAATTATCTCTTCTGATAATTTCCACTATACTTGATGTTCAAAGCAGGCATGAACCCAAGAGATGTGACCGCATCGCTGTCATTTGATAAAAATCGACTTTCTGTTCGAAATATCAAATATGGTTGGGGATCTATTTGGCGATTAATAAAATACCTTTAAATTGAATCCAAATTAATTTTCACAAATTTATATCAGCTGGAAGTGACACAATCTCCGGGATTTCGACAGCCTGAAGAGACTTTTATCTCTTTCATTCTTGTAGCGGGCGCATACAGCGCCATCTCTTACCTGCCTTGTCTAAAATCTCAGCGGAATTATAACGGTTTTTGGTTACATGGGTATTGGTACATTATTCAAACAATTTTTGGTATAAAAATGTTAGCTAAAAAGGTTAGCTATAGAATATTACTTGTAGGCCATAAGCTCGTCTTTCCTTATGAATAAAGCGTTTATTATTATTATTATTATTAAATCATACCATTTTGGATATAGCGATAGCGACAAATGCTATGTTTGACATTTAGCGAATAGCACGTTTTCGATACATTATAAGGTACATTATCTGGTATTTAATACTTACAGCATGCATAAAATCGCTGGACATTCCCATTGACAGTTCCAGATTCTCCAACTGAAGGTTAAGCTCTTTGCAGACAACTTCTCTGCACTTTGTCAGCGTCACGAAGTCAGGATTTGGACCCTGGGAGTAGTCATAGCCGTACTGCCCAATCGTCATCAGGCCCTTAAATGCTAGATTTGGACACTTTTCTATTATGTGTTCCACCAAGGAAGTCGCTTCAGATGGCTCCACTCCACTTTTAGCTAGAAGTTTTAAAGATTGTTATTATTGGACATGAATTTGGGCAACCTAATATGGGCAACCTAATATGATGGGAATAAAATAAGGAATTTGGGCAACCTAATATGATGATTAAATTTTGAGGTTAGTAAATCAGTTGCCTGTTGACACATGACCACAGTAGAAAGACAGCTGAACGACCCCCCCCCCCCCCGCGCCAACCCCCCTCCTTAATCCTCCCCCAAACCCCCTAACTATCCCCCAACACCCCTACCAGCCGCCAACCCCCACAGTGATTGTCAAATGATTATGATAGCAAATCTTGTATATTTGTAGTATTTTGGTGGCGTTAAAATGGCTATTTTCCTATATTACTATTTTCCAAATTTTCTTAAATATGGCTGAATTTTTAAAATATTTGTTATAAGTCAATAAAGTGCTGAATTTTAAAAATGTAAGAGATATTCCAACCAAAATTTTAAAAAGTGGTTTCGGCCCAACAACGCATCTGTCTACCGAATTCCAAGTCTCTAAGTTCAATATTTCGAGATAGTATCACTAGAACGTCCCCTGGTGGACCGATTTCAACTACAATCTTTTCAACTCTTAACATGATCCAATGATGACTGCATACAAAATTTCAGTTCGATCGGATGAAGAATTATGGCGCTATCGTGGAGGAATACACACACACAGATAGACAGACAGACTTCAGTCTGGAAATGAACCTAATCATCTCGTGGGGAGGGGGTGTCAAAATAGATATTTTCGTCCATCTCAAAAAAAAATGTTTGCGCATTCAAAATCTTTTCCTTAACCGGGAAAGTAATAAATAAAAATAATAAAAGCCAGCCCACCTACCATCCTCGGCGCTCGTGTTGATCTGCACCATAACTTTGAGCCGCCTCTCTCCCTTCGAATACTTTGGCCACGCCTTATTCAAAGCGTCGGCTAACTTATCGGAATGTACTGTCTCCACGAGGTAGAGGCCGGGCGAACTCAGCACTTTGTTGACTTTGTTGGTCTGCAGTTGGCCGATGTAGTGCCACTGAATGTCTTTGCAACGGTCTAGAATATCCGCGCCTGTCGCCTTCTCGTTCAGTTCGTTAGCGTAATTCTCACCAAAATGGCGCTGTCCCGCCTCATACGCTTCGATGATCAGCGATGATGGCTTTAGTTTTGAGACGCAGACAAGACGCGGATGAATTTGTGGTAAATTCTGCAGAGAAGAAGTAGAAAGTTTAATATACAGTAAACCTAAGCTAGGTTTAACACGGCCAAAGTTCTGAACAACTAAGATAATACATGGTAAAATACCAACCAATGATAAGCTACGGAGCTGTAGTATGGTGGCCCCGCACCCAACTCACTACTGCAATCAACAAATTACAGAAAATGCAAAGGCTGGCATGTATAGCAGCGACCGGCTGCATGAGAACAACTCCGACAGCGGCGCTGGAAATCATGCTAGGGCTTCTACCACTACACCTACATATACAAAAAGAAGCAGCCGCAACGGCTCTTCGTCTAAAGAATCTAAACTTATGGACCAAATATAAAACACCGCACACGAATATATATGATAATATACTGTCAAGTTTTCCAATGCTGGAAGCGGCAATCGACAGAATACCCAAAACTATGATCTTCTGGAAAGAATATGCCATATCATTAACAGAAGACTCAAAAGAAGCACTGAATCAAACGGACCTAAGAATCTACACAGATGGATCAAAAACCAACAAAGGTACAGGATGTGGTGTCTTCTCGGAAGACCTAAATATACACATCTTCAAACCACTCGGAGCACACAACACAGTTTTCCAAGCAGAATGTATGGGAATAATAGAAGCTTGCAACGCAGTGAAACAGCGGCAGCTAAAACACGAAAACATATGTATTCTATCGGACAGCAGGTCAGTGCTACAGGCACTGGGAAGCGATAGATTTACATCTGGGCTCGTATACGAATGCCACCAAAGCCTCCTCGAGGTATGCGGAAAAGGCAATAAGGTGACACTGAAATGGATCAAGGGACACAGTAACTCAAGAGGAAACGATGCTGCGGATGAACTAGCCCGTAAGGGCTCAGACACACCGGCATACGGACCCGAACCTATCGTGCCCCTACCCTACTCGCACATAAACAACCAACTTGACAACCACTACAAACAACTACATCAAACACACTGGAAAGAGATAGACACCTGCAGACAAACCAAAGAAATAGTAGTGGAATACAACCACAAACTTACCAAAACACTTCTAAGGACAAAAAGGCCCCAACTACGCAAACTAGTGGGACTGATAACAGGACACAACACACTAAACAAACACCTCTTCAACATGGGCGGAACGAATAGCCCTATGTGCAGAGCATGCATGGAGGCGGAAGAAACCACAAAACACATTCTGCTAGATTGTAAACAGGTAGAAGTATACAGGACAAAACACCTTGGGACCCCAGGCACCCTGCGCGAGGCGGCAGGAAACCTGAAAGCCCTGCTGGCTTTCGTCGAGGAGCTGGGGTGGGTGGAATAGCGCTACCCCCGTTACACGCAAAATAGGCACACTGGATGTCGACTTGCGGAGGAACGCCCAGTACAACTAACTAACTAACTAACTACTCATCAACAGGCCATACTCGCACATAAGGTGCAGGAGAGTTTCCTCTGCCTCTTGGCAGAATCTGCCCATTTTCGTGTCCCGGAGCTTAAGGTTGTAAATGTGTTTGTTCAGGCCAAAATGCCCCTTGAGCACCCTCACCAGTATGCGTAGATTAATCCTATTTAGCAATAAGGCCTCACAGACAGTCTTACGGTCGTAAGCCTTAACTAGCGCTTTTGAATGGGTCAAACCTGGTTTGTTGTTCCAGTGGTTGACGGTTTGTTCTAAACATATTTTTTTGAGCATTAGGTTTGCAAGGCTTTTTAGTACGCCACATCAAGGTTCAGAATAAATAAATAAATAATGTTCCCTTTGCTCCTGTCTTACATTTCGGTGGAGTAAGTTATTATTATTTTTTTAATAATACATAAACACCTATATGGCGGTAGGTTGTTAGTTTTTATTAAAACAAACTTAAAAACTGAGTTAAAAAAATATATTTTTGTATGTGATACTTTTTTTTTTGTGTTTAAATATGACGGGTCCGAAGTTTCTCTTAGCTTTTAGCGTTAGAATCATCAAATCTAGCATATTTCTTTTTTTTTTACGATTTTTGAGAAAAGTTCCTATTTTACATCAATGGCTTATCTAGAGGGGGGGATGGTGGAAACACATGGGACGCATCTGTGTCCCCCCCCACCCCATTTTTTTTGAGTAAAAAATTAAGTCGAGAGAAAAATACAACTACATACCTACTGGTAAATTCTTTGCAAATAGTATCCACCAAATTTCGAAAATGGCCCATTATTTTGGTTCTGAACTTATCCTGTTTTGCCCATGAGCTTTCTCCGTTGATTTCACGTGTATAAAAAACATTATTAGCAAAAATAATATGTCTAATGAGATCTGTTTGTTTATCACCGCGCGCTACGAGTATAGGAGGTGTGCTCGTATTCGGAGGTGAGAGTGTGTGCGATATGTAGAGTATCAGGGAGAATCCGCAACATGTACCTATTGTCAGGCACGTATCCAGGGAGGGTATAGTTGTGATTTAACGCCCGGAAATCCAGCGCATTTTCATTTCATTGTAAGGGCAAATTCATGATTGGTGGGTGCAGCGCTCCTTGTTTCAATGAATGTCCTCCCCCCGAAACTGAAGTCTGTATACAAGCCTGCTACATATATTCCATCATGTGTACGCCGAAATCAGTAGTTGGTGTAGCTGGCACTAAGTTGTTGGGTGATGTCTCGTCGTATGGAAAAATTCTACTAGCGAAACTTTTTTCCGTGATGACTTCAACAACCTGAGTACACCCTGAAGGAAAATCTAGAGTGACTGACTGCATGTAAACAACAGTATGGCTCAGTCCCGGCGCCAGCACGCCTATATATGAATGTAAATTTACACTTAAATAGGCAAATAATCAAAATTATTTACCTACTTTACTTCGCCTCGCGCAGGCTTGCTCGATTTGCAGCAACACAGTCTTCAGGCCGGCCATTATGTCGGTGGTTTCCTCCTCGCTCATTATTTATCACAATAATGATAATTATGCAACGCGTTGATAAAATTTATAAAAACGCGGTGGAAACACAGACCCACTGATCATATGACAGACCAACCACAGACCACTGATCATATAAATACCACAGACCAACAAGAACATGAATCCATCAAGGTCTCTGAAGCTGGCGCCAGAAAACGATATATATAAACATACGTACGTATAGCAAACCAATATCAGTCCACCAATGACAACGCGCGAATTATGCTACAACTGAAAATAAATATTAAAGCTCCCGCGGGAAATACAAACTATGCCTGTCTAATTTAGCAGAGTAGGCAACAGACCGAATCGGATACTCAAATTTTAGTCTGCTAATGATCGAGAATCATAATTAAGGAGGTTCAAAATTTTACTATGCATATTTGTCAAAACTCGGGTCCGCTCTCCGCCGATGATTGTATTAATGGGCGAGGCGACCGCTCAAACTTCAGTCTGGCAGGCATCGAGAATCCCACTTTAGGAAGTTCAAAATTTTACTATACATAGCTGATGATATTTTACATCACATATAAAAAGTGCGTGAGGTCATTTTTTCTTAAATTGGAGATATTAATTCCCAAACTCGGGCTCGCTCTCCGCCGACGGTTATATTTAATGAGCGAGGCGGCCGCTCAAACTTCGGTCTGGCTGGCATCGAGAATCCCACTTTAGGAAATTCAAAATTTTACTATACATAGCTGATGATATTTTACATCACACATAAAAAGTGTGTGAGGTCATTTTTTCTTAAATTGGAGATATTAATTCCCGAACTCGGGCCCGCGCAGCGCCGATGACTGTATGTAATGGTGGTGGCAGCCACTCAAACTTCGGTCTGGCTGGCATCGAGAATCCCACTTTAGGAAGTTCAAAATTTTACTATACATAGCTGATGATATTATACATCACATATAAAAAGTACGTGAGGTCATTTTTTCTTAAATTGGAGATATTAATTCCCAAACTCGGGCCCGCTCTCCGCCGACGGTTATATTTAATGAGCGAGGCGGCGCGGCCGCTCAAACTTCGGTCTGGCTGGCATCGAGAATCCCACTTTAGGAAATTCAAAATTTTACTATACATAGCTGATGATATTTTACATCACACATAAAAAGTGTGTGAGGTCATTTTTTCTTAAATTGGAGATATTAATTCCCGAACTCGGGCCCGCGCCGCGTCGATGACTATATGTAATGGTGGTGGCAGCCGCTCAAACTTCGGTCTGGCTGGCATCGAGAATCCCACTTTAGGAAGTTCAAAATTTTACTATACATAGCTGATGATATTTTACATCACATATAAAAAGTGCGTGAGGTCATTTTTTCTTAAATTGGAGATATTAATTCCCGAACTCGGGCCCGCGCCGCGTCGATGACTATATGTAATGGTGGTGGGAGCCGCTCAAACTTCGGTCTGGCTGGCATCGAGAATCCCACTTTAGGAAGTTCAAAATTTTAGTATACATAGCTGATGATATTTTACATCACATATAAAAAGTGCGTGAGGTCATTTTTTCTTAAATTGGAGATATTAATTCCCGAACTCGGGCCCGCGCAGCGCCGATGACTGTATGTAATGGTGGTGGCAGCCACTCAAACTTCGGTCTGGCTGGCATCGAGAATCCCACTTTAGGAAGTTCAAAATTTTACTATACATAGCTGATGATATTTTACATTACCTATAAAAAGAGCGTGAGGTCATTTTTCTTAAATTGGAGATATTAATTCCCGAACTCGGGCCCGCGCCGCGTCGATGACTATATGTAATAGTGGTGGCAGCCGCTCAAACTTCGGTCTGGCTGGCATCGAGAATCCCACTTTAGGAAGTTCAAAATTTTACTATACAAAGCTGATGATATTTTACATCACATATAAAAAGTGCGTGAGGTCATTTTTTCTTAAATTGGAGATATTATTTCCCAAACTCGGGCCCGCTCTCCGCCGATGATTATATTTAATGAGCGAGGCGGCCGCTCAAACTTCGGTCTGGCAGGCATCGAGAATCCCACTTTAGGAAGTTCAAAATTTTACTATACATATCTGATGATATTATACATCACATATAAAAAGTGCGTGAGGTCATTTTTTCTTAAATTGGAGATATTAATTCCCGAACTCGGGCCCGCGCCGCGCCGATGACTGTATGTAATGGTGGTGGCAGCCGCTCAAACTTCGGTCTGGCAGGCATCGAGAATCCCACTTTAACACGTTCAACGCCGTATCGAACAATGGTGGGTGACACTCTGGAGCCAGTTGACAAACATAGATTTTGCCAAATTTCATCGACGTATTTTTTGTGGTAAATATATAGATTTAGTACCAAAATATGTGGTCTATTTACCCCGGCTTCGTGTTATTACTTTTTACTTAGTTATTGAGCGTCGCACACCATTGTCCGACGCGGCCTCCGCGGGGGAAAAACCGAAAATCCGTTGCATAGCGCCGTGCGGTCTCGGTGTCACCCACCCGCCGCGCGCCTCTGACTCGCGCATTCGCATCCCCGCTTGGGCTCCGATCAGTAGTGACTTCCGTCGCCGTGTGTTTGAGACGTGCGCGTTGGTAACAAGTATTGTTTTTACGAGTTTTCATCATCATGATCGACTTTGAAGACTTCGAAATAAGCCATGAAGACTTGACGCAAATGGATACTATAGAAATTAATTTCTTCAACCAAAGTCTCCATATAAGTTCTGATGAGGAAGATAATATTCAACCCTGCCCATCAAGACGGCGTCGAGTTATCGTATCGGATAGTGAGACCAGTGATGCTGAAATTAATCGTAACATTCAAGATCTTGTGGAATGTTCACCGCCCACAACATGGACAGATCCCAAAGGTAATCAACGGCATGTCATTGCTTTTACAGAATATCCTGGAATGCCGTTAAATTTACGCATGTTAATGACAAACAAATCTCCATTATATACGGTTTTGGTGACGGAAGATGTTTTCCAACAAATTGTCGATGCCACTAATGCTTTTGCAGTTGCTAAGATAACAAATACGCAAAGAGCCACGAAGGCTGCACGCATTCGCAATTGGTCGCCAACTAACCTTGCTGAGATGAAAAAATTTTTTGGCTTGATTTTGTATATGGGTTTGGTTAAATTACCAAAAATATCCGATTATTGGTCTAGGGACGAAATCATGGGACAACAATTTCCACGAACCATAATGTCCCGTAACCGGTTCGAATTGCTCCTGCAAATGCTCCATTTTTACAAAGAGACGAAGACAATAGGATGGATCGACTACATCGCGTAAGAAACTTGTTGAATATCATGAATAACAATTTTAAGAAGAATTACACACCAGGCGAGGACTTATGTGTCGATGAAAGTGTGGTGCCATTTCGAGGACGTTTAATATTTCGCCAATACAACAAACAGAAGCGTCATAAGTACGGTATAAAACTGTTTAAATTGTGCACATTGCCAGGTTACACGTATAAAATTAGCATTTATGCTGGCAAACAGAACGACGAAGTCAACACTACACCGGCGAATGTAGTAATGACATTATGCGAAGACCTGTTGAACAAAGGGCATACACTCTACACAGACAACTGGTACACTAGTGTCGGATTAGCTCGGGAACTTTTAAAAAAAGAGACTCATCTTGTAGGGACTTTGAGAAAAAATAGAAAACATTTTCCCAAAGTAGTGGTTTCTACCAAGTTGAAAAAGGGACAGTTCATAGCCAAAGAGAGCGCTGATGGAATAACTGTTATGAGATGGAGGGACAAGCGCGATGTTCTCGTTTTATCTACGAAACATTCCACGCGTTTTGTAAGAGTGATGAAACACAACAAAGTGACCTCAAAGCCGGCAATTATTCTCGATTATAATAAAGCCAAGGGTGCTGTTGATTTATCTGATCAAATGTCAGCATACCAGACACCCCTGCGAAAGACCGTAAAATGGTATAAAAAAGTCGCGATAGATTTGATTTTGAATGTGGCTGTTGTAAATTCTTTAATTCTCTATAAGAGCGTCACCAAAAAAAGTATTCCAATTGTTGACTTCAGAAAGGAAATCATGAAAAGTTTACTGGCTGAAGATATACTATCTGAAGTTCCTCCGCCAAGACCAAAACGAGAAAAACACGAGCTGGCGAAAAAAGAGGGAAAGTCTAAAGAAGTCCGACGTCAGTGCCAACAATGCTACAAGGAGAACATGGCTACCCAAGGACGTTTAGTGGCTAGAAATAAAACCAAAAAAGTCACTACTTTTTGTAAAAGTTGTCCGAACAAACCATTTCTTTATTTAGAATGCTTCATTAAAGTTCATTATAATCACAATAATATAAAGATCAGTTAGAAGATAGTTTTTTATGTTAAACTTTTGATTGCGGCCATGAGTGTTATTACTATAATATCATTAAAATTTAATAAATGGTTTGAATACTACATAATGGTGTGTTTTCTTAAAATATTTATAACGTTCTCATATTTAAAATCGTCTTTGTAAACATCTTTAAAGAGATAATTACATAGTACCACTCTCAGTAAAAGTTGCTGACCAGCAAAAAAATTTTTTTTCTTGTAATCAGAATAGTTTGCAATAACCAACTAGTATGGGGTAGGCTAGAGGGCCGTGCGGGTCCCTTTTCATACGATACAGCACGAGTTTCCTGTCCGTCGGCTTGCCATAGAGTTTTATAAACTCCTCTGACTCGCGGTCAACTGTGGTCGACGCGGCCCGAACGGGAGAGTTTGTTGTCGCCCAACTGTGGTCGTCACGGCTCGAATGGAATACCTATTTTTTATCATCGGCGTTCAACGTGTTAAGAAGTTCAAAATTTTACTATACATAGCGGATGATATTATACATCACATATAAAAAGTGTGTGAGGTCATTTTGTCTTAAATTAGAGATATTAATTCCCAAACACTGGTCCGCTCTCCCCCGACGATTATATTTAACCAGCGAGGCGGCCGCTCAAACTTCGCTTATATACCGTTTAAAATTACTCAACCGCTCAACCAACCGAGTCATCTGTCTTTTGATTTAAAAATATATAGGTATATATTTATTTATCAAAGAGGTTCGTTGTTGAGTTGGGTGGGTCTACTGGGTATGACTCATGATGTTGCCAGACGGGTTTTAATGCACCAGGCGGCCTCGAATTAATAATCAATTTGCATTATCCTGTTTGCGTCATCCGATCAAATGAGGAAAAATGTATAATTTATTCATCTAGGATGTAGTCTAGACCTATTAATTATATTGACAGATGGCCTCGAATTAATAATAAATTGAGGAAAACTATTATTAAATCAATACACGGATGTCGTCTAAACCAATTAATTATATTGACAGATGCATTAATTTAATGCACCAGGCGGCCTCGAATTAATAATAAATTTGCATTATCCTGTTTGCGTCATCAGATGAGGAAAAATATATAATTTATTCATACACGGATGCAGTTTAGATAGATTCGACAACAAGAAATTTGCATATTAGTATCCTGTTGAGATGAGGAAAAAGCATAATTTATTCAAAAAGGTGTGTATATAAACGGAGGCGGCAGTGATAATTATTAAAGTCAATCATGTCTGAATCAGGAGAAGACGTCACTAGCGACATTGAAGTAGTCGGTAGGAACCGACAGATGGACGAGGAAATTGAGGAGTTACATCAAGCCAGAAACACCGATTGGTTTCGTGTCACATATAAGGATCTTCAGATATTGGCCAAGTATCGAGCGGGAGTACAGGGCACCCATCTTTTGAATGATGTAATTATTCGCTGGTACGAGCCGTGCGTTAGGAAGTACTTCAAGTTGTGCGAACGATGTTCATTGAAAGTGCCTTTCCAGACTCAAGTAAATTATCATATTTACAGAAAGGTAAATTTCAATTATTTCCCTGTATTGATACTTGAGGATGGGTTTTGTTGCGGCTGTAACTCGCAGCTGATGATCGTCAATACAGAGCACGTTCCTCGAGCTTATGAAATGGAGGCTCAGTATTTGCTGGATGTCATCCAACAGTACCATGACCGTGAAATTGCAAATGTTACCGAAATGACTGAATCCGTGACGTCACAGCTCCATACATTAACCGTGCAGTCAGACGGTGACCTCATTACAACTTTGTGAAAATATTTCAGTCCCAAAAAAAAAGAAAACAAAAGTGCTCAGTTAAAAAATGTTTTTTTTTTTGGTTTTTTTACTGAGCACTTTTGTTTTTTTTTTTTTGGGACTTTGAAATATTTTCACAAAGTTGTAATGAGGTCACCGTCTGACTGCACGGTTAATGTATGGAGCTGTGACGTCACGGATTCAGTCATTTCGGTAACATTTGCAATTTCACGGTCATGGTACTGTTGGATGACATCCAGCAAATACTGAGCCTCCATTTCATAAGCTCGAGGAACGTGCTCTGTATTGACGATCATCAGCTGCGAGTTACAGCCGCAACAAAACCCATCCTCAAGTATCAATACAGGGAAATAATTGAAATTTACCTTTCTGTAAATATGATAATTTACTTGAGTCTGGAAAGGCACTTTCAATGAACATCGTTCGCACAACTTGAAGTACTTCCTAACGCACGGCTCGTACCAGCGAATAATTACATCATTCAAAAGATGGGTGCCCTGTACTCCCGCTCGATACTTGGCCAATATCTGAAGATCCTTATATGTGACACGAAACCAATCGGTGTTTCTGGCTTGATGTAACTCCTCAATTTCCTCGTCCATCTGTCGGTTCCTACCGACTACTTCAATGTCGCTAGTGACGTCTTCTCCTGATTCAGACATGATTGACTTTAATAATTATCACTGCCGCCTCCGTTTATATACACACCTTTTTGAATAAATTATGCTTTTACCTCATCTCAACAGGATACTAATATGCAAATTTCTTGTTGTCGAATCTATCTAAACTGCATCCGTGTATGAATAAATTATATATTTTTCCTCATCTGATGACGCAAACAGGATAATGCAAATTTATTATTAATTCGAGGCCGCCTGGTGCATTAAATTAATGCATCTGTCAATATAATTAATTGGTTTAGACGACATCCGTGTATTGATTTAATAATAGTTTTCCTCAATTTATTATTAATTCGAGGCCATCTGTCAATATAATTAATAGGTCTAGACTACATCCTAGATGAATAAATTATACATTTTTCCTCATTTGATCGGATGACGCAAACAGGATAATGCAAATTGATTATTAATTCGAGGCCGCCTGGTGCATTAAAACCCGTCTGGCAACATCATGAGTCATACCCAGTAGACCCACCCAACTCAACAACGAACCTCTTTGATAAATAAATATATACCTATATATTTTTAAATCAAAAGACAGATGACTCGGTTGGTTGAGCGGTTGAGTAATTTTAAACGGTATATAAGCGAAGTTTGAGCGGCCGCCTCGCTGGTTAAATATAATCGTCGGGGGAGAGCGGACCAGTGTTTGGGAATTAATATCTCTAATTTAAGAAAAAATGACCTCACACACTTTTTATATGTGATGTATAATATCATCCGCTATGTATAGTAAAATTTTGAACTTCTTAAAGTGGGATTCTCGATGCCTGCCAGACCGAAGTTTGAGTGCCTGCCACCACCATTACATACAGTCATCGGCGCGGCGCGGGCCCGAGTTTGGGAATTAATATCTCCAATTTAAGAAAAAATGACCTCACGCACTTTTATATGTGATGTAAAATATCATCAGCTATGTATAGTAAAATTTTGAACTTCTTAAAGTGGGATTCTCGATGCCTGCCAGACCGAAGTTTGAGCGGCCGCCTCGCTCATTAAATATAATCATCGGCGGAGAGCGGGCCCGAGTTTGGGAATATATCTCCAATTTCAGAAAAAATGACCTCACGCACTTTTCATATGTGATGTAAAATATCATCAGCTATGTATAGTAAAATTTTGAACTTCCTAAAGTGGGATTCTCGATGCCTGCCAGACCGAAGTTTGAGTGGCTGCCACCACCATTACATACAGTCATCGGCGCGGAGCGGGCCCGAGTTCGGGAATTAATATCTCCAATTTAAGAAAAAATGACCTCACGCACTTTTTATATGTGATGTAAAATATCATCAGCTATGTATAGTAAAATTTTGAACTTCCTAAAGTGGGATTCTCGATGCCTGCCAGACCGAAGTTTGAGTGGCTGCCACCACCATTACATACAGTCATCGGTGCGGCGCGGGCCCGAGTTTGGGAATTAATATCTCCAATTTAAGAAAAAATGACCTCACGCACTTTTTATATGTGATGTAAAATATCATCAGCTATGTATAGTAAAATTTTGAACTTCCTAAAGTGGGATTCTCGATGCCTGCCAGACCGAAGTTTGAGCGGCCGCCTCGCTGGTTAAATATAATCGTCGGGGGAGAGCGGACCCGTGTTTGGGAATTAATATCTCTAATTTTAAAAAAAATTACCTCAGACACTTTTTATATGTGATGTATAATATCATCCGCTATGTATAGTAAAATTTTGAACTTCCTAAAGTAGGATTCTCGATGCCTGCCAGACCGAAGTTTGAGTGGCTGCCACCACCATTACATACAGTCATCGGCGCTGCGCGGGCCCGAGTTCGGGAATTAATATCTCCAATTTAAGAAAAAATTTCCTCACGCACTTTTTATATGTGATGTAAAATATCATCAGCTATGTATAGTAAAATTTTGAACTTCTTAAAGTGGGATTCTCGATGCCTGCCAGACCGAAGTTTGAGCGGCCGCCTCGCTCATTAAATATAATCATCGGCGGAGAGCGGGCCCGAGTTTGGGAATTAATATCTCCAATTTCAGAAAAAATGACCTCACGCACTTTTCATATGTGATGTAAAATATCATCAGCTATGTATAGTAAAATTTTGAACTTCCTAAAGTGGGATTCTCGATGCCAGCCAGACCGAAGTTTGAGCGGCTGCCACGACCATTACATATAGTCATCGACGCGGCGCGGGCCCGAGGTTGGGAATTAATATCTCCAATTTAAGAAAAAATGACCTCACGCACTTTTTATATGTGATGTAAAATATCATCAGCTATGTATAGTAAAATTTTGAACTTCTTAAAGTGGGATTCTCGATGCCTGCCAGACCGAAGTTTGAGCGGCCGCCTCGCTCATTAAATATAATCATCGGCGGAGAGCGGGCCCGAGTTTGGGAATTAATATCTCCAATTTAAGAAAAAATGACCTCACGCACTTTTCATATGTGATGTAAAATATCATCAGCTATGTATAGTAAAATTTTGAACTTCCTAAAGTGGGATTCTCGATGCCAGCCAGACCGAAGTTTGAGCGGCTGCCACGACCATTACATATAGTCATCGACGCGGCGCGGGCCCGAGGTTGGGAATTAATATCTCCAATTTAAGAAAAAATGACCTCACGCACTTTTTATATGTGATGTAAAATATCATCAGCTATGTATAGTAAAATTTTGAACTTCCTAAAGTGGGATTCTCGATGCCTGCCAGACCGAAGTTTGAGTGGCTGTCACCACCATTACATACAGTAATCGGCGTGGCGCGGGCCCGAGTTCGGGAATTAATATCTCCAATTAAAAAAAAAACGACTTCACGCACTTTTTATATGTAATGTAAAATATCATCAGCTATGTATAGTAAAATTTTGAACTTTCTACAGTAGGAATCCAATACATAAATAAACAATTTATGTATTAGTTGCTGTTCGCAGATATGCCGAAAAAGTCATAGACAATAGACATGACGGACGATTTACAATTATAATGTTGGGTGTCCTGTTAAAAAAATATTCTTCATATTGGTTATGCTGCAAAACGCTATTTTAGCTGCTTCTGATTGGTTAAGCGTCGGCTGTGATTGGCTTGAACCGTTAGCCAATAGACGTTTTTTTGCTGAGGCAGGCGCCAGGTTCATTCGGGTAATCCCTCATTGTCTTTGAATCCCTCGATAAAAATGACAGATCACTAACTGACAGTTCAATCCAGAAGTAGAGGTGTGTACCGTTTCACACCGTAATAGTGATTATTAATCACTGTGTCTAACAAGTATTTGAGTATTTTTTTATTGAATCTAAAAGTAGGAGGAAATTAATATTATTGGGATATTCGATAGGTGGGATCCATTAGGTTCGCGCATCAACTGCTCCGTGCATCTGCAACTGCTCAAATGGAGACGGTGCGAGCATCAACTCAAGAACAACGAGTGCTCCGCAGTTTTCATTCGAACATTAAGCGAACGTGTCAGAATTTATTTTGAAATTTCTCATCCTTCGGATCCCACAGCACTGCATAACTGCGATACTCCTAGATTAGAGCTAGGCATTTTTCTATGGCCCACTCCATAGCGAAGGAATCTCATTTACTAAACGCCGAACGTGATGCGCGAGATGTACCACCCACCAACGTCCGCGTCAACACATGCGCAACACATGCGCACCACAATAGTGTTCGCAGTATTTACCGCCACCGCGTGGAGCGCTCGCCGCGGAGCGCGAACGTATCCACTACTGGAGCAGTTGCAGATACGCGGAGCAGAGTTGATGCGCGAACCTAATGGATACCCACCTTTAGAGAAACAAAATCATAGATACATAATATGATTAAATTCTACGAGATTGTGAAAGAAACATGTATTTATTAGGAAATTATTATTGTCCTCTGCAGTTCAATCGTTTTTTCGTAGTTTTTATAGTTTTGAGTGTTAAGTAGTCGGGTGAAAATATGCAAGGGTATGACATAAAAATATTAGGGGAAAAGAGCATGTGCAAAGGGGCCTAAAATTAAGTTTAACCGCCCTACCTTTGGGTTAATATTTAAAAAGTAAGTTAAAGTGCTTGTGTTTTTTGCATTAGATTTTTCATTTTCACATATATTTTGTATTGAATGTAATATATCAATCAACCTAATCTCGATACATTTTGCAAATGAGCTGCTAAATATGAAGAGGCTCCTGAATTATGAATTTTTACCAATTCCTTTCTCATACAAACCGATGTCAAAAAAGCTTTTAAAAAAAGTTTTTTTTTAATTTGAACGTACGGGATACGGCTTATTGCGTTCGGCGGTAATATAGCGGCCTTATCACGTTACGTTCGTATGAGTAGGGTGGTTAAACAATGGATTGGATAAAGACAACTCACCCTCTTCCTAGAAATTTACTAGTTATCAAGCACAGACTAAATAGTTATTCTTGGTTAATCTCACCTACAGCATAATATATGATAGGTGTATGATGTGTAATTGAACCTGGTTAAGTAAAACGGGTCCCATCAAACTTGCAGAAGGCAAATTTGCAGACGGCAATCTTGCAAACGGCATTCTTGCAGGCGGCAGTTTTGCAGAAGGCAATCTTGCAGAAGGCAGTTTTGCAAATGTCAAAATGACCTAACCTAACCTAACAGAAAAACTTAAAACATTTTTTTTAATGTTTAGTTTGATGTATAAAAGTCATCCACTACAAGGATGCCGGTAATTAATGTCACTTCGATTTTAGGGAAAGAAAAACCTAACCTAACCTAACAGAAAAACTTAAAAACTGTACTGAAGGTTGCCGCCTGCAAGGTTGCTTCCTGCAAGGTTGCCTCCTGCAAATCTGCCCTCAACAAATTTGGACCTGTCAAAAGTGACATTTGTGCAAAATTGCCGCATGCAAAACTGGCGCACCCCAGTAAAACGGCCAGCGCGTCAGTTACGTTTCTTTTTAACTGTTAAAAATATGCGCCTGTTTCCCAATAAATGCTTCTTTCTCGTACATTTGACAAGCGCCTAACTTATGTGCCTATGAAGCCTCAGTCGCAAAATTATAACCGGTTAAAAGAACCGCATTCGCACCGCTGTATCTGACAAAGATTAAAATAGGAATTTATGTAGTATCGGCACCATTTAACAAAAAAACGCTACTAGATTCGATCATCTTAACCCCTCGCGTACCAGACGGCCCGAAACGTCCACAATTGATATTTACCGTCGAACCCCAGACGGCCCGAAATGGCCAGGCGAGGCCGACCGCTAATTATGGATTATTTAATCGACTAATAATTATGAATAATCTTTATTGCTTTACATAACGACGTTACAAATATCTAATAGCAAATTTCAATAGGAACATAAAACAGGTCTTTTTTAGACGATCGGTGTGACAGTTTCGAAGTAATCGTTTTTTTTCTGAAACGCCATCTTTTTTTTGAGACTCGCGAATTTCTTACATTAAAATTCAAACCGCGGGCCGCGAGGGGTTAATGCTAAATCTGTTAGAAAATAGCCTCGGACACGCAATATTTCTAGACATAAAATTTTCAAAATTACATACATAGGTACCAAGCGTGGATTTTTTTACTTATGTAACTATTTTTCCGTAAAACTAATTTAACCTACCTACCACATATGAGATCTTATGAGAAACGAAACCTACCAACCTGTAGGTGTTCGACGCTTCTTTAAAGGTCTATATATCGCTTATTTATTAAGGCTGAATAAAGAATATTGTAGTTTGAAATCAGCGTGGTGAAAATGGTCGGTGACTTTAAAAAATCAACAATATAGAATAGGTCACAATTTATTATAGTATACTAAAATAGACCACGCGACCAGCCTGTAAAAATGATACATGAATAGAAAGATAAAGCTGCATATGGGCCCCTCTATCCTTGTTTAGTCGCGCATTCGCGGGACGTGATTCGAAATTAATTATTATACTCAATTAAAGAATGATAAACGCGCATGCGCGACTAGACAAGGATAGAGGAGGAACATATGCAGCTATCTCTTTTTATTTCACTATCGCATTCACTCACAGTCTACCTTCGTACTCCCGCAGTTTATTCTAGCACAGTATACCAAACAGTAGCTTTACTCTTGAGCTACAGGGCATTGCGGGAAGAGGGTGTGAGGAATGTGGGCAGAGCTTTACGCCTCGACGAATGCCTTTGATTAGGGTTACGCGCAGGTAAAGCCTGGCTAGTTTTTCTAACGTTTGGGACCGAGTAGCGGACATCTGGCTGCCATATCCGAGCCCTTACGACTCGTGACGTATTCGCTTCAATTTCAATTTTGTTCTAAGAAAAGCTACTGTCTGGTATACTATGATTCTAGTATGTCTGTGCAATTTAAACATTAATACCATTACATATACTCTCGGCACATTTTCAATAATATTAGCTACCAAGAAATATCGTCTCCGCCCAACGCTACGTTTGACGTTTAAAATAGAATGGGTTGCCATTTTTTCCATTTTAAAAACAATATTCTCCAAACCGCGGGGCTCAACGCGCTCTCCGGCCGCGACTTTCGAATTCTCTGGCAGGCAATAAAAAAAAACAATAATGCAAAGAAATTGGTATATTTTCGATCAACAATATAAAAAAATAAATACTTAACACTCATATACACTGATATCCAATGTTAGGTATACCTAAACATTTGTAACTGCATCTATTTAAAAAAAAGGAGACAATCAAATTGCTAAAAAAAGGCCAAGTCAAATGCATATAAACCAAGGGATAAAAGTTGCCATTTCATTTTCGTTTCAATAAAACTTATCCCGGCACCATTTTACCTATATTTTAAGTATCATTCTAAAAAAAATACAGAATGAAGCGTAAGTGATTAGTAGCTCGGTAGTGTATTTCTCACAGCTTTTAATACTGTAGCTTCCAAAACATCAGATGTGAACAAATTTGGTCTGTGTTTTGTCAAATCGGCAGTGTTGGATTACGAGAGGAGGTTCAAAAGTTCGTGGGCTGGCTAACCGCAATTAGTCCCATTGTAGCCTAACGCCATATTATCCACAGATAGCTTATTTATCATACGATATGTTTGATATGATCATATCATATCGCACATATCATCTCGCCCATCTATCGTTTCTTACATTTTGGCCATTTCCACTTCAATTGATCAAAAAATTACAATTTATCGATTTCACAATGTGGCAGTCTCATAACTGTAGGTATAATACTTCCGTTTTTTTAATGTTAAAACGTCTGTAAGTTCAATTTGGTAGTCAGGTCAAAATCTATGATACCATTAAATTACAATATGGCATCAGAAACTGCTGTCACTTCTCAGAAGATGCACTTCTATTATGTATAGCCGCTGTACAATATGTTTTTTGATTCTGAGAGTGACTTTCAGAACGATTTACACAGTTTGTTATTTTTAAATGAATATTTCTGCACCACAAAAACAAAAAAATAGTTAAGAAAAGAAAATATTGAATTCATGAGATATGTAACTAGATAAAGAGAAAACTTTGGAGAATATCATACATTAATGCAGAAATTGGAATATGATGAAAAATTATTCGTTATGTGCTTCTGCATGTGTTTTCTCTGCGCATGCGCCGACGTTCTATGTATCTGACGCATAGGATAGGACAGGATACTGTCATCCCTTCCACCTTCTTATGCCGATCAGGAAATCGTAGGTCGATATTGCGTGAGACGTGTTAAGTGTTGCGTATGACAGTGTTGGGCAAAATTCAGTCGACTAGTGATTGACGATTGAATACGTTAATCGCGATTGATGACTAACGATTGATTCGTTTAATTATCGATCGGCGACTAACGATTGATTAGTTTTAATCGTTAGTCGTAATTGACGATTAAACGAGTGCGATAGATTTTCTCGACAGTGGTCAACTTCAGTTTTGCGTTTTTCGTTGGTGCGGTCGGGACAGCAAACGCGTCCGCAAATGGAGGAAGACGCATCCCACACAACGTTGCGTGGGATAGGTTTGTCTGCTTTCTTGTCTGCTTTCGTGCAAATTCAAGGGCCAGATGTCATTTACCCCTCAGGCCCCGATTGGCCGATATCGGCCACAACACGATTCAGCGTGTTTTACTTTTATTTTTATTTAATTTGTTTGATTTTATTATGTTTTAATATGTAAATATTTTTCATTTTAATTATGGGTACAGTAGTTTGGCAGTAATTAATGTTTCGTTGAGACAGTGTCAAATTCAATTTTTTTACTATTTTTTTTTTAAATTTTTGGGACAGCAACTTGTTAATCGGCCGAGGGGTCGGGGCCTGAAGGGTTAATGCTGGTAGGTAGGACAAGTATGCCGGCACCATAAGTCATATGTTTTCATGCAAATTCAAGGGTCCAGATGTCATAATGCGTTGCGTACATTGCGTACGTGGGACCAGTCTGTCTCTGACTTTTTCGTGTGGTCAAACGGAAACATCAAAATAAAAGAACTGTTTTAGTCGAATTTGTTGTTATGGGGTTCAGCATATAAATCTAAAAAAAATGACGCAATGAGGAACCGAAAATGCATTCGTTGTGCTCGCAATTTACTAGGGAAAAAAGTAAATGTCTTCCTCCAAAATAACTGGAAGTGGATCAGAAGATATTTTCAAGAGCAGGTATATTTTTAATGAATCTTTGACTTATTTTTTTATATGCTGATATATAAAAATAGCATGCACTCTGGCCCATATTGTGAACTTATTAACCTCCTATCGTAATCCCTCTTTTTACAGAATAGAAGCGCTCACTTCATACAAAAATATGCCATTAAAATCGCCCAAAGGGCAACGGAGCAAGTCAATAAAAGCATTTGCAAATGATCTATAAGATATCAGGTCACACCAGTAGTTGGGAAGACGGGGAGTAGATGGGGAGTTGTATTACTGATGATGATATAGATTGTCGAAACCAGCGCTTCTATCGGCGTATTCTGCGTGGGTTAGTGTGCTTATAGTCTATGGACAGTGTTTGTCTATGCTTAAATGCTTTTTAGTATTTATTGTCTTCTGAAGTAGGCATGATTGTCTCCGTGGTCCCGGAATGAGGCAGCGCAGGAGTCTCTTCATCCCTGATCTTTTTGTGCTGAGGCCGTAAAAAACGGTCTCTGAGTTTTTGGTAGATGAACATCGCCATCAGTGGAAACGGTGTCATGATTGCTACCGATACTGGCACAACTGGAACAAAAGTGATTTATTGTTGTAGATTACAAATGAGCGAAGTTATTTTTTGTATAGTTGACGAATTATGCACTGGTGTTATAGATAGGAGGCTCGACTGTAAATAATAGCCGTCGATATATAAGCTTCATACGCCTGTATGGGCGGTTTGGCTGGATTCTTCTATTTATACCAGTATACCTACAACATAATTTTCACTATTTTAGTATGCAATATTATTACTAGAATTAGCATGCACCGCAATAGTTTTAAATAATTTTTTTAACGCAAAATGGCATATTTTTTTAATCAATTTAAAAAAATAAACATTATTTTGATTACTGCCAAACACCCAAGAAGACTCGCGATTCGAAGACAAAAGACCAAAGGTAGTGTACTTTTAAACCGCATCAACTTGTGAGTTCCCCTAAATCTTCTGGGTTGCAGATAGGTACAACCTGAATGACCATCGATCTTACTTATTCAATTTAAAACTATCCAAATCTCCACAGAATCGAAGCCTTTTTGTAGTCGAAGGTAGATATAAACAGTGGTTGGTCGTACTCCCTTCATTTCTTCTTACGCTAATTAGGAGCCTGGTTGGATTAGGCTAACATTATATTTATTATTATGTTTACAGACAGGCAGCATCATTTTGCTGATCATGTCTCAATTTTATACTGGCTTTACTTTACTTACGATATATTTTTTAATGTATGTCTAGTTTATTACTATACCGGCCTACCAACTGACAAGGAGGTAAAGTATTGTGAATGCGCTACTTTTTTTCTCGAGACGAATACGGATATATACATTTTGACCCCCGCCCCCTAAGACGATAGAGTCCAAATGCTTCATCCGAATCGGCTGAAATTTGCCAAGCAGGCATTATTTGGTCATGGCAAGATTCGAAAAGGTTGTAGTTGAAAATGGTCTACTAGAGGGCACATTAGTCCTACTTCAATCTCGAAATATTGAGCTTAGAGACATGACATTAGGTACACAGATGCCTAGTTGAGCCGAAATCACATTGTGAAAATTTGCCTTTTTTGTTGTTTTACTTGTGACAGTTTTAGCATGAAAAGTAAAGTAATAGAAATAAAAAGACTTTTGTTATTCAAAATTTTTGTTATTCGACACAGTGGCAGATATGAGGCCCACCAACCGACAAGAAAGGAAAATACAGTAGAACTCTAATTATCCCAACTTCGACTATCCAAATCGTTGATTATCCAAAATTAAAACGGAAAAAAAATTAAGACGGAAACGAGCAAATCTACACATTTATGATGAAGTGAAATCGAAGATGGAAGTTCTTCAAGAAAATCAATGAAGGGAGCAACAAACAACGATTTAGAGGTTTTGTAGTGGTTTTTGCAACAACATTCTATGGGAAACCCAATATCGGGTCCGATTCTTTGTGAAAAAGCTAAGATCTTAACTGATAAGCTTTAGTTCATCCTTTAAAGCGAGTAATGGATCACTCTTTTTCTTTAAAAATAGTTTTTTTCTCCTTTATCAACATACATACATTTATTATCAATTATACATTATATTATACATTTATACATACATTTATTATCAACGTACATACAGTAATTAATTACAATATACCCTTTTTCCGGAAAAAAACCAATTATCCGAATTTTTGATTATCCGAATAAGGTTCGGTCCCAATTGATTCGGTTAATTGAAGTTCTACTGTTGGATTCTGGAGGTTGGATAAAGCTACAGATTGGATTCTGGAGGTTGGATAAAGCTACAGATTGGATTCTGGAGGTTGATTCGGTCTCTAAGCAGTATAAATTCCCTGAAAGTCTCGGATGCACAGCCCTCCGTCCAGATATAACTCTTTACTCTCTATCTCGGAAGGTGGCTCTTATTGTAGAATTAACTGTTCCATGGGAATCAAATATCCCAAAAGACCACGAGTACAAATTAAATAAATACCATGATCTTGCAAATGCCGTAACCCGGAACGGCTTCACTGTTCACCTTCACGCGGTGGAAGTTGGCGCTCGTGGCCTGCCAGCTAAATCTCTATTTCACCTCTTTAAAGATCTTGGCCTTTCCAGAAAAATAATCAACTCTTTCTTAGAAAAAATATCTAAAACTGCGATTTGCGCATCTCAAATTCTATGGCTTCGAAGGGGGAGTGAATGGGTGGTAAGGTGAACGCTCACATGTGGCAAGACAGCTGTCCTAAACCTACCACAGCCGGTTCGTAAGTCCGGAATCCACTGCTCACCCCCCAGAAGTGTAAAAAAAAAAATAGTATTATGATGGGCCCGACTCCGGTCGGTGAATTCCATGGCAGCTCCGTTTGTATTTATATATGTCAACGCACTTCTGTGTCTCTTAGATAGAGCCCAAACGCTTAACCTTTCGGAAGCCAGTCATTCCATGCAAAATTTTCGAAGCCATCGAAAATAGGTTTTTAGAAGGTGTGTGCAATCATACTAATATATAACGGTGGCTTATTCAATGGTAGGCTTCAATGGCTTCATATCTAATGACAGGCTTTTACCGCAGTGGAGGGAGAATACGAAAAACGCCATACGGCATGCGTGAGGACTTGGACTTTATGAGACTTAAAATTTGGTACACATATGCCTAGTTGAGCCGACATCACATTGTGAAATTTTGGTGCCCCCTTTCCACGCATTTGGTGATACCATTCCACGTGACAACATTTTTAGGTCGCAAACATAAAAAAAAAATCTACGAGGAAGGCATCTTTCCTCAAATGAACAGGTATAGGTATATTTTGTAACAGCCGTACAGGTATATTTTGAGGGCCTTGCGAAAAGTCATTTCATTTCGCACATGGAATAAGCAAATTTAGGGAATCAATGGAAAAAGTGTATTCTACTTAACCCTTGGAGTAAATGGGTATTTTCATGGATGCATCTGTCTCTTTTGCAGGATTTTCGGCGACATCGACGGCGCTCGACTTAAAGTACTATAACTACGAAACTACTACACCAATCATAAAAAGAACAACTGTACAATGATTGCATTGAAATTTCGAATATAGAATATTGAAATATCATTTTGTAAAACAATTAGATAATTATGAATAAATATGAGAACGTCAAAGAAGTGAAAAAAACGCGCGACCAGATTTGGTCGACTCGTACTCAACGGATAATTGTTTCGCGACCAGATTTGGTTGACTCATACTCAACGGGTTAAGGGAGAATAACTAAAAAATAATGCATACCACAGGTTATAATTCTTTATATTTCATTTCTTTTTCAGAAACTTCTTGACTGACCTAGTAGTACGCAAATGGTCTACGATGCTGTTTCTTTCTAAATCCTGCTTGCTTATTCGGAAGAAAGGAGCGTAACGAATGTTTTCAACCCTTGAAAATTTCTTTGTAGGGGTGTTAGTGTACGCATACTAATGTATAATGGTGGCTTATGCAATGAAGGTGACTTTTTTCACATATAATTACATACATAATTGCATAAATACGGAGATTGGCCGCCAGCGAGTTGTCGCAATGGAAAAACCACCGATCGGTGGTATTACCACTCCAGCGGTTAAAGATATTCTGTTTATAATATTATTTGTAATTTTTTTAATTTTATTTTATTTAACACGATTATTTATTTTCTGGATTCTATTTTTTTTTATTTCCAGTTTTGTTTATTAGCTTTAATTTGTAATGGTGACGGTAATATATATTTATATGTTTTTTTTCTTTTTTTTTTTTAATTGCCGAATATATGTCAATACAAATCTAGAGAGCTCGCTGCCCTGGAACAAGTCCTGGCACTTAGTTGGGCAGCAGCAGCACTTACATGCTAATGCTCATGTCGGCCGTGTTCAATTGTTATTTTTATTTTAATAATGTTTAATACTTATTAAATATTGACATGAATATTAGCGATGCATATTTATTGTAAATGTGTTGTTAAATTAATTAATTAATTAAATAAATAAATAAATAAATGAAGTTATCTTACCTGTAGTTAGATCAGCTTCAGGCTGTTCTAAAGAGAACCGAAGAAGGAATATGGCGATTCCAGTATTCTGGATTCCGGTCTCCAACGCAATAGCGAGGGAGTCCGCAGAATTTTGACGGAATATTTTAGCAGCTAAGTATCCCATGCCATACCCAAGCCAGGGCACTCCCATGCCTGCAACAATTATCTGCGAAAAAATAATATAAAAATAAATACCAATACGGTGGGTTTTTACCGCATAATATATGACATGGATTGTTAAAGAGATTAAACTGAAAATGCTTGTATAATCAATACCTACCACAGATAACGATTTCATAGCCTTTACTAGTTTAGCTTATAATATATTACAAGAATTTTACCTGCCAGGAGAACAGCTGGAAGAGATAGAGATTGGTGACGATGGCGAAAATGATGATGAACAGCAGCAGCAAAGTAGAGAATCCCTTGAGAATTCGAACAAGGAAGGCTGATATTCTGGGAAGGAACTTCTGAATCAGCAGACCAATTGCCAGCGGAATGACTAGAGCGGCCACAAAGCTAGCGATGCGATCGTAAGGGACCTTAATCTTGTTCAGTTGGAACAGCTGACGGCCGAGTGTGAATAGCCATAAAGGCATCATTCCTAAAAAAAAAAACAACTTTATAACATCTATTTGGTATAACGACGGCCAGGAGTTGCAGATATACAAACGCTGACAGAGAGCTGATTTTTTTTATTAACTCTTTAGTTCATAATTTAAACCGTTTGGTATCATATGGTACTGACAGTCATATAAAATAATAAAAGGTGTCCTGGCCCGGATTGATTATTTCATTCTAATAGAGTATTGACCGGCTTGACTCAGACCTCAGAAACCTTAAAAGCTACTAAAATTCTTTGTGTGAAACACAGGATCTAAACAAACTACTAAAATGGCTAAAAGGCGATGATATTTTGTGATGAGAGTCTAGGAAAACTACCTATCGGTATATCGTGTTTGAAAAAAGTTTATGAAAAATATTTTTCTACTTATTTATTTGTATTGTAACCTAGGTATGCCTTTTTCTGTTTCTCTGTGTTTTCTTTGTATTTTCAACAGTTTGTTTGTAATTTTTCAATTCCCCATAAAGTCGTCATTGCCATGTAAAATTGTGTATTAAATACATATAATTTTCCCAATTTAATCTGGTTTAAGTCCTGGTTGCAGCAATGTAATTGCAAATCAAGTCGCTAGCTAGATGGGGCTGTATAATAAACTAACGTCTGTGTAGCGGCTGTTGTGTCATTTTCAATATGGGCGGCATGAACCACTGGTGGGTTAAGCCGCCTGAAATGACCCATCGATAGATTAAGACACCTTCCTAAGTCACCGGGATTTTTTATATTTGACCTGTGATGCATCCCGCCCCATTAGAATATTCATCGCGATCGAACCAATGGATCACGCCGACCTGTATGTGTTAAACATCATAAGTGATTAAAATTAATGATCTGTACTGCTAGATTTGCTCGGGCACAGTAGCTTATGACAAGTACCTGTATTATTGAAACTTCAGGTGCTAGTGATCAGAAGCCGATCCTATTTACTAAGTGACAATTGACTTCCCCCACTACAAATTACTAAGCACTTGTCGCTTGCTGACTCGTGTGAACAGCTGCGCATGGTTTAGTCACAATTCGAAATGACAAGTAAGCACATGCGTTTCTCTGTTTAAATGACATTTGCTAAGTTTATTTTGTGATTAATGACTCAGGAAGGGTAAATTACGAAACACCTAAAAAATTCATCCAGGAATATAAATCGTATGAAAAATAAGGCAGCGGTGGTCGTGCCACTAATACCGTTCTGCTAATACCAACGTGTAAATGGTTACTTGTCGCGATCACTCAGCAGGTTAGCGACAAGTACTACTAGATAAGTACTAAGCGACAAGTAAACCTAGCATTAAGCATAATCAGCTTTTGTAATTAAACAATGCACAGTCCGAATTCAAAACTTCTTCGTAAAATTCATTTATCTTATTAATTCCGAGAGCTAATAAAAATATGGTTACCATACTGATGAAAATGTGATTTTACATTCTTCCATTTGAAAGGGTCATTAGTGCAGTCACTTTAGCAAAAAAAGGGGGTAAATCTCGGAATGAGAGATAATCTGGAAACTCGTATACACCTTTATTTCGGCGTTCTATAAGTTGTCTCAAAAGTCTCATAAAATCTCATGTCTGCGTCAAAAGTTAATCAAGGTCAAAGGTCACCAAAATTGGTTTTTCGCGATTATCTAGGTTTCTATAGCTCCAATGATGTTAACGTCTATTATAAAAAATGTAGAGCATATGATTTGCGACAAAATTTGTTTCAAACATTTTTTCATGCGCTTAACCGTTTTTGAGATAGAGGGCGGAGAGCACGCAGCGATCAGCCATACATACTGTAATGCAAGGTCAACTGTGAAGCTCGGTAAATAATACTCTGTATAAAGTTATTAAATCATTTAAATATCATTAGCAATGAATAATTTGTATTATTTATTAGCTAAAACATTGTACATATTTAATAACATTTTACATATATCTAATATATTTATTTAATAGTATTTACCTACCTACTTAGTGTTATTAAAAACTCATTAAATAAAATACTTATTATAAACTAACAACGTATCATCTTAATAATATACAATTATTTATTTAACTGACAAAACTTTCGTCCACCGACCGAGAGAGGGCGCTCATCAAATCAATGATATTTATGAAAGTATTATTCAGATTAAATCTATCCTTGACTACTTGCCGAGAAAGTCTTGGGGTGACATAACCGATTTTTTACATTATTTTCCTGACCATTTGACGGATTAACTGATCGGAGACAATACAATTTGATAGAATAATTTGTTATCTACGAATGGTCGCCTTGGAGTAAAACCTTGGCTGCGCATTAGAAAACTGTTGCAGTTAAAAAATATAACAAAAAAGGAAATGGCAACACTAGTCATAATAAGATTCTTACCGAAAGCGCAAATGGTACTAATAGTAGTCATAGCAATAGACAGGTTCAAGTTTCCTCCAAGAATGTAGGTCCAGATGTTGGAAGCTCCGCCGGCCGGTGATACTCCAGTGAAGAACATGCCGATTCGCATTTCATAGTCGTTCGGGAAAATAATTAAACCCAAGACATATGTGATCTGAAAGAAAAATTGTTTTGATTAACTGCTAAAAATAGGCCTCAAAGCTACTTAAGGGAAATCAAGTCAACTGGAGTCCCATACCGAGAGGACAGTAGACGGTCTCTCGAGCTATAGGGCATTGTGGGAATAGGGTGCGAGGGAAGTGGGCAGAGGGGTAAGTCTCGACGAACACCTTTGGTTAGCATTATGCGCGGGCTGAGTAGCGGACATCTGGCAGCCATATGCCCTTATGACTCGTGACCTATTCGCTAAGAGAAGCTACTGTCTGGTATACTGTGCCCATACAGTCATGTCTATGATTTCTCTGATATCTATTAATCAGGAATCTTTTTAATCAATTTTACTACTAAAAATCTGTGTTTCTAATGAATACTTATCAAAATCTGTTTTATATAAAATTTATTATACTCCTATATTTTGATGAAATTACAGATATTAAAGATGGAAAGAAAGAGAATAAAAAGTTTTTTTTTCTTTTAAGACATAATTTTTACCCTTCGGCTACGTAACGACCAAATTTGGTTGCACATCAGAACACCGTTGAGTACGTAACGACCAATATTGGCAGCTTACTCCGCGCACAGTAATATCATTTTCTAATTCGAACGCATCCTCAAATCCATACCAAATATCTTATTATTACCATAGATACATAGACGGCTGCTAGAATAATTTCACGTTTCATTTCGCAGATATTTCTGGAAATATTCCATTGTCAAACATAATCATTTTTTTTTTCGAGAAATCATCAAAATTTTTATTGGTTTTTATGAGCTAATATCTAAATATTTTTGTATGTAAATAAGCAAAGCGAAATATTACCTTTGATAGAGAATCTCATAAAGATCACGATTGTATTTACAGTTTCTAAATAAGGTTCCGTATTTTTCCGTAAGATAAGTACAAGTTAGAAATGCCGATTTTTTTTTCACTTTTCCGACTTTCTCTCATTTATTCATAATTATTTAATTGTTTTACAAAATGAGAATTCAATATTCTACATACGAAATTTCAATGCAATCATTGCACAGTCATTCTTTTTATGATTGCTATAGTAGTTCCATAGTTATAGTACTTTTTGTCGAGGGCGGCGATATTGCGAGAAATTCCAATAAATTGCCGCGGTCTGCCATGAAATTATGCCGCTACTCGAAGGGTTAAGGAGACTCAATATAAAATTCAGTCGTAGATGTATTCTGATTATATATTCCAAAATACTGGACTTACGAAAACACTGAAAGTATGAACGTAATTGGGCACCAGCCTTTACACAAGAAAAGAATGGGCATTTTGGACACACTTTTCAAGTAGCTGTAAATCATATACCAACGGAAAGATCTTTTTATGTAAAACATTTATTACTACATTAACTGATCTCAATTATAAGCTGTTTCTGAGTTGTATCCTATATAGCTAATTACCTATATCCTCTAGGGCACCTAACACATCCAGGCATTGGGCCTGATTGCGTCTCTATGTGAACTAAAACTGAAATTAGTTCAAGCGAACGAGATAGAGAAATTTGTTAGAACGGAATATGAAACGAACGATCGTCGAGAAAAACTACCTGTCAAACTGATACTCGTCTGAATAAATTTGAACACATTTCGTACGGTGTTAGATTCAGATGCTTTATCTTTCTAGGGTAGTTTTAATGCAAAAAAGTGACAACCGCTCATTTCACATTTCGCTCTATGGTATTACCCTGTCTCGTTCACGCGAACTAATTTCCGATTTTAGTTGACGAAGAAACGCAATCGAGCCCACTGTATGACATTTATAATAACTATTTAAACTAAACCATCGCAGAATACCCGAAAAGATAAACTACATATTCTGTGTTAGTACAAATTATATATTCCTGGTTGGGCACACCAGGAATATATAATTTGTACAAATTATATATTCCTGGTGTGCCCAGTCAGTGACCGTACATCATTATATACTATCTTTTATGGATCTTCACTGCAAATAAATAATTGCCATGGAGGTTTTGTGTAATTAGCCATAAATAAATAATTGCCATGGGGGTTTTGTGTAATTAGACATATTTAAGAAGATTCCGAACTTCAAACTCCGAAAGGGCACATAATTGAGGTAAGTTACATTAGTCATAAATAGTGTAGATAAATAGATCTTTCCAATGGTAAAAACGTTATTGTTATTCAGTGGCGATTCCTGGTGTCGAATATCGGGTTGGCGCTGGCTAAAGAAATATTTTTTCTTATGGTGTATAATTTTGTGTAAAGTTGGGGCAAATATAAATTGACATGCTTTATTGAGTCAAAAATTCAATAGACATTTTTAATATCAGTTACTTTAACCCCTCTTATCGCGGGGTAAAAATTCAGCCGTCACTTCTGCTTGTGATAGTTTATATTGGATTTTATATCCTATATTGGAACGCTCACATTCCGCCGTCGGTAGGCTTGCATCCAATGATGGACGGGTCACATCAGTCGGGTAATTACCATTATTTAGATAAGACAAGGATGAGGCGCACATACACTGACCTAGCACATTTCCATATTTAGGCGTTCAGATTGAGTTGAGTAGACTGATAATTTTACTTTGAGTTTCAATCCGTTATTAGCAGTAAATCCACGTTATGTCTTGTTACTTTTTATTTGTTCATATAATTCTTCTCTCCACGGACAAGAAATTTTAGATGACCCGATCGAAAAAGTCTTCTTTCTTCCTAGCTCTGCCAGCAACTACTTTTTCACAGGTATGAGTGCCAAATTGCTGAACCTAAATTGGCCTTGAATACTCAAAAAGATAGGTTTTTATTCGTAAAACATTGTTCTACAGAACCTGGTACCGTGCAGATCAGTTTTGAATACCTATATATCAGTTTTGAAAGCCTATATACTAAAAGTCCGAAAATATTTTTTGACAATCCAGAGTAAACTGACTTAGGTCATACCTATTTTTTTGGGTGCACTGAGCTCACTATGTTTAGTTTTGGCAATGGGACATTGAAGGTCCTCACAACTTGCGTATAGTATAGTAAATTAATTTTTAATGCGCTGTTTTCACAAACGTCAGGGTATGATTTTATTACATTATTTATTAGTTCTTCCGGAAATTTATTTGTTTGCTTGCATTAATTGATTTTTTTCCGGTTAAGAAATCGAATTATTTTCCCGAATGATGGAAGCCGCTCCAACATCTGCATGATTAAATTATCAACAATTTTGTTAAAAAATGTGTTTTATCTCATTGGAATCAAATTAATCATTTCAAACTTTATTCAAAGTATTCCAAGTTGATTGTCAAACCTCTGAAAAGCCTTCTTCTCCCTGAATTCTCAAAAAATCGACAAATTTGTTTATTTGGTTAACAACATATAGGATATTGAAAATGTCATTCTGTAAGCTATTAAATAACACATCCGAATAAAATAACACAATTTAATTATAAATGAAATAAACCTATCTTACGAATAATACAGTCAAACGGCAACTTTTGCCTTGCTTAGAGTGCAGCGCACAAGCGGCTCGCGTCACTATACAACTCTCGAGCGTAAGAGCGTTGGCACGGGGACGTTGCAAAGGGTACGCACTGGGAAGGCAAGCTCGGCTATTTGTATGTGATGGGATGGCGCACGAACCAGCGCATCACAGGGCGCATTCGCTTACATGCTAGGCCACTCCGCCCGCAGCCCGCCGAATTCAAATACTATTCAATCAATACGCAATAATCTTTCATAGTACAGTTTCGTGTCTTTATTAGTTTTATAATAAAATGGTAAACACATTTTTAAATTCTCGCAATCGTTGGTTTGGCGCTGCATACCTTGCATACTTAAAGGAATCACCACTGCTGTTATTGGAGAGGTCTCAGTGCCCATACATTTTTGCCCATTGTCTTTTGGAACCTTAAAATCTTCAATCGTAGGTAAACCTTGATTTATAATCAATAAACATATTTTTTTTATTGAGGACAACTTTTTCTTAAGAACCCAATTTTGCGACGAATTTAAATGTGAGTATCTGCTATCTGCATTTTGATTGTAATCCTAATAAGATTAAAGATCCTAAAAATGATAATTGTTAAACTGATTATTCACAATGTTATACTTTTATTTGGCCCAGTGGTAAAACTTATGAAATAAAATGGAATTTAATTTTTGATCTAATTATACTGAGTATGTAATTATAAATATATTTGCACGGTGATAATATAGTGTATTTAGTGTTGAGTAAGTTTTTGTTTGATTATTTATGGTGATGTTTCATATCGCCCTACTTAAAAATGTGTATTTTCAACTTAAACAGCTGCAATTACATATATTATATCACGGATCAGCTGAAGTAGTCCCCATTATAACACCAGCGCAATATTAATGATTCGGGAAGAATGTTAGTTCCCCTTTGCTTTTTAACGATACCTTAAAAATTTGCTTTAGAACATAATTACTCTATAATTGCTGTATTTTATGCGTAATAGAAAGTGGTCGAGTAAACGTTTATGTGATAGGTTGATGTCACTATTTTGTTGTATAACCTTATACGACTAACAAGTAAATATATTAAAAGGAATAAAAAACAAGACTGCAATTTCAAAAAATGAGCTACTGTATTTATATTTTTTAAACGGTTTTTAAGAAATATTTGAGGTTTATGTATTTTTACATATATTTTCGGAATGTACTCAATCAGACCAGTCATTTGAGACTAAACACGATATATTCAGGGTAATTTATTGACATTTGGAGATTTTGACATTTAGACAACTATTTACTTGATATTTTGACAGTTAAGGTCCTATGACACTCGGGATGACATAGCGGTTCTAACATTACTACATACTTCTAAATCGGTTTGAGCGTTTAAAAGTTAGTGGAATAAAGAAACAGAAAACATACATAGATGAACCCTGAACACATTACACTCCTTTTTTTGCTGGGCAGTCGAATAAAAAGTTATGAATCACATATATACGCCCAGCGGTCACAAGCGTTACAGATATATGTATTTTAAGTCTTACAGATACAGATGTATGTCTTTAACTTTTGTGTTAAAAGATTTTCTTTTATCATAATTTCGCTAGTTAGTAATTCAAACAGTCAGTTATATATACAACATTCTCCGTCTAATGGAGAGACTGTGTTTATTGAAATGAAAAGGGAAGGAAATAGGGAGGGAGGGAGGGATAAGGAAATATACACTGTACTCACCATGGGCATGAATAGGAACTGTCCGATGAATCCGATTGCCGGTCCTACAGGTCTTTTGAGTACGCCTTTCACAGTCGGCCAATCGACTGCACAGCCAAAGTTTATGTAGATAATAGCCACCTAAAAAGAAATTCACACACTTTAAATATATATGTACGATTCACTCTTACGTGAAGATACCGTCATAAATGATGGAACGAGACTTTTTCTCACATTTAAAAAAAATAAATATTGTAGTTTCATCTTGGTGCTCACAATGACTATAGGGTTCCATGCCTTTTTTCTTCAATAATCATGTATGTATGGTAATCATCATGGACAAGTCTTCAGAGGAAGGTTCATTCATATTTCTCATCTCATCTATAGTTGAATTTTTTAAAAAACGTTATTTGAAAATATATAACTATGGGAATGTTCACTGCCATTTTCTCCCGATAGAGGGCAACATAACTGCTGCTGTTAACTGATGCACCAGGCACGTATCCAAACTTCAGTTTCAATGGGGGGACATACATTGAAACAATGCGCGCGGCACCCACCAAACTTGAATTTGTCCATACAATGAAACGAAAATATACCGGATTTCGGGGGGGTTAAATCCCAACTATTCCTCCTCACCACCCCACCCCCGCCCCCCCGCCCGCCGGTACGTACTTGACAAGGTACGTAAGTCGCGGATTCTCCCTGATTCTCATTTTCTCTCGACTTTATTTCTTACTCAAAAAATAAGTCCCCTGTGCCCTTGGACACATCCTTGCGATGCACCAAATGAGCAAACATCGGGCGGAAACCATCGCAGTCGGATGAGACTGCTGCAGTGCTGCCAGGTGACTGGTACATTTCTCATCTATATTGCTGTTAAAAACCAGACAAATCTATCCCCATATGTTAAAATATCTAACAACTTCAATATTATATCTAATATCACAAATTCTAAGAAAAGATCTAGGAAATTGCCATTTCTCCATTATGGTTGGAAAATATGCTAGATATTAGGCAACACTGCCTGTCCATTAGCCCTTTGAAAACCATAAGCTTTGCAGTAGATTAGAGAATTTTTTGATACATAAAACTGTTAACCGCTCGAAAGCCAGCCATTGCGTGGCGTGCAAAAAACTGCGCCGCAACTTTTTGGTCTTTAAATTTCCTATATTTTTTTAAAATCAACTTTATACATTCAACGACATATAGTAATGGTAGAGTAGGTAAACCGAGAGTTCCAAAATGACCATGACATGATTCAGTACGGTTAACCCCTCGAGCGCTGACGTTTGAATTGTAGTTTCTCTTAGAGAACGCGAAGAAGAAGAAGATTACATCACAACAAAAATATAGCGTTTCAGGAACGATTACTCCGAAACTACTATACGGATCGTATAAAGAAGACCTGTTTTATGTCCCTGTTGAAATTTGCTATTAGATACGTGTAACGACGTTTTGTAAAGCAATAAGCATTATTCAGAATTATCTGTCAAAGTTGTGGTACAGAAAAAAACTGCCTTGTCCAACATTTCTATATTTTTTCTGGAAATAAATCACCCTATACAAGAAATAGTGAATACTTTTATAATAATTATAATATGCTTCATTCAACCTATGACTTCGTTTTACTTATAACCCATACAAAAATAAAAAAATATTCGGTGTTGAAAATCAACATGAATATTGAAGTTTTTGGTTTGGTTTGGTTCAATCATAGATTAAAAAATGGCGACTGTATGAAAAATAATGAACCAACTAGTTAACGACAGAGAATCTTCTCCTCTTTTCGCACATACCACAGGCCGTATGATTTTTGTGAGGTATCAAGGGTAAATAATTGGAAAACATCGGCGCCGATCTCGGCTGGGACAGATGTCCCCTTTGCCGCTCTACGGTAATTTCAATTGTGGGACAATTGTCCCGTTTGCCGCTCAAGGGGTTAAGATTAATCAAAATTCTTAAGGCCCGTTTTTGGAGAGAGAAAATATGTTGCCATAAAACTGTGATACACTGGGACCAGAAGGGAATCCCATAACGGAGAATTGATTCGAAATAGGCAAAGTATATTATTTTAGTATGTTTAACGCTGATCAATTTCCGTACTTGCGTACTTGGTAAAATAAAGATAATTTATTATTAGATAATTTATAAAATGATTTTTCACATTATGGGACTCATATGTCCCATGGTCGTTAAAGGGTTAAAGCGGTATGTTTAATTTTTTTCTTTTTTAGGTATATTATACTAATTTGTTTATGTTCTCCCTCACTCCTCACATATTCAGCTTCGTAAGGGTGCTCGCTCCGGTGGTTATTGAATGTGAATTTAACGCACCCCACGAGCAAGCATCCATACAAACGCTAAAGGGAACACTAATATGGTCAAGATGGCCACTAAAGTCGCACTGAAAGTCACCCTATCATAATCTCCAGCAGGTGAGCCTAGGGCTTGGCTGGTTTTTATTCAAACACTGTATTTGAAAATAAAATAAAAAATATATATAATTATAATAATAAATTTGAAAGGGATATTATTAAAAAAATAAAACCCCACTAAATTTATCAACGTTTCCATTGAAATAAACACTTTTAATCATTTATGGCTCTTATTTTAAAAAACCCATTAAAATGTGAACTTTCCCACTGATCAACCTGTATGAAATTGATGATGGTAATTTTTCTAGCCCTTCTATCTAAAAGTAAGTAAAGTTGTTACGACTTACCAACGTGGCAACACTTGTTGTAAAGACATTGTCTATAACTCTGACGCGCCTGGTTACTATTACCGGCACTGTACCATTGACATCTATGTCTACTTCAGAGCGATCATTTTTCACCCGTACGCCAATGTTGGCTCTACCTAGAAAATTATAAAAAATATTTTTGATTATCTGTCCTTATCATATTTTCATTTAGCCTAGGCATGAGCGAACTATTTAAATGAAAGGCCACATATTTCAAATAAAGTGATGGTAGGCTAAAGATATTTAATAAGCTACTATGCTACAGTTCTGAACATCCAACACGTAGCACAAGAAATGCAGACTATCAAAATTACCTTATTCCTCATTACCTCGATAAAAAGAAGTATTTTTTGGGACCTAAAATGTACAACTCTATTGATGAAAATTAGTATATAAAGATACAAACGGAACTGCCATGGAATTCACCGACCGGAATCGGGCCCATCATAATATTAATATTATACTTCTGGGGGGTGAGTTGTGGACTCTGGCTGTGGTAGCTTAGGACTGCTGTCTTACCACAAGTGAGCGGTCACCGTGCCACCACCGTGCTTCCAATTTGAAGCCAAACAATTTGAGATGTAGAAATTGCGGCTTTATATATATATATTCTCTTAGAAGGAGTTAATTATTTTCCTGGAGGGACCAGGATCTTCAAAGAGGAGAAACAGAGATTTGGCTGGCAGGTCACGAATGCCAACTTCCACCGTCTGAAGGTGAATAGTGAAGCCATTCTGGGTGATGGCATTTGCGAGATCATAATATTTATTTAATTTGTACTCGTGGTCTTTCGTGATGTTTGATACCCATCACTGTTAATTGTACAATAAGGGCCATCTGAAGAGATAGAGAGCAAAGAGTTATATCTGGACGGAGGGCTGTGCATCCGAGACTTTTAGGGAATTTATACTGTTTAGTTAGAGACTGAATCGCCCTGCAGAATCCAAAATAAAGCTTTCAAGATTATTGAGGTTTTTAGTGAAATGCTTTTTGCATTTAGTCATACCGCATAAACTGTATTAGGGATTTAGAGGGTACTGTCAGACCCTTGTTGGCAGGAGCCACTAAGAGGTAAATAAGATTTTGTCATTATGGTTACTGTACCGTCCTTGATCTAAGGCCGCCTTGCAGCCGGCTATTATATGTCGAGCTGTGCAAGGGGCATTGCTACAAAGGGACCATTAACTATCCTCAAAATAGCTCCAACGAGCGAGGTTACTAGGGTCTGTGTATGCTGATATAATATTATTACATACCATTATAAGACACCTGCTATTATAGCATAACACTCCAATGTAGTTTGGATTCATTTTAAATAATTACAAAGACGGACAGAGTGTTGGCGGCCATCCGTCCGCAAATCATGATCATCAAGTCAAAATTACTCACCTATAAAGTTACCGTGCAGGTGAAAGTGGCCCCGAAACCCTTCTTCATTAAAATGGGAACTGTTCAGGTAAATTGTACGTTCTTCAGGTTCCGCTATGTTATCTCGACCCTGCTCCGTATAAAGCTGTAGATAGTGTCTATCGCCTGGTGCCATATTCTGTAGATCCTGCAAACCGCTCACGTGCAGGTTCACATCCATCGAAGTGTCCATGTGCAGTTCTACTTCTTTCGGATCGAATTCGGCCAGCGGGACGTAGTTTTTGGTGAGGCGAGGCGCATACTGGCACAGCACCCATAGCGGACACAGCGTCAGCAAGTAGAATATCACGATATGAAGAGGCCACAGAGGACACATTTTTAAGAATAATTAGTAGCCGTTTTTAAATGACATCTGAAACAATAAAAAAAGAGTATTATAGAAACTGAGAGATCTAACAATATCTGTATTAGCTGGTATTAAGCAAATCTTCTATATTTATATGTATAAACTGATGTGGGTATATTACTGTATTCTTTATGTAAATCCACACTGAGGGGTTGTCATCTACGATGGGTGAATCTGCCTCTCCAGGTAGGTATTACGATATTGATCATTCTTTTAACCTAGAGCGAACGTATAGACTTGGGCATGAAACAGTCCACTGTCTAGCTAAGTCAACTTGCCCGTGAAAGTCCGACGTCTTACAGCGTGGCACTGGGAATTTTAACAAGCGGACAGCCTCGGCCCTCAATACCAGATTTGACAGGATTTCTCCGTCCTCCGGTCTGATCACTGGTCCGAAGTCGTTTTGGCTCCCTCTACCTGATGTTAGAGGTAAATCAGTTCAAATTTAATGCCGACCGTGGCGTCTTTTGTCCACTGTTCATAGGGGATCGGGTGGCGGGCGGGTCGTTTCAAGAGTTTGTGACATCGACTGGAGCTGACAACTACAATCTGACAAACCTATCACCTCAGGAGGTTTTAAGGATATTAGATTGTTCTATCTCCTGTGAGGTGAGCGTAGAAGATTTGGGACGAAAAACACTCAACTGTCTAGTTACGCCACTCGCCCATAAGAAGCCAACGCCTTACCGCGAGATAACCAGGTTAATCACCCAGCGACACTTTTATTTATTTATTTATTTATTGCTCCACAAAAAAATTACACCGTTAGCACTTAACATTGATTGTGTTGCTCCTAACTAGGCAGAGCCTGTTCTAAGGAGAACACCAATACAAATGATTAAAAAATACATACTAAAAATAAAATTATATAGATTATTATTATATAAATTATAGAAATTATCTAGAAATTAAATTCCAAACTAAAAATATTTTTTTAAAAATCAAATCAAGTTAAAATGAAATTCTCACTACACCAAAATAATATTAGAACTATAGACAAGTAATACTAAATAGGTAATAATAATAATAATATATAATAGCAATAATAAATAATCATTTATAATAATAACTAATAATATATAAGAATTGATAAAAATACCTGTATAAAATAAATATATTTTTTTATTTTAAAATTGTGATGAATGTTTTCTCGGTCTCTCTCCTACCAAGGTTTATTAACCATGATGTAAGGTGATATTTTTGTTGTTTGCTGCTAATTTCCAATATGTTCTCTTTACTCATGATATTAACCATTCTTGGAGCAAGAAAGCTGTAGTGACGTTGTCCAAAAGACGTTAGACGTTTCGGCTTTTCAAAGTTTCCCTTATAACGACCTGATCTCTCCCTGTTTTCCGGAGAAACACAATATTCGTCTTCATTGTTGTTTTCAAGATGAATTATTGCTTTGAGGCAATACAACTGCCTCAAATCAAGCAATTGTGCCTCAACATACAGGTCGTCAGAAGGATAACGCCTAGGCTTCCTTAACATGATTCTAATTATTGCCTTTTGGACAACGTTCACTTTCTGGAGGAGGGTTTTTCCGCAAGCTCCCCATCCAAGTATACCATATGTCATTATTGATTGGCATATAGCGTAATATATAATTTTTAAATAGGGCAGGCCGAGAATATCTCGCAATTGAATAAATATATAAATCAGTCTCCTTAGTCTTTTCACTAGACACTCGGTATGTAATTCCCACCGTAGGTGTCTATCTATAATTATTCCGAGATATTTTATCTCTCTGACTGGTCCGATTGGCTGACAACGACACGTGGCATCTCTCTTGCAGTCGTGAATGATAAGATGATGGTGATCATCCGGCTGGCCTCTTACATCGATGCTAAATGGGATGTATTATACTTGCGCCCTTACTTCCAGTTGCAACCAGATTAGTCCGGTCTCCCGACTGGTTACAGGTTTGAGGTCGCTTGTGCGGTCCTCTCCCCTACGTAGCGGTGACATGGTGTCTACTGAATCTATCGCAGACCACGGCGTCTGTATCAAGTAGCCGATTGGTCGTTTCAAGAGCAGTTGCCGTAAAGTTAACAATCACCCCCTGCTCTATAGGAAACAACTGTTTCCAGACTTCCCCGGCTATCAGTCAGAATGCACAATCGATTGGCTGACGCGGCACAGTGCGCAAACCGTCCAGGAGCACCCGAAGGTTGATTCCTAGGGGAAACTGGCCCGCAGGCCAGAGTCCTACCCGGGCTCGCACTTCGGCGTGGCGGCTGACCTGTGAGTTTGGCCGAACCTTATACAACATGGGTCTTAGTGGCCGAACTGCAACAGGGCCTATTAGCTCCCAGTTCGTGACATCAGGTCAACATCCACCCCGCTGCTTAGAAAACATATAAGAGCATTTCCAGACCCCTCCAGTTATTCGCCGGAGTGCAGTCGATTGGCCCAGCAACGCCCGAAGGCTATCCCTCAGAGGAATTGATGCACTTGACGTTACATGAAAAAAGGATTCGTTCCGGGTTTGGCACTCTTCAAGGAGGCTACTGGATAGGAGTTAACCCATAAGTTGAGCCGACCAGAGTTAACGAGCAGGTTGCGCTCTGCCCCTTATATGTGCAGAATTTACATCGACATCACGTAAAAATAAAAGACTTCTTTCTAAATAGTGCAGTAATAAATATGTGCGGCTTTACGATGAGACAAACAATATTTATTTTCCTTAAGATAAACATTTTTTTGCAATATATGTAGTTGTTTTTTGTGTAACTACGAACAGATAGTCTGTACAAATATTTGGGTTTGAATCTACTATTATTTCTTATGTCTTATGGTTAAGCTTGGCAAGATACGGCGATAAAAAGAATTGACTCGTTCAACTGAAGATCATCGCACTCCAAATGTACATAGGTATAGGTCCAATACTGTGTGTATTTTCAGTGTTTCCGCAATTCTAGTATTTCAGAATAAGTGATAATTTTTCTACCAATGGAATTTAATAACAATCTCCATTAAATTATCTATATCCTCATTAAAAAAAAAAAAAAACACGCATTCAGTCCGATTTTGATATCCCTAGTCACGTTAAAATATGCATAAAAACATGAACTTCCGAGACTGATAACTTTAGATACAGTAGGGTGAACCCGTCACCCCAGGCTGGTATAACGATATAGATCGTTCTTTCAGCTATGGGATGAGCTTAGAAGACTTGAGGACAAGACAATCTACTGTCTAGTTCACCAGCAACCCGTGAGAGGCCGCGAGGCACCGGAAAGGAATCAGCGGGCAGCATCACCCCCTAACTAACAGTTTTGGCAGGATATCTCCATCTGGAATTAACCTTCAGGATACCTCCGTCCTCCCGACTGGTTACGGGTCTGAAGTCGCTTACGCAACCTCTACCAGTTGTATTACAGCGGTAATTCAGTTTGAATTTATCGCAGATCTGGGCGTTCTTTGCCCGTAGTGCCACACGGGGTCGAATGGCCCAAGGTCATTTCAAGAGTGGCATGACAACAGGTCAACATCCACCCCCGCTGCTTAGGCAACAGTATATTTCCATAGCCTCCAGACCCCTTCAGAAATTAGTCAGAATGCACAGCCGATTGGCTTCGCCGACCGGTGCGCAAACCGTCCAGTGGCGCCGGGATGCAATCCCGCCGGGAGAAACCGGTCCACCAGCTCTGAGGCCTGAGACACGGGAGTCTTACCCGTGTCTAATTATTTTAACCTTAAGTGGCTCTACTAAAACTACTAAAATCTACTAAAACATTATATTGATTCCATAATCACTGGTTTTGTTTTTTGGATTTTATAACAATTTATGTAATATCATCTATCAAAAGTACTGTGTACTGTGTAAACAACTAGGTAAGTATATCTTAGGTTTAGAAGACAATAAACTTGAATTAATTTAATTTGTGACGGGAAAGACTGTTGAAGGTTCACGCGGTGACGGTGGACCTTGATTAGTCTTTCCTGTCAGGTCCAGAGATAGAGTACCTCGATGACCCTCCAGTTGACTGAGGAGGAACTGTGATGGGAAATGCTGAACAAGGTCAATGACTTTTTCACGTTTTCACTTTTTTTCTGTTTTACAACTTAGCAAAATGTATTTTTTTAAGAAACTCAGTCATTCTTAATAATATACTATTCTTAAATTATAGTTTTCGCTTTTTACTGGGGTAAATTAAAAGTAAATGTATTACTTTCCTATCAAGGAAAGTATTGTGGACGCACTTCTGTGTGTCTGTCTGTGTGTATTCTCCGACGATAGCGCCGAAACGCTTCATCCGATTGAGCTGAAATTTGGTATGCAGGCATCATTTAGTCGTGGCATGAGCTGAAAAGATTGTGGTTGAAATCCGTACACCCGGGGTTGGCTCCCGACGAGGGAACTCAACGGTCAACAGCAGAGACCCAAAAATTTTGTATATGCATTCATTTATGGTAGCAACTTCCAAGTTTCACCATGACATGGCTGATGTACCCTAGATTGGCTCCCGACGAGGGAACTCCTCAACGGTCAACAGCAGACACCCAACATTTTGTGTAAGCACTCAATTATGATAGCAGTTTCCAAGTTTCACCATGACATGGCTGATGTACCCTGGGTTGGCTCCCGACGAGGGAACTCCTCAACGGTCAACTGCAGACACAAAATTCGAAAAGTCGAAGTCGAATTCGATTTTCGAGGGTTAAAGAGTGGCGCTAAATTGGGGGTAGGGGGTTGTGGTAGGATTTATGATATTAATATTCAGATGTATTAAGTTCCTGGCTACTTGACAAGAAAGTCCTGGGGTGCCAAACCGATTTTTTTTAGATACTCAAATATTTTTATATTACAGTTTTCTTTTTTTCCTGAGGTTTAATTTAACAAGTTGACTACCAAGATAGTTTTCAGGATTTTGGTCTGAAAACCTATTTTATTATATTATTAAAAGATCTAATAATAGTATATATTGATCTTAAAAAGCATAAAGGATGTGCTTTTTATACAAAGTAATCCCAAATTGTCTTACTGAATTGTCTATGGAACAAGATCTTCTTGCTAAGGCCAATCACGAGTTTCATAGTTAGCAGTCAATGTGTTATATATTACAGTTTCCCCTTTTAACTAATGTATTAATTAAGTTAAATGTATTTTTTTTATTCTCAAATATCAGGTTTACGAATATTTTTTTTAAGTTACTAAAATTTAATAAAGGAATTGCCATTTTTTTTAAAGGTGACATTGATTGTTTTTGTATGTACTTAAGACATTACACTTTCTTCTGGTGACGAATAAATGGTATATTATTTATTATCATTATTAAAAAATGCGAAATTGTATAGCTGCTAAGCTGATTATAATGATTGTCTTATAGTTTGAATATTCTGTAACTGTGTTAACTTTCCGAATGATATGAAATAAATAAAAGAAATCAAAAAATTACCCAAAGATATACAAACAATCATCTTTTACATTTCGGGGCCAAATTTTACTCCACAAAGTAAAATAACTAAGCAAGATCGATAATCGAAGATAAGTAATCGTTAAAGCACGAGATATATACATTCCTGCATTACAAAAAAAATCGTTTTTGGACCAGTAGCGAAAAATAAAGCACACTGCAGCATCTTGGTCACTACGTCAACACCGCCTAACTAGGCCTAGGCCTGTACTAAGGCAGGTGTACCAGAAAATATTTTACCTGTGCACACGTTTAGTAGTGTCTAAGTATTTAAAAAATCATAAAAAAATAATTCAATCAAAAATCATGTAATATCATGAGAAAAATAGAAGGAATTAAAATTGAAGAACTACTTTAAAATAGTCAAAAATATGTCAAATTAATAAATAAATATCTGACTTACATTTCCAAAATTATCTTACAAGAGTGTTAGTAAAAATATTAAAATGTAATGAAAATTAAAAATAAAATTGTAAAGTCCAAAAAAAAATATCAAAAATTCTAAATTATGTCTTAGTCATAAACATCACAAAAAAAATAAATTAAAATATGATCAAAAAGCATTTAAAATTATAATCATAAAATTATCGAGTAAATAAATAAAAATCGAAATCTATACCTTCTCTAACATTGTTTATAGTACCTTCATTACGGTTGGCTGTAAGAAATCGTGAAACGATAAGCTCGCCGTTTGTACTAATTTAAAATATAATTTAAGTTTTCTTTATGATTGTTAGCGTCTTCGTAAAATAAAGGCATTTTCATTTCTTTATTTCTTACATTCATAAAAGGACGGAGAAAGCACAGCCTTTGTATATTCAGATCAATGGAACGACGCAGTTTTTTTTACATTTGCATCAAAGAAATAAATATTTATTCCGGCTAAATTTTAAACACAATTGACAACAACTTTTCTGTTAACGCTTTCGCATGGTTATTAGCGCCGCGGGCGTTCGAGACGTCGAACTTGATATCAGGTTTTTCGCACTGCTTTAAAAATACGCGGATAATAATTTAAAAACACGTTAAAATCCATCACAACAAACACAATACGCAATCACTAATAATTTAGTAAATAACCAAAATATTATTTTGCCGATGAAAACAAAATAAATATAACGATTAGCGAGTGAAATTACCAAAATTTGAAAACGCAACGCGCGCACCCTCCCCGCGAACAGCTGGCGCAATACTGAATTGAAAATTGAAAATCGTATAAAACGAGAGTGAATGAGTGAAGGGGAGAGGCCATTGTAGGACAAGGACGCGCAATCGTTTAGCGTTGCCAGATGTTCACGAAATGTATCTGTTTCATTCGTATTTAAAAAAAACTTAAAAACGTCAACAAAAAAAAAACATCCGAATTTCGAATTCTTCTTTTAGTCTGTGAATTTAAAAACTTTAATATTTTTTAGCGCGAATATAATAGAGGTTTGACATTACTTCCTGTTTTTCTTGTTTTAAAAGTTTTTACTAAAAATAAAATAAATAGAGCCCGAGAAATTGACGCGTAATGTCATTAGAATTTGTATTCCACAGAAATTAAAGTACGGTTTAATTAATAAAAATAAGCCCCAATCGTTTCGCTTATAGATATCAATTCATAATATTGCCTAGTGTTACGCCGAATATTTGGCAACTGTTCGATATTCGGCCTAATCCAACTACCGCTGTACTATTCGGTTGAATTGAATTCTTGTCGAATATTCGGTAAACGAAATATCTATGTACCTTTTTTGACAAACGAATCCTTTTTTTAGAAAATAAAATTTTAAATCCAAAATTTAGAGAAGAATTCAAGGGTTAAGAGGAAAACGATCAATGTACATTTTTTGGTGATTCCTAACTTATAAAAAAATACTAACTTAAAATATGACTGTAGCCAGGGTTTCTTTGAGTTAGAAAAATATATATATTGTTCGTAAACCAAATATAGCTGAGTTTCTAAAAAAACACATTTTTCTGAAGTTTATATAAAAAGCATCTATATCTTATAAAAAGTATATCATCTTAAAAATTGATCGGTTTTGCCCGTAACTTTTCAATTATTTTATTACACTGAACCTACACCTGAAGAGTGTCCCGATAAAGATGGTAGGATTTTTAATAACATAGGATCGCCATATATTTTTTTATATTTTTTTTGTTGTGTGGGGTTTCTCTAAGGTCTTTATGAGCCTTGTAACACTGCGACCATTGCTGATCTATTGTGTTCGCCACCTACTATAGTGCTTTTGGCGCCAGATTGTTTTACCTCCTCAGGTTGGAGGTAATGACCACCCAAGTGGATGTATCTTTTACACATCAGCGGGCCACACTCGCACATGAGGTGCAGAGGAGTTTCCTCTGCCTCTTGGCAGAACCTGCACATTTTTGTGTCTCGGAACTTGAGGTTGTACATGTGTTTGTTGAGGCCACAATGACCCCTGAGTGCCCTCACCAGTATGCGTAGATCGTTCCTATTTAGCGATAAGGCCTCACGGGCCGTCTTAGGGTCGTAGGCCTTAATTAGCGTTTTGGATTGATTCAACCCTGGTGTTCGCCACCTAATATAGTTCTGCACTAAGCCTCGTGTCATTTGAGAACCGCAACAGGCTTTTGGCGTCAGATTGTTTTACCTCCTCAGGTTGGAGGTAGTGAGCACCAAGTGGGTGTATCTTTTACGCATCAGCGGGCCACACTCGCACATGAGGTGCAGGGGAGTTTCGTCTGCTCCTTGGCAGAACCTGCACATTTTTGTGTTGGTTGTGCATGTGTTTGTTCAGACCACAATGCCCCGTAAGCGCCCTCACCAGTATGCGAAGATTGTTCCTATTTAGCGATAAGACCTCACGGGCAGTCGGCTTACGGTCGTAAGCCTTAATTAGCGCTTTAGAATAATTCAAACCTGGCGTGTTGTTCCAGTGGTTGACGGATTGTTTTAAACATATTTTTTGAGCATTAGGTTTGCAAGGCTTTTTGGTACGCCACAGCAAAGTTCAGGGCCGTATAACGTTCCCTAGGCTCCCGTCTTAGCAAGTTCGTCGGCTTTTTCATTTCCCTCGATTCCTGTATGACCGGGAACCCATCTTAGAATTACCCTGTTCTTTTCGACCAGGGAATTCAGTGGTGATACGCAGTTTTGCACTAGCTTTGAATTAATGGTATTCGAGGCTAGTGCAATAAGAGTTGCCTTGCTATCCGAGTGGATATCGCCATAAGTGTGGCTAATGTCTGGGCGGTTATGTGCGCTCAGCGACACTGTACAAATTAGTTATAAATAGCAAATGGGTGATTTTTTCCGATCTTCACTCGTGAGCTTTAAACAAATCGCTAATACATATTACGCCGCGTTCATACATTGGACGAATAAACTAGTAAAATATTGTCGCGATGTCATCGAAAACACAAAAAAACATGGTTATGGTTCTTAACATCATTTAAGACGCTATTACGAGCAACGTGAGTGCAGAAATTTTGTTACATGGTTCATACCTAGTTTTTTCGAACTGTTTACTTTTTTAATAAAAGTCTAGGATGTACCTAGGTTATTTTAACAATTAGATTAGACTTTATGCGTTGGAGTCTGGGCTTCGGAGATTAAGTGTACTGTAACCGCTGCAGGTCTTTTGTGCCTCCGTTCGTTTACAGCTCGTTCTCGAGTCCTGTGCTATCTACAAAAACCAATATCTATGAGGGAACGATTTCTTCGATTGGGTCCAGAACTTGTCTTCTCTAGTGACAGCTCCTTGCCTGCATTAGGGGTCCACACTCATACAAAAAGTGGAGTGATGTCTCCGCTTCCTCGAGGAAGAATCTGCATCGATCGGTCTTAGATAGTCAACTTGCAGTGACCTGCAAGGAATCCTCGAAGTATACGTAACTGGTTGTTGTTTAGTTTTAGTACATTATTTTAGATGCTGCTTAGTTTTAGTAGCTTGTAGCTTGATGTAGATATATACTAATGACCAATGCGTGAAATCCTATATATTTTTCCGAAATATTAACTATTATTCCCTGTATCATACAGAATTTGTGTGAAGGAAAATATCGTCAAGTCGACGTAGATACGTCTTATATTATAGATACGTCTTAGATACGACTTAGATACATCCTTTGTATCACCAAATCACCATTTTTGCATCACTGAAGTGATTAAATAGTTTAAAAGCTAAAAAAACATGCTTTTGCCACCTGGTCACAATATGTAACCAAAGGACCCATTGAGAGAGACTCAAGTTTTATGGGCTTATTGTTAGCCATTCAGGAGTCCCTACGAGCATAGAAACACCATATTATCATATTATTGTGATGTCGCGGGATTGCAGGAGTGTGCTAAGTTTCCAAACTTTACGACAATTAAAAGTGAGCGACAAGCGGGTTGTAAGATTCCCTTACAATTGTTACAGGTCAAGCTAATAAAAGCGTGTTAAAATTCAATCATATAAACATCTGGCAACGCCGAATTCCACTGCAATCAACGGCATGAAAGAGATAGCAGTTTGTTCGCGTTATAGATGTGAGCGAGGTGGCGATAGGTTACGCGTTGCTTCCCAAGACAATCCTTTTGATTCAACCTTCACGTGGTGCGTGAATTGAATAAAAAGTATTGAAATTTGCAAAAAGAATATAACGTCTGCGGTCAAATTATAAAGATGTACGACGGACTTGGTATCCATCTGGTGGTTGACTGAAAGAAATCACAGACTCGCGATCTAAATTATTATAAATTGTACAAATCCATTGCTTTCTAGTGATAGGACCCGCGATTGATAACGGGGCCGTCAAAACATAAACAACTCTAAGAAATATCTGCAAATCAGGTAATCAGGTGTGGTCTATTTCAAAAGATACATCCACAATGTGTTCCTTGTTTCGTAGACATTATCAAATGACAGCGCGTTAAGCTGATTAAAATGAAAAGACACGAACAATAAGAATATTGCAGTAAAAAAATAGTCAATACACCAGCGTCACAACAAGTACATTTAAAAATACAGGACAGTTCCACAAAATTCACATGACATCTTCATTGGGTCTGGAAATCCACGGCCAGGATATAATATTGAGGGGAAAAAACCTCAAATGGGAAACTTACATAATCGACACAGCAAACGCACTTCTCAATAATCAATCAATAATAAAAGCTCTTTCTGTTATCACCAGCGAGCTCTATAAAACGTACGTTCGCCTGCTCCTCGAATACTCCTACAATACCAAGTATGAAATCCGTACTATTAAAAAGATATAGATCACCTGGAAAGAGTTCAGAGAACAGCAACGATGTTGGTGCTATCACTGAGAAATAAACCGTACGAAATACAGTACTGTGCGAATTAATTGAAACAAAGAGTATTTTTCTTCGAAAAGTGCTTTATTGGGCATAAACATACAAAACTAGTATTGGTAGTTATATGTTAGTTTTAATATATAATGTGTTGTCCTTTTGCGTTGATAACAGTTTTCACTCTTTAGCTGGGGATTTAGTGCAACAGTTTGTATGGGAACCCTGCATTTTGTGATTAAAGGCTCATACTTGGCACAATTGTTCCTTAGGTGGTCCTGAGTGGATTTAGACCGGGAGCCATCGGGGGCCACCCCGCGGGGGGCGAGGGGAGGGGGTGGAAGTTTGATTCCGCCGCGCGTCACTTTGAGCCCTTTATCTCTCGGACTATAGATACTAGGGCAAGTAGGATATCATTTTCGGGTAACTCAATAATAACGAATTCATTTCTGGAAGAAAAAAAATACCGGTCCATAGAAAAAATATGAAATAATTGATAACATCCAAAAATCATTCACATTGTTTTTTTACATATTCAAAGTTTACTTTTTAACTATAAGAGGTATCGGTATTCAAAAAATATATTCCGAAAGCCACACTTATCCTAATTACACCAGTATATATTTTATTGGACTGCCATGGTAAAAAATGTGTGAAAAAAATATAATTCATCGCACGGCAGACCGGTGTTTTACGCCTGCTAAGTAGGTACGGGCATCGAGCGAAGTTTGATAAGTACTTATAGGATTATTTAGTTTCTGCGATAAGTTAGTGAGTTAAAAATAACAAGTACAATAATAATAATTACTTTAATAATTAAATTATTTTGGTTTTTTTCTATTTAATAAAAATAATTTATCATTCACACACCGTACCTGATTATTTGTTCTTAACATATCTTAAATACTTACGTAAGTATTATTTTTTCTTTAATGCCAACTATTTCGTCGAAAAAATAATAGTAAGTAGTATATACAAGTACATAGGTACCTTCCCATACCTGCTTAATTACATAAGGGAGGGCATTTTACCATACGTTATGATGCTTTGAGAAGTCCGTCAATCTTCGGGGCGGTGCGGGCACTACTCGCTCTTTTGAGCGAGCACTGCCTCCGCCGGACTGAGTGGGTGGACCTTTTGGTCCACCCACTCAGTTCAGTATATAGACTACAACGGGCGAACCCGTCACCTCAGGAAGTTTTAACGATTAGTCGTTCTCTCTCCCGTGAAGTGAACGCAGAAGACTTGGACAAAACAATTCACCGCCAAGCTCCACCACATGCCCGCAAGAGGCCAACGCCTTGCTCGATTGGTTACGAGTTCGAGGTCGCTTGCGCGGTCCTCTCCCCTACGAAGCGGTGAAACGGTGTATACCGAATCTATTGCGGACCACGGCATCCTTTGCCCGACTGTTCACCCAGGATCGGGTAGCCGATGGTCGTTTCAAGAGCAGTCGCCGTAAGGTCCGCAACCACCCCCGCTCTATAGGAAACAGTACTGCTTCCAGATGCTGAAAATGTGTAAATTTTGGATCGAAAAAGCTATCGCAAGTTTACGGGGATGGCTTTGGACCAAGAACATGAGCAAATGAATGCCATATTAAAATAAGACCTATTTTTACACGTAGGTAGGACCTATTTTTACACTTACATTCATCGTTACGCTAAATAGTTTGTGATTACTTCTTCATTATACAACATAATATTATTTTACACATCACAGAATTGATTGGTTTGACTGAAAACCCTGACTAAGCGGCTTCTCGCTGGACCTGAATTGGTAGATACCGTTTATAGTCTTGAGCCGTATTTTTTGTATTTTGATACGGAGAACAGCGCAACAGATGAATACGGCAGCCATCTTTCTGACACTGTCGCAAAAAGGAAGAACTTTATTCTAGACCTGTAATCACCGGTAGCTACAATAAATACTCCAGGAAATCCTTTTGTCGAACAGTCTCCAGGCTTCTATGTACTGAAGTTGTAAATGCAGTATTCAAGATAGAAAAAGCGGCAAAGAGTTATTGATCTTATAAAGCTATTGCTCTTAATTACATAACATTTGTATAGGAAGATTACATACAAACTCTAAAAAAAGTTTACTGGATCCAACCAAACTCAGTAATCTCTCCTTATACAACAAGTATAAACACAATATAATTATACAAGTTATTAAAACACGTAAAAAAGAGTGAGAGCAAAACGAAAGCAAAGATAAGAGACCTTGAGAATGACTGCAGTCTATTCAGCAAATTTTATATTGCAACCTGTGATAAAGCAATCATAGTAGAAGATCTCGATTCATTCTTGGCGCAAGAAAACCAAGCCAGTCTTCTAGCACATAAATTGCGGTCTGGAACAAGGTCAGACCTACTAAAATCGATTACCAGTATTTTTGGCACTGGAACCATTCCAAACGCCCCACAAGTCTCATCGAAAATTCTAGATGGATCTGCATTAGTCCACATGCTGAGTTCTGGCCATAGAAAGACTTTGGAGAATAGGTACACCAGTATGTATACCATTTCTTTGCAAATAATTACATGGTTTCAAAATTAGATATGGTTTGGGACATATAACAACGAAAGCATAAAGAATATTAACAGAGGAAAGGTTCAAAGAACACGGGTCACTGCTACGACGAAACTACCTAAAGGTTTGGTTAATTTGATGATGAACAATTCCTTAATTTAGAATTGTATGCTCTGACAACAGCAAGGACGTTTGCAATATGGGTGGACCAAATATTATAACCAATATCACACGTGATACAAGCGTACGCTTCTTCGTGGTTACGTGATACGTAACCACGAAGATGTGGACACTCGCATGGTGTGCATGTATCTGACAATGTCGCTCATGGTTTGACAAAAATTCTGACTGTGGATACTGACTTCGCAGACCAGCAGCAGCAGAAGTGCAAATTACAACAATTATCAAGCTTGAGGAGCTGTGAGTGCACAAAGGTACTGGAAAACACCACCAGTACCTCTGCTGTCATGATATTGCGACTGCCTTAGATAGAAACTATAATGTATGTTTTATATTAAGTAAGTATAGATAGGATATATTAGGTATATAACATTTCATAACATTTACGTCTTGTGGCTAAAACCCGCTCTTTGACGTGGCAAAATATTTGCATTATTAGGTAGTGAGTCTAATTACTGCTTTAATCTTTACTTAACATACATAGTTTGTTAAGAATTTAGCTATTAGATTGGAAAAATGGTATCTTAGAAACTTTGGAACCGACTAAAACTTATTTTATTGTAAAATCTTATTACAAAACAAAATAAAGGCTTATTAATTCAAAGAGTCAAGAATTTAAATAAGTACCTACTAAGAGTTACTCATCATACTAACTATAATAGCCAGTAAAAAGTTAAATAATCAAAATAGAAGCCTAATAATTGAAATAGCCAATAATTCGAATAGGTTCGAAAACGTATTAAAAGTTATTGATAGTAGGTAATACCTATACAAAGTAGTCAGTAAAGTGTTAAATAATGAGATTAAAGTTAATCATACATTTAAAAACTAAAAGTACAAATTCATCATCTAAATTGATATAAAATTTGTAAAGTCATAGCCCATACATTTTTCACTTATAGGATATCACGAAGAGCGTAGGTTTTGCCCCTGTTTCACCTGAAATGAAATGAAAAATTTGAAAATAGGCATTCAAAAGAATAGCCAATTTTCAGTGTTTTAATAGTTTCTCCTAGCAATTAAGTGAGTATGGGTAGGTATGTGCTTATATCATATATAATACTTACTATTATTTTTTCAACGAAGTGGTAGGGATTGCAGACAAATTAATACTTAGGTATTTAAGGTAGGTGCACAAATATCAGTTAGGTACGGTGTGTGAATGATGAATTATTTTTATTAGATATAAAAAGCAATAATAATATAGTTATCATAATAATAATAACGATTATACTTCTTGTTTTTAACTCACTGGCCAATCGCTGAAACTAAATAATCCGATAAGTAATTATCTAACTTGGCTCGATGCCCGTCGCTACGTAACGGACGTAATACGCCGGTCTGCCGTGCGATGAATTATATTTTTTTCACTCACATTTTACAATAGCAGTCTAATAAAAAATATATGTCTGTAATTTAGGTAAGTGTGGCTTTCAGAATATATTTTTTGCATACCGATACCTCTTATGGTTAAAAAGTAAACTTCGTATATGTAAAAAAAAGATGTCAACAATTTTTTGATTTTACCATCTATTTCATATTTTTTCTATGGATAGGTATTTTTTTTCTTTCAGAAATGAATTCGTTATCATTGAGTTGCCCGAAAATGATATCCCACTTGCCGTAGTACCTATAGTCCGAGAGATATAGGGCTCAAAGTGACGCGCGGCGGAATCAAACTTCCACCCCCTCCCCCCGCCACCCGCGGGGTGGTCACAGATGGCTCCCGGTCTAAATCCACTCAGGACCACCTAAGGAACAATTGTGCCAAGTATGAGCCTTTAATCACAAAATGCAGGGTACATCGCACTAAATCCCCAGCTACTTGTAGGCATAGCATTTACCAGGTTTTGTCAGCTGCCAGCGAAATACAGAAGTCAAAAAAGTCGGCGACAGCATATGTCTAACTTTTATATTTTCAAGTCACAAAAAGTAGTTTTTAAATTAAAACAATAATTTAAATCGTTAGGTCATGTTTATTGGTAATATTATCAACAATTATGAATTCTTATCAAAATAGGTAAATTTATCGTCTCAAGTGTTTAAACCAAAAGACTTTTCCCTTTTATTGCATATAATTTCCTTTTTACTGCATAAATGGTTAAAGAGATAATAGGTACGACATAGGTATGGAACCGCGACCGTATCTCGGGTTGGAACTCCTGAAAGACAAAATATTTTGGTACCAAATAATAACATTACATCTAATATAGTATACAGAGAAGTTTTGAACAATTAAAATAAACATAATTTATTCAATCATAATCATATCATTCACTCATTTGAAACCCGGTAATATAGACAAATTGGCATGCAAATACATACATACATATGCAGTAAAAATATAATCCTCCTTTTGGCAGTCAGAAAATAAATGATAGCAGACAGTACTAACCGAACCATACTCATAATTTCATCACAAGTAAAAACGTTTATATATACCGCCCAACGAAGTGGGCACGGGTCAGCCTATATCCCCTAGGGCACCTAACACATCAACTCATTGTATTGCATTTTTAATAACTATTTAAACGAAAACCATCACAGAATATCCGAAACGATAAACTACATTCGCTGTGTGAGTAAAAATTATATATTTCTAAGAATGCTCGAGTTGGTCAGCAGTAATGGAGGGGAAATACTGGAATATGTTGCTTGAAATCTGTAATGTGCCTCATGATTTCGCTTCCGCTGTTTCCTGCCATATGTAATATGCTAAGAAGGTCAGCTGTTCAATATGGTCTGCTGAGTGACCATACATCATAATATACCTACTATCGTTTATGGATCTTCACTTCAAATAATTTATTTTGAATAAATATTTGGCATGGGGCTTTTCGTGTAATTAGCCATATTTAGAAAGATTCCGAACTTTAAAACTCCGAAACGACTCATATTTGAGGTACAATACAATACAATCAACTACTCCAGTAGATAGACATTCCTACACTTGGATGCGCCACAAAATTAAATGCTTAAAATTTAATTATTAAAAACATAACTATCATGATAGTTGTCATTACTGTAATATTATATTCAATATTACCTACTTACAAATAATCAAAATATACTAATGTCATTAAATAGTAAGAGAGAATAATATATTAAAACAGAAATGCAAATTCTATGTAGAATAATCACCGTAAAATAATTTTATTATCAATCCAGCAATATGCCTTCGTATTTTTTAAACATAAATAGATGTATACTAAATTATATGAAAATGGAAAAAATGGCTTCTTTACGAAGTAGGTCGTACAAAGACTGAAAAAGAATTGCTTCATACAATAATTTAAAATATGTGTGTATGTAGATGTATGTGTGTGTGTGTCATTATATATGTATGTATGTATGTTTGTATGTGTATATGTGTATATATGTATTTAATTAACCCTTTATCATATATATTTGTATTAATGTGTGTACTATTTTATGCCATTATCTTAGTGTTAGTATTGAAAGTAGTCTATTAGTCAGTATTACTCAAACGTCAGTACTACTCCAAAACAAAGGCTATATATTTTCGTATGCTGGATACAGGCTGTTCGGTCTAGTTGAGCATTCGTCTAGAATGATCGTATGGGTAGTGTTCATTTTCTTATTGCTTATATAAATAGTTACAAATCATATCTGTACGATCTCATTGTTAACTCTCTACCGGGAGCTAACGGGCCCATGATGAGTTGGCCACGATGACCCATGTGTTCAGGGTCGGTCACACTCACGGGTCAACACCCATCCGACGGCCTCCACGCACGGGGTGCGAACCTGGGTAGGACTCTGGGTCAACCAGTTTCCCCTGGGAATCAAACCTCTGGCGCTCCTGGACGGTCTGCGCACCGTGCGGCGCAAGCCAATCGATTGTGCTCTCCGACTAACATATTGAGTTGTCAACTACAATGGGCGAGCCCGTCACCACAGGACGTTTTAACGATTAGTCGTTCTATCGACCTGCAGTGGGCGTAGAAGACTTTGGACATAACAAATCCGACGTCTAGCTACGCCACAACCCGTAAGAGAGGCAAGCCAGAAAGCCAGGAATTACTTCCCGCGGCTTGAGAAACTCGCGCCCTTACTTTCAATTGTGACCAGATTTCTCCGGTCTCTCGATTGGTTCCGAGTTCGAGGTCGCTTGCGCGGTCCTCTCACTTACGAAGCGGTGAAACGGTGTACACCGAATCTATCGCGGACCAAGGCGTCCTTTGCCCGGCTCTGAACCGGGATCGGATGGCCAATGGTCATTTCAAGAGCAGTCGCCGTAAGGTACGCAACCACCCCCGCTCTATAGGAAACAATACAGTTCCCAGACTCCCTTGACTGTTAGTCTTTTAAATGTTGGTTTAAATTCTTGTATGCATCATTCAGTATCGACGTGACGACGAGAGATGCAAAGATTTCATGTTTGGTCATTCCTTAGAATGAGATTATCAGATTAAGATGCATCGAGTATAACAGTTATACTTCATTTATCTAACATCTATGTCTCCTGCTGGACATACAGGGTGAGTTTCAAATTAGTGTCATCCTTGTAGTGGGTGAATCAAAACGACAAAAATGGCCACTTTTTATTAAAAAAAATGAAAAAAAAATATGTTTTTTTTTGTGTCAAATTTGTAAATTTATGTATAAAAGGAAAGTTTGAGAAGCGTTGAGCGAGCTTCGACATCTAGCGGTAGGTAAAATATCACTAATAAACAATACTAGCGATATCATCGTGCTCATAGCTTTTTATACTATTTTTCAAGAACAAAAATCAACTTTAAATAAAAATAAAACGTTTTTTAAATCTTTCAAGGCTCAATATTTTCAGGAATCTTTCAAGGCTCACTAATCAAATCAAATCAAATTTTATTGTTTTTGAACTCTTTCCGAGCGTAAAAAACGCAATTATTACTAGTTTTAAAATCTCGAAAAAGTATTGCAATATTATAAAAAATAATATTTCAATTAAAAGGTGATATCAAATCAAATAGAAATTAAAATATAGTTACTGTAAATATGATAAAAACGACTTCACCGTGTGGAGTTGTAGCACTTGACGTTTTGGCGACGTTGCAATCGCCTTTGTCCAGGGTAGACGACGTTGCCAGCCTAACAACGCCGAAACGTCAGATGCTACAAAACTTCACGCGATAAATTCTTTTTTATCATATTCATAATGTCAAATAAACGCGATAGTCTTTGATTTGAAATTAGCATAACTAGATGTATTTCTTCCGATTAACGATGACGATGCCACTTCAGGCCAATGACATTCTATTTCTATATCGCAATAAACCCTCTCGCCAGAGGAGTGATTAGTGCACGGACGTTGTCAAACGCTTTCGTCAATATTGATCCAGCTAAAATCGTTGAGAAATCAATTTATCTTCTCGATTCGTCCGATTGCATCCTCTTGATCTTTCAAACGGCTGGATGGATGATTGAAATACTTGCGACACAGAAATAATTATTCCTCGCTGTCGTCTGCAAAATATTGGCCAGATGATCGCAGATAGAGGAATCTATTTATTTAATTTCTGGTAAATTACAGTGTAACGAAATAAATAGAGCATAATAAATTCGGGACTTAAGACTAATACCGTTTATAATTTACATCATTTACACAAAAAAACGTACGATAACCATTCTAGCAGGGTTTGAAAAAAAATAATTAATAAATATATAAATCAAATAAAATTATAAAATAGATAAATGAGGATGAACATAAAACTGATTAGGTAGATTATAAATTGATTATTCAGTGAAAAGATAATAATTAGTGCATAATTTATAAATTTTGATAAAATCTTGTAAAGTAAAGTAAATATTATTGATACCATTACGAGAATTATTAAAAGAGTATTAAATAAAAGGTTATTTGACATTAAAATAGTACGTTACAAAAAAAGTCATTTGCAATAGAATCATTGATTATAAAGTATAATCAATGGAGGAATGTTTTTTAGGGTTCAGTACCAAAGGTATCTTGTGTCTGTCCGCGTCTGTTACCTATGTCTAGGTAATTTTTTTACACGACTGCCCAACAAAAAAGGAGTGTTACGTGTTCAGGTTCAGGGTTCATCTATGAATGTTTTCCGTTTCATTACATTACACTCCCTTTTTAACACGCTTTTATTAGGTCGAATTGTATGTAACGTAATGGAATCTATATATAACGAACTGGAACTTCATGATGGAACATCGTATCATAGCTGTGTTTGGACTTGTTAGAAAAGTCTTGGAATGAACTTTGACCACGATTAGGTTTCAAGGTCTGATGATGAAGCCGGAAGATAGGCACTGGCATTACATGATGGAATATCGTATTATAGCCGTGTGTATGTGAATATCGTATCATAGCCCAAAAGCGTCTTTTTAGTGTTTTTTTTTTACTATTAATTTATTTGTTGGGCAGTCGTGTAAAAATAATCGCAAACTACAGAAAGGGAGCATTTATCACTTTTATCGAAATGTTTTTTATTGACAATTGTCAAATATAGCATTTGATTGACCATTGTCGAATTCTTCAAGCATTTCGCGACACCATTCCACGCGACAGGCTTTATGGGCGTTGCTTAAATGGCGAGTCATCCACCTAGCACAAAGCTTTCTAACGCGGTAAGGTGATTCTGTATAATGGTTTTGAACTTGGCCGAACTTTTAAACGTAACAGTATTATGATAGTTAACTTCGTATTCTCATTTAATATATATTACATGTATATTGCTGACATATTGCTGGCTTTGTCAATAAAATATTTGTATATTGATAGTTCTACATAAGACTTTGTATTTGTGTTCTCTTCGACTAATAAATTATATTAGTATATTTTGATTACTTTTATACATGAAAGTATGTATTACCAAATATTCGATAATACATACCTACTTTCATGTACAGAAGTAATCAAAATATACTAATATAATTTTATATTACAAGCCAAGCGTAACACGGCGATTTATGTAATTGAAGACGCTGCTTTCTCCTAATATAAGAGCAAAGGTTCGGGGTACGTACTCTATGACACTCGGGATGACATAACGATTCTAGCAGTACCACACTTCTAAATCGGTTTAAGTGTTTAGAAGTTGTGGTGGAATAAAGAAACGGAAAACATACATACATGAATCCTAAACACAAAACTGTAACGTGTAAAAATGTAGCGTTTTGCGTAAAAGTGGAACATATCTCATACACAGGCGTAATGCGGGAAAAAGCGGGTTGTGATGTAATACATACTACACTACCACTCGAAAGTACTTGGGCACCCACATTTTATTGTACTGATTATATAGGTATAAAAAAGTATTTAGAAAATCCGGTTTTAAGCATATTTGAGTGTATTTATATCACTCATAAATCAAATTTGTTTAAGCGCTCTATTACCTAGTAGACCATACTCTTTAAAACAAGTAAATATATTTAAAAAAAACACGACTGTCGTACGGAAAGTGAACTATTGTATTTATAATTATTTTTAATAAGGTTTTTTGTGAAATGTTTGTGGTTTATGTATTTATCCATATCGATACTTGTATATTTCCGAAATGTACTCGATCAGACCTTTCATTTGACACTAAACACGATATGGTTATGTTCATTTACTGACATTTGGACATTTAGACGACTACTTACTTCACATTTGGACAGTTAAAGTACTCTTTGACACTCAAGATGACATAAAGATTCTAGCAATATCACACACTTCTAAATCGGTTTAAGCGTTTAGAAGTAATGGTGAAATAAAGAAACGAAAAACATACATAGATGAACACTGAACACATTACACTTTTTTTTTGTTGGGCAGTCGTGTAATAAAGGTACCGCACATTAATAAAACTTCAGGTATATAAGAGTCATTTAAAAATTCTCGGAAGACATTATTTTTTTTTTGTAGGTAGGTAGCCCTAATTATATCATCTTATTAATGCTCATTTAAGAAAACAAAATTAGGGCTACCTACAATAAAATGAATACAATACAATATAATACAATCAACTACTCCAGTAGATAGGCATTCCTACACTTGGATGCGTCACAAAATGAAATGCTAAAAACTTAATTATTAAAAACATAACTATCGTGATAGTTGTCATGGCTGTAATTTTATATTCAATATTACTTACATACAAATAATCAATTATACTAATGTGATGTAAGAGTCAGGGAGAATAATATACTAAAATAGAAATGCAAATTCTAAGTAGAATAATCAAAGAATATTTATTTTATTGTCAATCCAGCAATATGCCTTCGTATTTTTTTTTAAATTAATAGATGTATAATAAATTATATGTCAGCTATCATAATACTAATCAATAAACTTTACACTTTTCATTAATCATCAACATGGAAAATAAACTCAGAATTTTCAAACTCCCTTATACCATAAATTGGGTTTCGTACGAAATTATGTATAATTATCTTTTTAAATAAAATAAATAAATTCTTCTTAGAATTTTAAAATTACCTATTACTGTTACTAAAATTACCTATTAGTACTGTTATTACTATCCGATACCTTTTATTATACCGATTATTGTCTACTAGCCATTAGTGAACCTAAACAAAATTGATTTACGAGTGATATCAATAAGTTTATGGTGAGTGTTCAAATGTGCTTAAACAGGATTTTCGAAATACACTTTTATGTAATCAGTAGAATAAAAAGTGGGTGCCCAAATACTTTTGAACGGTAGTGTAACAACCAAATATCTAAAAAAAAGACGCGAATCATAAAGCTTATCGCATACGTCTTTATAATCATGTTAATTAACATTTCAGATTGCGAATAAATACGTCTAGTGTAGCAAAACTATAGATAGCTTGTCTTATCAAAATACGTGACCATCACGGCGTACATAGCAGCTGGAAAACACCCGGATTACATAATTATCATAAAATTTTAATAAACGATTCTGCATCGATACTAATTAAAATGATATCTATCAAATGCAGTCGCGTCCTCAAGGTCGATACTAAATACTTAATTTGATTTATTTGAATAACTTTCAGATTGTTAAGAAAGTAATAAAGAAAGATTTTTTTATTTACATTACAATTATTACAATTGTGTGCGAATGGTATTAAATTAATCCTAAAAGTAGTTACTCAATTTAATAAAGAATCATATAAATTAAATTATTCCAAACATATTTTATTTTATTTTATTTTTATTTATTTGATTCTGGAACCAAACAGAACTACATACATTACATTAAAAACGTATTTAAAAGTGACAAAAATCCATGTGATTCCGAATATAAAGTATACAAAATCAACGCAATATAATTGTATATTGTTTCCGATTGAGAATGGGGGGAATCAGGATGGGAAGCGAGGTGAAAGGAAGAGACAAAATAGATTTTAAAAAATATTGTTTATATATATAAATATATTTATATTTAATTTTAGGTATGATACAAAGATATTATAATGAATATACTTGAGATAAAATTATGTCCATGAACTAAATTAAATGAAATATAATATGTAAAAATGTTTTGTGATCATCTAGATATACTCTAGATTATTTTTTTTCAATTGACAAAAAGACTATAACATGACAATTGACAATAATATAAAACGTACATTAAATTAAATTGGTAGGTACGATGCTTTTTTAAAAGTATTTTAATATATTGTTATGCGCATACAATGTTGATTTTAAGCAGATACACCCGTATGGATCAATTAAAAATATCGATGTTTTTAATCGCCTTTAATTTAATAGTTAGTCAAGAGAATAAAATTGCAATGGGGATCAAGAGTCAGCACTATGGAAATTCTAAAAATATTAATTTCAATATAAAATATTAGGAGTTATTTAAGTTTGATTTATACACGCTTAGGTTTAAAATATCTAAAAATAAAGGTTTCAAAGCTCTAAAAGAAAGGTTTAAAAGGTCTAAAAAAATGTATATAAACACTTTGGTTGAAGTCTCATTTTGTATTCTCTTATCTCTCTTATTCTAATTTGTCTTATTGAACTTCCTGCATTTTTCTTTTTTACATTTTTCTTTGATTTTCCTTGCATTTAATTTTTTGTGGAAATTATTTTGGTTTATAATTTAAGTTTATTCCTTTGTATATTATAATATTTTCTAACGTTTTCAATTATGGTAGAATAAATGTTATGCTTAACCCTTTCCGGACGGCTCGATACGATCGTGCAAATAATTTAAAGAAAATCCTGAGCTCGCGGTAATCAACTTTTCGCAACGGGGACGACACCGATCGATCGTGCAAACGCTAGAGCAACTAGAAAAATATACAGCGGGCGAGTCAGTCGCATCAGTCTCGCCTGGATCATTGGCTACGATGGCGGTTTTTTTTGGCGGGAGCAACGCTTCACGTAAGTACCAATTTTATCAATGTTTTGTTAAATAGCTGGTTGTGTAATGATTTATTTAGTTAGACAATAAGTTAACTGAGGTAAATTAGTAGAAAGTAAATTAATAGATGGAATATATTACGAACTATAACGTGGCAAAAAGTTAAGTGCACGATCGTGTATATTCGGCCCTAACCCGAGATATAGTGTTTTGTAAAGTATTGATGTTTTTCATCAGTTTTAGATATTTTTTGTTTCTGATACTATTGATTTTATGTTTTTAGGGCGCCCACTCAACGATGAGCAGATAGAAAACCTTTTGGGCGATGGAAACGTCTCAGAAATGGAAGATTTGGATCTCGACGAAGAGATATATCCATACTCAATTATTTCCATGCTTGAGGGAGATGAGTTTGAGGCAGATCAATCCGTTGTCGAACCATTCGCTGTTACACCCTCCGAACTCTGTTCCAGTAGCACTTCGCTCACCAAAGCTTCCCCCGAGGTCGCAGCAGCGCCTTCCGCACCAACATCTAGCAACATTTTACCAGCTTCCCCCAGGCCATCTGTACGTACTACAAAGCAGAATAATACTAATCGATCACTTGCCAAACCTACTCGCACATCGAAGCGCTCTACTCCTGCCAGCACTAGCACTGCCAAAACTGGGACCAGTACTAACCGTGGACCATCTGTACCATCCCGCAGATCTGTTACATCATCTAATGGTACCTCTAAAAGACGTCATTATATATCTCAACCGCAACCTTGGAAGCAATTACCATTCCTAGAAAAATCTCACGAATTCACATCACTTCCTTGCAGGGAAGTAAGAAATCCAATTGAATATTTTAATGAATATATGGATGATACATTCTTCGAACATATGAGTAACTGCTCAAATATGTATCACTTGAGAAAGACTGGCAATGAACTAAAGACTTCGCGAGCAGAAGTAATGAAACTTTTTGGTATTCTTGCTCTAATGGGTTCTATTCCATACCCACGATTAAAGATGTACTGGTGCAAAGGGATTGCAATGGAAAAAATTACTTCGACAATGACTCGCGACCGATTTTCGACGTTACGAAATGCCCTTCACGTTGTAGATAGTGACACGCCGCCCCCAGGAGATGTGAACCCACTCTGGAAGGTGCAACCCATGATTGAACAAATACGCAAGGGTTGCTATAAACAGGAGAGAGTGCCAGGCTTTTACTCGATAGATGAGCAGATGATACCGTTTACCGGGCGTTGCATTTTGCGACAGGTCGTGAAAAACAAGCCCCGTCCAGTGGGGCTAAAAAACTTTGTGCTTACGACTAGCCAAGGTTTAATGCTTGACTTTGATATATACAAAGGGGCTAAGACTATGTTCGGCAAGTGCAAAGTGTATCTTTGCATCTCACGTGGCCAGAACTGTTTTAGAGCTTATCATAAGAAGTAATGTGTGTTCTGTTTTTGTTTTTAGAAGTAATTTTATGTTTGATAAGACTGTGAGTCTACTTTTTGTTCCTTTTGTCACTAAAAGATATTTTAATAAATAAGAAATGCATGGCTGATTATTGTAAATCAAAAGGCTGATAATTATAACTAATTAAGTTGATTTTGTAACGAAAACGTCTTTAATTTACCTTTTTCCTGTTTCAATTATGAACTTGCACGATCGTGCAATTACACATATGTCCTGACACGCACGATCGTGCAGTTAGGTTTTGCAATGATCTGTCACAGCAGGATTTTTTAAAATATTTTTTCCTGAGTTTATATGCCAAAATAAAGCAACTAACTAGAATTTCAATTCGGGATTTAAAAAAAAAATCTCTCGTCCGGAAAGGGATATCGCTGTGTATTACTTGTATACCATTATACAAATAAAATTAATCTGAATCTGAATCTATGAGAACTACATACGTGGTGAAAGATCATGCTTTGCTAGTTCTTTGATAGAGCTTTGTTACTGTACTCACCCATTTAAAACATTTGTCACCTAACGCAACCCATTTCATCTCAAAGTCAATAAGTCGAACAACGTTTTAAATGAACTCTTCCAGAGTGTATATAGTTTTTCATTAAAATTCAACAAATTTTGAGTATTTTATTTTTTAACATTTTAATACTTTTGCCGATATTTTTGGCTGAACTTATAAAATCAAAGACTTTCGCGATTGTTTGACATTATAAATAAGATTCACCACGTGAAGTTCGTAGAACCCGATGTTTCGGCGATGTTGGCTGAACGTTTCTGAAAAACTAATAAAATCTGAAATATTTTCCGCTCTTTTAGATAGTTTATCAACTTACTATCCTAGAAATTGACAGAGGGATATAATTGTGGTCATGCAGATATATTTTAACCAGTATCAGCTTACTGGAGCTTCTCTCGCCACTACCAACCGTTAGTGGAATAGTGAAATATACTCTGAGGAAACTCGATAGACCACAAAATCGTCAGGATTTGGCACCCACCCAAGAGTTGGCGCTCTCAACGATTCGGCGCCTGGAGTGACCGCCCACTCTCCATATACCTCGGGGTCAGGGAAGGCTTCGTTGATGATTAATTTACTACATATGGTCAGACCTCAGACTAAAATTAAATGCTCATAATTCTGTGGGTTTGTAGTAGTGTTTCTCCGGGTTATCGACTTTGGGAATTTCCGGGAAACTTTCGATTCCGTACCCGGGTAATTTTAGTCGGGAATTCCCGAAATTCGGAAAATAAGATGACCGAACAAAGGTATATTATTTGTAAGTATATTGTGTTTGCGTGTGTACACTTTTTTGAGACTAATAATTAGACAGTACTGGCTAGGTCGTCTGATCTTACTTTGTAGGGTCCGGGGTTTGATTTCCGGCTGGGCTACCATTTTCCGTTGAGATAAAATTAACGGAATTGCAATTCATTTCTGTCGATCGAATGCAATAACAAGACACACACTTACACACATGTTACACTTCTTCTTCTCGAAGTGCCTCTCTATTACTGGAGGTTGGCCGTTAGCTCTGAATACTTTTGGCGGTCTTACGCCATCCGGAAAAGCTGTTCCGTACTGGTGATCCCGGTCCACTCTCTGACATTGCACAACCACGACTTTTCCTCCTTCCCCGGCGCCGTTTACCCTCAATTTTGCCCATCAAAATCAGTTGGAGCAGCTGATATCTGTCATGCCGCAGCACGTGCCCCAGATATTCAATCTTGCGCCTTTTGACGTTGTGCAACAATTTTAGGATCGTACCAGCACGTTGAAGTACTTTGAAGTTACACGCACACATACATATAAACACTTCATAGTAGGGTTGGTTGGAAGAGATTGTCGTATGACAATAAACCCGCTCATTGTGAAATTTCACAATAAAGAGTATAAACAAACACAGTTCAAAATTCGTTGTTGTTCAAAAGTAATTTCGTCACAATCTGTGGTTAATAATTTCCATGAACCTTACTTAATTGTAATATTATTTGTTTAAACTATTTTAAACTGATAATAAAGAATGGGTTCTCTCAGCGCCTTTTCTTTAATAACTGAAATATATATTTTAAAATGGGTGATTTATTCAAAAATACTTTCCCGAATTTTCCAAATTCCAAAAAATACTGGGAATAATGCTATTTTCTCCTGAGAAAACCTAGATTCATTTCTGATTTCATGCTTTGAATTTCGTGTCTTTCTCGTAAGTTTCGGATGTGTGTGTTGTGCGAGTTGCCGTATTTTATTGCCGGGCTCTTCGAGGCGGAGCGCATAACGAAATGTGAAAGTTGCACGAGCGATCGTCGTATGCGGCAACAGGTTAATGCTATGATAGGAGGTACTACGCAATACAGAACCGGAACAATCGAGTTTGCCGCGCTGGCTGAGAGACGGTGGGGAAATGGACTCGACTCTACCTGTAGGAAACGAGAGACGACACGCTATTTTTATGTAATTTTGTTTTTATCGTTGCATTAGTAGTCGGCGAGCTCACTGCCGATAACCTCACCTCGTCTAGGGTTGCCACCACTAATTTAAAGGAAGTAGAATTAGAGGACTAACAACCCAGACATTTGTAATAAAGGGCAGCTAACGGTTCCGTGCAGCCTGGGTCATACGACCTGTTTGTTAACTAGGGTCGGCTCAAGGCACGGTACAATTCCCATCCAGTTGCCTCCTTGAAGAAGGACAAACCTTCACGGCTGTGTTTTAGACAGGTTGTAGGACAGAATCTGGTAGTAAGGACGTGAGGTCGGCCCGCTGGGTTCACTTGCCAGTGCCTTGCGTTAAAGACGTTGTTGGACTCTCACGGGCTCGTCGGTGTAGCTAGACAGTGGACTGTCTTTGTCCGCAAAGTCTTCACGTTCACTCCATAGGAGATACAACGACCTGACACCGTTGAAACTACCTAGGGTGACGGGCTCGCCCGTTGTGTATACACCCCCAGATGACATTGTTGAGTAGAGCCTGTGGATCGCCAATACTGCACCAAATTGACGTCATCGTGCCCGATAACTATGCTCGCGCTATATCTTACGTTTTGTTGATGAAGCCGTTCTCACGCACGAATGTCGCACGGATGGTGGCCAAAATCGTTTGACACCTAAACGCTACTGTCGACGGCATCGAATCAAATGTCGGAGTTTTGAACCTTCATTTAGAGATATGTCTAGAGGTTCAAGTTTCAAATATTAAATTGACTATCTACTGTAACGCATTATGTCTTGTCTTGTCTTGTCTAGTCTTGTAAATATTATTAGTATAATATTATTATTGTCATATTAATTTTTTATTTTATTTTATTTATTTTTTTATTTATTTATTTATCCATATTAATAACATATAATTAATTAATTACAAACTATTGATTAAAAACTAGTAGTGCTTAACATTAATACCTAATTAATCATTGATAAAAAAAAGGTACAGGCTCATGTGGATTTTACTGCCTCACTAGGCTTGGGCCTGTGTCGAGGCAGTAGTCTAGTGAAGGTTGTCTAGTAGCAGCCGTGTGTTAAAAAAATATAATAATATATATATACATACATATACACATGTATATATATATATATACACACACATACATACATATACACATATACAATATACATAACATAATAGTAATATAACACCAATATTATATTTATATATAATATATATATATATACGAGTGGTATTACCCGGCGTTGCCCGTGTTATATCTTTTCTCAAATACCAATGTACCTATACCAATTTTCATGGCGATCGGTTGAGCAGTATAGAAGTTGGTGTGCTGCAGCGCCGTCTAGTTGAAAGTTACAACAAAGCGGATATATATAAAAACCTTAACCATGAAAAAATACATCTATATGCCAACTTTCATGGTGATCGGTCAAACGGTTTCGGAGTCTATTAAACTCGGACAGACGGGCATACAGATATACCAACATCCATTTTTATATTATATTATTTTGGCCTGTTTTTAACATTTAAACTTTGAATGCCTATATCTCGCTTATTTATAGCGACCGACACAATTTTCTTCCAGATTTAGCATTAAAATGAAAAAAATTGGAGAGAGGTTCCTATACTGCAGTTATTCCACTTTTATAACTATGTGATAATACTTACATGTATATATTTTAATTAAAGAGTTTTGAACAATGAAGCACAAATAATTAAAAAGCAGGAATAATTTCACTGTATTACCTTCACAATATTTTGAATTTAGAATAACGCTTGGCCGACTATGACGTTTGTAGGTTTAACATAGCAGCGCCATCTATGGATTACTCAATAGATAACGCCATCTGTTAAAATCGTTTGGAACTAACAGATAATTGCGAATGTCAAATAATAGACATTGCAATAAAATAATATCGCGACTATAAATTAAGACGTAAGCTATCCTATCTTTCAAGTTGGATCAAACTGCACATTGTGTGCAAATTTGATTCAAATCGGTTAAGTAGTTTAGGAGTCCATCGCGGACAAACAACGTGACACGTAATTTATATATATAAGATTATATATATATATATATATATATATATATATATATATATATATATATATATATATATATATATATATATATATATATATATATATATATATATATATATATATATATATATATATATATATATATATATATATATATATATTATATATATAATATATAACATTATTGATAGATATTTTTACCTTAATGATAATTATAACGAAGATATGTAGTTAACGTAGATATGTAGAGCAAATACCAAAAAAAAGAACAACAGCAATAATATTATTATTTTTTTATTTATATATATTTTTTTTTAAATTTTAATTTTTTTTTTGACAAGAATTTTAAATAGGTTTTCGGTTCCCCTTCTCCCTTTGTTTAGTAGCCAACACACCACCATTTTCTTCAGCACGACTGTCGATGTTGACGTCAATGCATTCCCCCCCACCTCAGATATGAACATATTGTAGATCCTCGGCGAGTGAAATGCATAATGTCGCTGTCCGTATGCTGAGTTTTTAGTTTGTTGGGGTTGGTTATTACGGTTTCTGGTATCGTACTTGTGCATAGAGGTATTCTGAGGCACCAGGTCATGTCTATAGTAGTAGAGTACTATTGTTCGTATATATAATTGTCTGATGTCAAGTACTTGAAATTCATTAAATAGCAAATCGGAAGGGTAGCGGTAAGGTTTCTTGTTGATTACTCTAATTAGGGCTTTTTGGGCCTTTATTAGGGGATCAAGAATAGTTACCGCAGCGCTACCCCAACCAATCTGTCCGTAAGTGATTACAGTCTGTGCAAGTGCGTAGTATGTCATCTTCAGCATAGACGGACTAAGAATATTCCTGATGTTTTTAAAGACGTATATTAGTTTTCGTAGTCGCTGTGTTGTCAAGTCTATTTCCTTGTGCCAACGTAGAAAGTTATCAATAAAAATTCCAAGGTACTTTATAGTGGTTGTTCGCTCTAGAGGCTGGCACAAGCAGTTTATTCTGTCACAGCTGTGTACCGTCAGTTGGTTTCATAGTAATAATAATAATAATTTATACATCCCGCAACTATGCCGCATAAAATAGATTCCATGTAGGGCGATGATTCTTTAATTTGTGCGCATAGAGCTTCAGAGTTTGTTTTTTTTTGTTGTTTTAACGCGCCAATCTCTGGAACAACCAGTCGGATTTGAAAAAAATCTTTTTGCATTTGATAGCCCAATTTTTGAGGAAGGTTATATGCTATTTAACAACGTGTTACGACCTTCAGGAGCCGATCAAAAAGAACGATTAGCGACACGGAGTAGTCCGTGATTAGCAATAACGTAATATTGGTCTAAAAAAAAAGTAATACCGCGGGCGGGCGATGCGACGCGATGGGTCGGGGCCGAGGGCGGCTGTCCGACAAGAACCGAGCATTACCGAGAAGAGCCGAAATGTGCATGCCTTATATAGATAAGGTAGCGGCAAAAACAAGTAACACTGATTATACAATGCATAATCGATGCCAGTATATACTAATAGCACACGAAAATATAACAAAAAATATTGTCTAAAGCTAAAGTTCTCTAAATTATTTATAAATAATCCGATTTCTTTTAAAAACAGGTAATTGAAACAAAATAAGGAATAATTATATTTAAAAAAAGAAATGGCATGATATAATTTAAATTGAAATATAACTAGCTGAAACGCGTCGAATTCGACAGTCACTTTATTGACAGTAATATATGTAGGTAATATATATAATAAACAATACAATATATATTGTATTGTTTAGCATATTTTGTAATCCTTTAGCAAATAATTTAAAACATCATTGGCTTTGTTACTGGTATATATTATGCTTATACGTATTTTTTTTATGCTGTATGTTTTTAACCAAAGTAAAATAAAAATAAAAATATTTAAAAAATAAACGGAAACATACTTATTAATTATGTAAAAACAATATTTGGATTATTTCGATTACGTTGCGGTGTCTTGTTTATTTGATCTACGATCAGAAATGTCACCAAAGTTTTGGAGAAAACGGACAGGAACAATCGAAGGTGACATGACGTGTGACAGAAATTAAAAAGTTTCGCTCCAATTCAGGTTACTTTACCAACCTTACGGTAGATGGCGGTGAAATGATTGAAATCTTTAAAATGTTCCGCCTCCCTCCCCCCTCCCCCCCCCCCCCCTTTTTATTTTTCTATATATTTTTGATATTTTTTTAGACACCTAAACTAAGTTTATACACCTAGCCGTTCTCTAAATTCGGCGGCTGCAGGAAAAACACGTTTCAAATGATATATATTTTTTACGACTTTTTTTATTTTTCTCTTTTGATGGCACACCTACAGACCGAGAGCTTTTTTAGATACCTCAAAAATATTTTTACACCTAGCCGTTCTCTCTATTTGGCGGTTACAGGTAAAACATGTTTTTTTTCCTCTTTTGATGACTTTCAATTTTTTTCTTTTGATGACACATTTAGAGACCGAGAGCTTTTTTTAAACACCTCAACCAAATTATTACACTTAGCCGTTCTCTCTAAATAGCAGTTACAGGAAAAACACGTTTCAAATTCAAATTCAAAATTCTTTATTAAATCCATGAAGTTACAAATATTTTGGTTGCAAAGCCATCCTAACTAGGCCTCGCCTGTACTAAGGTAGGCTTAATGTAAAAGAATGTAGGGTGGTTTACATAACGCGAATATTTTTCTTTATATACATAGCAAATAATAAATAAATATGATATATTAAATTTAAGAAGATATATATGTATACATATGTACGTAAATTAGTATATAAATGTCGGAAGATGAAATTTGTAGGACAAAAAAATAAATAAATTGACAATATAAATGTAGGTATTACAATGTATGGCTATAATAATCTCTAATTTGATTTGTTTTGTTTATTCTTTTCATTTCAACTAAACGTGTGCACAAGTAAACTATTTTTCGGTACGCCTGCCTTAGTACAGGCCTAGGCCTAGTTAGGCGGTGTTGATGGAGTGATCAAGATGCTGCAAGGTGCTTATTTCGCTACTGGTCCAAACACTATTTTTTTTGTAATGCTTCAGAAATGTATATCTCGTGCTTTATTTGTAATACATAAATACATAAAAAATATTATGTCTGCATGTGTCAAAGCGACGACATGGTACGCAGGTATATGTTGGTTGGGATTTTTACCCGGTGTGCATAAACCCACTTGACTTGTGAATTTACGCGACCCCTTTTGTGCTCGGTAATTACCCCTTCGATTATCTTCAATGGTTTTCACCTTGGACTGTATTCAAATGGTAATCACTCACCAGCTAGGTTGTTTTTTCTCTCAGGGGTGGTTGTCTCGAACGATTGGTGGATTCCAACCTCACAAGGAAATTTGTTCAGCGAGAGGCTTCCGTGATAGAACCTCACTTTCCTCAGGTCACGCAGGATAAGCTTCCGTCGAAAATAAACACTTTTTATTCGCGAGACTTTCTTTTATTCGGTCACTTATCTTTACTTTTACATTGAGTTCCGAGTACTTATAATTTACTACTAAGTCCCGGTGCTTGGATCGCGGCGCGTTCACGCTGATCCTTTGCCAATTTACAACTGAAGCTTTCGCTCTTTTCTGTCGTCGATCGCCATCACATTTTTGTTTAAGATAGCGACCGCCCTTACCTCTCATTGGTCTAGATCCTTCCAGAAATTTCTAAACACACCCCTATTACTGCGCCGCACACGTTTTGTCCAATAACGAGACAGGGCGCACAAACCAGACACAACCCCGTGTGAAAGAGACATCGCAATCATGCTTCCTCGCTTGCACGCTAGAGCGAGAAGCGAATACACTAGTTGTCTCTGTCTTACATTTAAACATTTTATAGACATATTATTTGCTTAATTTAAAAGAAAAGAATCTACCCTAGTACAGGCATTAACCTAGTTGGGTAGTTTTTTAAGACATAATTTTCGTACTACTTCCTCTTAAATAAAGCATTATTATTATTATTGTTACTACAGATTCTCGTCGCAAACGCCACCGTTCCCGAGTACATATTGTCTTAAACATAGGTTAGTTTCAGGTCATTAGTAACAAGTTAATATTAATGTTAGATCGTTAATTAGGCTAATTAAGTTGTCTCTCCTAGCGCTTTACTTTACATTAAACGAAATACTATATGCTATGCTTAATTAATTAATCATGCAAGTTTCTTTACATTTTAAACTATATTATTTCTAGGGGGAATTGTGGGATTTGGAGTATGTATGATTTTTTGTAACGTCCACGGTTTTTATTTCGTAGTCTTTTGCCAGTCGCCTCGCCAGGGAATTTATCGTTACCATGTGTTACTAAGGGGTCCTTTTCACGATTTATTTTGAATGGGAACGTTGTCGGTCCCTGGATTCTCGTGTTTCAGGGTCGACTGCTCGTTTATTTTATATTTTATTGCCCCTTTCTGTCCTTTCCTTTGAGTTATCAGCTATTTTTCAAGGAATCTCATATCCTCGGCGTCCGTGACTAATTATGTTTCCTACCCTTTGTAAGAGGGTCTCACTTTTAGGGAAGATTTATCGACCCTGGCGTCCGCTCTTTCGGATATTCTGAACCATTCCCCCCCCCCAATGGGCTCTGAGCCTCATTGGCTCCTGTCTCCATCTATTTGGTTTACCTAATTTACATCTTATTTACATAATCCAGTCTTATTTTTTACTCATTCACCTATGGGATTCTACTTATCTAACTGTCATATTCAATTTTCCTTATTGGTCTAGTGAGGTGACGGATCCTTCTTATTCAACCTATGAGAATCTCTCATTATTCTACTTAGAATATGTACCGCTTTCCGTTAACTTTCGTTTTTCATTTCTTACGAGACAAACGTCAACTTGCGTTTTCACTTTTAAATTCTAGCTAGACTATTTTTATTTTCTACTGTGACGAATAGACTTTCGTTTTTTCCACTTAGACATTAGTGACAGTTGTTTCTGCCTGATCAGCTGTTGTATGTATTTTTACAAGTTTACTGACAGGGCGCCTATACACTTTCCCGTCCACTAATAGGTCTACTATTCGCACTTGGCCTGTTTTGTCAGGGAAAACTTGAGTTACCTGACCCCTGGCCCACCTTCCGCGTTCTAGGGAAGGATCTAACAGGACTACTAAGTCTCCGATTTTTAACGGAGTTCCCTTTGTCGCCCACTTAGGTCGTTTAACCAACAATGGAAGTACTTCTTTCGACCACCGGTACCAGAAAGTATCAGCAAGTATTTGCGATTGTTTCCAGTGATTTTTGTTAGATAACTCAGTTGTATTATTCTGTCCTACCGCTGTACTATCATCTGCATGGCCTAATAGGAAATCTGCGGGTGTGAGAGGTCTCTCATCCCGAGTATCTAGAGATATATACGAGAGCGGCCTGTTGTTCATCATCGCTGAGACTTCGCATAATAATGTTCTCAGCACATCTTCATTTGGCGCTCGCTCCTTTAATATGGCATATAACGATTTTTTTGCCGTTTTTATCTGACTCTCCCAAACTCCACCGAAATGGGGTCCTGAAGGAGGGGAGAAACTCCATTTTATCTCGTCGGCACTTAGACGATCCCTCACTTCATGGTTGTCGATAGCTGACAAACTTTTCTTAATTCAGCGTCCGCACCGCGGAAACCCAGTGGCATTGTCGCTCATAATTTCCCGCGGCTTCCCCCTGGCTGCTATAAAACGTCTTATAGCTAACAAGGCCGAGCTGGTTGACAAATCTCCAGCTAGTTCGATATGGGTCGCTCTCGTGTTAAAACAAGTGAAGAGTAATCCATATCGTTTTTCCACTTTCTTTCGATTAGTGACGAAGAACGGCCCAAAAGCGTCCAAACCTACAGTGTGGAAACAGCGCCTTCGGGTGGTTATTCGCGCGGGTGGGAGTTGGCCCATTTGTGCGGTCATAGGCTTCGCGCGGCGGATAGTGCAATAGACACATTCTCGTGAGATCTTTTTCACCGTTTGTCGCGCCCCAATGACCCAAAACTGTTCTCTCAGCACTGATAAAATTAATTCAGCGCCGCCGTGAGCATTAATCTCGTGTAAATGTTTCACGAGCAACACCGTGAATCTATCCTTACCGTGTAATATATATGGCCTTTTTGTGTCGAAAGGTGTGTCGTTCGCATTTTCGATCCGGCCTCCTAACCGTATTAACCCTTCCGCGTCGATATACGCGTTCAATCCGAACAGACGGCTGTCTTTCGGCAATATTTTCTGATGACGTATCAGGTCTATCTCGTGCGCGAAAATTCGATGTTGTGATTCCTTGATCAGAAATTTTTTCCCGGTTGCGATATCGTCGCTTTCGAGTACTTTTGACGTGGTTTTTTTCCTACACAGATCTATAAATTTTTTCACATATGCCATGGTTCGACTCGCCCGCATGTACCGGGAAAATCTATCTATGTCAATTACGCTTTCATTTTTTTCTGTCGTTGTTAGTACAAGTTTTGTCTTAAATTCTAACAATGCTCTCTCTTCCGGTTTCGGATCGGTTGGCTCCTGGAGCGGCCAGTGTTCTCTACTGCCACGCAAGAATGCAGGTCCTGCGAACCATCTACCTTCCGGGCTTAAATCTATCTTGGTGGTATTCCGTGTGCCATCATCAGCGGGGTTGTCGCTCCCTGCTAACCAATGCCACTGTCTTGGAGACGTGAGCTCATCGATCACACCTAGTCTATTTGCTACAAACTGGAGGTGACATTCCTTTTGTGACAAAATCCACCACCACACATTTTTTGAGTCTGTCCACATAAAGACGTCATCGAAACTTAATGCGCTCTCTTGTTTTATTTTTGAGGCCAGTTCAGCACCTAACAGCGCCGCAGTCAGTTCTAACCTGGGGATTGTCAGTTTGCCTTTCAAAGGTGCCACTCGAGTTTTGCTAGCCATAAAGGATACCTTGTGCTCGCCGCTACAGCCTGTAATCCTAACATATGCAACGGCGCACATCGCCTTTTCGGACGAATCGCAGAATACGTGCAATTGCCTTTTCTCACCTGCTTGTTTGGTAGCGCCATTATAACGTGAGATTCGCACACCTTGCGCTAATCTCAGTTCTTGCAACCACCGGAGCCAATATTTAACTACATCGCTCGGGATCTCGTCGTCCCAGGCCACTCGGCTACTCCATACCTGCTGCATGATCAGTTTAGCCCTTATAGTTAGCGGTGAAAGCGCACCCATTGGGTCCCATAGCTGCATTATTAATTTTAGCGCTTCCCGCTTCGACGGAATCTTATTTCCCGTCGTCAGATCTTCGCTGAGGCGGTCCATGCTCACATTAAATGCTAACTGATCAGAGGCAGGTAGCCACGTCAAGCCTAATATTCGTTGTGACGTCAACTCACCCTTTTCCAGAGATACTTGCGCGAGCGCGCGGTTTTCTTCTGGTATCCCGGTTAAAGCCTCGTTTTTATTTGAAGCCCAACCGGTCATAGTGAAATTCCCAGCTTTATGAATCAAATTAATTTCCCTGATGACTTGTTTTGCTTCCTCTAACGTGTCTACTCCCGCCAGCAAATCATCAACGTACGAATCGCGCTCTATTATTTTTACAGCCGCTGGGTACTGGTCCTTAAACCGAGCTGCGTTTTTATTTTTTACGTAGATCGCGGAGGCCGGGGAGCTACAACTACCGAATATTAGACAGTCCATTTTTAATATTTTTGGAGGACTTTCACGCTGGAAACCTCGCCAGAGAAACAGCTGACTGAAGCTATCTTCCTCTCTCACTTTTATCCGAAGATACATATCTCGTATGTCGGCCGTGAAAGCGATTGCATTTTCACGGAATCGTAATAAAATTCCTAATATGCTATTTAAATAGTCTGGTCCACCTAATAACATGCTATTCAGCGACCCGCCTGCGCCCGAGGACGCAGCGTCGTGAACGACACGAATTTTGTCTTTCTTCGCGGGGTGAATAACCCCCAGGTGCGGAAGAAATAACACTCGAGGGCGGTTTTTTAATTGTTTTTCCTCGACTTCCGAAGCATACCCCTCAGCTAGATATCTCTCTATCTGCTGGCAGTATTTTTCTCCATAAAGACGGTCGGAGTCCATTTTCCGTTCCACTGACCTCAGCCGAGTCATTGCCATGTCTCGGTTATCTGGTACGGAAAAGTTCACCTCTTTCCATAACAGACCTGTCTCCCATACTCCATTTTTAAAAGAAGTAGTATCTTCTAAGATTTTTTCAGCCCTAACATCGGCCTGAAGCTTTCGCTTTTTCTGTGGCCAATCGTACTCTAGCTTCAGATTTTCTTCAAGTAATTTATCTAAAGAAGGTTCATTTTCCTGATTTAAGCATAGCGCCGGGTACCTAATGTCTCGTTCGAGAGCGTTATTGCCGCCGATAGCCACCCACCCCAGGAGTGTTTTAGATACCGATAGGCCCCCGTCTACCATTTTTAATCCTCTAGAGACTATCAGTTCCCAACAATTAGCTCCCAGGAGCAGGTCAGGTTTTAAGGTCGTCGCCTGAGTCGAACGCACCATCCCTCCGATCGGCCTCTGCGCACTTATCACGCTTTTGACCTCCGGTAGATTTAACGAGGCTACGCTGTAAGCTCGTACTACGTATTCCTTCTTACCTAAATCTCCCCTTACTTTGAAGGACACCGCTTCGGCACTGCTATTACTCTCTCTCATATTCCCGATTCCAGAGAGCTGTAATCCCTGCGTCGGGCCTCGAATGCCTAGTTCTATTGCCACGCTCTGATCAATGAGTGAAACAGTCGCGCCTGCGTCTAACAACGCATATAATGTTTTTCTACCCCGGGTTCCAACTACGGTTATCGGTAATACTTGCAGAATGACCTGATTTCCAGATACTGCGTTCGCCACTACCTCGGAGCTCGCGCGCGGCGCCGCCGCGATGTCCGCCTCGTTCGCAGGCGGCGGGGCGGTCAGCAGATAATGATATTTGCCCTTTGGAAACCGTTTATATGCCGAACACGATTTTCGGCCGTGGTTGTGCCCTAAACATTTAAAACACCTACGCATTTTTTTTATCTCATCCCAGCGGCTTGCTAAAGTTAGATTTTTAAATTCTTCACATTTATTTAAATAATGGGATTTCTCACACCGAGGGCACTTAGGGTCTTCTTTGCCCTGGGTATGTAAAATATATTTTTTAGAGCCCGTTTCTTTCTGTCTCTTGTCTCGCGGGTTATCATAACTTTTCCTAGGGAGCTCTGCGGTACACAGACCGGCGTCTTGTGCGCTGATCGCTAATTTCTCTAACCATAATGCGAAATAAACTAATACCGGATCGTTTAAACCAACCCTTCCCCTGTCAGCTAGCCACAGAGTTAATAAGTTCTTTGGCAATTTTGCCACAAGTGAAGCCAATAAGTCTGGATTATAAAGATGTTCTAATTTATTTACCGATTTTACGGTCGCGACCAGATTTTTTATCTGGCACGCAAATCGCATTAAACCGTCTGCATCTAGACTATCAGATAACCCTTTTTCTTTCCTCAAATCCGCTATCGTTCTCTGAATAATTAAATTCGTATTACCGAATAGCGCCTCTAACGTGGTCATGATATTTGTCACGTTGTCAGGACTTAAAAGCAAACCCGTCACTGCCTCGCGTGCTCTACCTTTTAATGCTGTCTGCAAACGCAATAAGTTTTGTGCATCATTTAAATGCATTACGTCTGTCGACTGTTTGAAAATAGCTTTGAAGGCTACGAATTCTAAAGGATTCCCGTGAAATGAAGGTAACTCTTTTGCAAAATGCGGTTTTGTGGACGCTACAGAAAAAATCCTACATACCTCTTTTATCATTTTTTCGCTCGAGCTGCTAATTCCATCGCTGCTCGTACCCAGGTCCGTATCAGCGGCGGCCTTTACCGCCGCCGCCGACACCGCCTTGGTCTCTGCCCTAGCGTTGTCCGCAGCTGCCGCGCCGCTCGCATTCGCCGCGCCGCCCGCATTCGCCGCGCCGTCCGCCACCGTCGCGCCGTCCGCCACCGTCGCGCCGGACGCCGCCGCGTTGCCCGGTTCCGATCGCCCGCCGTCTTCACGCCGCCGTGCCGCTTCTCCATTTTCTTCTGCGAATGTTCCCCCCCAGGGTTCTGGGGACGTCTCAGCAGCTGGAGTTTGATACTCGGCCCATCTCGACACTCTGCTGGCTGCCGTGTTGTCCCCCGCGACGTCGCGATCATTTTCCTGACTGCTCGTTTCTGTCCCGAAGGTTTCGGAGACAATTTCCAGCATCCTCATAGCATGCCGCGAGTCTTCTTCCGCTGCATCCAGTTCTTCCTGCATCGCTGCTCGTTGAAGGTCCATGTCAGCCTCTTCTTCGATTTCTTCAGCCGCTCTGCGCGCCGTGCGCCGCGCAGCCACTTTTTTCAGTTCCGCATCCAATTTATTTTTATCAGCTTTTTTCTTGGCTTTTTGGAGGTTCACTCTTCGAAGTTCTTCAGATGCTGCTCGCAGTTCCTGAACGTGCTCGCTTCTTCTGCTGCTCTCTGACCAGGCGCGCGATGAAGGTCTTGGATTTTCGGATTGCGTGCTTTTCGAATCCATATTTTTATTTTTCTTTTCTCGTTCTTGATCCAAAGTCACTTTTCTTTCCGATTTTCTTTATTCGGCTTGACGGAGGACCACGATGGTTGGGATTTTTACCCGGTGTGCATAAACCCACTTGACTTGTGAATTTACGCGACCCCTTTTGTGCTCGGTAATTACCCCTTCGATTATCTTCAATGGTTTTCACCTTGGACTGTATTCAAATGGTAATCACTCACCAGCTAGGTTGTTTTTTCTCTCAGGGGTGGTTGTCTCGAACGATTGGTGGATTCCAACCTCACAAGGAAATTTGTTCAGCGAGAGGCTTCCGTGATAGAACCTCACTTTCCTCAGGTCACGCAGGATAAGCTTCCGTCGAAAATAAACACTTTTTATTCGCGAGACTTTCTTTTATTCGGTCACTTATCTTTACTTTTACATTGAGTTCCGAGTACTTATAATTTACTACTAAGTCCCGGTGCTTGGATCGCGGCGCGTTCACGCTGATCCTTTGCCAATTTACAACTGAAGCTTTCGCTCTTTTCTGTCGTCGATCGCCATTACATTTTTGTTTAAGATAGCGACCGCCCTTACCTCTCATTGGTCTAGATCCTTCCAGAAATTTCTAAACACACCCCTATTACTGCGCCGCACACGTTTTGTCCAATAACGAGACAGGGCGCACAAACCAGACACAACCCCGTGTGAAAGAGACATCGCAATCATGCTTCCTCGCTTGCACGCTAGAGCGAGAAGCGAATACACTAGTTGTCTCTGTCTTACATTTAAACATTTTATAGACATATTATTTGCTTAATTTAAAAGAAAAGAATCTACCCTAGTACAGGCATTAACCTAGTTGGGTAGTTTTTTAAGACATAATTTTCGTACTACTTCCTCTTAAATAAAGCATTATTATTATTATTGTTACTACAGATTCTCGTCGCAAACGCCACCGTTCCCGAGTACATATTGTCTTAAACATAGGTTAGTTTCAGGTCATTAGTAACAAGTTAATATTAATGTTAGATCGTTAATTAGGCTAATTAAGTTGTCTCTCCTAGCGCTTTACTTTACATTAAACGAAATACTATATGCTATGCTTAATTAATTAATCATGCAAGTTTCTTTACATTTTAAACTATATTATTTCTAGGGGGAATTGTGGGATTTGGAGTATGTATGATTTTTTGTAACGTCCACGGTTTTTATTTCGTAGTCTTTTGCCAGTCGCCTCGCCAGGGAATTTATCGTTACCATGTGTTACTAAGGGGTCCTTTTCACGATTTATTTTGAATGGGAACGTTGTCGGTCCCTGGATTCTCGTGTTTCAGGGTCGACTGCTCGTTTATTTTATATTTTATAGCCCCTTTCTGTCCTTTCCTTTGAGTTATCAGCTATTTTTCAAGGAATCTCATATCCTCGGCGTCCGTGACTAATTATGTTTCCTACCCTTTGTAAGAGGGTCTCACTTTTAGGGAAGATTTATCGACCCTGGCGTCCGCTCTTTCGGATATTCTGAACCATATGTAAATTCATGTTGGAAATAATTAAAACGAAAATAAGAAAAAAAATATATGTAACATACGCATATCGGATATAATTGACAAAACCCCCATATCTATCTACATTTTGAAACGATGGCATAATAGAAATCCACAGTATAAGTTTAGTAATCGCGTATACAATTGTATCTCTAATTTTGATCAATTAATTATCCATTACAATTAGCTAGGGTAAAGCAGTAAAATAGAGAGGGTCTAATAAATAACCGGTAAGTAAATACGTCTGACAGAGCCCTAAGTCATGCCAATGTCTGCAATAATCGTTAAGCCGCCCGCAATGGAGAAGTCACCTTGATTAGATAGAGACCACGAATAGTCCATTATATATGACTATTGGCGATTAAAGATTATTTTATTGCATGCGCCAGCGGTCGTTAATTTAATCGATTTTTCGATAAGCCACATCAGCGTAAGACATGGCCATACGTCATTTTCCAAAAATGCAAATTATACAGGATGAGTTTTTAATTAGTGACATGATTGTAGTGGGTGAATCGGTACGATGAACTAGGCAAGTTTTGATAGGAAACTTTGGAGAAAAAAACAGTTTTTTTTTAAATATATTTTTTTTTCATGTTTTTTTATATACTATAACAAGCTAAAAGGCACGATGCGCTATCTAGTGGTGGGTAAAATATTGCTAATATTATTAGCGATATTTTACTTGCCGCTAGGTGGCGCAGCGCGCTCAGCGCTTCTAAAACTTTTCTCCAATAAATGAAAATTTACAAATTTGACAAAAAAATATTTTTTTTTTCCAAAATATTTCTCAAAAATTGCCTATTCTGTCGTACTGGATCACCTACTATAGGGATGTCATTCATTAAAAACTCACCTGTACACTAGCCAACAAATTTCTTTTTTTTTGGTAACATTGATGAAAACAGTTTATCTTTATTTTTAGTTAAAGAAAGACGAAGAAAGATGATCGAAGTTAAAGAAAGACGCTTACGGTGGTACGTTCACGTCCTGCGCCGCCCAGATAATCATATGGTGAAGCTTGCCCTAGACCTGCCAGCGATGAAACGTGCTCTTGGAAGACCATCCGCTGCCTGGTTGACGACGTTTGAGAAAGACCTAAGAGAAGCTCAACTCGACGCCGACACTACAAGATCGTGCTCAGTGGAGGATAAGGACAAAGAAGGCCGACCCCAAGTAAATGGGACAGGGTCTAGGAAGGGAATATCACTGTGTTAATAATCGCCAAAATAGCCGCCTTAAAATCATCAAGTATTTCTCGTGATCCACTATTTCATAGTCCTCTATATTATAGCATCATTCTCAAAATTATACTCAAAATGGCGAAGACCGCAAAAAATCAAAAATCTACGGCATACTCACTTTAAATTAATTACAACTAATAGAGCCCAACCAATGAGCGTAAAAGTCCATTTTTAAAGAATCCATATAAATTACTGTCGTTGTTAGAAAATTGTTGGTATAAAACGCCTGCATATCAATTTCTTCCGCGTCTGGTATTATATGTCCTCCTTTGGCTTAGTATAGAATAACACAGGCACTAATATTTGGCAAAATCCATGTGATGCGAGTATAAATTAGTAAAAAATAATGTTAATGCTAGTACCGTTAATTATGTAGTGTATTAGTGTATTATAGATTGCTCACCCCTATAGGACATTTTGGCAAATCAAATCAAATCAAATATCTGTCGACAGGCCTTGCTAGAGGCCCGTGACGTCTTCCACTAGGCATTTTGCCTTTTTGTGGGATTTCGCGTGAGCCGAGCCCATTGGCCCGGCTTTCGGGATATGGCGTCGCAGGGTTTTGCGCCCTGCGGCAAGACTCTTTGTTAGGTGCTTAGGCACCTTATCGTGAAGGATTGAGACGGGAGTGGGTACATGGCATCTTCTGTGGCTAAACTGCTGTGCTGCGATCAAGCAGACTGCGCGGGTACGGCTTCCGGACATCTGGTGGCCTGGTGTGCAGCGGAGCGAGCTGACGGATGTGCTCGTGAGGCGAGGTGTCGGCCCTCCGGTACATAGCGTGCGCGAGGCGCTTTACGTGTTCCTCCACGGACTGTGCTTCGCTAAAATCGCGTTCCAGCGTCGCGTTTCGGACGTACCAAACATTTTTTTGCCGTCGAAATGCAGATGGCGCTGTTAGGCATTGGCGTCGAAAGTAATAGAAATTATTTGGTTATCTATAATAACACTGTCATATACAGATTGTAAACACTCAATAATTTAACCAGCGATATCATTCAATTATTTGTGTCATCTATCGTATTTTTATACAGGTTAGAATGCCATCAATAAATGACATTCTATCTAGATAGACTAAGAAGTCTATCTAGATAATAAAGTGCATAATTATTACGTATGAAATCCCTATACCAAATTAAAAAGTGACATCCTTATGTAAATATTATTTAAATAATAAGATTTTATTATTTTATACCGTATAGGAGTTTTTAGCGCGCTATCTACAGCGCGCATCTATAATGTTATACCACGAATGTTGCCGAATTGAACATAATAATGTATTTTAGAAACATGAGTGCCATCTACATTTTGCGTTTTTTAGTAAAATACTGGGAACTTTTGTGATGTTCTTTACCCGGTAAATTTTCCTAATCGGTTCTGTAAATCGAATTGATGAATCTGTAGCGACGCTACAAACCCAACTATAAAGTTTATTTTTATTTTGATTTAATGGCTGGCTGAGAACGAGCCCAGCAATATTATTTCGTTCTATTAAAAAGTGGATACATTCAAATTTTAAAAACAAATTTTCGAACTGTCATTCTGTACCTTGACAAGAGACGATTCAACTGAAAGAAATTACGCTCGCGTTATCACGTATTATTGTACATTTTTGTAAAGAGAAAAAATATATTTTACACAACAGTTTATCGCGGTTTTTTTACTATCACGTTCTTCGACACACGAAAGAGACGCGAAATTGGTGACCCCGACGTGATCAACACGCAACCTTCTGATCTGGAGTCAGAAGCGCTACCGTTGCGTGTTGATCACGTCGGGGTCACCAATTTCGCGTCTCTTTCGTGTGTCGAAGAACGTGATAGTAAAAAAACCGCGATAAACTGTTGTGTAAAATATATTTTTTCTCTTTACAAAAATGTACAATAATACGTGATCACGCGAGCGTAATTTCTTTCAGTTGAATCGTCTCTTGTCAAGGTACAGAATGACAGTTCGAAAATTTGAAGACTTCCTAGGATACACCGTGAATGCTACTGGAATACGACCGAAGGCGGACAAGGTAGAGGCGATAAAAAAATACCCGAAACCAGCAGACGTTCAGCAGTTACGGAGATTCCTAGGAATGATCAATTTCTATAGAAATAGCATCCCAAGAGCCGCGCAATATCAAGAAAAATTAAACAAGTTCCTACAAGGAGCAAAAAAGAATGATCGCACGCCAATTCCATGGACAACAGAAACCACAGAAGCATTCGAGAAATGCCGGGACAGCGTTGAAGAAGCGGTAATTTTAGCGCACCCGTCGGCGCATGCACCATTGGCAATAATGACAGATGCATCAAATACCTGCGTAGGAGCGGCATTACATCAAAAGAAAGGTGGAGAATGGGCGCCGTTAGGATTTTATTCGAAGGCAATGTCGCATGCGCAACAAAATTATGCAACTTACGATAGGGAGTTGTTGGCAATCTACCTATCGGTGAGACACTTTCGGAAGATGGTAGAAGGGCGTGAGCTGACGATATTCACGGATCACAAGCCACTAATTCACGCTCTCAAGAAATTGGACGACTCTATTACGGAAACGCCCATGCGAATTCGTCATACGTCATATATTTCGCAATTTGCAAGCACGATAGAGTACCTGCCGGGAAAAGCAAACGTCGTGGCCGACGCGCTCTCGAGGATAGCAGAAATCGACTGCCCAAACACGTTCGACTACGAAGAATTGGCGGCACAACAGGCAGAAGATCCCGAGCTAAAAATGATAAGGCAACAAGAAAATTTAAAATTTGAAAAGAAAGGCGACAAACCAGTATGGTGCGAAGTGTCCACCAAGAAAGCAAGGCCATACATCACGCCAGCACTGCGGATAAAAGCAATAAAATTGGTACACGACATCAGTCATCCCGGTATCCGAGCGACAAGAAAAATGGTAGCGGAACGTTATTTTTGGCCAAGGATGAATAAGGAGAGCGCGGAATATGCAAAAACATGCATCGCTTGTCAGCGCGCAAAAATACATAGACATACGCGCGCGCCCATATCATGGAGGCAGGACGTTTGGAACACGTACATATAGACATCGTCGGACCCTTAGGAATAGCAGAAGAGTACCGATACCTCGTAACCATGATCGACAGGGCAACGAAGTGGGTCGAATGTATCCCGGTCAAAGATATAAGCGCAGAAACGGTAGCGCAGGTCTTCTACGAAGGATGGATTGCGCGATTCGGAGCACCGATTCGGATTACCACTGACCAGGGAAGGCAGTTCGAGTCCACATTATTCACAGCTTTGACACAGATACTGGGAGTAAAAAAGATACATACCACAGCGTATCACCCCCAGGCAAATGGGATGATAGAAAGATGGCATAGATCCCTAAAAGCAGCATTAAGAGCGCGACTAAAAACAGCGAATTGGGTGAGAGAATTACCCACCGTATTAATGGGATTACGAGCAGCTATTAAAGAAGACTACGGGATCAGCCCGGCTGAATTACTGTACGGGACAACACTCAGGCTCCCAGGAGATTTTTTTGAAAAACAAACTACAAAAACGATACCAGAAACTGTGCAGCAAATGAGAGAGACATTCGAGGCGCACAGACCGCGAAGAGAACGAGAACACCACAATAACATTTTCGTACATCGGGATCTAAAGGAGGCGACGCACGTATTTGTGAGAGACGACACGGTGAAGAGACCACTGCAAAACCCGTATAGAGGGCCATATAAGGTTTTGAGGCGGCGAGATAAGACATTCGACATTGAACAGGACAGAGCCAAAGTTACCATCTCGATTGATCGTTTAAAACCCTGCTACGGCGTGGCAAGCAGTAACGAGAACGAGCAGGAGACAGACAAGGAGGAGCCCAGGTGGGCAGCGTCCGCGAACAACAACCAACAAGGACCACAGCAATACAAGACCAGATACGGAAGAACGGTTCGACCTCCCGGGCAGTGGCACACGACGACCTGTCGTCCTCCCAAAGGGGGGAATGATGTAGCGACGCTACAAACCCAACTATAAAGTTTATTTTTATTTTGATTTAATGGCTGGCTGAGAACGAGCCCAGCAATATTATTTCGTTCTATTAAAAAGTGGATACATTCAAATTTTAAAAACAAATTTTCGAACTGTCATTCTGTACCTTGACAAGAGACGATTCAACTGAAAGAAATTACGCTCGCGTTATCACGTATTATTGTACATTTTTGTAAAGAGAAAAAATATATTTTACACAACAGTTTATCGCGGTTTTTTTACTATCACGTTCTTCGACACACGAAAGAGACGCGAAAAATCAATAAATTGTGCCATTCCAGCCAGGAGTGCTCCTGAGACGGTAAACCGAATACACCGAGGGCACAATTTTGGAAAGTTAAATCCATCAACCATCATACTATAAAAAAAAGTATAGGAAGTTTTTTTTATAGGAACTTAGAGCCGATATGGGAAAGTAGTACTACTAGATACGTACGTATCCTATTTTTTTTCAATCGTAATTTTGTTGAATTACAAGGAATTATGTTAAAACTCAATTAATCGATTATATGTATCAACATTTTCCTTGCGGTTAATACGGAAATAACAATATACTGTAGTTTCTGTGTCTGACTATTACCGTTAGCATTGATTATAAAATCAATGCCGTTTGTATGGGATGGCGTTATCTATTACACTATAAAATCAATGCCGTTAGTATACTACTATATGCTATCATGTTAGAAGCGAGATCTCAAGGTCGCGACTTAATTAAATAACATTGTTTTAACAGTACGTCTCAGTAACTACCGTCACACTAACACCGCTACGCGGCATTTAAATTTATACGTATGGACCACAGTCCGAGTTATATACGTAATCCTTGTTGAAACATGCGTATTTTCATGTATTACATCGTTATATTTTTCTCAGTGCAGGCAAAGTGATTGCGCCATCAGTAACTTTTGGACGGAAGAAAATTCTGAAATGATTCAATAACTAATATAAAACCCTTAAAAAAATAAAGATAAACTGTTTTCATCAATGTTACAAAAAAAAAGAATTATCGGAGCGACTTTAAAACCTCCCCTTAAGTCCTCATTTCGGATTTTGTCTAATAGTGTGACATCCGCTGACCAGCGCAGCATGCGCATTTCTGTTGTAAGTATGGCTTTTTTTGTAACATTTGAAAAATCTTGATAAATAAAAGTTTGATAAGCATCGAGCGCGCTGCGCTATCTAGCAATTGGAAAAATATCCCGAATAAACAATATTCGCGAAAGTTTACCTACCGCTAGATGGCGCAACGCGATACAATCTTTTTATAGGTACTATCTTTAAAAATAACGTTCGTTTTTTTTCGTAAGATTTTGTCAAAAGTTGCTTATTTGCTCGTTTTGCACTAAAATCACTAAGATGTAATCCTTATGTATGTAAATAGTATTAAAAACTCACCTGTATGAATACATGACGATAAAAAGTAATTTACCAATACCTCTTTTTTTATTATAAAATCAAAAACGTATTGCATGATTAATTATTTTTAATACCGAAAGCTTTAGTCGTAACTAAATATTGCATAGGCTAATTCTGGTATAGCATTCACGGCGATAAAGAGCAGTGGACTCTGATATAATCATAACCTCCTTCTTCTGGTGTCATGTCCATTGTCTTGGTGGCTATTGCAACGTCAATATGGCCCAACGTAGTGAAGTGGTGGATTTCTAGAACCTTTCTCGAAGATTTCGGAGTAAGAATGTTCTTGTTCGTCTAGGGGTGCCTTGCACCCACCGGCCTGTTAAATTCTGCTAACCGTGGTTAGCTAACCACGATAAACAATTGAACAGCCGGTTAAATTATGACGGCTTGCACCAACTATTTGGATGTCTGGTTAAATAACGCCGTTCGGAGTCCGCAAAAAACATTTTTGCGTGTTTGACCATGACCATAGACACAACTGAAATCGAGATTGTTCGCCTCAGCCAATCACAGCACAGTTAAAAATGGCGGACGGGAGGTTCTCAGTTCATCAGCTGTCAAACTACCCACGCTTTTGTTCATGTAACGCTTTCGTGTTTTCCCTGATTAACATCAGACATATAGGAAAACGTTTTACGAATGCGGTAACCAAAAAAGGCGAAAAAACGGCGGCACAGGCGACGCGATCAAATCTAACCTCGAAAATTGACAGCTAGCCTTTGACAGCTCGCTAACTGCTGGTTAGTGGCGCTAGCCGGGCACCAGGGCTCAGTTAGGGAATTTAACTGCCGTTGCAAGCAGTTTCTGGGGTCGGACTCTTTAAACACGGTTATATCTATCTTAACCGAGCTTGGTGCAAGTCGCCCTAGGACACCTTCTTCTGGCTATCTTGCGTTGTATATAACACTTAACTACACGAGCTCAATATTCTAACATAAGTGCACACGTGGTGTACCTATTTCATACACCGCCATAAAATTAAACAAAAATAGGATACATAAAAATAAATGATTATACTACAAGGTTAACTATCGAAATTTTACATAAAAACTCTTTGCATTTTTACAGTGTATGACATATTACACAAAAATGTCATCCTACTCTACGTGGTGTATTTTTAACCGACTTAAAAAAAAGGAGGAGGTTATCAATTCGGTTGTATTTTTTTTTTTAATATTTGTTACCTCGGAACTAGGTCACTTATAAACTGATTTGGAAAAATATTTTTTTATTTGAAAGGATTATACTTTTACTTTCCGGTCCCATTTTTATTAAAATCCTGTTCTGATAATGGGATCCATGAGGAATTGAGAGAGATCCTCAAATATTATCATAAGAAGTTGAATATATGCGCGTTGGTTCAGTTCCGATAACAATGCATTTTATATGGAAAGCATGACCTGATTCTACACCCAGGGTTGGCTCCCGACGAGGAGATTCCTTAACGGTCATCAGCACAGACACGAAATTTTGTATACGCATTCAGTTATGATAGCCCGTTCTAAGTTTCGCCATGACACGGCTGCTGCACCCAGGGTTGGTTCCCGATGAGGGGACTCCTCAACGGTCAATAGCACAGAAACGAAATGTTGTATATGCATTCAATTACGTCAACCTGTTATAAGTTTCACCAAAACAGGACTGAGGCACCCAGGGTTGGCTTCCAGCGGTGGCTTCCAGCGGTTGGCTCACAGCGGTCTCCTCAACGGTCAACAGCACGGACACAAAATTTCGTATACGCATTCAATTATGATAGCCCGTTCTAAGTTTCACCATGATATGGCTGCTGCACAAAAAAATGGAGTCGTTTTTTTGTTGTTAAAATTTTGTATTATATTATATACACCGGAACGTGCAGTTAAGTATTAATGACATGCTCGATATTCGAGTTAACATTGAAATATTGAAAAATATTTATTTGCAGCTGTTGTTTCAAAAAACATACAAAAGTAACAAAAACACACAGAAAGACAAAGACTATATTGTAATAAAACTACAAACGCTGCAAATTAGGGGTATCCTCAGGATATCTCTTATCCTGGTTTTCAGGACATACCTATTAATTATTGGTACATACAGGAAATCATGATTTAATGATATTAAAATAAAATAACTAAAATCAAATATTTCTAAAATAAAAAATCTAAATAATCAAAATCAGATCAATTCCAAAAAATCAAAATCAAAATATTTAACATCAAATAATCACGATACAAATTTATAAACAAACGAAAAACCAATAGTAGGTAATAATAAAATTATCAAGTAAGTATTTTAAAATAAAATAAAAATATGACATCTAAACATCTTCCTTTGTGTGGAAGCCAGCTGACGAGGTGGCCCCACTGGGTTACCTTCCTAGTGCCTCGCTGTAAGGCGTTGGTCTTTGGCGGGTTCGTGGTTTTTGCTGGACGGTAGATTTGTATCGTCCACAAAGCCTTCTACGCTCACCTCACGGGAGATACGAGAAAACTTCCTAGAGTGACGGGTTTGCCCGTTGTAGTCAAAAAACCACAAAATTTGCAGAGTGCCGGCGCGCAACGTACGCGGCAGTCGCACTCTTATTGTGCCCGACAAGACAGTAAATAAAACTTTGTCGAAACGCTGTGAAAATTATCTACTATTTTCACGCGATAATAATAGGATTTATTTCAAAAGCGTTTTTGTATCACGCAACTAATGGCGTAGGTTAGCTGTAGGGTATTGGCGCTTGGCAATAAGGTCATCATTTTTGTATGTATTTTTACGTGCAAAAGAAGGAATTATTTATTATTATTATTAATTAAAAGCAATTCTGATTTTTTTATTGTTTAAATCAGTAAACTAAGACGCAGACACTCTCTGATCCACTGTCAGAAAACACAAAACAACGCAAACCTTCTAATCTAATCACACCGCTGATAAGCAGAGATGGTTATTATACTATAAAAATTATACCAATTTGGAACATTCTAGCAACACGCAAAAACAAATATAATGAAAACAGATCTCCAAGGCGGATATTTTGCGTTAATTACTTTTATTTTGAGTTTAATTAACTGGGAAACTAGTTTTACGAGAAAACTACTAATATTATGTCATGCTGACGCACATAATTTTTAATATACTCATACGAGGGCTGATGGATACATGAAACGACCGAATAATGTGAATATTATTGTCTCATAACAACCTTGTAATGCCTCATAATCACAGGAGCAGGTGATTATGCGGCATTTTTTAAGAACTATTTATCTTAATTGGAAACCTAACGGTTTCATAAAAAAAATATACATCTAGTAAAAGAAAGTTATTGATGTTTTCCGGGTTACTTTTTTCTGAAAATCGATGAAATTCTGCGACTTTTTGATGATCATTTGCTCATTTATTTATTTTATTACACGAATGCTTAACACAAAAGAAGTGCAATGTGTTCAGGGTTCATCTATGTATGTTTCCGTCTCTTTATTCCACTATAACTTCTAAACGCTTCAACGTTTTGTCATCCCGAGATTTCATAGGGTACCTTAACTATCCAAATATCAAGTAAATAGCTGTTATCTAAATGCCCAAATCTCCAAATGTCAATAAATTAACATAAATATTTCGTGTTTAGTGTCAATTGAAAGGCCTGATTGAGTACATTCCGAAAATATATGTGTATTTATATGTATAAATACATAAACCACTTACATTTCATTAAAAAAAACTGTAATAAAAATAAGTATAAATACAGTAGTTTTTTTTTGTAACGGCAGTCATGTTTTTAATTACTTTTAATATATTTACTTGTATTATTAAAAACCTTCAGTATTATTCTACGGTAATATCTGACCATAACAAAGCCAATGGTGTTTTACATGGTTTTCAATAAAGTAATAGGGAATACAAAACAAGGATGTGTTTGTGTGAGGAAGCGCTTGTTTGTAAATTTGTACGGGTATGTCGGAATGCGAGATGCTTCAGGGGTCCGGCACACCGGTCCGAAGTACGCATCGTACGCAACGCATTATGACATCTGACCCCTGTATTTGACTGAAAGGAACAACACTTAGGAATCCGGTACACTGGTCCGAGGTAAGCAACGAACGCAACGTATTGACATTTGGCCCTTGTATTTTAATGAAAGCAGACACACTTATCCTACGCAACGTTGCGAGGGATAAGTGTGTCTGCTTCCAATTAAATCCAAGGGCCAGATGTCATTATGCGTAGCGTGTGTTGCGTACGTAGGCCCAGTGTGTCGAACCCCTCATGCTACATCATTTTGATCAAGTACCTCGTTAACTAAGAAACTACTGCTGTTGTGATGAAAAATGACAATATTGTTAAGGCTGTTGTTCTCATTTTTATACTTTCTTGTACTTTTGGAATATCGTCGCTCTATATGTAAGACCTCCTAGAACAAGCAAGCTTTTTAGGGCATGATAACAACTGAATAAATTCGTTCACAACATGTATTTTTTGTTGTGTAAATGGGACAAAATTTAAAAAATATATTAGTTTACTGTACTTCTGCGACTAACGATAAAAACTGTCAAAGCGAGGAATTACGAGAATTACAAGAAAACTAAGCAAGTTGAGCCACCGGGACATAAACCGAACGATTCATACAAAATAAAACACGCAATTTCGCAATAACCAAAAAATAATAAAAACGTTAAAAAACTCATATATGTGATACGAAGTATCACATATTGATCGACGATATATTACAGTTACTGTTATAGGTAGGTACTATTTTTTTAGGAAAAAAAATCGATAAATTAGCTTTGGTGAACCGAATTTTGTGGTTTTGCGACGATTGGAAGTTGTTCATTTTTAGTGGTTATATTGAATTTGACGTGATTTTTTTATAAATCACCATTTTTGGCATTAAAAATTAAACACTTTCAAACATTGCAAGTAATTTTTTTGCGGAGAGCTAATTTCTAGTAAACTAATGGTATCTATAACTTCAATATATTAATTCATTCCGCCATACGTTTCTAAAATTATTAGAAACGTATGAAGGAATGAAAAAAAACGCGACGAATCACCTTAAAACCTACGTTGTCCGCGTTTGTGTTGCACATTGGAAAGCGAAAAGTTGAGGGATCACGCGTGTGGCAGGAAGGCGATCGTATGCTCACTTTACTAGGGAAATGTTATCCGTGCAACCCAGAGTATCGTGCAACTACTTATTTTAAACAATAGCGACACGTCTGATGCTACTCTACGGCCTTACAATGTATCTAAACTAAACCATAGCGTTGCAAGCCTTTAGCGTATGACAAGTTGGAGGAAAATGAACGTAAACTAAGGTGTTGTGGAAACCGTTTTCGAATTTGCCAAATCCTCAGTTTGTATTTATTATTATTAATACATTATTTTCAGCGAAAGAAGCAAAAAAGGCATACACACAAAAACAACCCACTAGGATAATGCTCTAGGGTAGATTATTTTATTTTGCATTTCCGAGCTATCCTGTGCGTACGTAATTTTAAACTCAAATGAAAATCTATGATAATATTATAAGTACCTACATACATATATTGGAATGCATAAAACTACAAAGTCGACTTGAGGTAAAAAACAGACAAATCCTCATCTGCTCTGACAGCAGAGCAGCACTGGACGCTCTGGCTAAAGCCACCACAGAATCTTCTGTGGTCTGGGACTGCATGCAGGAGCTCAACAAATTGGGAAAATCCAACAAAATCACCCTAATATGGATACCGGGTCACCAAGGCATACCCGGAAACGAAGAGGCCGATAGACTGGCAAAACTGGGCACACTTGATTGCCCAGTGGAGCCAGGCTGCTGTAGGGGTCCCCTTCGCTACAGGTAAGAAAATCATCAGGGACTGCTTGGAGCAGGAACATCGGGCTTCCTGGAAACAGAGTCAGGGATGTCGCCAGGAAAAAGCCATGATGGAGCAACCACTACAGAAGAAAACCAAGGCCCTACTTGACATGAGCAAGAAGAACCTTAGAACCACTATCGGTCTCCTCACCGGACACACGACCCTTAGAGCTCATCTATTCAACCTTGGCTTGACTGAGAGCAAGGATTGCCGAATATGTGGCGAGGAACCTGAAGACAGCATACACATTGTTGGCCGCTGTCCAGGGCTCGCCGCCAAAAGACACAGTTTACTGGGACGAGCCTTTCTCGAACCCAGCGATCTGCCCAACTTGAAGGTCAGTGACCTACTTAGTCTGGTAAGAAGTACCGGGCTACTAGCTGACAATTGACCTAACCACACAGTGGGTAGTTACAAAAGACCTTACAGATCTAGGTGATATCAAGGGCTGGAAACAAGCCCCCCACTCCATCTACTACTACTACTACTACTACTACATACATATATATGTATATTATTATTCCCACTTCTATATAAATTTATACATATAGGTACCTACTTATAATACTTAAATGCATAGTAATAATTTCAATATGACGAATATTGTATTTTATGCATACTTATGTATTAGTAAATAGCTGTTGCCCGCGGCTTCGCTTCGCGTAAAGTTTCGAATCAATTTATTAATTTAAGTAGGGTGATCTTTATTTGCCTTTTTATGCGCTACCTTTAGATATATAGTGCAAGACGCCCCTTCTCAGATGCACGCTACCTATATCGTAGACGTATGCGTCTTGTTCCTCGCCCCCCCCCCCCCCGCTGCCTTCCGCTGAACGCTGACCTTGCTGGGCCAGCAGCCGCTGCCGCCGCCTGCTAGGTATTTCGGGGTGCTTGCATGCGTCACTAATTTCATGATATCTTTATTTAACTATACTATCTAAAAACCTACAGCAAATCGCTATATTTATCTTTATTAACCACCCGTGATAAGGAATAAATTTATTTTGATAAGGGTTCTTATTTTATTGCTAATGTCTTTAACAAACACTGCCTACTTATTTTTATTTTTATTTTTTTGAGACATAGAAATATTTTTATAAATATAAATTTATTTATATTTATATTTATAAAATATATATTTTTTTATACTTAAATAGAAAATATAAATTTTATATAATATGATGTCGCTGACTTTTTGATAGATCTCTCTGAGGCCGATGTTTTTGTCATATATTGTTTTCACATATTTATCAAACCGATTCGTCAGCGCTCGCCGATAAAGCAACTCAACAGCTCATTTTTCTCCGACTTGATTTACAAATATCATGATTTCGTATTAAAACCCAATATTTATTACAATAAAAAATAGCCTATATCACTCATCAATAATAGAGATTTCCATTAGTGAAAGAATTTTTGAAATCGGATGAGTAGTTTCGGAGATTACCCCCTACATACAAACTTACAAACATTACTTCTTTATAATATTAGTATAGATGTATAATAATAATAAATGAAATCGATACTATCACTAATTTAATATAGGTTTGTCGTTTTAAACGAGAATATTAAAAAAAAAATCATCCGCCGTTTCCCTGTTGGTTTCAATCAGACACAAAGTATTTTTTGTTTCATTTATAAACTTCTGCGACCAAATGTTGGAAGCAAGTTCAAGCAGACTACGTAGGGTACGTATGCGACATAGACGGTCTTAAGGGCTCTCTAGACGATCAAGCATGTTTGTCAAGCATCACGTCGCGGGCTGGGCGGGGATCGTAAACCGCAGGAGATATGCAAATATATACCTATTTTTTAATATTTACGAAAAATGCCTAATTTTGTATCTTTATACCAGGTAGTCACGTCTTTCACCAATCAATTACGTCTAATTATTGTGACTCCCTGGTAAAAACTACAAAATTAGGCATTTTTGGTAAATATTTAAAAAAATATTTGCATATTTCCCGCGGTTTACGATCCCCTCCCTGCCGGCGACGCGAAGCTTGTCAAGCAAGTAGTTCCTTACCTGGCTGTTTTATATAAAATAGAACCCATCATGTTAAAATGTTTTTTTTACTTGGATATCTGCCTATCTACGATATCTACGATAGCAGAAGGTACGTCAGGGAAGCTGCTTTCCCGTATGCAGCTGCATTAAAATGAGGGTGTTTTATATGCTGGTAAGTAAATATTATTGTTCTCTTGGTTGGACTTGCAAATCTCGCTTTAAAAGTCAAATCAGATATGTGTCTTATGGAAATGTGATCTTCGTTGTATACAAAGTGGGATATCTACTTCGGAATAACTCGACCGGACCAACTGACAAATTCTGGGTCAATGATATTTATATCTGAAATTTAAACGTAAAATGGAGTATTGCAAAATAATTGTTTTTTTCCAAAAGGTTACGCTTAAAATATCGAAACCTGCTCCGATTAAAAACGCAGCCGAAATAAACGGAAACGAGTTTTATACGTTTTATTTATGTATCCTGCGGACACTTGAACATTACGTAGATAATGATAACATAGTGGAAACGAAAAAAAAACTATTTAGGATATCACATGTTAGTCATTATTTAAGAATTAATTACCATAAAACATAGATTTTGCTTACAAAAATAACAGGAACCGAATTACAAAGCCTGACGAAGCCTCATGCTTATTATTCGATTCGGTCACTTAACTGGGATTAACCCGTCCTAGGGTTGACAGAACTCTAATCCTACAATATTTTTTATAAACAACAAAAATCGCAATTCTATTATAAAATTTGCATATATATATTTTATTTTTATTTGTTGAGTGGGGCTTTTCTAAGGTATTTATGAGCCTGTAATACTGCGACCATTGCTGATCTGTTGTGTTCGCCGCCAAAATTAGCATATACTTATAACTAAATGAAGTATTAACCCTTCAAATGAAAGGCGTCCTTTTGGGGATGCAAGTTTTAATACACTGAAATGAAGGGCGTCCATTTGGGGACGCGATGGGGGCCGTTTGCGAAAAAATCCATTTAAAAATAGAACGGGCTTCTTTATTTTATCGTATGATGCCAGAAAATAGCCAAAGATTCGTTACTATTAAATTCTACGATAGTATCATGCGATAAAAGCTGTATGAGATATTGCAACACTCCAAACGTCGTGGAACTTTCCACTGTTGACAGCGACACAAAGCGCCGAACGAGTGCTACGCGGCGCGCTACAATTATTGTGATTTTAAGTGTTTTTAGTTGGATTTTACCCGTAAAAGTGAGTTATATGCATTCTAAAATTGTGTAGGAATGATAATTACCGATTGGAGCAGGCCATTTCCTTTTTTTCACTTAGTTTTTAGTAAATTTGTGAAGTGACGTATCGCATTCTCGATGGCGTCGCAGCGAAAATATTTTCGAAACGAATGATATCAGGCGAATGTAGTAATAATATTGGTTTATTTCGCTTATAAAATCGTTATTATTCAATATAGGAGGTATATACTCAAGGAATTAGATGTATTTTGATATTTACACGTCGTTTACAAATGCAACCACGTTTTCATAGTTTATATCTTGGCGGCAAAAACCGAGATTTTTCAATGTTTGTAGAGAAGGCTTGGATTTCTATCGATATGAAACAACAAAAAAATACGGAAAAAAAATTTTTTTTTTCGATATATTTATTTTTGAGAAATTTGGTTATTTGAATATCGGGTTTTATAGGAAAACTAAAATGCAGCTTAAAATAACATACAACTTTTTTTCAATTTGGGCTTATTTACTGAGGAAATCTAGACTGTGTCTCACCATGCGGTGTAAGATCGTTATACCAGCCTGGGGTGACGGGTTCGCCCGTTGTAGTCGACAACCCAAGTTGTTAGTCAGAGTGCACAGTCGATTGGCTTATGCCGCACGGTGCGCAGACCGTCCAGGAGCGCCAGAAGTTTGATTCCTAGGGGAAACTGACCATAAGGCCAGAGTCCTACCCGGGCTCGCATTTCATGCGTGGAGGCCGTCGGATAGGTGTCGACCCGTGAGTGTGACCAACCCTGAACAGAATGGGTCTTCGTGGCTACCTCAGCGAGGGCCCATTAACTTTCTCAACGGTCAACAGCACAGACACGATTGGGTTACTAACTATTTTGTTTTTTTTTTGAAAAATGTATTTTTGTTTTTTAGATGTCTTTTAATCGAGATCCGGATCGGACGCCGCCCCAGGCGTTCCTAGATCTCCTGGAGGAGTCGGGGTCCAATTCGGATGAAATAGATGAGGGTGCAGCGCCGGCGTTCTGGGATGATGACGTTGGATATGACGATGACGACGCAGATATCGTGAAAATGTCGATCGATTTTCAAAGCCCCGGCGGAACTCTGGGTAATTAGTAAGTATATAAAGAATTCCATGTTATTTTCAGAATTTATCGTCAATTTATTGTATTTTTGTCTTTCAATAGTGAGTGGCCGCTGTCATCATCCCGGTTGTCGGCTGCGCCGCTGCCTCCACCACGCGGGCCGGTTGCAGCCCTCGCTGGCACAGCGCGGGGACTGCCCGTTCCGGCCCAGCATCCGCCACCCGCCACCGCCTAGAACCCAGCGCTCGCCCGCCGGGCCGCCCACCCGACGCCTATTTTTCGCCCAACTACAGAGAGGTATAAAATACAAATATTTATTTATTTTCCAAAACTTTTCGGTACGAGTACTTTACCTTCCTAATAACTCACATGAATACTCAATATCATTAAAACCATAGATTTAAGTAGTAAAATTGCGTTTAAAAGTATCCGAAGACGACTCTATTCGACCATTCGGCTACCCGATACCAGGAGATAGCCGGACAAAGGATGCCATGGTCCGCGATAGATTCGGTACACACCGATCACCGCAAGACAAGGGAGAGGATCACTCGAGCGACTTCGAACCTGTAACCAGTTTCGAATCGCTAATCGCTAGTTTAGGTAGGTTTAGGACAGCTGCCTTGCCGCATGTGAACGTTTACCGTACCGCCCATTCGCTCCCCCTTCGAAGCCGAAGAATGTGAGATGCGGAAATTGCGGTTTTAGATAATTTTTCCAGGAAGGAGTTTGAAATTTTCCCGGAGAGACCGAGATATTTATAGAGTCACCCGTTCTCTCAATCTCGGTCTTCGGCGGGTACAAATACACCAATTCTTCTAAGGACGGTCAGATTATCGACGATCCTACTAAGCAGTATTTTGTTACTTTTCAGACATCGCCGCTGCGTACGCGCTCTGCTTCCCCTGTCTGCCTTTCGCCGCCTAGCACTCTAAGGTCTGTATTTATTCATTTTTCTGGAAGTCTCTAACTATAGAACACCTTTGATAATCCACTATATATAGATAATCCACTATATACATTGATCTGGAAGTCTCTAACTATAGAACACCTTTGATAATCCACTATATAGGAATTGTGTCATAGTACATCAAAAATCAATAATATTCACCGAGACGAGATTTTAAAAGTGTATGTTACCAGCCGATTCTAACTTATAAACCTCAAATTGATTCAAACTAGCTAAAACCAAGTGCATAAGGACCTAACAAATGGGTCTAGACACATAGAATACTCATTATTATTCTTCTTCTTCTTTTGGAGAATACATTTTAGTCAGGATAGGAGAATTTCATATATGAAGGAGCTCTCGTACAAGTGAAAACAGGGCAATCATCATCCGATATTGGAAAAGTGACTTAAAACTATTAGCATACATTGATCTGGAAGTCTCTAACTATAGAACACCTTTGATAATCCACTATATAGGAATTGTGTCATAGTACATCAAAAATCAATATTATTCACCGAGACGAGATTTTAAAAGTGTATGTTACCAGCCGATTCTAACTTATAAACCTCAAATTGATTCAAACTAGCTAAAACCAAGTGCATAAGGACCTAACAAATGGGTCTAGACACATAGAATACTCATTATTATTCTTCTTCTTCTTTTGGAGAATACATTTTAGTCAGGATAGGAGAATTTCATATATGAAGGAGCTCTCGTACAAGTGAAAACAGGGCAATCATCATCCGATATTGGAAAAGTGACTTAAAACTATTAGCATACATTGATCTGGAAGTCTCTAACTATAGAACACCTTTGATAATCCACTATATAGGAATTGTGTCATAGTACATCAAAAATCAATATTATTCACCGAGACGAGATTTTAAAAGTGTATGTTACCAGCCGATTCTAACTTATAAACCTTAAATTGATTCAAACTAGCTAAAACCAAGTGCATAAGGACCTAACAAATGGGTCTAGATACATAGAATACTCATTATTATTCTTCTTTTTCTTTTGGAGAATACATTTTAGTCAGGATAGCAGAATTTCGTATATGAAGGAGCTCATACAAGAGAAAACAGGGCTATTTCACTTGAAATCTCAATTATCTGCATACTTTGAATATCTTTATATATATATTAGTACATATATATATTATTACATATATATTAGTACATATAGTATACATAGGAAATAATACACGAGATTTGGTTTAGGTAGTAATATATAATTTAATAAAACAACTTAAATTATTAGCGAGAGCAATTGAGACTCGGCATACATTGGACCCCTTTCAAGCAGGTACTTCTTTATAAGTATTTTGAATGAATTTAAGTTGTTTGCATTCTTATAACTCTCATTTAAATTATTATAAAATCTCGGCGCAAGGAAGTAAAAATGCCTTTGGGCAAATGAGGACTTTACAATCGGAATATTATAATTCGACCCAGTAGCTTGCCTTGTGTTTTTAGTTTGTTGGCTTCTTGTCTGCTGATCCTTGATTCTGTGAAACTCAATTCAGTAGCCTCCTCGTGTGAAAGGCTACCCCAGGTAAGGCTCTTGCGTCTCAGGCCTCACGGCTAGTGGATCGGTTTCTCCTGGTGGATTTCCCCGGGCGCTACTGGACGGTTTGCGTACCGTTTGACAATTTGAATATTACGATGAATAATTTTACTACATATCTTTTCTACTACTTATGAATAATTTTACTACGTATCAATTGATTTTATATTCCCTAAGGGGATTCATTTTTCACTGGACTGTTACGGGATGACATAACGATTCTAGTAATACCGCAGACTTCTAAATCGGTCTAAGCGTTTAGAAGTTATGATGGAATAAAGAAACAGAAATTTGCGGTCAGGGGAAATTTTCGATCACTACAACAGAATTAGGTTTTTGAAATTGAATTGAAATTCAGACTTTCAATATTGAAATTCAATATTGTTTTAATTTTCAGGCAACCTCTGGCGGCGGCGGGGCGACTAGCAGCGGGCAGCGGACGCGGGAGAGCCGGCGCGCGACGAAGAGCGACGCGCGGCTTGCCGGGCAGCGCGGCAGGCGGCGAGCCAGGCGGCGAAGGAGGCGGCGCGACGGCCGGCCGAGGAGGCCGCGCGGCAGGCCGCGGACGACGGGGGAGGGTAGCCGGCGGGGCACGGCGGGGCGCGGGCAGAGGTGGACGGCCGGGGGCATATAGACGCGGTAGGCACGCCGCCATGCGAGCTGTGGTCGGTGAGAATGTCTGGTGTCAAGGTCGTGAAATTGTAGAAGTATGTAAGACCGATGAAGACGTCCCCGCTGTATTGAAAGAGATGGTGGATGAAACTGAGAGGGTTCGTCGTGATTGTCGCGCTAGGGAGTCAGCAAGACGTCGACAGCGGGACGTCGGCACGAATGCGGACGAAGGCGACGAGAATGAGTTGTCGTTAGACGCGGAATCCGTCATAGCGCGGGAACTGTTCGGTGGCGATAGGGCGGCTATGTACGCGGCTATGTACGCGATAGGGCGGCTTTATTTTTATGACATGTTTGTTTTATTTTTATCAAATGACTGTTACTGTATAATTTTTGTACTGGAAATTTAGTAAATACTATTTTGTACTAGAAATTTAGTACCAATAAAAAGCATAAGTCGCATAAAAAATAAAGAAACGTATAATTGTATACCGAATATACCTACCAACTAATAAAAGTTTTTATTTTAGTCGGTTCAATTGTTTTGTTTGTTTTTATGACATGTTTGTTTTATTTTTATCAAATGACTGTTACTGTAAAATTTTTGTACTGGAAATTTAGTAAATAAAAAAAAATGGTTTGTTGAGTTTTCTTCTACGAAATTTTAATGATGGATCGGTGTACCGAATCTATCGCGGACCATGGCATCCTTTGTCCGGCTATCTCCTGGTATCGGGTAGCCGAATGGTCGAACAGAAATTTATAGCAGCCGACGTTTCGGTGACGTTGCAGCCGCCGCTGTCCAGTCTACCCTGGACAACGGCGGCTGCAACGTCGCCGAAACGTCGGGTGCTACAAAGTTCACGCGGTAAATTCGTTTATAAAGCTATTTATAATGTCAAACAACCGCGATAATCCTTGATTTCATAATAATTGCAAAGGCATGATACAAATGTGGTTAAAAAACGAATTTACCACGTAAAGTTTGGACACCAACGTTTCGGCGACGTTGCAGCCGCCGCTGTCCAGTCTACCCTGGGCAACGTCGCCGAAACGTCGGGTGCTACACACTTCACGCGGTAAATTCGTTTATAAAGCTATAATGTGAAGCAACCGCGATAGTCTGATTTCATAATAATTGCAAAGGCATACAAAAGTGGTTAGAAGTTTTTCGAATGTATTGAAAACTTGACGCTTATTAGATGTCCAATAACTAATTATTATACTCCAGTCACATTTCATAGAAGAAACTAGAAAATCACACTCCGAATTTGCCTAAACAAATGAGATCGCACCGCGGCGTATTGCATAGACAGGCGCGCTGCCTAATTTTATCGATATTCGCGAAATCGCGGGGTGCGCATACCTATTTGTTTACGTAATTAGTATAGAAGAATTACCATATTTTGAGTGTGATTTCCTATAGTTTTTCTATGAAATGTGACTCTTTAGAGTATAATAATTAGTTATTAGACATATAATAAGCACATAATAACACAATATATTTGAAAAACTTTATCCACTTTTGTATTATGACCTGTCAAAGTTAATGCCAAGTTTTCGTCACCGACTCGCAAAAGTTTGGATTTTTCTGTAATATCAGACAAAGCTGAAAGAACTGGTATGATTTTATAAGAAGTGTAGTGTAGTGGAAAAGTTATTATGAAAGAATTTCATATAAATAAAGTCCCTAAGTAGTCAGAAATACAAAATTAAAAAAAAAAATTTTTACGAGGAGACATCAAATTTTTCTTGGTTATTATGACTGAAAAACTAAATATTTTTGTATGCAAAGAAGTAAAACAAAATAATGGTTTTGGTAAAGCATTTAATAAAGAACATAACTGTAAATACAATTTCCGCATAGACTTTCATATTTTGTGATAAAAACATCGAAATGATAAATAGGCGAGTTTTTTCACTTCGCCAAATTTGTAATTTGTCGCCATTATTATCTTAATTGATTTACGAGATAAGGTTATAATGTTTTATATGTCAAATTTCAATGCGATCATTTTACAGTTCTTCTTTTTATGATCTGTATAGTGGTTTACAAGTTATGGTCGTTTTTATCAAGGCCGTCGATTTTGCGCGCAAAAAGGTCGCGCGCGAATGGGACGGCTGAATTTTATTCCGCGAGGAGAGGGGTTAACGAATATTTACTTGCAAGTTTTGGTGAAATATCATAGCGCCATAGTCATAGTAAATTACAATATAAATCAAAATTATATTTATTAGGAATGCAAATTCTAGAAATTAAATAAAAGAGCTTAAGTCATTTAGATCACATTTGTTATAGATAGCAAATCTACTCTTTCTGGTTAAATTTAATTTGATTTATTATTTTAAGTTCAAGAATATTAATTAATTCCCCTATCTACACTTGGGTGAAAAAAATCGCACACCCTAACATATTATTAGAACCTTACTGCAAATGAATTTTACATGTAGTGAAAGTGTGTAATATAGGCTTTGGAGGAGACACAAGGGGTTGACCTTGACCTCCAAAAACAATTAATAACAACAATACAATAGCCCGCGCCGAAATCGCTCGTTCCAGGTAGCGTCGGTGGCGGGACTTATCGCAGGTATAAAAGGGTGTATTTTGAGGTAGTAGTGACCATTTGCAATACCAATGCACAGCCTGGAAGCTTCTCTATCGATTACGACCTCAACCGGAACAAGAAAATGGATACCACACCAGAAGTAGCCGCTCAAGTGATCGCATTAATTGAAGCGGGACGGAGCCAGAGTCAAGTGGCTCGATAACTGAATTTGAGCCGATACCCCGTTCGTCAAGTACACCAAAGGTATCAGGAGACGGGCTGCTGCAAACGGTGATAAGGATCTGGCCGTCTTCGTGCTACAACACAGCGTTATGACCGCTTTCTTGTAACGACTTAGTTACGAAATTGTCGTTTGAATGCAGTTCAACTGTGACAGCGACTAAGGAGAAGCTAAAGAAGTCGAAGTCAGTCGGTGGATAACTAGAGTTGTCAACTACAACGAGCGAACCCGTCACCTCAGGAAGTTTTAACGAAATGTATCGTTCTGTCTCCTGTGAGGTGAGCGCAGAAGACTTAGGACAAAACAGACCACCGCCAAGCTCCGCCACCTGCCCGTCAGAGGCCAACGTCTTACGGTGAGGCACCGGGAAAGGTACCCAGCGGGCAGCCTCGCCTCTTGACTACCAGTCAGAAGACGACTTCGAGAAGGTGGTCTGACTGCAATCAGATCAGCAAACGGCCCGAAATTGACCAGAGCCCACTGACAAACCCGCCTTCAGTTCGCTCAGGAGCATTTGGGTTGGACCGAAGAAAAATGGAAGAGAGTCCTGTTCTCTGACCAGTGCAGAATGTATTATAATGGCAACGATGGACGTGGAAGAGTCTACAGAAGATCAGGAGAGCGATTTACCCGATGTTGCATTGCGGTCCGTGACTCTTATGGCGGTGGATCTTGCATGCTCTGGAGAGGCGTGTCACTGAATGCGAAGACTGAACTTGTGTTCATCACCGGACCGTATACTGGTTGTCAATCGAGAGGATTGACCTCTCGACGCTACATTGAGGAAGTACTCAAGAGCCACGTCATACTTTTTTGCGGGGTTTATTAGCGATAACTTCCTGTTTATGCAGGATAATGCAAGACCGCATAGAGCCGGTACAGTGTACCATTACATTCAAGACGGGGTGTGGCCAGCTGGAAGACCATACCTTAATCCCATCAAACATCTATATGACGAGCTCAAAAGAAGAGTTCGAACCCGAGATGCTGTTACGCCAGGAGCTGCAACAGGGGATCGTAGAGGAATGGGAGGCGATACCTCAATATTTTGTGAAAACTCCCGTTAAATTAATAAAAAAAACAAATAAAATCCGTCATTCATGCTAGCGGAGACTCCCTTTTTTATTAAAAAAAACATGATTTTTTTACGATTATTTTTATGTTTTAATAAAATTTTTATCACCAATTCTGAAGCTGCTAAATTAGCTAATAAACGTGTACTTTGTATGATGACCCCGAAAATCATTTTGCTGACACAATTCATGTACAAAATAGGTACCACTGGATAGGCGTTGAAATAAACTTTAGATCTGCATCCAAAAAAAATAGCCAAACTTTGTACTTTTTAAGATATTTAGTTTTGTGTTGAAAATTCGTGCGTTTTTTTGCTTCTCAAAGTGTTATCTGCTAATTTAAGTTAGGTGTGTCTTTTAGTGCTCTAAAATGAAAACATTTTTTTGTCTAAAGCCTAATATAGCCATAGCCATATTAAAACGAACCTCTTTTCCTAAAAGAAACCGTAGATGTGGGAAATAAAATATCCGATTATAGATTGAACGGAACGGACTTTCGATGTCTGTAGTACCTAACTTAGTTTATACATATGAAGCGAAATTATAGTCATTCCTCTCTGATCGCCAGACAACTATAGTTTTTATCACTATACTGTATGTGCCGCGAGTTACAATCAAGGACATATTCGGCACAATTACTTTAATAAGATGCTTATATACGCCACTGTTTAACCTCGCTAGCAGATCATTATAACTAATTATATTATGTACAATAATAACTTCAAAATATATTGTTAATCGTCAAATTCTTGATAACACACGGCTTGTTGCCAAATCGTTTCCCATTCAAGATTTCGTTAAACATGTTATTATTATTTCGCGAATATGTCTATAAAAAATGCTTTTATCATAATAATCAACCTACATGAGTTAAAAATACAACCTACATAAGTTGAAATAATAAAGAAAATTATTAATGAAAACAAAAGCAAACTTTTTAATTGGCACTCTCAAGCCATTCATTCCGACGTCCCCCGAGTGCAGACCTGGGGACCTATTCTTGGAAAATTTAACATGCTATATTTGTCTATGGCCCATGTAAATCAAATGGACCATAGACAAATTTGGCATGCTAAATTTTTCAAGAATAGGCCCCCTGTTTCGGGCAGAGACATTTTGTTTACATAGCCACCAGGATATTCAATATGCTAGACGAAGAACAAAAAATATATTTGCCTAAGTTTTCTTTCAAATCTGAAATTGATTCGTGGTTGAAACAAGCCACATGGCAAAATATCCACAAAAATATCCACAAATATCCAGACAGTTTTTAATATTAAATATATTCCTTGACTATTATCAATATTATACTTGACTATTCTTATGACTATTTCCTATTATTTATTTCGAATTTTAACATTATATTAATATTAGCATGACTATTTACCATTTTATTTAATTTTTAAACGGTCATCTCTTGTCCGTATTTTATTTTAAGGAATATATTTCACATATTCTATTTTAATTAGTTCCTATTGTTATTTTTAGTTGTTATAACTTATTTGTAATGATTATGGTTATAAAAATGTTTTTTTTATATATTTAATTCGCCGAATATAATACGTACATAAAAAACTAAAGAGCTCACTGCCTTGGAACAACTCCTGTCCTGAACCAGAACTGTCTCCGATTGTTTTTTTTTATATGTTTAAATATAATATTTATTATAGGGTTAAAAAATATTATCAGGACAAATATGTTTTGTAGGTGTGTTGATTAATTTAAAAAAAACAGAAACTCACAAAAATAGCAAGGTTTCCTAACAATTCGTAAAAAGAAATAAAAGTAAAATAAAGGCGACTATACGGATCTACTAGGTAATACCATTGTAAAATCAATGGTAATACTAGGTTTGTCATATACATAATAATACGGCCGGCTACGTAATAATACAGCTGAAAGTGATTTTTTCTTATTAGTTAATCGGCATAATTGTTGTTAATTATTTTCAAAACGTGAGTGAAAAAAGATTTTTATTGGTTACTTGTAAAATCACGCCAATTTTTCGTATGTCGAATCTCTGTATCCGCAGAATATCTTATACTCACATAGTACCTACTCGATAATTTATAAATACGTCGATTTCATCAAAAATGTTAAATTTCAAAACATAGCATGCTGATGATTATTAGTACAATGTGAATATCGCCTGATGGCACAGAAAGTAAAAGTCAAATATAACAACCTAAACAACGGGTTTGGAAATAAGTGGTTCGACATTTCAACATCATTATTTATAAATAAATAAAAGTTTCTCAGTGACGCAAAAGTGAAAAAAGTAGGAATTCGGAAAAATTTACGGCAAACAATATTTCTGTAAAAAGATCCGTAGTTTCACCCTCTTGCAGGGATTGACGCCAAAATTTTAAATTTCGAACAAAATGTCAGTTATGAGAAAAACCCGCCATCTTTGAAATTATCACAGAATATGCCGATATTTTAACACAATTATTAAGCAAAATTATTAAGCAAAATAACAATAACATTATTAAGCAAAATAACAATCGCAAGATAAAACTGTATTCGACCGCGAGAAACGGTGGTAACGTATAGAAAAATACGCTGAGAAGAAAAACAGGTTTTTGAAGGCCAGCTACCTCGTTCGGCTACGAGATCTTTGGAAATACCTACCATAGGAAATAACACGAAATCTAAAGAATTTTCGAATCTAAGAAAAAGGAATCGGTAATTTCCTTCGAATATCACGTGTTTTGTCATAAAAAAATCAAAAATCCGTACTTAGCGTGTATTGCATAATCTTCGCGTGAAACTGGTGAAATTTCAAAGGAATTGCTGCCAGAAACTAGTGGGATAGCAAATAGCATAAAAAGAGCCAATAATAAAGAAATTCACACATATAGGTATCATGAGTGTAATTTACACCTCGTATGAATTTTGAACCTTCTAGGCCAAATACAATTTGTTATGACAAAGTATTAAATACAATAACACTGAAATGCTTTATTTCACTCCCTGGTAAATAGTAACGTAAATAAACACGAAAGTATGAAATAAATCACAGAAAAATAGAGAAAGTAGCCTTGCACGATGTATTAACAGTTAAAAGATATAGCTTACCGATAGTTAAGTGAACAAGGCACGTCCAACTCACAAATGAGCGACACTTTTTTCGAAACAATCACAAACCTACTGTCTTTTTTTCAACAATCTCATAACCTAACTTACGCAAGAAAATTCTTTCCTCGTCGGACAGACATACAAGAATTTGAAGAACTGTCGGAAAACATCTGACAGGGAATAGTGGGGTAAGCAGCTAATCGTATATTTTTCTTATTGCAAGTTATATCGAAGCAAAACAGCGCGTGAAATAATAAATATTATTAAAATGTTTGATGCTTAGCAAGTGATTATCTAAATTTATCTATTGTTTTACCAAAATACATGTGTTTTTTTAATAACAATGAAGCAGGATAATTTTGATCCTACGGTACGATTATAAATAAATGATACCATGCGATTATTGTTGACAATTAACCCATCGGGCGTCGTTCGTCGTTTCGGGGGGCGCCAGTTTTGCATGCGGCAATTTTGCACAAATGTCACTTTTGACAGTTCCAAATTTGTTGAGGGCAGATTTGCAGGAGGCAACCTTGCAGGCGGCAAGCTTGCAGGCGGCAACCTTCAGTACAGTTTTTAAGTTTTTCTGTTAGGTTAGGTTAGGTTAGGGTTTTCTTTCCCTAAAATCGAAGTGACATTAATTACCGGCATCCTTGTAGTGGATGACTTTTATACATCAAACTAAACATTTAAAAAAATGTTTTAAGTTTTTCTGTTAGGTTAGGTTAGGTCATTTTGACATTTGCAAAACTGCCTTCTGCAAGATTGCCTTCTGCAAAACTGCCGCCTGCAAGAATGCCGTCTGCAAGATTGCCGTCTGCAAATTTGCCTTCTGCAAGTTTGATGGGACCCGTCGTTTCGATGGGGGGCGCCAGTTTTGCATGCGGCAGTCTTGCACAAATGTCACTTTTGACAGTTCCAAATCTGTTGAGGGCAGATTTGCAGGAGGCAACCTTGCAGGCGGCAACCTTGCAGGCGGCAACCTTGCAGGCGGCATTTTTGCAGACGGCATTCTTGCAGAAAGCAAACTTGCATACAAACCCGAAGTTAGCAACGTTTGAGAATGGCGCATTAGGACATGATTACATGAATAAAATAATTTTATATTATTTTACAAACCAAAAATAAAGCAGTAAAGCGGTCATATGTTATTAATTTTAAATTTAGAAAAAGAAGTAGCAAATTATCATGTCAGGGTAAATTAAAGTGGTGAATATTTTTACCTCTCCACATTTAATTACCGGCATCCTTGTAGTGGATGATTCAGTACATCAAACGGGTTAAAAAAAATGTTTTGTTTTTCTGTTAGGTTAGGTTAGGTTAGGTTTTTCTTTCCCTAAAATCGAAGTGATATTAATTACCGGCATCCTTGTAGTGGATGATTCAGTACATCAAACTAAACATAAAAAAAAATGTTTTAAGTTTTTCTGTTAGGTTAGGTTAGGTTAGGTTTTTCTTTCCCTAAAATCGAAAGTTGATTGCTGAGATCCGCGATGGAGAGGACACTCAAAGAAGTGGACTGGTTTCCGTACCCTGACATATGAAAACGCGGCTTTTGTCGATTTCTACTCTTGTAACACTAAATTTTAAATACGATGTTTTGCTTCTAACTTCATTTTCTGCAAAAATGCCGTCTGCAAAAATGCCGACCCTCGAAACGTCAGTTTGACATTTGCAAAACTGCCTTCTGCAAGATTGCCTTCTGCAAAACTGCCGCCTGCAAGAATGCCGTCTGCAAGATTGCCGTCTGCAAATCTGCCTTCTGCAAGTTTGATGGGACCCGTTTCGATTTTTCCGGTATTGCCATGGGCGTCAAACCCAAAGCAGTTTTAAAAATGAATTTAATTATATATTACAAACAATATTGTATGATTTCGATTACGTATATCCTGTGCAATATATTGTTGTAATTTGTTATTTTTTCTGCGGTTTATTGAAAATTCTGATATTTAATGCGTCATAAAGTGACAACCCTGGCGACCCCCTTGTTTTTGTCGTGTTTTTTTGTTGGCCAATGGCCGGTCTTTGCGAATTTTGGGAGTAAAAGTAAAAAAATTGCATTCGTATGGAATGTGGCGATCGGCTGGTCGGGTATGAACCGTATTACGGCGCGTTTTAGGTCACGTCGCGGAGAAAGCCGTCCGCGCGGTGAAATTGTCGCATCCGAACCCAACCTTGACTCGGAAATTTACTAAACGTCATTTCTCAAAGTTCTCGTGAAGTGTTCGTAGATTTATTTCGATTACTGATGTGCTTTATAGCGAGCAGATGATGGAGCCGCCGTCCTCCTCCACTCCGGAGCGAAGGGAAGACCCGCAGCAGGAGCCCGAGGAGAACTCTAATGAATATTCGAAATACTGCTGGGTCTGTTTTGGAACTGAATCGGACGATAGGTTGGCTGCTTGGGTTCAACCTTGCAGCTGTAAAGGCACAGGAAAATGGGTGAGATGAGAATCCTTAATAAAATTTACTGCTAAAAACATGGCTGTTTTCAGCAAAAAATATGCTTGGCTGAATAAAAATACACATCCAGTAGTTTAAAAATTAAGCGATATTAGGCAATCCTATGGCAGTAACCGATGTTGAAATTATTGTGATTTCTAGGACCGGACAACTTTGCTATTCTCGAAAATCAAAACTCCATGGTGGCCAAAATGAATTCATAAAAAAAGGCAACAGCAGGAAATGACACCCTCACTCTTATGTTGTTGAAATTTAAGAACATAGTAACCTTACTTGCTGGAGCTATTCAGAGGATAGTTCGCAACATATATCCACACTCCTATTCCCTCCCTATGTAAAAAAAAATAATACCTCATAAATAGGCAGTCATTTTAGCTGACTGCTAGTCAGTAGTAGATCAAGGTCAGTACGGCTACCATCATGACAGAAGTCTTTGGCGTTATTCTTGAAGAAATTCTTCTAAGTAGCTCGAGTCGACCCACTAAAGGTTTGATAATACTCAATGTGGTCAAAATAGTTGGCTTTTCGTTGGTTACATCAGATAGCCTTTCCACAGTTCTGGATTATGAAATAGGCCCTTAAAGGGCCCTACACCTTTTAGGGGCCCCGCAACAAGGGGATCATTACAACCACATATTTTTAAACCTGTTAATCGAGCATGACGTATATGTACGTCAAACATAAACAGTATCGAGTAGGGGTAGGACACATAGAAACTTCCTCGAAATATATGTTCTATCTTTGAACGGGCGGAATTTGTTTTTTCGTTTAACGAATGTGCGAGTCATCGGTACGTGTTTTAACTTGAACTTAAGGTCAGGCGCACTGCGTTGCTTATTATATCTGGAGAATTTGTGGACTATAGACGCACATGGAACCACGCGCACTATGGAAAAAAAATCGGGCCATATTTAAATTCTGTGGATTGCTGACGAAAAAATAGATATTTCATTGTCTTTTAATTAATTCTACGTATTGATAATAAATTACTTCACGCAGGCGTGACGTAATTACACATCTTTATGAAAAGTGTGCGCCCGTTGTATGTTGCTTAATTAAAAAGGGACTTTCCCGGTTAACAGGTTAATTGTTTCTAATAGATACAAAAATCATTGAATTGAAATTCTAAAGAGAAAAATGTCAATTAGCCGCTGCACGCCTGTGCGTGTCTTTGCTAAAAGTTGTCACAAATGTTTAACAGCCCACTGCCTATTCTACGTCTATTATATCGTCGTGAGAATGTTTGACAGCCCAAAGGGGGCCCCGAAAAGTGCAAAGGGGCTCCTGAGATTTCGACGGCCTACAGGCCTCTACATAGGTTAATCTGGCACGACCTGTCCACCGTCTATATTATTATGTTTATTTCTTCCAGGTACACCAAGAATGTTTGCAGAGATGGGTGGATGAAAAACAGAAAGGAAACATATCAAGAAAAGTGCTCTGTCCTCAATGTCAGACCGAATACATAGTCGTCTTCCCCACTATGGGGGCTTTAGTGGTTTTAATGGATACAATCGATGAAGTCTCTCACAAAATGTACCCCTTTATGGCAGGGGGAGTTTTATTAGGATCCATCTACTGGACAGCAATGACCTATGGAGCCGTCACACTTATGCAGGTAAATGTTTGGGTGGTTACTAGGGAAAAGGTCTTTTTATATACTCGAGCATCTTCAAAATATCTGCCTGGGGTACAGTATACAGGCCAGTAGCTTCTCTTAGAACAAAATTGAAATCGAGCGAGCGAGCAACAACCCGAGTCTTAAGGGCTCGCGTATGGTCGCCATATGGGCGCTGCTCCTCTGATGCAGATATTCAAACGTCCGAGAATTTTGCCACCTGCCGACCGCGCGTAACGCCCGAGTGAAAGCGTTCAGCGAGACGTATTCCTCTGCTCCCTTCCCTCGCACCCTATCCCCTCATCGTAATTCCGCCCGAGAGTGCATTTACTTTGTCTAACTTGATATACTGTGCCTGGGGTATGTTTTTAAGTCACACTAGCTGCTTCCATGAGCAACTTCACTGACTTCCTATTTGTGATTAAGAAATATACACCGTCACTACTATTCCATTTTCTAGGGAGCTAATGGGCCCTTGCTGAGTTGGCCACGAAGACCCATTTTGTTCAGGATTGGTCACACTCACGGGTCAACACCCATCCGGCGGCCTCCACGTATGAAGTGCGAGCCCGTTAGTTTCCCCTGAGTCAACCTTCTGGACGGTCTGCGCACCGTGCGGCGTAGCCAATCGATTATGCACTCTGACTAACAGTCGGGGGAGTCTGGAAGCAGTACTGTTTCCTATAGAGCGGGTGTTGTTGCGGACCTTACGGCGACTGCTCTTGAAACGACCATCGGCTACCCGATTCTGGCTGAACAGCCGGGCAAAGGATGCCCTGTTCCGCGATAGATTCGGTTTACACCGTTTCACCGCTTCGTAAGGGAGAGGACCACGCAAGCGACTTCGAACTTGTAACCAGTCGAGAGACCGGAGCAATCTGGTCGCAATCGGAAGTAAGGGAGTGAGTGTAAGCCCGCTGGGTAACATACCTGGTTATCTCGCGGATAAGGCGTTGGCGTCTTACGGGCATGTGGCGGAGCTTGACGGTGGACTGTTTTGTACAAGTCTTCTCGTCTGCGCTCACTTCACGGGAGATAGAACGACCAATCGGTAAAACTTCCTGAGGTGACGGGTTCGCCCGTTGTAGTTGACAACTATTTTTATACATTTTCCTCAACAATCTTACTTCACCCTCCTATCTCAAGGGGAAAATTCGACCCTTTTGAATGCCTCGTTCTTCCAGTTCGCTCAAGTTAGGACTCGGGATACATGCTCACCATTCCATTACATCACTCTTCTGTTTACACATACTCTTCTACGGTCCATTTTGCTCATTTATGGAATCAGCTCCCACACTGCATCTTTCTTTAAAACATATCAAAATGTTGTTAGAGAAAATTTGCTTCCGCACAGAAAGCACTCTTTCCTTTATCCTTCCCTCGACAAAAAGGCATACTGTTAGTTATGTATTTATTACTATTATTATATTATAATAGCAGTTATTTCTAACTGATGTGCGTATATCTGGGCCCCGTATGAAGGAAATGGTTCACTCAATTCTTGAACTGGTTGACATTTTCTGCTTTCACAACTTGTTCGGACAGTCCATTCCGTGGAACCACTACTCAGTTCACTAGAAAGTGCTTCCTTTTTTTGCTTGAGAAATATAGCAATATGCATTTTTTTAAAATAAATTTGATACAAGATAGGCTTTATCTTTCTGTCACAAGAAAGTAGGTTTAGTGCGTTTCAGCATATTCTCCAGATCAACCTTTAGGCTGGGCGGCGTAAATTATACAGGATCTATATAAATCGTCATCGGCGCATCGGTCTTGTTCCAGGTGGTGGGTCACAAGGAAGGTCTGGCTATGATGGAGGCAGCTGATCCCCTAGTGCTGCTGGTTCTTCTTCCTACGATTCCCGTGGCCCTGATCTGCGCAAAGATGTTCAACTGGGAAGACTCCGTTCTCTTCTTCCTGAGGAGAAATTGCAGGAAGATCCCCGCGCTCACTTATATTTTACCTTTCGGAGAGTGAGTCCGTATTTTCTTTATTTTAATAGACTGAGTGTTTGCGACAGCTCGACGAACCTTTCGCGGGGTCGGTTACGTTGTATATGAAATTAACCCGTTGAGTATGAGTCAACCAAATCTGGTCGCGAAACAATTATCCGTTGAGTACGAGTCGACCAAATCTGGTCACGCGTTTTTTTCACTTCTTTGACGTTCTCATATTTATTCATAATTATCTAATTGTTTTACAAAATAATATTTCAATATTCTATATTCGAAATTTCAATGCAATCATTGTGCAGTTGTTCTTTTTATGATTGGTGTAGTAGTTTCGTAGTTATAGTACTTTAAGTCGATGTCGCCGAAAATCCTGCAAAAGAGACAGATGCATCCATGAAAATACCCATTTACTCCAAGGGTTAAGAAAATTGAAAAAATATTAGTCTGGGAACAAAACATGTTTTTGATTAGAAGATTTTATTTGTACGGAAGATTCTATATGAAAAACTGACATGAAAATTATACAGCTACAAGTAAAAAATAACTTTCCTCTTAACCCCTCCTCTCGCGAAGTAAAAATTCACCTATCACTTTTGCGCGCGACATATTCGGGCGTAAAATCGACGAGAGTCAACGGCCTTGAGAAAAACGATCATAACTTATAAACCACTAAACGGATTAAAAAAAGATAAAGAGAAAAATGATCGCATTAAAATTTGACATATACATAAAACATTATAACCTTATCTCGTAAAACAATTAAGATAATAATGAATAAATATTACAAAATTGGCAAACTGAAAAAACTCGCCTATAAAATCATTTAGATTGTTTTGTCACAAAATACGTAAAATATGCAAAAATTGTAAATACAGTTATGTTCTTTATTAAATGCTTTACCAAAACGATATTTTTTTTTTACTTATTTGCATACAAAAATATTTATTTATTCAGCCAAGAAAAATTTTATGTATTCTCGTAAAAAAAAAAAAAAATGTATTTTTAATTTGTGACTACTTATGGTATTTTTTATATGAAATTCTTTCAAAATAACTTTATTACTACATCACACTTCTTAGAAATCACACCAGAACTTTGAGCTTTGTCTGATATTATAGAAAAATCTAAAGTTTTGAGAGTTTGCGTCCGAACTTAATAATAAACTTTGAATGCTCATAATATAAAATTCGTTAGATTTTTTCAATTATATTGTCTTATCATAGACTTATTATATGTCTAATAAGTAATTACTATACTCCAAAGAGTCACATTTCATCGAAAAACTATGGAAAATCGCACTTTATTCTCTCATAGTAATTATCAAAACAAGTTTCTTTGCGCGATTCATATTACAAAACAAGATATAATGTTCAAAATACGCCTAATTATGTGATAACTTAGGATGTAAATGAAGCAATACTTATTTTGTTAGTAAATTAAAGCGACATTACGTCATATTTCGCAATATATCGGGATATTTCATAAACATTACAAAATAATTACAACCATTTTTTCGCGAGCCGTTTGTTGTCGCCGAAGTGTTTTCTTTAAAAATTCGTGAAAAACAGCAAATGGACTATCTCAAATGACTAATACTCATTCAGAAACTACTTAAAATGCAAATTACTCACTGTTCTCCAGTAACAAACACTCAAACACTGCACACACACACTTTTTATCACCAATTTCGCGGAGCCGTATGCGGCCGTGCGATTTGCCGACGGAGACTGGGCGTTTGACGTCTATGCTCACTTTTTAAATCGTTGTTCGATATTGCCACACGGAAATCTTGAATTAAAGATATTTTGGCCATATCGTTGCGCCCTCAGAAAGCATATAGTACGACGTTTCGAATCGTAAATTGCATTTTTTGCAGCGGCGAGCGCTTGGTCCTGTAGCGGACGTTACGGAGTTTAGGCGGCCGACATTTGGTCCCGCAAGGGATGTTACGTAGCGAGCGGGTTAAGGCTATTTTTGGACATTAACCCTTGGAGTAAATGGGTATTTTCATGGATGCATCTGTCTCTTTTGCAGGATTTTCGGCGACATCGACCTTAAAGTACTATAACTACGAAACTACTACACCAATCATAAAAAGAACAACTGCACAATGATTGCATTGAAATTTCGAATATAGAATATTGAAATATAATTTTGTAAAACAATTAGATAATTATGAATAAATATGAGAACGTCAAAGAAGTGAAAAAAACGTGGAACCAGATCTGGTCGTATCATACTCAACGGATAATTGTTTCAGAACCAGATTTGGTCGTATCATACTCAAGGGGTTAACTCAAATTTAGGAATAATTCAGAACCGAAGACCAACGAGACAAGTTATAGAAAATAGCTTAATAATACCCAGAATGAAAACATCATTTGGACAAAGACATTACTCTTTCATTGCGCCGAGATTTTACAATCTGATCAATATGGAAATAAAAATGAATTTGACATTTAGGGAATTCAAAAATAAACTAAAGAAATGGTTATCGAATCATGACAGACTAACCATATATCAAATGTTAGAAATAATAGTTTAAATAAAACTTAGGTGCACAAATTATTAACATATTTTTAAATATAATAGTTTAATAAAACTTAGGTGCACAAATTATTAGCATATTTTTAAACATGTATGTTGAGTATATTTTAACATTGAACTAACTACCTAAAATTATTTGACTGTTGTTATATATTATTTTGACAATGAATTGTACTTTTTTGACTAGATATTTTTATATTAAATCCTATATTACTTAACATAATATATTAAATATTGTTGACTGTTGCTTTCTTTTCTCACATATAACTTTATTTATATTATTTAATCAAATTTTATATTATTGCCGAGTATAATGGAATTGCATTTTATTTATTATATTATCTTTTAATATATCTTTTAATATATTTTTTATTTTTTTTAATTATTATTTTTATTTTTTTGAAGACTACGCTTTAGGGCAATTTAGTGTTATTAGCTTTTTACTAAAAACAAGTGCAGTTTTTGTAAACAATTAAGCAAACTTGATTGTAATATTAGAGTCCTGTCCACCCTAGAACGGGCTAGTCCCAGTTGGGTGACAGAATCAAATAAGCAAAAGGTTAAAGTTTTGCCATTCGGTTCCTGTTATTTTTGTAAGCAAATCAATGTATTATAGTAATTCATTCTTAAATAAATATATAAATAAATAAAAAAAATTGAAGGTCTTCATTGACTGTAAAATGAATAATTTTCCGCAAAACTGAAATCAAAATTACATATGGCAGCGAGCGAACGATGTTTTTAAATTTTAGACTACTCCTTTAAGATACTAAATAGGAGACAATATTGGTGCATACTGTGTCCTTCGCGATTCCTAAAAAATACATTACTTTAAATCATAAAAGGACGAGATTCTTGGTTAGGTTCTATTATTCATATTATATTGTTAGGTTCTATTATTCATATTATATTATTGTTCTTGGGTATAATCTCTTTGCAGTATGTCGGTTATTTTGAATGTCATTCTATAATACACTTCATCCACAGTCAAAGTATTTTGGCTGTCAATTTCTAGATGCTCAGTAGAGTAATACATTTTTTTCCACTTTAAATATCTCAGTTATAATATAATTTTGCTTAACAAAATATACTATATTTTAACTGCAGGTCTGTGAGGCATGCAATAGTAAAAACTGCATCAAATTTGGTTGAATAGTTTTGATTTATTAGGTAGAAAGGGGACAGGCAGACATGAATTCCTAAAAATAGTTTTTTGGCGTCCATAGTTAGTTAGTTAGTTTTCCTGGGCTATTTCCCGCACTTTGCCTCTTGATTGGGCCGTTGTGCGTGGCTCATGTTTCTATTTATGTTACGCCAGCCAACCCAGGCTGTCCCAGAAGGTTAGCAGCCTGTTTGGGTTGCTACAGGCCTCCGGGACAGATGCTGGAGATTATAGTATTCTTGTCCGTTGCTCTGCCACGCTCCTGCATTCCATGAGCACATGCTGTGGCGTTTCTTCTTCCTCCATGCATCCTCTGCATAGAGGGCTGTCTGTCACACCTATGGTAAACAGGTGTTTGTTTAGGGGACAGTGGCCTGTCATAGTACCTATGAATTTACGGATTTTGTCACTTTTTAATCTGGCGAGGTTGCGGACAAGTTTTTTAGGCGCTTCCGGAACCGCGTTCTTTGTTTGCCTGCATCCTGCGTTCTTTTTCCATTCTGTAAGGTGGGTTTCTTCGGTGTTCCTGCGTAGCCATGTTTTTATTTGGGCCTGGGGTATGGGCATCAAGGGTTCCGGTCCATATACTATTTCCTTTGATCCCCTTTTGGCCAGTTCGTCTGCCGCGTCGTTGCCCAGTGAGTCGCTGTGCCCCTTAATCCATTGCAGGGTCACTCTATTTGACCTTGCAATGGATTGAAGTGCATTGTGGCATTCCAGTACAAGAACAGAGGTTATAGTATTTTTTGCTAGCGCTTGTAGAACGGAGGCACTGTCGGAGACAAATTTCAAGCCTAGGTCTCCGACATCTTTGGCTGCAACTGCCTGTGCTGCTCTGGTGATGCCAATGCATTCTGCTTGGAAGATAGTATTAAAGTTGCCTAGGGTAGTTGATATTTTGATGTTTAGATCATTTGAGAAGACGCCGGCTCTGGTACCTTGAGTGGTTTTGGAGCCATCTGTGTATATCCTTACTTCATTTGTACCAGAGTGATCAGCTGTTTTGGCGTCTATATCTGACCAGTAATTTCTCAAACTAAGTATTTTTAAAATATTTTCAATGTACACCGCTACAACCTTGCTACAAGTTTATTCTTATACAGATAAATATACTAAACAGTGCTTTGTAATCAGATTTGAAAAAAGGATTTATTTATAATTCCACTTATTTTTTTTGTTGTTTTAATTGACGTATCTAATTAGGTTACTATATAATATTTTTAATTGAATAATGAAATGATGTTCATTTATGTTGTGCTAAATATGGTATGTCTAGATTATTCAAAAAAAAAAAAAAATACGGAAACCGTTGTTTTCATGACCTTTACAACTTACAAAGAAAAAGTGAATATTATTACCTCGTTAGGCTGTTTTGAATATCATAATTAATTATCAACTGTCGTCCTTGTAGCATTTAGCTATAATTGATTATGCATTTGATTCGTCCACCAATCGGATCGGAGCTAGATACCCAAGGACTGACTTGCGTAACAGAACCTAGGAGTGGATAAAGTATAGGTTGAGAGGAACAATTCTGAGGCAAGCAAAAAGGACTATCAGAGAAACCACAGTGAAATTAATAAATTGCTGCCTGAGACTTTAGGGAAATTTGAGGAAGAGTGGGTCAACTTACTGGACTCCACCGTTTTCAAAATATATTTAATGTACACCAAAATATCTTTAATAAACCCAACCTTGCTATAATGTTGTCGACGACCCTGTTTGCAGGGGTTACGGAATAAAGGATGCCCTGTTTTGGTTATTAGAGAGGAAATAATGGGCATAAATGATGTCATTATTATTATTATTATTTATTCTGGACAGGCAGCATTGCTGATACTTACAGATCAGATCTCGTAAAGCTAAACAGTATTAACCCTTAACCCTTGGAGTAAATGGGTATTTTCATGGATGCATCTGTCTCTTTTGCAGGATTTTCGGCGACATCGACCTTAAAGTACTATAACTACGAAACTACTACACCAATCATAAAAAGAACAACTGCACAATGATTGCATTGAAATTTCGAATATAGAATATTGAAATATCATTTTGTAAAACAATTAGATAATTATGAATAAATATGAGAAAGTCAAAGAAGTGAAAAAAACGCATGACCAGATTTGGTCGACTCGTACTCAACGGATAATTGTTTCGCGACCAGATTTGGTTGACTCATACTCAACGGGTTAAGCACTGACATGTTTTTTTAACATTATCACTGATACATTGAGACTGTCACTCCATAGCGGGCGAGATAGCGATAGGCATACCGCAGGGATCTTGTTTGGGTAACTTTATGATCCTATTATATATGAATGATATTACATCTGCCATATCGCGGGCTGAGCTGACATTGTACGCAGATGATACATGCGCAGTAATAGAGAGAGTGTACCATCGTTAACCAACAATACACAACTTATGTTGAATGAGTTATGTGCATGGTTTGACACTAATGGCCTGATACTCAACATTAACAAAACAAGTGTTATGAATTTCAGCTTTAGACCTACTAAAACCAAAATACATGTGACCGTCAATAACGAAGAATTAACTCAAGTATCCTCAACAAAGTTCTTGGGATTCGTAATCGATAATGAGTTACGATGGCACCTACATATTGATGCTTTATGTGATAAATTAGGAAGAGCGTGCTATGCACTCTATCGCATCGCTTCATTTCTCGATTTATCCGCGATGCGCATGTGTTTGCATATGTTCATCCACTGCTAACGTACGGCGCGGAGTTATGGGGGCGAGCAGCCGACAGGCAGAGGGCCTTCGTTATGCAGAAGCGTGCAGTCCGCACAATTGCTCGTGTGGCGCTTGATAGGTCAGCTAGGCCTCTGTTTAAAGATCTCTGCATCATGACGCTGCCGTCCATTTATATAATGGAAGTAGCGCTGTTTGTTCGCAGAAATCTAGCCGATTTTAAAGTGAATGGTGTGCATTACCATTATCCAACAAGATCCCGTAGCATGCTACGTTCGGTAAGTCATGCATTATCTAAGTCGGAGTGGCTAGCCTATATCGCCGGCCCAGCGGTTTAAAACAAACTCAGCGAGCACATTAGGCAGTCGCAATCTCTTGACGTCTTTAAGAGACGCCTTAAGAGGTACCTCACAGATAAGGCGTTTTACTCACTGGAGGAATATTACTCGAGTGAAGTCTAAAATGCTTTGGTGGCTAAAGTGTTTAATGATCTCTTTGCATTTTATCTTGTATTTCCTCGTTTTACATTATTCTTGTGTTTTTTTTTTTGTTTATTTTTATTTTTTCTTTACGTTAAAAAAAATGTTTGTTTGAATATGTATGGATGTTTGCTAATCTGCATCTGACTTGTATACCAGTATACTAATAAAATGAATATGAATATGAATATAGGTCTCAGTTTCCCAAAGATAAAACTGAATAAAAATATACGTAGTATTTTTTTTCATACAATACACAGCTCGCAGTGCACTAATCAACTCAAAGCTACCTAAGCGCACAACACTCTCTTGCACACCAGAGCGAGACAGCTATAGTTTTTTTCGATGGGAGTCTGTAAGACCTACTATTGTGGGCAAAAACTAAGGTGAATTTTTACTTTAAACTTTGCGGGCTAGCCGATTCGGGCAAACTCTTTTATTTTTATGTTGGTACTACTGTTACCGACATCTGTGCCAAATTTTATATCCATGTCATCATTTGTTACATAGTTACGCTTGTGTTTTCTAAACGACTAAAAGTGATTTTGGCGATTTTTATAATGTCTGAATTTGTAGAGCAAAGAAGTGCCATTAAATTTTGTTTGTGGAATGAAATTTCGGTTGACGAAGGCCTTCGGTGATTTAACCATGTCGCAGAAAAATGTTTATAAGTGGTACAAAGACTTCATAGAAGGCAGAGAACGAGTTGATGACTTGGAACGCCCCGGACGACCATCAACATCAACTGACGAGCAACACGTCAATCAAATTAAAGAATTAATGCTCAAATCGTCAATTAACTGTTAGAGTCCTTACTGATATGGTTGGAATATTAGAAAGATCGGTGAAAACCATTTTGAAAGATGTTTTGCCCCTCAGACGCGTCAAATCTCGATTGGTTCCAAAAACATATTTTTTTTTTGGAAAAACAGAGTCGCGTTGAAGTCTGTAAAGCGATGCTTTCTGACTATCAGGACAAGATGAAATGCATGATTACGGGAGATGAGACTTGGATCTATGCTTACGACACGGAAACAACCGATCAATCAAGCGAATATCGTGCCAAAGGTGAGACAAGATCAAAAAGATCACGCCAAAGTCGATCAAAAATCAAGGTCATGTTGACAGTTTTCTTCGATTATCGTGGTGTTTCTTCATTATGAATTCCTTCCGCCCGGCCAAACTATCAACAAGGAATATTATTTGAGTGTTATGCATCGTTTGCGTGAAGATATTCGCAAAAAGAGACCGGATTTGTGGAAAGACAACTCGATAATGCGCCGTCTCACACTGCACCCGTTCTTCGTGACCATTTTGCCAAAAACTCAACGCATATCGTTACACAACCACCTTATTCGCTGCAGTGTATTATTTGTTTATTTCAAGGCCCGTTCGTGGATCGAACCCGCGACCTCATGTAAGCAAGTTCAGTGTTTATACCTCTCGACCAGATATTTGGCTGCGTTCGGAGATATCACTTTCGATCAATAAATCGCCCTACTCACTATCTAACGTTTTATAACAGTTTATAAGCTTTATGATTATGTATATTTTGCTATGGCATTTTGCAACTACTTTTCATGTAATGAAATTAATCATTACATCGCCTGATTTGGCTCCGTGTGACTTCTGGCTATTCTCCAAACTCAAAAGACCACTCTGAGGACACCATTTTGTCACGATTGAAGAGATTCAACGTGAATCGCTGCGTGTTCTGGAAGCCATACCGGAAGGTGACTATTCGGCTTGCATCGAGGATTGGAAAAAACGTTGGCATAAGTGCATTATATCGGTTGGCTTGCATCGAGGATTGGAAAAAACATTGGCATAAGTGCATTATATCGGAAGGGGATTACTTTGAAGGGGATGAAATAGATTTGGATCAATAAATAAAGATTTTTCATTTTATAACAAAATTCGTCTTAGTTTTGGCCCACAGAAGTAAATCAGTACTCAAGGGTTAACAATAGATAAACAATAGGCAATATAAACAATATTACAAGTTTTCAGGTACAAACGAGTCTGTTTTTAAATTGATTGACAGGGCTTGCACTAATCACTATAAATGGTAATTTATTCCACCGTCCACCTTTCTATTTTTCAGAACGTTCTTAAGAAAATTAGATTAAAATTTTGAATGGTTGACTTTCTTGTTGAGACCTCGAAGATTTGTGTTGACGTTGAATTTGTAAATATTCTCTAGCCCAGGTACTTCGTAATAGTGTTTTTTATGTCTCAATCAGGTCCCTCTTCGTCTTCTTTGTTTGAGAGTAGTCATTCCGAGTAATTCCAAGAGATCTTCATAATTCCTATTCTTCAGGCTACTGGCCTGTCCTATATCTGCTACTTTTGACTTCTTCTTTTTTTAATTTGACGGCTCCACCCAAAGAGGGTGATTTCTGCCAAGTGTGCCGTTGAAATAGGAGGAAACTTATTTATGTTAGTGGACTTCACTGAAACAAGTAAAACATCACTCCTTCGGGAACACAAAATCGAATAATAATTTAAGATATAGTGAAATACACATATACGTTAACACAAAAACTCTATGGAGGAACATTTAACCCCTCGCGTACCAGACGGCCCGAAACGTCCAGAATTGATATTTACCGTCGAACCCCAGACGGCCCGAAATGGCCAGGCGAGGCCGACCGCTAATTATGGATTATTTAATCGACTAATAATTATGAATAATCTTTATTGCTTTACATAACGACGTTACAAATATCTAATAGCAAATTTCAATAGGAACATAAAACAGGTCTTTTTTAGACGATCGGTGTGACAGTTTTGGAGTAATCGTTTTTTTTCTGAAACGCCATCTTTTTTTTGAGACTCGCGAATTTCTTACGGGCCGTAAGGCACACATTAAAATTCAAACCGCGGGCCGCGAGGGGTTAATAAGTGTTATTAAAGCGCTCACTACAGATTAGTGATGGGTGTGATCACGAATAGCAATAACAATAACGTGTGATATTTGCAATCACGAAGAACGCGTTACGAGAATTTGAAAGAACATGCTATTTGAATCACGGCTACGAACAGCACCGCGTTGCCATCACTCGGCGCCGCTACGACGCGACCGATCACGCGTGATTATATGATCAGTGATTGGCCGTTCTCACTGATCGCCGTCGAACGACCGCGCGGCGCGCCACTGAACGATGATCGGTGAGCGCCTAATTGAACCGTTCATTTGGTTTCGTTCATTCTTGATGTGATCGGCGATCAGTGGATCAGTGATTTGCCGTTCGTTCTGGGCGAACGCCCGCGCCGGCTGGACGATGACTGATGAGTGGCGCGTTCATTTCGTACGTAACGTGAATTTGGACACTGTTGTCGCATGAATTTGGACACTGTTATCGCTCGTGTCGTAATCGTTCGTGTAAATGAGTTTGCTCATGATTTGTTAAAGCAATAAAATAACATTATTTCAGAAAGACGAACTCGGCTTAGCACCAAAAGAGCAAGAGAGATAATCTTTCTGAACGCTAATTCTTCTAATTACTAATAAATATTAAGCAAATATAATGCGCGTTTCTGTTATCAGTTATCACATTGACGAAACTTTGTTACTTAACGTTTCACAGTACATTTCAGTACAATCACGAAAATCACGAATAGCAGTTATTATCACGCGTGAAAAAATACCAGTAACGTGATTGTTGCGTGATTTAAAATTGAGAATCACGCCCATCACTACTACAGATGGTTTGAAGGCCAGAGTTTACCTTGATGGAACCCAAATCAAACAGTTCCCACAATTCAAGTATTTAGGATCGTTGGTTAAGGAAAAGAAAGTGGCATCGACGGCCGATGTCCATAGCCGGATCGGTCAGGCAACAGCAACATTCACCTCGCACAAGTGGTGCATATGGAAGCGAACGAATATTACCATCAAAACCAAAGTACGACTATACCGAACGTTGGTTCTTCCCATTCTTCTTTATGGATCGGAAACGTGGACGTTACTACAATCGGACCTCAAAAAGTTCGAAGTCTTCCAAATGCGATGCTTGAGGCAGATTCTCGGTGTCTCACTCCGCGACCGAATTCAAAACGAGACTATTAGAGAAAGATGCGATCTAGTAACAACGATCGAAGAAGAAGTACAAAAACGTTGACTACGATGGTTCAGCCATGTTTGCCGTATGAACGATAATCGCTTGCCACGTAAACTTCTTTGGCGAGACCGTCCGACAGAATGGAGAATTTAGCGATCGGCACCAAAGAAAACCTGGCTAAATAACATCAAAGACAACCTTAAAAATCAACGATTATCGGCTAGGGATGCTCGAGACGTGGCAAAAAATCGTCAAGAATGGAAGCGAATCGTGAATGGAGTACGAGATTTAGCGGCACCGACATTGGCTGCGAGGGCGACCCCCTCCCCAATCGCCGGCTACGGAATAAATAATAATAATAATAATAATAAATAATCATTATTATTAAAGGGACATACTGTTGAGTTTAATAAATTTACAGACGATTTTGTAGACGTTGGGGGAGTTGAGAGATAATAAAAGTCTATACTAATAGGGAGCTGAATTTTGAGATTTAAGAGGTCCCAAATGAAGTTAGGATAGTTATTAACAATGGGACAATTAAAGAAGAGATGGTCCAGAGTGCAAAATGCATGACCGCAGTCGCACTGAAGAGAAGGGAGGATATGTATTCGGTTGAGGTGAGCGGGAGTGCAGCAATGACCGATGCGCATCCTACTTCTGACTACTACTTGATTGACAATTACTGGTTACGTAGCTCTAGTAGTACTGACACTATAATGGAAATAGTTTTGATTATTTGGTTTTGAGATCTACTATTTATTAACTTTTGAGATCTACTATTTATTAACATTAACCCTTGGAGTAAATGGGTATTTTCATGGATGCATCTGTCTCTTTTGCAGGATTTTCGGCGACATCGACTTAAAGTACTATAACTACGAAACTACTACACCAATCATAAAAAGAACAACTGCACAATGATTGCATTGAAATTTCGAATATAGAATATTGAAATATCATTTTGTAAAACAATTAGATAATTATGAATAAATATGAGAACGTCAAAGAAGTGAAAAAAACGCGCGACCAGATTTGGTCGACTCGTACTCAACGGATAATTGTTTCGCGACCAGATTTGGTTGACTCATACTCAACGGGTTAAAAAAAAATTGCTATGGCTGATTCCGTCTATCATGGATTCTGCGACTGGTCTCCCAGATGAGCTGGTTGCATGATTTATAGTGTGGACTTGTGACCAATAGATACATAGAAAGGGGTAAAGGCCACAATTTTACCTAAAATAGGACTAAGTGCGGGTATCCCCCCATTTCATCATCATCATATGAAGTCTTTTAACAGACGTATATTCACAAATGCTTGTTAGATTTACGAACCGCAACACATAGCCTAGGGTGCTTCAATCGACAGCTGACTTGTAAATCAATTAAAATTATTGTCATTTTTGCTTTTACAGAAGTATCGAACCGAGACCGGAGATCCAACCGCCGCCCGTCGAATCGGAAAACCCTCAAATCAACAACCACCACCAGTTCATCAGCATCCGGCTGTCTCCGACGAGGATATTTTGCGGGGCTCTCCTGCTCCCGACGATATCCTCCATCGTGGGGCGAGTGTTCTTCGACTCGGTGAAGAACAACCTGCACAGGACCATCCTCGGCGGTCTCACCTACCTCGCTATCAAGGGAGTCTTTAAAATTTACCACAAGCAGATGCTGTACATACGGCAATCAAAGAGGAAAATTGTCGATTATAACGAGGACAACTTGAGGATTTACCGGAGGCCTCGGCCTTAGCTCCGGAGAAATGATTTTGTCCGAGGGGAAATTACCGTAACAAATATGCCTAAATGCGTTCCGGTGATATTCTGCCCTATGATGTGTCGGCAGATAGCTATTCGCTAAATGTTAATAAAACATAGAGAATGTTGTGCAAAAGGTTTTTAATCATAGAGAATGTTGCTATCGCTATGACCACAATGGTATGATGTAACTCAAATTCGTTATAATTTCGCCGGGAATTAGACAAAGAGAAAAGTATGGTGCCCTACATGCTCATCCTAGGAAAGAAATTAGGTTTTGAAAATCAGCTAGAATCGATTTAACCCTGGAATGCTGCCATGATTTTTAGTCTTACCCTAGTCCCAGTCTTACCCCAACCAAAGTATACCAGACAGTAGCGTCTCTTAGAACAAAATTTAAGTCGAAGTGATCTGCGTCACGAGTGCTAAGGGCTCGCATATGGCCGCCACATATCTGCTACTCCACCAACGCAGATGTCAGACATTTGAGAAATTCACCACGCGTACTGCTAACCAAAGGCGTCCATCGAGACGTACCCCTCTGCTCACTACCCTCGCACCCTATCCCTGCAATGCCTTGTCGCTCGACCGTGCTTATACTGTTCTGTCGGTATACTGTGCCCCAATAGCGTAATATCACAGCAACCAAAACACACAGCCGCCCTCACCGGCACACGCTAAAACTACCTGCCACTAAAGTTAACTATACAGGGCGGCAGCGGTGAAGCGTAGTCTTAACTGAGAGTACTGATAAAAACAAAAAAGAGTGGGGTGTGCCTGTACCTCAGGTAGCCTCCCAGGGTTAAAGTATTTGATTAAATCAACATAATGATTTACTGATATTACGAATATTACAAAAGAGAAAGTCGAATTTTTTGACTGACGGCGATGCGAAGGGAGCAAATTATTCATACCTGCGTTCAGTGCACTACGCTCCTAAAGACTTGAGTATTCCCACTTTGGGAAACAATCACTTCGACTAAACAGAAGTATCTTTACAATCCTCTGAACGCAGGCTTGCTTCAACAGGGTCGATTCTGTGCCTTCTACGTTTTTTTCGCAATATTGGCGATCGCATCATACAGATTTCGGTACACAGCCGATAACGAACTACTATAGCGAATAGCTACAGCAAGAGACGAGACATCATAGGGCTAAATTACAGTCTTTCATGAAATTAACGGTTTTGCTTTTTTTTTTTTCCTAATATTGTGGTTTTGCAGATGTTATCAACGTTGTGCAAAAATAAAAACCAGTTCACTTTATATCTCAGATATTAGTGTAGGATCTATCTGCAGTTATTACGGCTAATTGTATTTTGTTTATAGACGGAATCAATTATAGTCAGGAAAAAGATATTGACGAAAAGTCTACAGTCACTACTGAAACGTCATGAATATAGGTAGGCTTGCCATGGTTCCGGATTGCCAGATTACAGATCATGCGGTGTTTAATCAAAAAATAATCGTTTTTAAGACATAGCGTCAATTTATTTAGCTTCATCGAAAAAAACAAAAGGTCTACATTTCGATGGGTAACAATTGTAAATGAAATGATAGGGGAAATGCAGAGAACAGTGGTATTATTCAAAAAATGCACGCAAAAGTAATTATGGCCTGGACGAAAATGGTCTATTCAATGAAATACCCTCGGCAAACTATTTTATAATTTTCAAAAATCTAGAGAACAATGGCAACATTTGTCATACGAAGAGAAAACATCTAGAGCAATAAACAGCACTTTGATACACATTTTGATAAAATAATTGAATTTGTTTCGTGCATCCAGAGAACTTTAGCGACAGTTGAAAGAACCTTTTATGGTCGACAATGAACCATTTATGGTCAGCATAAACCATTTATGGACGACATCAAACCATTTATGGTCGAATATAAACCATTTATGGTTGACAGTGAACCATTTATGTTGAGCAAGAGCGCGGTCGAATGCAGCTTTCATCGGAGGCAGTGGTGGAAATGTTAAATATTAAAATTACTCTCGATGAGGACCCTTACCTCCGACTACTTTGTCTGGACTTAGACTAAAACAAGCCTACGTATAGGACATAATTACATCGCCAATAAATAGGTCTTGACGGGATCAAATGTGGCTGTGGCTAATTCGTCAATTTAGTTAACTACGAACAGCAACTTAGAAACTGACACAGCAAAGTTTAAACATCGAGACCTGGTTAACTCCACTCCCTTATCTGATAAGGAAGTTTTTTAAGGTATTCTGATAAAAGTGTCTTATTCTTGCCTTAATCCTAAATTTTGCTAACGGCTCTGGAACCTCTACGGTGTGTTTATTTTCAAATAAAGGAAAGATTCCATGAAATTCAATTCGAATGTCAAGACGACCTATTCATTGAGGTTATAACAAGTTGCTTATCTACTTTGAATTCAATAGCTGAGGTAGAATAGGTCAGCATATGAATAAACGCTCTTGACATTTAAATATTAACACAAGAATCCATTTGCTTCCTTCATTTTCAAATTCTAATTACTAAGATTACGAAAATTAAATGTATTGATATTTTTATATAAACTGCTAAGGAATGAATTCAGGTAATAAAGAAAGGTTTTTTTAGTCTAAAAATCTCTTTATTCATGCTTTCATGCTTTTATTCAATCTACTAAAGAATAATTATACTAAGAAGTATTAAACAGGTAAATTAAAGAAATTGACAGGAAAATCCTTACAGTAGAATCTCATTAGTTAGGACTACTTGGGTTTCTAAGTGGACCAGATTTTATGAAATATTACATAAAATAAGCCATGGTATGGTTAAAAAATAGTCATTTTAGGATCATCCGCACACACTAGTTTTAGGAAATTATATATGGTCAATGTAAGATACTTGTATTTCCTGTTTTAGCTCTTCAATTTAATGTACTAGTGTAACCTTGTTCAAAAAGTATGCAACCTTTGGTCGATAAAAATACACTTATTTATACAAAATAAATTTACTGCAATCTACAATTTAAAAATGCACAAACACTGCCCTCAGCAGTTTAACCAAAGTGACAAACACTTCTAGAATGGTGTTCAGATTTTGCATAATGTCTTCTCTTGATTCGAATTGGTCGCATTTAGCGGAATTTTCAACTTGGGGAATTATCCAGAAATCACATGGACCCGTGTTCAGGGAGGAGGGAGCCTGGTGAACTACTGTCATGCCTGATCAGTCTTGTCATACTTAGTCAACGACATTGTCATTTCGGCTCCATAAATGCGAGCCGGAATGCCGAGACGTCGTTTGCTGATATGCGACCATTTTTGAAACGGTTGTACCACTGCTTTATCCATTCTCGAGGCGTCAGCCTCGAAAGCTTGTTGAATCTTGTGAATAGTGTCCACTCGATCATTGTAAAGCTTTTGGCAATGAACTCTCATCTTTGACAATCCGACGGACGCCCACTACAGTTCTGTACCCATCGGCCAATTGCCAGCAACTGATGCTATTAGCATGCGCGAAAAAATTACGCATGCGCATACTTTTACCCATGCGCTGTGGATACTTTTTGATCCGGCTACCTTTTACTTTCCGACAAGAAGAAAAGTATTGTGAACGTGCATTTTTTTCCGAGATGAAAGTGGAAATATCCATTTTGAGCCTCCCTGAGACGATTTTATCTGTTTGTGTGTGCTTACGTGTCTGTGTGCATTCCTCAACAATAGCGCTCAAACGCTTAATCGGATTGAGCTGAAATTCGGCATGCATGCATCATTTGGTCATGGCAAGAGTTAGTTGAAAAGGTTGTAGTTGAAATCGGTCTATTGGTGCACTAGTTATATTTCAATCTCGAAATGTTGGAGTTAGTCTTGAAATACAGATGCCTTTTTGGTCCGCAATCGAAGTAAATTTTTGCTTGTCTTATATTTGCTTAAGCGATTGAATCAAATGAGTATAACACGTTGCATTCTCACTCCGCGCTCGTCGCTGACTATCCCTTTCAAATAAGTCAACCCCCTTCCCGAAGGGACATGCTCAAAAGGATTTTGCAGGCAGATATGCTGTGGTGGAGACACAACCGATTTTTTTCTCTTTTCTATGACAAAATCACAATACAAATCATAGTGACAACATTTTTTCATATATTTGTTGTTTAAAAAGTTGTCCGCATTACATAAGGTCCATTTTAACTAGTTCAGATTGATGAGGTTCTACTGTATAAGATTAAGATGGTTCCACTATTCTATGGTAAAACTTTCCAAGAAGTAAATATATACTAATATGCCACAATATTCAACTAATGTTTGTTACCGTAGCCTCCTCTCGGACGATTAGATTTATTTAAAGGGAATAATGCTGTCTAAAAACTGTGATGGTAGAGCGGAAATGGTGATTCGTTTGTGACCTGACCTTTTAGTATGACTTATCTTTCTATTAATCCATTTTATACGCAGCACTGCACCGTCTAAGTCAGCTGTTTCAAACAACATGCGGCTCAAGTCCAAAAGCTAGAGGTACAAACTTCAGTCTGAACTGCATCCAGAAATCCTGCGAGGGGGGTTAGAAAGGAGAAACATCTGAAATCCTGTGATTTACGTTTAAGAGTCCGCTTAAGGGGCAGTTTTACCATACAAAACGCGGATACAAATTCTAATAAACCTAATACTCGCAGTAAAAATGCCAAACTTATTAGACTCACAGAAAATTCAAATGTAAGCCGGATAATAGAAATATTTACTAAAGTAATTCATCATAATTCACCTGAATTATTAAATATCATCGATATTCCTCTCTGCTTATTGATTGAGTCAACGTTTTCTTTGTTACGAATATTATAGCATCAGTATTCTTGCGCCAATTTCGAAGATGTTTCGACTGCTCGTGCTTTTTTGTTCCGCCCAGCCTTCATTTATCTGAAGTTTAACCAAATTACCTATTGTTTAAACATTGAAGCTTGAGGATGCCTGTTCATTGACTTTTAGGCCAGCCTGAAGTTCAAAATAATTGCTACATTTACGACAGTAGGTACTGTCACTGTAGATTGTAGATGAATGTAAACAGTAGCGCAACGTCATATAACGAACGAAAAAATGCCTCACCAACACTGACACATGGCGTATCAGGGCAGTTTGAGAAACGTCATCGTCCAAGGTTACGTGGATGATTTCACTTTGCATGCGCTATTTATCGGTCTGCTTGCTGGCTGATCTTATTTGACAATGACGTAAAAATACTGCTGTATTAATGGATGCGTCGTCATTTTTATAATTACCGTCTCCGAAACAATTCTATCTTAACGACAAACAATATTGCATATTTTTTAAGTTGGATCAGATTTGAGTGAGACTTCGATTTTCAGAAGAAGAAAAAAACGTGCATGTCAGCTCCGACGGGTGACTCGAGTGTGTGATTCTCTTAGATTGCAATCTGCTGATTCGATATCTGAGTCATTTCATCATTCCACAAATGTAATGTCAGTATGGGCTGGCACGGAAGCTGGCAAATTTCATCAAAGTTATGGTCTCTTGTTGGGTATTGTTGCACTCTTTTTCAATTTTCGTACTTTAGTGACATTAAACGTAACACTTTTTGTTAACGTTTTAGCGATTATTTTACTATCTATCAAATTCTAATACCGGGGGGCGCTTTAAATAAAATCAATTCTTAAGGATTGAAGTCCAAAAAAAAAACAGCCAAGCACTTATCTTTTCCAACATAATCTCCTTGTTTGGAAATGCATTTTTTCCCAGTGGATTAGGAGGTTATTGATTTCGGCATCGTCAAATGAAAAGGGTTCTCCACCCCCGCATCGTCTTGGAATCCTTGACCTCCTAGTGCTTCTTTAAGTGGTCAAAAGAGATAATAATAGATCACAGGCAAGTAGGGAGGATGCTTAAGTCGAATCTATCTCGTTTCCTCTAATATTGTGCAAGAGCTGCAGTTATGGGGCCAAGCATTGTCTTAGAGAATGTCTTCAATCGATCAGTAACGTCTTTAGTCAATGATAAGCAATGTTGACCTGACTCGAAATCTCACAGCATTTATTGTACGACGCTCGTGCAAGAAATCAATGTGCATAGCTCATGAATGTCGATCCAAAAGACGGAGACGATGTTCTTAATTTTTTACCCGTTCCATGTCCTTCGTTGAACTTATGCCAGGCAGTTGCAAAACTGCAATACCAAAATTGCAGTCAATCTGCAGAATCTCCAATAGTTTTACGCCTCCATGAGCGAGAAATTTGATGGTAATGCATTGTAGGGATGCACTGGAGGGATGTACAGTTGAGAGTTCTCAACTACTTTGTGCCAACCCACCACCCCAGGAAGTTATCAATATCAGATCATCCTTTCTCACGTGGCGTGAAAGCCTTAGCATTTGCGGTTTTGCGTCTACTTAGACGGGTGTTACACGTTCAGTCTGACTGATGACTGACTGATAGAAATTAATAAAATGTATGAAAATCCATCAGTTCAGTCCATCAGTCAACGCGATAAACGATCAGTTTCCCGTCAGTCTGACGAAAGTTACTGACTGAACTGATGCCAGATTGAATGTGTAACCCGTCTTTGGGACAGCACAGTCTATGCCAACATGCCCTTAAGTCATGTGCCGACCTCATGCCTTTACTACCAGATTTTGACGGATTTCTCCATTCTTTAGTCTGGTCACAGATTTGAAGTTGCTTGCGCGGCCTCTACCTGACAATATTAGTAATTCAATGGAGAGGGACGCACATCGTGAACGCCACTGCCAGGTCTGAATGGGACCACCGCCTGCTCTCCCCTCTCCTCTCTCTCTCTCTCTCTCTCTCCCTCTCTCTCTCCCTCCCTACCAATGCACTCTAGAAAGCCGCCCGCTTACTTCAAACTTTACGCTCAGAAACAAGTCTCGTTTATATTTGATCCACGTTTACTTTGATCCAATGTTTATTTTATATTTATGACTTTAGTAGCCTTCAACATTGAGTGTAAATAGTTATCAAATTAAAATAATACTGTGATACATAATACATTCCTCTTTTTGGAGGCTGACGTAATATCGCCGTTATGACACAATTAAAACTGTATAAATAAAAATAGGTAACACATTTATTTCAAGAGTGACAACCCTAGTGTTCCGGCGACTTACCGCAACAGTAGTCGTTCATTTCTGCGACTGCCTGAGTTGAGCTACTTTTTGCATTTATATACTGCATTACTGTAGCCGTCCTTGAGCTGAATTTTTGTCATCGCTTGAAGCAGTTCTTAGACCGAAAAAAAAAAACGCTTATTCATAATTTTGAAATCCTAAAAATATTGTAATTAGTTTTTACTATTTATTGATATATGTATATATTTAATTTTATACGAGACGCAAATACTTCTTTGTAAAACAGATTACATAGACGAGGTGCCAAAATTCTTATTTCGTTCGAATAACAAGCTGCACCAGTAATAATAGAAAGCAGTAAGAAGTCACTTTTAAATCTGTAAAACATGATCCTGTGTAAAGAACTATTTTTATTAAATAAAAGTTAAAATAGACGATTGTTGTTTTATTCATGTTACTGCACCCTTTTTTTGGAGACAGAAATTCATAGTCAGAAAGGTTTTTTTCTGAAGATTTACTATTTACCGTTTTAATTTAATATTTTACATTGGTGTGTAAAAACCTAAGCTAATCTACTAAAAATTATAAATGATCCACCATTGACCAGGGGTGGTGCATAATGGATCACCTATGGTTGACAGTGGATCAGGTGTTAATGTATACCTATCAGACTGTCTAAAGTTGGCCATTATAAAGTGGCTAGATGGAGAAGAGGAAATCTATTGGAGGGGTGCACCACCCGGAATGAGACAAATCCAAAGTATCCCCGGGACGGTCAATTGCGATTGTCAATGATTTGGTGATTGACACTCATTGATGCGAAAAATGATGTTTACTTTACTAAAATCGGTTCTATTGCTTAGAAAAAAAGACCATTTTTTAAAACAATTAGTGTCAATCTTGTAAATAAACATTGACGATCGCAATCCACTGTCTGTGGGTACTTAAAGCTGACATGAAGCCGCTCTTTGCAAATCTAAAGCACTGCTCAAAATAGGCAATTCCCACATTACAACAGTGTAAGGATTAATGAAAGGATATCAACATACACCTCTCAACCATTCCATCGGATAGAGCACTGATTTTCCTGGAAATGTGGCTGCTTTACATACAGGGTGTGTCCAAAAAGTATATATTTTTAAAAGATCTATTGACAATACAGATACAAATTATCAATATTCTTCAAAGTACTCTCCAGGAGTATCTACTCATTTTTTCCACTGACTCCCATGCCCGGTACACCTCTCAAAGGCCTTGTCGGTAACCTCCTTGATAGCTGTTGTCACGGTTGCTTTAATAGTGTCAATGCTGTCAATACGGCATTGTTTGAGTGTGGTCTTGATCCTCGGGAACAAAAAAAGACAGCCGGAGCTAGGTCGAGACTATAGGGTGGCTGCGCCAGCGTTGCCACGTTATGCTTTGCCAGGCACTCACGGACGCGCAGACGAGTGGCTGGATCCGTTGTGACGCAGCACCCAGGTAGCGGCGACAAGCTTTGCACGCGGATGACCCTTTTCCTTAATCTTTATAGAACAATTCGAGCAATTCGTGAGTTTTGTGCAAAATTTGATCGCCCAGCATTGTTTGAAAGTATTAACCATCGGACATGGATTCGAAACAAGGGGGCACTAAATCAGCTATCCTAATTTTTCTGATTCTAGCAGCAGACTGACCGTTGGTGCGTTATGAAAATAAGGGTCACCCCACCTCACACAACTACTTCGAACACGCTGCGACCAGTAGGAATACAGCAAAAAAAGATATATATGACGGTACACACCTTATATGTTGTGCGAGGGTCACAACTAGCCAAGACAAAATATTAGGAGTCCCATATCCAAATCCTATCGAACTGCTTACTAAACTGTGATTTCAGTATACTGCTCCGCCTCTTTGAGAACAGTGTGCTACTGGGCGCAGATTGAGGACGCTCGAGAGCAACTGTGGAGCTGTCATCTGCAACGTGCGAACCCTACATCTCCGGCTAGTATAACGATATAGATCGTTTTTCAGCCGTCAGGTGATTACACAAAGACTCCACTAACTAACTTCGCCAACGCTCCCTTAAGAGTCCGCCTTACCACGAGGCACTGGTAAGTAACCCAAAGGGCCGACATCGTTTTATTTTTAACACCTTTGTTGAATTCTACATATTGGGGCCGATTGCGGTTCTTTCCGCATTAAAATAAGGGCGGCCTGAAACAAACCCGGACAAGTGCATACACTAACATTGGGGCCGATTGCGGTTCGTTGATAATCTAAAATAATGTCGGAAAACGCACCTAAGTAAGAGCATTTTGTCGTTAAATAAAATTAAGTCATTTCGCGATTGCGTTTCATCTGTATTATTAATCTTATCAGAAGAAAACTCATAGGACTTGTCAACAAAACAGTTTTTTAAAAGAAATATCAATGTTTAGATGATCTAAATATCGATGATTCGAAATACCTAAATAAAATATATCCAACTATGAAATTGTAATTAAAAGAGATAATATCATTAGGTATTTTAAATGAAAAGTCAGTTATAATACTTCTGTGACTTTTAATTATCGAAAACAATCTTCTCACATTTTGAATAGGTAAAGTACCATTACCTAACATACAAAAATAAAATACAATTGGCGGGTAACCACCCAACTTGAAATATTATTAAAGGTAAGTTATATTTTAAAAACAATAGCTAAGCTGCCTTTTCATATTGCAGTCGATTACGGGAAGGCTTATTTATATAATTCCGAAACTGCTGAATAATTGTTTGCTAGGGACTTGCCAGCAGAGATGACAGCATGAGCATACAGCTAGAGCTAAGCTCCGCCCTTCAAGGTCATATCACGAGCAGAATATCAGCAAACAATAAAATCAGCATTGATTAATGCGAATGCTGATGCAGATGCTGATATTGAAACCAATGCTGATAATCCGCTGATGCTGATATTCGCAACAACCCTGGTTTCAATGTTGGTATCGATGGTAGCATCGATGTTTTTCATTCGTGTCCATCCCTACTCCGAAGTATATTAGCTGAGAGATCCATTATAATCCGCGTTAACGCCGCATAATCAGAAATTATCCAGCAACTAGAAAAACCCACAAAAATAATTAAACGCATCACGACAGATAACGTACAAACTTATCTAATCTATCTTATTCACATCATTTCGATATGCCAATGTGGAAAAGTTGCCGCAAATAATGTGACCGGTCCGCAATCTAGGCTTGATAAAATTAAACGCCTCGCTATCGCCAATTTGCATTGCATTTGAGCCGCGCATTGCTCGTTTGCCAATTGAGTGTCGTTGTCTCTTTCGCGGAACGGTGCGCGCTTTGTTTGAATAGCGATTGCAATAAGTACGTTGACATTGTAAATTTTGACGGATGTAAGGAAATATTTTTTTTGTGGCTTATCTTCGTATTTTTATTGCTGACAATGGTGTAGCTAGGATTTGTGCGGCCGTGCTGAAAAATGCCTCGGAATATTGAAGAATTTAATTGTCATAGACTATGGAATAGTTAAATTTCTCAAAAATATTTTTATTTAGAAAATATTTTTACAGTTTAAAAATAGTCAGTTTATCATAAAAAAGACAATTTAAATTTCCTTTGAATTATTTTTTACATTATTTATAAATAATGAGAGCAAGGACTGCCGAATATGTGGCGAATAACCTGAAGACAGCATACACAACGTTAATCGCTGCCCAGGCGTCGCCGCAAAAGACACAGTTTTCTGGGACGAGCCTTTCTCGAACCCAGCGATCTACCTAATTTGAAGGTTAGTGATCTGTATGGACTGGTAAGCAGTACCGGGCTTCTAGCAGACCACTGACCCAACCACAAAGTGGGTAGTCACAAAAGATCTTATAGATCCAGATGACATCAAGGGCTGGAGACGCCCCCCACACCTTTTACTACTAGTATTTTATAATATATAAATAACACCACGAATAGAAACGAAATAGATACCACGATCTTGCAGATGCTGTCACCTGTACCAACTTCACTGTTCACCTTTAAGCCGTGGAAGTTGCGCTCGTGGCTTGCCAGCCATATCTATGTTTCATCTCTTTGAATATTTGAAATCTTTCCTATAATCTCTAGGAAAATAATCAACTCCTAGAATAAATATTTAAAACTTCCATTAACGCATCTCAAATTCTATGGCTTCGAATAGGGAGTGAATGTGTGGTAATGTGAATGCTTACATGTGGCAAGACAGCCACCTAAACCTACCACAGCCGGTCCAGAGTCCACTGCTCACCCTCCAGAAGTGTATTGTACCCTCTCACCCTCCATAGTATTATGATGGGCCCGACTCCTGTCTGGGAATTCCACGATAGCTCGGTTTGTATTTCTTATTAAAATGTGCAAAAAGGCTGTAATTATTCCTAAATGCAGAAAGTAAGAGAATTTTAAGATATTGGTTCTCCACCTCATTCTTTTTTATGCTAGATACAGAGGAGATGCAATTGCTGCTCTCCTCTGTCACTAAAAATTGAGTGAGATAGGATGTTTGGGAACACCCTGCCCCTTGCTCACTTACCTTAAAACGGTCCGTCCCGTGGCATAGTGGTTAGGCCGCTTGATCTTACATTGTAAGGTTCTGAGTTTGATTCCCGGCTGGGTCACAATTTTCCGATAAAATTAGCAGAATTACATGTCAATTCTGTCGATCAAATGCAATAACAAGACAAACACACATGTTAGATGGACATATAAATATAAACAGTTCATAGTAGGGTTGGTTATAAGAGATTGTCATATGATAATAAACCTGCCCATTGTGAAATTTCACAATAAAGAGGAGAAACAAACAAACAAAACTTAGCCACACCATTGCTTATGCTAAACCTTACGTTTAACACATTTTACTAGTGAAGTTTAATAAGAGTGATGTGACCTTAAACTAAGTGATAGAAGTATATCAAAACAATGGCCACAAAATTCTTTAAGAACTGGTTTGGCTCCTCGTCGGATAAGCCGAAGAATGCTCAGAAGAAAAGCGAGGAAAGTGAAAAGGCAGAGAAAAGTGACAACCTACCCTACGATACGCGAAGGAAGCTGTCGATATCGCGGTCGGGCAGGATGCGGCAAAATAATAAGAAGCGGCACTCTCTGACAGATGATTTATTCGGAGAGGTAAATATAATTCGTAATTCTTCGAAAGCATGTCTTCGATTTTTCTTACAAGAAGTTTATTTGGAGGTCACCTGAAAATTAGCGTTTATTTTCTTGTTGCTTATGACTGTCGACTGGGGCTAACGCGCGACACACAAAACGGTAAAAAGATGCTGCTGTCAATATTTTCACTATTATAAGTCAAAGGTACATAATGTAAAAGGAAGAGTTACTTACAATTTGATGCCGGGATGTTTCGTTATTATTATTTGAAGGGTATTCCTTAAAGCGATAAAAGTCCGCTATTCATGCAAACTTGCACGTTTTCGGCAATTTCTAAAACTTTATAAATTGAGAACTGTTGAATATTTGCAGACTGTAATAAAAACAATTTTTTATCCATACAAATTTTCTATATATTTTTAAGGGGAATATTAACATTAGCAGTAACTTAATAATAAATACAAACGTAGCTGCCATGGAATTCGCCGACCGGAGTCGGGCCCATCCTAATACTATTTTTTACACTTCTGGGGGGTGAGCAGTGGATTCCGGACTAACGACCGGCTGTGGTAGGTTTAGGACAGCTGTCTTTCCACATGTGAGCGTTCACCTTACCACCCATTTACTCCCCCTTCGAAGCCATAGAATTTGAGATGTGCAAATTGCGGTTTTAGATAATTTTTCTAGGAAAGAGTTGATTTTTTTTTTCTGGAAAGGCCAAGATCTTTAAAGAGGTAAAATAGGGATTTAGCTGGTAGGCCACGAGCGCCAACTTCCACCGCGTGAAGGTGAATAGTGAAGCCGTTCTGGGTGACGGCATGGAACAGTTAATTCTACAATAAGGGCCACCTTCCGAGATAGAGAGTAAAGAGTTATATCTGGACAGAGGGCTGGGAATCCGAGACTTTCAGGGAACTTATACTGCTTAGAGACCGAATCAACCTCCAGAATCCAATCTGAAGCTTTCTCGATTATTGAGAACGGTTTTGCATTGAGATGTTTTTTGCCTTTAGAGCTATCCCGCACACACTGTATTGGGGGTTTGGAGGATACTGTCAAACCCTTGTTGGCACGAGCCACTGAGAGGCTAATTACCTCGCGAATAACAGCGAGAACTTTGTCATTGCGGTAAGTGTACCGTCCTTGATCTAAGGCCACCTTGCAGCCAGCTAGAATATGTCTAGCTGTGCAAGGGGTATTGCTACAAAGGGGACAAGAACTATGCTCGGCATAGCTCCAACGAGAGAGGTTACTGGGGTCTGGAAGTGTATGCTGAAAGTCCCTTATGTTATTACATATTTTTGCGTATCATTTGAGAACCAATGCACATAAATGATTGGTATCAGTTGACTCCCCATTATCGACTTTTAGATGAAAAAAAAAATGTAGTCACTGTTTTAGTTCTTCAGATATTCAACTTTGAAATTTTGGATTTTACTCTTTTTTCTCGGTCCTGTTTGACGTTTTGTATGATATCTCGAAAACTAATCAGCTGAATTGAATTTAGTTTAGCCTATTACCAACGGGAATAGGCAAGCTACATATAGAAAAAAAAACAATGAAAATCAGACAGTGGTTCTCAAGTTATTAACAGGCAGATGTTTAAGGATTAGGATACTAATTCTAATTCGTTTTTACGGATTATGTTACTGGTGAGTTGGATAGCACCTCAAAGAGACAACTGAATGTCGTGTATTTGGATTTCAAGAAGGCCTTTGATAGAGTCGATAACGATGCGTTACTCCAAGAACTGGCTGCTGCCGGATTCTCAAGTAAACTGTTGAAATTTTTCTCAGATTACTTGGGTGGCCGCCAGCAATTCGTTAAATTTGGCAATTTTAATTCCAAACTATACAATACTCAATCAGGGGTTAGCCAAGGATCAAGCTTGGGGCCTTTGTTATTCAACTTATTTGTTAATAATCTGAGTAAAATTGTCACATCAGCACTTTGTCGAATGTTTGCTGATGTTAAATTATTTTTATCTACTGGAAGTGCTGTGGCCTGCGAGCTCTTCCAGCGTGATATTGAAGCAGTTTATGCAGGAAGCCAAGCTCGTAACCTTCACTTCAATATTAAAAAATGTTCAGTGATGACATACACAAGATCGCCTGCTCATTTGATGTATGATTACTCCATCGCTGGATATGTGTTTCCCAGAGTTACTGAAGTCAAGGACTTCGGAGTTTTTTTCGACCCCCAGTTAAACTTTAAGGAACACATTAGGCAACTATCTACAACTTCTTTCAAGCTTCTGGGGTTTGTGATACAGCAATCCAAACACTTCAATAATATTCGGGTTACGTTGTACAACTCGATTGTTAGAAGTCGCATGGAAATGGAAACAAATGCAGCTATTTGGAATCCGCATGAAGATACCTATACCCTCATGCTGGAAAATGTACAGAAATGTTTTTTGAGATTTTTGTACTTCAAGCAGTACGGATATTATCCATTTTTGTATCCGACTGCATTTATCACAGGCATGGTCTCAGAAGAGAAATTTTGACCATGTCCTATGTTTTTAATCTAATTCGTGGCAAAACTGATAACCCTAGCTTACTAGCTAAGGTGGATCTTTTCGTACCAAATAATTATCTTTTCGCGGAGCCGTTCTCGTGCACTAACCTTACGAGGTGGAACTTGTTGGCGCGTGCTTTGCGGCGCTTAAATGAAATTCACTCGATGGCACCAAATTTTGATATTTTTACCATCAGCCCTCACTCGTTTCAATTGCAGGCTATTAATTATTTATTCTTATTTGATAGCTAGTATTATAAGTGTCATTCTATTTGTATAATTATGGTGATATCTTAGTATATGGACCAGAACCCTTGATGCCCATACCCCTAGGCCCAAATAAAACCATGGCTACGCAGGAACACCGATGAAACCCACCTTACAGAATGGAAAAAAAACGCAGGATGCAGGCAAACAAAGAACGCGGTTCCGGAAGCGTCTAAAAAACTTGCCCGCAACCCAACAGATTAAAAAGGGACAAAATCCGTAAAGTCATAGGTACTATGACAGGCCACTGTCCCCTAAACAAATACCTGTTTACCATAGGTGTGACAGACAGCCCTCTATGCAGAGGATGCAGGGGGAAGAAGAAACACCACAGCATGTGCTCATGGAATGCAGGAGCGTGGCAGAGCAACGGGCAAAAATACTACAATCTCCAGCATCTGTCCCGGAGGCCTGTAGCAACCCAAACAGGCTGCTAACCTTCTGGGACAGCCTGGGTTGGCTGGAGTAACATAAATAGAAACATGAGCCACGCACAACGGCCCAATCAAGAGCCCAAGTGCGGGAAAAAGCCCAGATAAACTAACTAACTAACTACGGTGATATCTTTATTAATTTTACTTTCCAATGCCTTGGTTTTACTGTAATGTTGATTAGTAATAAGCAAATAAACAAATAAATAAATAAATAAAATTACCGTCGTCTTCACGCATGAAAATGAATAAAAGTAACAATTGATGTTTACTCTGATCTAACCAATTTGAAAATAAAGTGATCTCAGCGGTACGTGACTCAAAAAAGACTATCGGGCATTCTAGTGTTAGAGATCTTGTGAGTTCCTAATAATATTAAGGTAACTTCAGGGTCGACATTCGGTGGTTAAGTTGCTTTTTTTTGGATACTGGATCCATTACTGCAGTTTTTGGTGAATTTTTAAATTTAGTTTATCGAAAGAGTGACTTTACATATTTAGATGTTTTTTTTTACATCAAACGTTCGATGAGAAGTAGGTAATATCAATTTGTCTCGGGTTAAACCAGGTCTTTCTCTGTCTGACCCACGTCAATTAAGAACTTTATAATATGTCTCCTTCTATACGAATATTATTTTAACAATGGCATTGTGCTATTTACATATTCATTATATTTGTTGATGTCAAAGTCTTATCAGATAATGAAATTTATGGCATAATCCATCAATTATATAGATAATGTAAATCACATTTATGTTACCATATCTCTGCCGAGCCAAAATTAACAATGATGAAATTATTGTGATCCTGCATAAACTTCAAGGATATTAATACTGTGTTTTCAAATTATTATTGAAATATCCAATTTACAAGATGATGTTTCAACATCTAACCTACCCTTGGGACAAAATCGTTTGGGTGGTGGCTCTAGTAACTTATAATAATAATTTTTTGAAATTGATTTGGGACATTATCAATGTGGTGGCGAGGAGGCGGGCTCGGCGTGCTAAAATTTCGAAAATCCACCTTGCACACAACACTCACTGTATCTCGTGTTAGGTCCTCGTGCTCGGCGATGGGCACTAAGAAAATTTTGAGAAGAGGGTTCCACGTAGTAGAGTTTGTAATTGTCGTCTATATTGAAGTTCGGGGTTCTTATTTCAATGGCTCATGCGAGGAAAGTAAAATTGTTCTTTGGATAGCATAATGGGATTTTAAACCTGCAGCCAGTGGTTACTTTCGCTATCCAATATATGTTCGCAGATCGCCGATTTTTCATGCTGAAGATTTTGACAGCTGTGATGTCAGTCATGTGGCTATGGGCCGTTTCGTTTTTCCAACGTAGGCTAAACCACAGCTGCATTCGACTTTATACTTCAGTCATGCCCTATCATAGCATTGGATCTGTTACGCCCTTGACTTATAGTAAGAATGCTCTTGATCTGCTCGGTTTCTGAGTTTTATCTGTATTGGATCGTGTGCGTGTCCGTGATATTTTCAGTAACCATTTCTCCTAAGGACATCATTGACATGTTCCATCTCCTGCAGAAAATTTGCACTGAACGTAGGTAGGTGGTAGGGATGATGGTGTGAGTTTGCATCCAAATATCTGTCCGTATGTGTGGGCGTCCCATATACTGTATGTTCGAGATGTTATCACCTCGTCACTTTAACATACAAAAAAAGGCAGAGAGCCATCCTTCTATACTTCATAGGTGAATCTGATTTTTGGGTGTATGTAGTTGTATGGAGCCCGCTCCCCCACCACCGTTATAATCTACAAAGTACCCGCAGATGACGATTGACAGTCCTTTCAATCTACCCTTGACAACGGTGGTTGCAACATCGGGTGCTACAAATTTCCCGCAGTAAATTTGTTTATATCCTATTTATAATGTCAGACAACCACGATAGTCTTCAATTTCATAATTTCGAATGAATAAATATATCTATAACTATATTTCTTTTGCAGGATTCAAAAAAGACTGACAAAAAACCCGCCATCGAGTATCACGTGCACGGAAAGAAGTTCTTTTCGGAGAGCAACAACAACAACAACGGCGTCAAACTGGATCTCAATAAAGATAATGACAACAAAGAAGAAACTACATTAAGTCATTCAAAATCTCTGGATAGTCTCAAAGATGAAATTGAGATTGCGGATACTATTCAAGCTGCGTCGACCGAGGATGCCAATCTACAAATAGAGAAAGCTTTTAAACAGTTGGAAACAATGCTGTGATAAATATCTATAAATTGATTATTCGGGCTGTTTAAAGATTTATATATTACGAGACCAGGATCTTAGGTTACTAAAGACCGGCCCACGAGAAGGGATAATTTTCAATCACAAAGGCGAAAATATGTAGGACTTTTATTGCAGAAATTAGCGGAATAGCATCATCAAGTTAATTGGAGCTTATAAGAGTTTGTTGTGTTCTTCTTAATAATAATAATAATACACTATTTTTATCTCATAATATGTAATTAAATAGAAGTGAGAGCGGGTGGCTGCTTAATAATTGAACAAATGTATCGGCTCCAAAATCCTGTTTTAATCATCAATAACAATAGGTCCTTTGTTTAATAAATAAAAAAATAATCTCCACTGAACTTTATCTAAAATGTCTATATAGGTATATATAAAGTTTTTTGAGTGTAAGTCCCATCAATAAAGAGTATGACCTATGTATTCAGTATGCCAATGAAACAGTTGTTTGATGAAGAATCCCATAGAGTTCGTTACCTATTAATACTTGTAATTTTGTTTTTTTTTTTACTTAATAAAATATGATATGTTTTATGTTGTAAATAAAATATAATATGTTTTATGTTGTTTCGCTAATAGTCAGTTTGTAAATCCTCAATCCGTCTGGCATATATATATATATATATATAAAAAATCCAATCGACTAGTATATATATATAAAAAAGAATAAAAAACATAACTATCATTACAGAAAAGAAACTATTGTATTTATAATAATTTTTATTACGGTTTTTTTTAATAAAATATTTGTTATGTATTTATCCATATTGATACATGTATATTTCCGGAATGTACTCAATCAGACCTTTCATTTGACGCTGAACAATATATTTATGTTAATTTATTGACATTTGAATTTAGACAACTACTTACTTAATATTTGAACAGTTAAGGTACTTTATGACACTCGGGATGACCTAACGATTCTAACGATTCACACGTTTACACTGGTTCAAGCGTTTAGAAGTTATGGTTGAATAAAGAAACGGAAAACATACATAGATGAACCCTGTCCACATTACTCTCCTTTTTTGTTGGACAGTCGTGTAAAAAGGAGAGTGAAAAGTTTATAGTTGTTTTTCATATATTTTCGTTTTGGATAACAGATTTCGAAAATTGCCATTGAATATCAATCTGACCCTGAAGTTACAGACAATAGGTGTTATATAGAAAACAATAAACTAAATTAGTTTTTAATAATACCTACATATAAAAATGATACATCACATTAGTTTTGTAAAAGATTATCAAAATAATCATTGATTTATTGCAGGAAAATATTGGTAATGATAAACAAACTAATGACTGATAAAAAGTTGCAAAGTGCCAATTAATTATAGATTAGGGGCGCTGATACCAATCCTACCTTTGTTGTTATTGTTTCATTTATTTTACATGAAAATAAATAACTAGCTTATAACCGTAAGGAATATTTAAAAAATATCTGTCATCACCCCAAAACTTTTCCGGCAAGTAGCCAAGGACATGTGAAAGGATTTGAGCTTTGTCAATTTTTCACAGGAAGAGCTCACATCGTACGGCAATGAAACGTCGAATATATCGAGAATCAACGACGCAAATCTTTCGTAGGCGACGAGCGCGGATACATGACGGAAAACACGCCGTCATGAGTTTCATTGCCATGGATGGTTTTCTAAGGGTTAAAAACGTTCGATTCAACCGTTTATGCAAATATACCGAACGGTGAAAATTCAATTCCATTTCGGCCCAACAATCGATTTCGGCCCAAAATCTGTAAAACGAATTTCAAGTCTATAAGTCAAATATTTCGACAATCAAATATGACTAGTGCGCCCCCTAGTGGACTAATTTTAGCCACAATCTTTTCAACTCTTGCCATGATCAAAGGATGCCTACATGCCAAACTTCAGCTCAATCGGATTAAGCGTTTGGGCACTATAGTGGAGGAATACACACAGCAGACACACACACACAGACAGACTTCTATCTGGAAATGGTCTTAACTGTATCAGGTGGGCTTAAAAAAAAGGCGCATTCACAACACTTTCCCTCCTTGTTGGTAGGTGGGCAGGGAAAGTAAAAATAGGTAGGCAATCGATAGATTGCTTGGTAAGTAGAAAAGCTCTGATTTTGAAAACCTACCTACCTACCAAAAAAGCAGCCTTCTATTTTTTTATTTTATAAAATAAACCAGTTGGTAGGTATCCCTACACTTGGCCTAGTCAAATTCTTTATACATAATAATATTTTTTATACAGATTGACTATTATTTTAAACGGAAAAAACAATTATTAAATAAATTTACAATAAAAATATATGGTCCTTTAAAAAACTATTTGAGGTGCTAAAATACCTAAGTAGGTATAGATGAAAAATACAAATAGTCAAAATATAAAAAACCAATAGTCAGTTATAAAATAGTCAAATCAGAAATACCACAATTATAAGATTACAAATAGAAATGTCTCAAGAGAAATAGTCAATACAAATTTTATTAATATAATCCATCTCCGATTATCAAAATGATTGGATACATAATCTAGTAGGTATTTAGATTTATAACCCACTATAGAAAATATGCATTTGCATTTGCATATACTCTACTTCTATCCACAATTCGGAAAAATCATGATATAGTAAATTATCGGGATTCTTAAGAAACAACTTAAAAACCCGTCTTCAGTTTTTTTTAATTGAAAAATGACACTTCAAATTTTAATACATTTATTAATAACAAATTTTACGAATAATTTAATATCAGAAGTTACAATGGGTAATCTATATTAAGTTTTCTGTTTCTTCTTCTTTGGTTTGATGGGCAGAGGTCCGCCAATTTTGAAAACCGTACTGAAAAGATAAAGAGAATCAAATGAGGATCTCAGCTTTCTTTGGCCAACTTAGTAGCCCTTGTTTGAAATTGTCTGACTATTCCCCTACTCCTAGCATCTGTCCGATGCTGGGTTTGGCGAACGGTTTAGGGAGTAGCGCAGGTCGCATAGATCCCCTAAACAAGGCCAGGGGACTATCCTTCACGAGGTTGCCGCCTGTTATTGACCAAGTGCCCTAGGTAAGTGGTATAACAAAAACCCCTGGCCGGCACTCAAGATCCTAACCCTCAGTCCTATCCCAATCTCCTCAACCAATCCCACAGTGCCGAACCAGGCGGCACCAACCTACACCCAGGCCCACACAGCCTCTGGGGCGCCAAAACCCCCCCCACAAAAGTGTACCACACCTACCATGGGCGGGTAGTGTGTGTTACCCCATCAGCTCAAAAAAAAAAACCTAATGGAAGCACAAGCAAAAGATATTTTACCCCAGGAGGGTACCACAATCCCTTCCAAGGATAGTGGAGAATCCCTCACCGAGCCCAGCTCGGTCTGCCCCTCATATTCTGGGGGGGGCAACTCGTGCCACAAAACAGGTTCAAGCCTGGACCTGTCAAGCCTCAAAGAGGCAATACCATTACCATCACAAGACACCACCGTTGTGTCACAGTGGACCTTAATCGCTCACAAGCGCCCTTGCAAAAGGGGGACCACTAACACAACGGCAAATACCAAAAGCAAAGGGCAGGAAGGCAAACCGGAACGCAGTCGCCTTAATAGGCGCGCGAGAAGGAAAGACTTTCAGCCCAAAGTAACCACACCACACACCGATACAGGCACCGCAGCAGCGAGAACGCAGCGCGAACCTGTACCGGCCACAGTGGCAGGACCACAACCAACACCACCACCACCACCCAGCCAGTCGAAGAGACGGCAAAACCCGAGAGGTTATCGCAGTAGGCGGAACGCTGCGAGGACTCCCACTGCTCCTGAAAAGGAACAACCGGGGACCGGGGCTGGGCCAGACGAGAGAGTTTCTTCGAAACGAGCTCGTCTGGACGAGACCCAGTCTCCTAGAGGGGAGTCCAAACGCGCGAAAACCGAAGCGAAACCCAAACGGGCGATGAGTTACGCAGATGCGGCTCAATCACACATGAAGGTGGCGGTCATCACTGTTCCGCCGAGAGACCTGTCACAGGTTCAAGCAGAGCAGCTTAAGGAGACTATCGACGATAGCATCCTACAAGCTGTACTGTCTCCACCCTCCCCGAGCGCGCACGCCCCATCTTTCCGCGGTCGCCCCTTCCTGATGGACGGGGCATTAGCGATGTGGTGTGAGGACGAAAACGCGCTCAGCTGGCTGGAAAACGCAGTCATGACAATGGCATCACCCATACCCAACACCACCCTGGCTGTCATCAGGCAGTCAGAGATGAAGAAGAGGCTCAAGGCAGGGCTTCTTATCCATACCCGTATTACGGACGCAACCACACTACACAGAGTCCTCTGTGCCCAAAACCCGTGGTACAAAGTAGACTCGTGGCAGTGCTACGATATGTCTGTGGATGAAAAGCCTCAGGAGGGTGATGCAAGAGAAAAGGTGGTTCACCTAATTCTTGGAATCCCTGAAGACCAGAGGCAAATAATCCTGGACAGAGACCGCCGAGTAGCTCATATGTCAGGAAGTGGGTATATCCGCTTCTTCCCCACAGAAGAGACCACAACGGCCGAGACAACAACCGCAGCGGCGAATCCGGAACCCTCCACCTCTGCCCCCCAACGGGAGGGCAGAGGTGGAGGAATGGAGACGAATTCGCCACTGCGGATTGAGGGATGCACCAGTGACGAAGATGACGTCCTGCGCAACCCATAGCTCCCTCTCTCTTAACGTCATCCAAACCAACCTCCAGCACAAACAAATAGCGGCGGCCACCTTACGCAGAGTGCTGGAGATGAACAACCAGACCGTCGCCATGATCCAGGAACCCTGGATCAGAAACAACAAGATCTGCGGTCTAAACAGCATCGGAGGTAAGTTAATGTTAGACACCTCTGTTGAAAACCCAAGAACATGCATCTACGTGCCTAAATCTTTAGCAACCACTTTACTTAACCAATTCTGTTCGAGAGACCTAACTGCAGTGAAACTCACCACAGAAAAACAAACTGTCCTAGTCCTAGCTTCAGTGTACATGCCGAGCGAGAGCGAAACTCCTTCAGGAGAACTAGCCAGACTGGTGCAGCATTGTGAAGCACACGACTGGGACCTGATCATATCTGCGGACTCCAATGCCCATCACTCTCTGTGGGGAAGCAAAGACACCAACAGAAGGGGAGAGTCCTTAGCTGAATATCTATTTCAAACAAACCTAAGCATTATAAACAGAGGTAGGGAACCTACCTTTGTAAACTCTAGGTACCAAACTATCATAGACATTACCTTGGCAACGGACGCGGCGGCCAGTTTGATTGAGGGATGGCACGTATCAAACGAGCCATCATTTGCAGACCACCGCCGCATCTGTTTTCAAATACGGTACAAGCTAACAGACCCTGTCCCATATCGTAACCCCCGTAAAACCGATATTACAAGGTACACACATTTACTAAACAAAGCGTTAGGAGACAAACAACTAACTAACGCAGCACTTAGCACAGAAAACATAGAAACAAACGTACAGATCCTAACTACAACCCTTTTAAGTAGTTATGAACTGGCATGTCCTGTTGTAAAACCTAAAGACCCAGGAAAAAGCTCATGGTGGGGGCCAGAGCTGGAAAGGCTACGTCGAGGACTCAGGACACTCTTTAACCGAGCAAAAAATACCAGAACCAGTGAGGACTGGGATAAATACAAAACGGCACAAAAACACTACAAGAAGCGGATCAGATTCCGGAGAACAGAATCCTGGCAAAACTTCTGCAGTAGCATAAACTCAACGAACCAAGCCGGAAGAATAAAGAAAATCCTAGCTAAAGGTGAGCCCAACCTCCTAGGCTCCCTAAAAAAGGAAGACGGCACTTACACAAACACAGATGTAGAAACCAGCTCAGTACTCCTGGAAACACACTTTCCTGGATGTCAAATCACAGAAGATCCTGAGTGGCCAGACGAAAACTACAGCACACCAACAACCCAAGAATGGGAAGTTGCAAACAAGATAGTAACTGAGGACAAGATAAAATGGGCCCTGAAAAGCTTCAAACCTTTCAAATCCGCAGGGCTGGATGGCATTTTCCCAGCACTACTACAATGGCAACCAACCCATGCAACAAAATACTTACTACCAATCTATAGGGCCTGCATAGCCTTCAAATACATTCCAAAGGCATGGAGAGAGGCGAAAGTAGTCTTCTTACCGAAACCGGGAAAGGAGGACTACTCACACGCCAAATCCTTCAGACCTATCAGCCTAACGTCTTTCTTACTAAAGACGTTAGAAAGACTGATGGACCGTCACCTAAGGGATGGGGCACTAAGAAATAAACAACTACACCCACAACAACACGCCTACACAAAAGGCAAATCAACAGAGTCGGCACTACACATGGTGGTGCACAAAATAGAATCGGCTCTAACAAATAAGCTGTCAACACTCGCCGCCTTTATAGACATAGAAGGCGCTTTTGACAAAACCATGCACAACAGCATAAACCACGCCCTACAAGAACTTAAGGTGGAACCAGTCACCATAAAATGGATCACGGAGCTGGTCAGCAAAAGGGCGGTCCAGATAGTGATGAATACTACCACAAGAGCGAAGGTAGTTAAAGGATGCCCCCAAGGGGGGGTCCTATCACCACTTCTATGGAACATAGTAGTGGACAGCCTCATAAAAACACTAAATGAAAGGGGCTACACTACTATTGGTTATGCCGACGACCTAGCAATAATGATTAATGGAAACGCAGAAAATATGCTATGTAAAGTCATGCGCTCAGCTTTGCAGATAGTAGAAAAATGGTGTGACGAACATAAATTGTCAGTAAATCCGAAAAAGACAGAACTCATCCTCTTCACCAAGAAGAGGAAGTTGCCAGAACTACAAGCACCAAAACTATTCAACACCAAACTCTCCCTATCTACAGAGGTGAAATATCTGGGAGTCATCCTTGACAGCAAATTAAACTGGGCGAGTCATATCGAAGCCAAAACAAAGAGGGCCTGCCTAACTTTTTGGCAGTGTCGGAGACTAGTGGGGAAAAAATGGGGTCTCAACCCAAAAATCACACTCTGGCTGTACACATCAGTCATCAGGCCCTCTCTGACTTATGGATCAGTTGTATGGTGGCCCAGAACACAACTGACCACAGTGAAAGCGAGACTCCAGAGCCTGCAACGCTTAGCGTGTGTAGCAGCCACTGGATGTATGAGAACCACACCATCGGCCGCACTAGAGTACCTCCTAAACATGAGACCTCTGGATCTTGTCATCCAAGAGGAGGCTAAGGCAGCCGCTCTAAGACTAAGAGCAAATGGACTGTGGAAACAAAACACAGAAACACCACACTCAAAAATTCTGAAACGGGTTCTAGAAGAAATACCTCTTCTGGACGCACCCATGGACAGGATAATATGCCATCATGTCTTTGATCGAAGATACAATATCCAACTCATTGCAGAACCAGCAGATCACTCTGGTACAAATGAAGTAAGGATATACACAGATGGCTCCAAAACCACTCAAGGTACCGGAGCCGGCGTCTTCTCAAATGATCTAAACATCAAAATATCAACTACCCTAGGCAACCTAAATACGATCTTCCAAGCAGAATGCATTGGCATCACCAGAGCAGCACAAGCAGTTGCAGCCAAAGATGTCGGAGACCTAAGCTTGAAATTTGTCTCCGACAGTGCCTCCGTGCTACAAGCGCTAGCAAAAAATACTATAACCTCTGTCCTTGTACTGGAATGCCACAATGCGCTCCAATCCATTGCAGGGTCAAATAGAGTGACCCTGCAATGGATTAAAGGGCACAGCGACTCACTGGGAAACGACGCGGCAGACGAACTGGCCAAAAGGGGATCAAAGGAAATATTACATGGACCGGAACCCTTGATGCCCATTCCCCAGGCCCAAATAAAAACATGGCTACGCAGGAACACCGAAGAAACCCACCTTACAGAATGGAAAAAGAACGCAGGATGCAGGCAAACAAAGAACGCGGTTCCGGAAGCATCCAAAAAACTTGCCCGCAACCTCACCAGATTAAAAAGGGACAAAATCCGTAAAGTCATAGGTACTATGACAGGCCACTGTCCCCTAAACAAACACCTGTTTACCATAGGTGTGACAGACAGCCCTCTATGCAGAGGATGCATGGAGGAAGAAGAAACGCCACAGCATGTGCTCATGGAATGCAGGAGCGTGGCAGAGCAACGGGCAAAAATACTACAATCTCCAGCATCTGTCCCGGAGGCCTGTAGCAACCCAAACAGGCTGCTAACCTTCTGGGACAGCCTGGGTTGGCTGGAGTAACATAAATAGAAACATGAGCCACGCACAACGGCCCAATCAAGAGGTCAAGTGCGGGAAAAAGCCCAGACAAACTAACTAACTAACTAGTAGCCCTTAAAATCATAATTAAATAAATTCATAATTGTTTTCACTTACTGGCAAGTCGTGCAGATGGGACTAAACTTGCAGAATACTGTAAAAATAAAAAAATAAATGTTAAGCAGTGAAGGAGTATATTTCTACACCTTTATTTAGTTGGTTTTACATATTGGTCGTTTCTATTTTTTATTAGCCGCCTGCCTTATAATAGCCCCACCGTTAGTCATTAATTCGACCATTGGATTTTTGGGGAATAAAACCAAACATGTTATAGGCGTATTTTTAAAACGTCTGTTTGCAAAATTCCTGGATATTTTAACAATCTGTCTTTTCTATCTCCCTGGCAGTAGAGCCAGCACTAACCACAATAGATAAAATAATCAGAATCTCCAACACCATCCTCGGGATTCTGAAGTGGCGATATAACACGACATTGAATTCGATAACGTCCTCAATCTGATGACTTGACTGATTCTGTTTCAAAATCTCGGAACTCGATACTTTAAACGTAATTCCCACTCCGATATCATGTTCTCATTGGCCGGGGTCGGCCGTTTAGCAGTGAGCAGCGTATGCTCAATTCGGACCGGGTTCTGAGCGTGCTTAGTGCTTTGAGCCAAGGGCAATTCGGATAGCGTCCTTTATTTATTGCACTGGAAGCACTGGAAGGTAATGCTCTATGACTGGACGCCAGAGATGCTGAACTTTTATTTGAATGCCTTTCAGCATACACTTCCAGACCCCAGTAACCTCGCTCGTTGGAGCTTTGCCGAGGATAGTTCTTGTCCTCTCTATAGCAATACCCCTTGCACAGCTAGACACATTCTAGCTGGCTGCAAGTAGCCTTAGATCAAGGATGGTACACTTACCGCCACGACAAAGTTCTCGCTGTTATTCGCGAGGTAATTAGTCTGTCAGTGGCTCGTGCCAACAAGGGTTTGACAGTATCCTCCAAACCCCTAATACAGTTTGTGCGGGATGGCTCTAAAGGCAAAAAACATTTAACTACAAAACCTTTCTCAATAATTGAGAAAGCTACAGATTGGATTCTGGAGGTTGATTCGGTCTCTAAGCAGTATAAATTCCCTGAAAGTCTCGGATGCACAGCCCTCCGTCCAGATATAACTCTTTACTCTCTATCTCGGAAGGTGGCCCTTATTGTAGAATTAACTGTTCCATGGGAATCAAATATCCCAAAAGACCACGAGTACAAATTAAATAAATACCATGATCTTGCAAATGCCGTAACCCAGAACGGCTTCACTGTTCACCTTCACGCGGTGGAAGTTGGCGCTCGTGGCCTGCCAGCTAAATCTCTATTTCACCTCTTTAAAGATCTTGGCCTTTCCAGAAAAATAATCAACTCTTTCTTAGAAAAATTATCTAAAACTGCGATTTGCGCATCTCAAATTCTATGGCTTCGAAGGGGGAATGAATGGGTGGTAAGGTGAACACTCACATGTGGCAAGACAGCTGTCCTAAACCTACCACAGCCGGTTTGTAAGTCCGGAATCCACTGCTCACCCCCCAGAAGTGTAAAAAAAATAGTATTATGATGGGCCCGACTCCAGTCGGTGAATTCCATGGCAGCTCCGTTTGTATTTATTTATTATTATTTATCGAATATCCTTATTACTCAGCGCTATATTCAAATTTCAATTGTCTTGGGTGGAAATAGTCGGTAATTATTGCTGAATGAGGATTTTTTCTGCCATTTCCCAGCTATCTCCTAGAGCAACGTCATGCAGACGACACCTCATGCACTCTTATCTTTCCTAACCTTACTGCTGACCATTGAAGGACTGTCAAATCGCTTCCAGAATCGCAAATACAGTTGAGTGACGACAATCTAGTATGGTATCGTCGCTTCAGAATCCGGGGGCAGAGCGGGAACGACGCTCAAACTGCAGCTGTGGTCAATTTCGTGGGGTTCTTTTCCTAGTGGTCGTCTGCACTCTCGTCAAGTTTACCTACCATACTAGAGCGGCACGAGCAGATCAGCCCCAAAAATTAGTAGGCTGCTTATAGATCTGATCAATTTTGCATCCTGCCCTGTGAATCTTGCGAATTTTGCAAATCACCCTGGGTCGTTTGGCCCTCATTACCAATTCACATTCATCAATTGCAGACACAGGGCTTTCCCTACAGAAAATTCCTGTGAATATTATTGTCAAATCGTTAATTGTGGTTTTATATATGTGACAACCACTGAGTGGGAAGGACAGTGAAAGAAGCATCATGCCTCGCTAAAATAGTTCCTTCGTCCTTTTGATCTACCTAGTATGGTGCCCAAATTTGTCACATATTTCCTCCTCTCAGAATAGTAGCTATTCTGGTAAGCTGATGGTTTCTTGCTATTTAGGTGAAAGGAGCGATAGAAATCATTTGATAACAAGTAAGAAAATGTCAAAGTTTAACAATATCATTATTTTTTGAAATACTCTTTTTTTGTAAGAATAGTTGGAATTATTGTTAATTATGCAAGAGAAATTCATTTGAAATATGACTGGCTGCGCATAACAACGTGGCATGGCTGTATATTATAGAAGAAATACCAACCGCTTAAGCAAATAGAGCACACATATCCGATTGTGACCAGCTCTCGATGGCAGAAACAGGCAGCTCTATAATCTACTCTTCCCCGTGGTGGTAACACAAGCTTCTTCCTTGTGGGACCTTCCGCCAGAAACACCCACTGTAAAAAAGAAAATTTATTATTATACCACGCTGTTCAAAAAGTATCCAAGCTTTGATCGGTGAAACTACACTAAATAAATTTATCCAATTGTCCTGCAAAGTAGTCCCCTTGGTAAATTTATTCTAATCGTACTGAAAGTAGGTGTGCCGCAAAATATCACATTATAGGGGGATAGGAATGTATAATTGCCTCACTTCGCAGAAGGAAGGTCCATCTCTGGCAAACGAGGGAGTGTCAAATTACACGAACGGTCGAAATGATGAAGGGAGTGCATATATGGGCTAAGGTCGACTCACCGTACGTGTTTTTGGACTATAAACAGTGTTTCTAGTGTGTAATATCTTGTTAGACTAATTAATCATAGTGTATTGATAATTAGGAAGAGACCTTACGTCCATTTAACAAATAGTGTTCTATATATATGTTTAAGATATGCCCTCAGCAACAGGATAATAAGTTATGTAAATAAGTTTATCGTACGATATTAGGAGATTGTAAAGGCGTTATCCCTAGTTAGGTCAACGAGCAGCATGCGGCTAGGATATTTTGAATTCAGTGTCTAACGAAGAGCGGCTCAGTGTGCGCGTTGATTGTATTGCGTAGGTCTGGGAGGATTAAAGGACGCTTCACCAAACCTGCGTTTTATTCGGTCAAGAACAGTGCAGAGCGACACTCGAAGGATTCAGGAAACAAACTGTAGTTCATTTCTCGACGATACTGTGGCAAGTGTAAGGAGTGCTACTGATCCAACCCTAACATCAAGATTGCAACGGTGTCCGCGAAGTTAAGACTGCTTTACGAGGACTGTAGAGTAGAGCTTCGCGGTACATTAGCAGACCGGCCGAAATGGCTATTTGCAGATCAATTAACCACCCCAACCACCAATTAGCATTTTTGGTCTTTTCGGGGGTTAAGACAATGAGCTGATGTAACAGCTTTACTCAGATTATTGACGAATATATTGAACAGCAGAGGCCCGAAATTTGAGCCTTGGCTTACTCCAGATAAGGTCTTGTACAGTCTGGATTCAAAACAGCCATATTTAACGAACTGCGGTCGACCTCCCACATAGACTATGAAAAGTTCCACAACCTATTTGAGAGCCCGGCAGCTTCGAGTTCACTAAGTCAAAGTCGCATTTGACGGGTTTTTCCTTATATGTATTCTTTTGGTTCGGATCGGTCCCGTTCAGTGACATTTTCAACTTAGTGATTAGCCAGAAATCACACGGACCCATGTATAGAGAGTAAGGATCCTGATAAATCACTGAATGCCGGGAATGCATTCAGCGATTGCATTCAGCATAAGAAAGACCTGATTGAGACATAAAATTCTCACAAATCATTACGATGTACCTGGGCTACAGAATATTTACAAATTCAAAGTCAACACAAATCTTCGAGGCCACAGCAAGAAACTCAACCATGCCAAATATTACTAAGACGGGAGCAAAGGGAATGTTATACGGCCCTGAACCTTGCTGTGGCGTACCAAAAAGCCTTGCAAACCTAATGCTCAAACAAATATGTTTAGAACAATCCGTCAACCACTGGAACAACATGCCAGAGTTGAATCAATCCAAAGCGCTAATTAAGGCCTACGACCCTAAGACGGCCCGTGAGGCCTTATCACTAAATAGTAACAATCTACGCATACGGGTGAGGGCGCTCACGGGGCATTGTGGCCTTAACAAACACATGTACGACCTCAAGCTCTGAGACACAAAAATGTGCAGGTTCTGCCAAGAGGCAGAGGAAACTCCTCTGCACCTCATGTGCGAGTGTGGCCCGCTGATGTGTAAAAGATACATCCACTTGGGTGGTCATGTTGTTCAAGCCTGTTGCGGTTCTTAAATGACACGAGGTTTAGCGCAGAACTATAGTAGGTGGCGAACACAATAGATCAGCAATGGTCGCAGTGTTACAAGGCTCATAAAGACCCTAGAAAAGCCCCACACAACAAATAAAAAAAAAAAGACAAATATTAATATATTTTTTTAAAAAACGTTCTGCAAAATACGAGGGTAGATTGAAAAGTTTCCAGAATGTTTAAAAGATGGCGTGCGTATCGCAAAATGGTTGTGATGGTTGGCAACACCGACCTACTTTAGGAAAACTGTCAGTTCTTTTATATAGATACGTCGCATAGTTCTTGTTTACCAGGCAGTTTTGTTAAGCATATCAGGCACTTTTGCAAAAATGGAAAAAATCGAATTTCATGCGCTGATTAAACATTTCTGGATGGATGGGTAAACGGCGACGGAGATACGAGATACTTGCAGAGAAAGTTCAGGCACCTCCACACCTTCATTTTCGACTCAGTTTCTGGGTGAGCGAGTTCAAAGGTGGCCGTACGAGCACTAAGGATGAACTATGCAGTGTACGTCCAAAAACGAGGAAATGGTCGACAAAGTCCATGATCACAAGTTAGCCGATCATCGAGTGAAGTTGCGCAAAATAGTAGAGGCCATGGGCATCTCATATGAACGTGTGCAAAATATTGTGCATGGACAAAAACCTGTTCAATTACTGCGTTTTCTTGCCCATTCCTGAAACTTTTTAATCTACCCTCGTAGAGTGGTGGTCATGTGGAATAAACTATTTGAAGTGATTTGTGCAAGCTCTGCCAATCAATTTAAAAACAGACTCGATTTGTACTAAAAACTTGTTAATATTGCTTATGATCTTTACAAGATCTGATCAAAACGTATCAGCAAATAATAATATTCTTGCGGGATCGAGCATGACCAAAATCCACTGATGTATGGCCATCTTTCGAGCAGTTGTACCCGAGGGATGCTCATTACGTTGTCCTCAAAAACCTGTTGGTTCTTGTGAATGGTTTCCACTTGTGTTGCCAAGCTTGATACTATTTCTAAGAAGTCCATCCGTCCTCGACAATCCGATGGACGCCCACTACAATTTCTCACTCTTCAGCCAATAGCATAAAAAAGGTTGGGTTTCAAACTACATACATAGTTAGAAATCTACATAACTTTCAGAAATCTAACAAAAAGAAAAGACATTTCGATTTATTGATGCAGCTCAGACATAAACATCTTAACCATCTTAATCAAGTGGAGTTGATATAGATTAATTTCAATAACTCACCAACAAGTATTGTAACAATCCATCAAGAGCTGGAACTTTAAGATATAAACCTCCAGTAATATCACAGCCCTGCTGAAGAAGACTCAAGTGTTTATCCAAGGAGCAGACATCGATTACAACCTGTTGTTTCTGAAAAAGAAAAACCATCAACTTTGACCAACAAGCGACTTTGACTAGCAAGCTGACCCAGTATTTTTTTAAGAATGATGTTCTGCTATGAAATATTTTCACATGCTGACTTTTGTCTGAGAAAAACGACTTTTGGGAGTTTCTTAATATCAATATTTTTTATAAAATCGAAGACTCGCGATTGTTTGACATTATAAATAAGATAGAAAACGAATTTACCACGAGAAGTTTGTAATACCCGTTGTTTCGGCGATGTTGCAACCGCCGTTGTCCTGAGTAGACTTAAGTGCTGCCAATCGTCATCTGTGGGTAGCCGGCAAATTGCTTCTGTTACTTCGTAGATTATAAAAATCACGCCGCCCCACCACCGTTATAATCTACGAAGTATCAGCAGCAGTTTGCCACCTATGGCTTGACCGTGGTCTTTTCAACCTCGGTTAACCCGGAACTCGGCTAATCGGGGCTTGAATAACCACACCCCTACTCTGCAGTCGTAAATGAAAACACAGTAATTTGAAAAAAGACATTTTGAGAAAAACGCGGTCAAAGTTCAGTTGTTAAATATTTGTTTTCATGAACAAAGTAATCAATATAGATTATTTCTTTTAATCAAAAAATAGTTAGAACTTCCATTCTGCATAAAAATATATATTTAATTATAATTGTTTAATTAATTAAATTAGATATTGTGTTTTAAATTAGGAAAATATTTTGATAAATTTTATATTTTTAAGCTATAACACCGTAACTAAGTGGTTACTGTGTTATAGGTAAATTTTACCCATTACTGTGTTCTAAACATGTAAAATAAATATATATTTTTTAAATAAATAAAAACTGCAGGCACCTTAAACACAGTAATTGAGATACTGTTATTAATTTGTGTAATAATAAATTAACTTTTAACAAAATTTTGCCTAAAACCACAGTATCTGAAGAAGCCGTGTTGTAACCAAACAATAATATTTCTTAAATGCTTATAAGTATTAAAAAAGATCACAGTAAATAACAGGTTACTGTATTTTAACTTAAAAAAATATTTATTAAAAATATTCAAAATATTATTTTTTTTTTAAAATACTGTTTTTATCTAAGGTATCTCGGTAACTATCCATCGACAGACACACCGAAAATTTTTCCGTATAGTACTCCAACTCGTGATTTTAAAGAACCAAACTTGTATAAACACAGTAAATGAAGTTACTGTGTTTTCATTTACGACAGCTGTACTGTATTACATAAGGATATCAATTTGAATTTTCTGTAGAGGTTTCAATTTTAATAATTAGGGATTTTAATGTTCAAATAGTCTAATAGATGGCATTTTAATCTCTCCGAATTATTTCTGTGATGTAATCACCTTATATGAAAATGTGATAGATGGCACTAATCATCTTATTTTATTAGTGTTATCATTGGATAAATAATGGGTTTTTATAATCAACCAGTCCTTTATAAAAAACCAATCGCCGGTGCAGAAGTGTTGCCGAAATGTTGAGCATTGCCATTGAGCGTTGTCATTGAGCAATCTAATACGATAATCAATGACGATACTATGCTGAAACACTAAGCTAAGTTTATAACACTTCATTTTGTTACTGGAGAGTGATTTACATTGGCATTTAGTATGAAGAAGAATCCCTTTACTTTAGCGGACTCTTTATTACCTCGATTGGCCGCAGTGTTATTCTTTCGATTCTAATTTAAGGTTGTCTTACATTCTACTTACAGATCGAAACAAATGAAAGAAAGGCTATACAAACCTGCGCTGTGAAAAATACATTCATGTAATTTATGTACTGAGCGGCAGTGTCACCACTACCTGTGACTATGAGAATTCTGCTGTTTATTTTCTGACCGGGTGGTAAATGGCGACGAACCTGAAAAATGTAGAAAAGTGAAAAATGTCTATCGCTGTTTCCGCTAGTTGTAAACAAGTTCAAGTTCAAGTTTTTTATTGGTGAATTATTAAAAAAACATACAATGTTTAACCTTTCAGGCCTCGGCCCCTCAGCCGAAGGACAAGTTGCTGTCCCAAAAATTTTTAGGAAAAAATAGTAAAAAAATTGAATTACGACACGGTCTCACCAAAACATTAATTACAGCCAAACCACTGTACCCATAATTATGGAGCTTATTAGCTGTCTATAAAAAAACATTGGATTACAGGACAGGGCGGAGAAATAAAATGCTGGATTATAAAGAAAGTACTGTATTAATATTATGATGGGCCCAACCCCAGTCGGTGACTTCTATGACAGTTCAGTTTGTAAATATTATTTATATTTTGGTGAAAAACATCATCACAAAAGTCAACACTCTAAACGCCTATACTTGACTACGGTGATGTTAGTTATATAGATGCCAGTGAGGTTATTTTGTATTTACGTCTGCAAAATACCTTCCTAAGGTATGTTTCTAATTTGCGAAAGTTTGACCACGTTAGCTGCTTTCGTGAGCAACTTCATTGGCTTCCTATTCACGATCGAAGAAATTTGCACACGTTGTCGCTACTCTACAACATACTCAAAAACCCCACTTCAACCTCCTATCTCAAGGAGAATTTCCACCCTTTGGGAGGCCACGGTCTTCCACTTCGATCAAGTCAAGATAACACACTCGCCATTCCAATACATCATTCTTCCGTTTACACGCATTCTTTTACAGTCCATTCTGCTCGTTTATGGAATCAGCTCCCTCACTCTATCAGGCATGCACCTTCGTTGCATACTTTCAAAAAGTTGTTAAAGAAACATTTATTTTTACACAGCCATTAACCAAATACCTCACCTTGTCCTCTCCTTTATCCTTTCCTGGGCAACCTTAGCATAAGTTACTGACATATACTTGTATAATTTTATTTTAAATTTAACTTTACTACTTCTTTGTGTATTGTACTGTGAAAATTAGGAATTAGTCTCTCAGTGGCTCGTGCCAACAAGGGTTTGACAGTATCCTCCAAACCCCCAATACAGTTTGTGCGGGATGGCTCTAAAGGCAAAAAACATTTAACTACAAAACCTTTCTCAATAATCGAGAAAGCTACAGATTGGACTCTGGAGGTTGATTCGGTCTCTAAGCAGTATAAATTCCCTGAAAGTCTCGGATGCACAGCCCTCCGTCCAGATATAACTCTTTACTCTCTATCTCGGAAGGTGGCTCTTATTGTAGAATTAACTGTTCCATGGGAATCAAATATCCCAAAAGACCACGAGTACAAATTAAATAAATACCATGATCTTGCAAATGCCGTAACCCGGAACGGCTTCACTGTTCACCTTCACGCGGTGGAAGTTGGCGCTCGTGGCCTGCCAGCTAAATCTCTATTTCACCTCTTTAAAGATCTTGGCCTTTCCAGAAAAATAATCAACTCTTTCTTAGAAAAATTATCTAAAACTGCGATTTGCGCATCTCAAATTCTATGGCTTCGAAGGGGGAGTGAATGGGTGGCAAGGTGAACGCTCACATGTGGCAAGACAGCTGTCCTAAACCTACCACAGCCGGTTCGTAAGTCCGGAATCCACTGCTCACCCCCCAGAAGTGTAAAAAATAGTATTATGATGGGCCCGACTCCGGTCGGTGAATTCCATGGCAGCTCCGTTTGTATTTATTATCAAATGGTTGACTGTAAGATATCACTATAGCGATAAGTCCGCCATTTGTGCATAAATTGTCTTTTTTATAAAACCAGCGTAATATTCATTAACCCCTCAAGCCCCAATTGGCCGATATCGGCCACAACACGATTTAGCGTGATGGCCCCATTTTAATTTTATTTAATTTGTTTCATTTTACTATGTTTTATTATGTTAATATGTTTCATTTTAATTATGGGTACAGTGGTTTGGCAGTAATTAATGTTTTGGTGAGACAGTGTCGTAATTCATTTTTTTTACTAATTTTTACTAAAATTTTTTGGGACAGCAACTTGTCAATCGGCTGAGGGGCCGAGGCCTGAAGGGTTAAGTTATGTTTTTATAGCACAATAAAGTTATTCTATTCTATTCTATAACATTCGGCTTGTCATACATGGAGTGGCTGCAAGCTCAATGGACGTCACTGCTTACAAGCAAAAAGTAAGCAACAGCTACAAAAATACACTTACCCTATTGATGTAACATAATCCCATTGCGATAGCACCAGCCAGTAGTGACTCGCTCGGTTTATAAGGGTTCTCTGATTGACTTTTGATTAAATTTATTAGTCTGTAAAAGTAAACATTATATTATAATATATAGTATTTGCCTCTAGCTTGAGCGGGATTAGACTATGCAGGGAAAAACACTAGGAAGTATTTAAGTGTAACAATTAAAACATAGTTCCTTTTCCACCACACATTGTTACATCAAAGCAAACAAAGTATTGCTATAAGATATTGCCAATATTTTGAAAATTCTAAATTGGTCAATCTGATATATCAGAATATGACAATATAAGAGGTTTCTTCTAGCAATTAACTAAAATTCAAAAGCCATTTTTTCGGTATTACTATTTCAGGCGGCAAACTGCTGCTGTTATTATGCAGATTATAACCGTGGTGAGGCGTCGCACAGCAAAGATTTCAAGTATGGGTGCGGTGCGATGCCGAAACGCACCGTGTGGCATACTATGGATATTTGTATGTAGGACGCCACAGCGACACTCGCTCAGGCGCTACGCTGCAGCTGCACCGCATCTTACTGTATCTTGCATCACGTCATTGCGCTCGCCGATGGGCATTGAGATCTAATGTATAAACCCCCCCCCACCCCCATCCATCGCCTAGCTTGTCCTTATATCCATTTCGTCCCATCGGTATTGAGTTGACATAAGTTGTTAATTTATGACTTATTTTCATTATTATGTTTATTGTGTAATTATTATGACCACTACTTTACAAAAATTACACATGTTATATATAATTTTACCTACAGAAACATTTAGGGCTCTTTCAGACATGCGGGAACCACGCGATTGCAAAATGTGTGATCTCATATTGCAGGTCTTTTATTCACTTCATAAATGAACAATTTAGTGTCAAAGCGATCCATTGCGTACTTGTAATCTAGTGACGTACAAGCCGCGCGGTTCCCGCAACGCAAATGAACGCTCTCCTGCGGCTCCATATTAACAGAATCGCGCGGGCGCCGCGTTATTCTAGTTTGTGGCGATTATCGCACAGTTTGACGAACCGCGCAATTACATCTGAAGAATTATACCCGCGCGATTATCGCCGTGTCTGAATGCGGGCTTAGTCACAATAACCCTGTCGGTATGGTCGTAAGATATTGTCACTTGGCAATAGGCCCACAATGTTGTACTCAATACATGTGTGTGCAATAAAGTTTTTCAAACAAGTTAAATGGACAATTTCAAACAAGTCTAATACATTACGACTTCTGTCATGGGCATCAAAAGCGAGCTCAGCTTATACATTCATAAAATAAAAGAACTCACCTTTTCTTTATAGTTTTCTCCACGAGAGTGAACAGCTCATATTGCCCATCAATTTGTCTAATATCCAACTGCTTGCCAGGCGACGGATACAGATAATCACTAAAAACAAAAATATAACCTCAAAACTTCATTATCGAAAAAACAAACAAAAACAGGCGTAAATACCTTCTGTGAAAATGGCACCCTATCACCGACAGCAAATTGTGCGGTTTCTGCATTAAATGCGAATTCGCGAAAGCGATCACGGCGTCCAAGCATTGAGGTAAAACTTTTGAATCCCTTTGTAAAAATCTTTGAGCGGGGTTCGTATCCACTATTATCACCAAGAGGCTGCCCTCCAAACTATCTAAAACGTAAGAAAATATTTTGAAAGCAACTTTCTTGCGAATTTTTAATATAAATCGTTGATAAACTGAGTTTACTTTCGTCACTCGCCATTTCCAAACAAGCCGCAAAAGTGCGCAAAAGATTTGTGGTGGATTTGTGGAGCTGTCAGTTATTTACGCGCGTTCAGTGGACTATCAGCGCTCCCAACCGCTTGGAAACGCTCGCCAACTGAACGCAATTCGTCTACTTCTTCTCTTTTTTGTGGCAGCCAGTGGTGGTAGCTCCACGCAGTTTGGTTGCTGGCGATTTTATGCTATTTTGTTTTTTTTCTCGTTTTTCTGTGCTGTTATTGAAATTTTCTTGATTAGAGGATGACTACCTACGGTTAGGCCTGGCGTGCACTGCGGTGTCCGTATGGTGCGTTGCAGTGCGTTTTTTACGCCATTCGAAAAAATACATCGAATTTTTGTGGTCCGCGCACTACGGTGGAGTGTTCGGACATATCTGAGATGATTTCCGCAGTGCGCAGGGTTCTATATAACTATATATTGTGAAAAAATACGCACTGCAGCCAATCTATAGCAATCCACAGAATTTAAATACGGACCGATTTTCCGTGGTGCGCGCGCTTTCACGTGATCGTTCACAGATGTTCCGAAAATAAAACGCACGGAATTTTACCGCAGTGCACGGTTAGCCTTAGTAGGTATATCCAACGTTATTTCTTCTTCTTCGTCTTTTTTTAATTTGGCAATACCGCTATATGTGGTACCAATTTGATAAAAACCGAGTAATTGGTTGGTAAAGCTCGTGAGGTCGTCTTGTTCTGATTCTGATTCTCTTCGTAATAAACTTTTAAAAAATTGGACTCAGCGATGGCGCAATTCCTCTAACATAAAGGACAAGAGGTTCGAAGCCATGGTACCACCACCAGCCATTTAGTCGGAAAGAGATTTCGATAATCTGCCGCATGAGGATCGGACATTGCTCCACCCCATCGCACCTCCACCGTATTAATGTTCTCGCGTCTCCGCAATGCGGTTGTGGATACGAAGAGTGCACGCTGCTGGACCATCTATTCTTTAACTGTCCCATCCTCAATAATTATCCGAGTTTTAACCCAGACCTTGTAAAGTATAACATCCAACTCCCTCTATGTGTTCTCCACTTGTTGTCCCTCAACTCTCCCAAAATATATAAAGTAATATGTAAATTTATTTCCCTTAATAATATTTCTGTATAGTGTACCTAATAGCATATTTCACACCATTTCCTTGTTTGTATCATCCCCAATAACCATGTTTTATGCTATATGTACCTACATTTCTATAAATAAGTCTCCCTTGTTTCAGTATTGTGCCGTCTTATACATGTAACTGTGCATGTAACAAACTAACTTAGATGCCCTCCGAAAACGACTTGGCAGAAAAAGCACCGACTATCGGTGATTGCCATAAAGCAACAACAAGAACAAGAAGAAGATTCTCTTCGTAGCACAAGGGGACCTCATCTATGAACCAACGGGACAGGGTGTGTTTGCTTCGTCCTGTGCCATTCTCGTGTACGTAATTTCGTTTTTTGTGTTTTTCTTATCTTTTCTCCAGTTTCTGTAGTAAATGTTTGCGGAAAAGTTTCCGCAACCATTCTTGAGAATGATTGCGGAAAGTTTTCCGCAATCATTTTTTACGCATCGTCTGGAGAAGGAGAAAAAAAACTAAAGTAAGTAGGTACTACACGGATATGGCACAAGGCATAAGAAAAACGCCTTGTAATAATATAGAAGTTAGTTTCTAAAGAAGAATTCAACGCAATTAGTCGATCGAATCATAACTCTTTTGTCAGCGCACAGTAGGTATACAGAGTTTAGAAAGTAGCTTCTGTGTACTGTGCGCTGGGTAGGTATGTTTACTTAGGCTACAGTATTAAATTTGAGAAAATAATTTTACATTTTAAAAATAGAATAAAACAGTTTTTTCATGTTCATAATATTTAATGATATAGGTAACGTTTTTTTTTAATTCGACTCCGTTGATGAGGAGAAGTCATTACAAATATGTCTAATTGCTTTATTTTTCCCCAGAAATATTTAAATTAACGTGAACACATGTTTTTTTAATGTACAGACGCACTGAAATGATCAGGAATCTACTAAGGTAAAAACTAATTTACCGCGTGATATTTGTAGCCCCCGACTTTTCGGCCATGTTGCAATCGCCGTTGTCCGGCATTTACAAACTTCGATGTTACATAGTCGGGTGTTACAAACTTCACGCAATAAACCCGTTTTCTATATTATTTATAATGTCAAACAAGGGCGATAGTTTCCGATTTCATACGGGAATTTACCGCTTCGGGAAAAAAGTAGTACCACAAATGAGGCCACCAGAACCAGAGTAGCCCAAGTGCCGTTATGGTGATTTCGAATTTGATGCAAAAATCCATTTAAAAATCATTATTTACAATTCTAGAGTCGCCCAAAATTGATATCTTCAAGAAATCATCAAAATAAAAAATATGTGCCATACCTACTACTTTTTTTGCTCCCTTAACTATTTTGGCCCATATCCACAAAAAATATTTTTGCATTTGGGCCACTCTGGTTCTGGTGCACTCAAATCATCCCCGTGTGTAAACACTGCCGTTCGAAGAAAAAAACATTTTTGTTTAGTTTTTTACAATGGTAGGTATTTAGACATTGACGAATCGATAGAGGAAATGAAACTGATGCAATGTTTGTTAGTATGTAGGTATGTTAGTACATTATGTATGTTAGTTTGTCTAGGTCATTTTTTGCAAGCTGAATTAAAACAACTTCCTCTAATCCTAGGAAGTTGAAATTTCACTTGTTGGTTCAGTTTTGACGACAATACATTTTTATAGTGAGCATGCCCTGATTCTATACCCAGGATCGACTCCTGAAGAGGCTACTCTTCTACGGCCAACAGCACAGACACACAATTTTGTATACGCATTCAATTATGACAGCCCGTTCTAAGTTTTACTGCGGGAGGCCCACATGAAAAATATAAATGTAATGCTTATTTTCCATATTAAATAGTTTCCATATTAATAGAATGGATTTTTTAACCGCCAACGAAAATAGAATATTAACCAACCCCAACCCCTCGGCATTATTCAGCCATATCACCTACTAAATGTAATGATGAACAACTGTCTATTCTTATTTCAAACTTCTGTAAAGCTTATAAAGAGTTTGATAAGGACGAAACAATGACTGAAATAAAATGACTGAAATAAAATGAACTGAAATGAAATAAAAAGAATCGGAGAAGTGGATATCACTAAAAGTCTTACAGTTCATTGTGGAAATGGACCTCACATAATCTGTTCCCAATATATATGGAGCATTGAAACTTTTTTTGACAGTGTGTGTTGTGGCTTCTAACGAAAGAAGCTTTTGAAAGCTCAAGCCAATAAAAACTTATTTAAGATCAACAATGAGCCAAGCAAGGCTTAACGGTTTGGCTATTCTGTAGAAAGGGAAGCAGCAAACAAGGCGGATTTTGATGCAATTATTAAGGAGTTCGCTGAAGCTAAAGTGCGCAGGCAGGAAGTGTTTTTATTTTGTTGTTTAACACTAAAATTTTAGTTATTGCCTTATGTTTTTCACCTTGACATTAATAAATAGGACTTGAGTTTTCATTGCTTATGATGGTTTTTATTTTCCGCCCTAATTTTATTCTTGACACAGTTTCTTATGATTTATCGGTTTCTGGGGGGCCTCTCAGATTAATTTCGCCCCGGGCCTACAGAGGTCTAGCGACGCCACTGCACCCAGGGTTAGCTTCTAACGAGGGGACTCTTTAACGGTCAACAGCACACACACGAAATTCTGTATAGCATTCAATTATGATAGCCCGTTCTAATTTCCACTATAACATGGCTGCCGCACCCAGGGTTGGCTCAGGAATGAGCATTTTAATAAAAGCTTGTTTAAAAAAATGTGTAAGCGCCTCAACAATGTTATATCGCTGATAATTGGAATTCCGACGTAGACGTGCCTCCCTTTACGGAAGGCACGTCCGGCTGTAACGCAAGAAAACCTCTGCTGCACCCAATCTAATTACCGTTAGCTGCCTTACCATTGTAAAAAAACCCCTCACCCCGATAATAAAATCTGGGTCCGCCACTGACTTGCACCCTTGTAAAAATTAATCTGGACACTGGTAATTTTAGTCAAATAATGGTTTTATTCATGAAAATAATACAAAAATTAAATTAAGCTTATAAATTAGTATTGTATGTGTCCGCCTTAGCTTTGAGAAGCAACTGTATACGCTTTGGCATTGATTCCACCAAATTTTGACAGTTTTCACGAGCTTTCGGATGTCTCTCGAGCTTTTCTTTTGTAGTGCAGTCCATTTTTCTTAGACCACAAATTTTCAATTGGATTTAAATCCGACGAGTTTCCAGACCAGTCTAATAGCAAGGAGCCAAAGTCTTGTTGAAATATTGGAGTCTCGGTTGGAATTTTATTTAGCTCATGTAGCATCCTGTCTTTCAAAACTTCGATGTATTTTACACTATTCATCATTCCTTCCATCGGAACTAATGCACCAGTGCCATAGAATGAGAAGCAACCCCAAGACATTTTCTTGGTAAAATCAACGGAATATTTCATCGATTGTTGGATATGGGCTGGAGAAAGTGGTTCTCCGTCTGCACTGCGAACCAATTGGTAACGCATACCCTGGACAAAAAAAATGACTCGTCAGAAACGTTGTTTCAATTCTCAGAAGTCCAGAGCTTATATTGTTGTGCCCATGTCATCCTTTTTTGCTTCGTGGTTTTTTTCCTAGGTTTTCACCCACTTTCTAAGTCTCCGACGTAATGTATATGCGTGCACGATCGTTCAAGAAGCTGCAAGCTCCTTTTGTAAGTCGTCACTAGTCTTGTGTGGGTTAATTTTACTGTTGCGAATCAAACTGGTGTCATCTGTCGTAGTACCTACTTTCCCTTTTGCGGCCACATTTTCAGATTCTTTTGGTTTAATTGAACCAGATTCTTGTGGCGCAGTATGATAGCATAAGTTGATCTCAATGATATGCCACATTCCTCAGATTTTGACTTATCGACGTGTGCTCTGGAAGAGCAATCACCTTGCTGCGAATTTCCAACGAGATATCTATTGTTTTCTTAGGTATGAATTACATCCGAATATCTTCAAAAAGTCCCCGACAGACACAATGCGAGAAATAAAACACTAAAATACACGCACAACAACAATATGACAAGCTCTTAGGATGACATTTGAAGTTAGAATCACAGACTTATTAGGGACTGTTAGAATCACAAGTCCCTATTCTTCTTTCTTCTTTTTTGTTTGAGATCAAGTCCCTATTAATTAAGTCTGTGAGAATTAAGAGGCAATCATATTATCGGACGCCTCCACAAGCCGCGGCTTATGGACGCGACTGAACAGTATGCACAGTCATTTGGGACGCGGCTTGACGACGGTGACGGCTTGACGACGGTGACGGTTTGGTGACGTCTGCGACTGACGTCCGATAATGTGCACCGCTCAATAGAAATTCATTACACAGATAACCTTTCAGTCGCGTCCATAAGCCGCAGCTTACGGACGCGTCCGATAATATGATTGCCTCTACAGTACTCTACACAGTATAGAACAGTGCTGCCACATAAAAAAACAGTTTTTACTTGCCAGCATGAAATATTTCGTAGTGTTCAGATTAATTTGCACTACACCATGTAGCTACTTACCTAACTAGCTCTCGCCATGGCATAGTGATAGCGTCGAAAGAGTGAGTTTTCAGAGAATTAGTGTGTAATTGGCTGCAGCTATTTGCTGTGACACAGACATGACATACTAATCCCATAAATCGTGCGCCGTGTCAGCGTGTGTCGCCGGGGCAAAACGTATGCATCATTATGACGGAGGGTTTTTGTCGCGGCTTCCTTATCGCCGCATGTGAAACAGAACAAGCGGACCGATCATGTACCTACACCCGCGCTACACCATTTTTTCCCCTCCTGTCATTATTTTTAGAGGTTGACAAGCACCCGAACAGACGCGACCGACGGCCACTCCCTATCAATTTATGTCATGTTAGCGTCCCGCGGAACACCAAACTGTCATCCTATTGATATAATAACGAGAAACAGGGGTTTCTCGTTATTAAACAGTTGTCAGTGTTTCCCCGAGAAACAGGGGTTTCACGGGGAAACACTTCCTGTAAAGACAGAGGTAGTCCTCTCCACAAAGAAGACACATGAGCGCACCAAGACTCTTTGGTGTTTTTTGTAAGTTTTAAAAATTGAAAGTTTTTTGGTGCTATAGTTAAAGAGATATCATGAAATTAGTGACGCGTGCAAGCACCTCGAAATATATAGGTCAGCGAACAGCGGAAGGCGGCGCGGGTGGCGAAGAACAAGACTCGTACGTTTACGAGATAAGTAGGGTGCATTTGAGGGGGACGTCTTGCAACATACCATATATCTAAAGGTAGCGTCTAAAAAGGCAAATAAACGACACCCTACTTAAATGAACAAATCGATTCAAATCTTTAAACGAAGCGAAGCCGCGGGCAACAGCTAGTAATATATAATTAGGAATTTATACCTACCGCTCTTATAGGTACATACTCGTATAACTGACATATTACATAATATTTGCTCTGCAATATTATGAGTGAAAAAAATGTGGGTCTGACTACGGCTATAACTATCATGAATTAGTTTGAATAAAGATAGTAGATTAGCATTTGCATTACAGCCTTTCAATATTTTAAAATTAAGATTAATCTTGACTCTTAGTGGGCTTGACTCAAGGCCTCATCAATACATAATATCATTTCGGAGAGGCGGAGTAGAAAAAATAAGAAAAGGTCTTCGCTCTTTTTGTGAGATATCGTAGGTACATGCGAAAGAGCAAACTTTTCAGGGCATGAACAAGCTGAATAAATTCGTTCACGAAATGTGTAAATGCTTTAGTTGTGTAAATAGGACAAAATAAAAAAAAACTGTAATAATTATTAAAACTGTCAAAGAGTTAAGTTGTTTGCGAATAATTATTAGATACTAAAGACGTAAAAGGTATCACTGGATAAAATCATCAAAACGTGCCACTGAAATGAGAATTACAAGATTACTAAGGGACATGCCCAAGGGACATGGACATGGTGGGACATGGTTCTTTTACGCGTACGAGGTCCTACATCGACGACGTAGCTGAGGGTGATCATTTAGGAACCGCCTTAAACTCTCCCGTCTGAAAAAGGAAAATGAAACGGTGAAAAAGGCATGTAAAATTCAAGCGTTGGTCGCGGCCTGGTAGGTAATGAATTGCTCGACGCGTCTGTGTCGAGAATGTGCGTGGATGTGATGTATGGCGTCAGTCAGGTATGCGTTTAGTCCCTTAATAGTGCTGTGTCGGGATGTTAATAGTTTTAAAAATATCCGGCGGCGGGCGCGGGAATCCGACACACTTTGTCATTACGAACAGCGTCGCGCTTCGTCTGCGCGCAGAGGGGCACGAGCGTTGCGTTGGAGAAAGCCTTTTTTTTTTCAGAAAACTGTCCGGCTGCGGCGCACCGGGACCCACGGTACTTTGGGGGCATAACATGGAAATTCAGTCTAGGATTGATGTTCCATTCAACTATGGTAAGAAGCTAAGTAAACCAAAAAAATGGATGTCTCAAAACTGATTTATGATTTTTCAGAGTGCAAATCAAGACGAAAACCACTCTAGAATGTTAATATTCCATATTTTTAATTATACTTTAAGTAGTTAATTTAAATTTGTAAATATGGATAAATTGATATATTTGTAACTTGACCCGTGCCCACTTCGTTGGGCGGTAAAACTTTTTACTTGTGATGAAATTATGAGTGTGGTTCGGTTAGTAGGTACTGAGTGCTATGATTTATTTCCTGACTGCCAAAAGAAGGGTTATATTTTTACTGCATATATATGTACCTACCTATGTATTTCTATGCCAATTTGATTATATTACCGTTATTTGTGAGTGTCTTCTTGTGAGTGTCTTATTTGTGAGTGTTTTATCTCTTTAACCATTTATGCAGTAAAAGGGAAATTATATGCAGTAAAGGGAAAAGTCTTTTGTTTTAATCACTTGAGACGATAAATTTACTTATTTTGATAAGAATTAATAATTGTTGATAGTATGACCAATAAACGTGACCTAACGATATAAATTATTTTTTTAATATGAAAAACTACTTTTTGTGACTTAAATAATATATATTTATAATATAAAACTATTTTATATTATAAAATTTAGACATTATGCTGTCGCTGACGTTTTTGTAGGCATTACCAAGCTCTACAACTTTTCTTGGAGTACTTTTTGTAGGCATTACCAAGATCTACAACTGTTCTCTAGAACTTAATCATATACTATCTCTCATCGTTAAGGCAGCGTTACTTAGAAACGTTTTCGTTCGACCGTTTTTTCTCTGACTTACTTAGCAAATCCGACTACCAGAGAAAGTCTTTTCATTTTTCGGATTAATATATAGCCTATGACACTCACAAATAACGTGGCTTTCTATTGGTAAAAGAATTTTCAAAATCGGTTCAGTAGATCCAGAGATTACTTCCTACAACCTCACAAACTTTGCCTCTTTATAATATTAGTATAGATAACATTACATAATTATGTGGGTATTTTAGTCTTACCAGCTTCGCACTAAAAATGCACTCGAAATAACGTAATAAAAAGTGATATATAATTTTTCGTTATTCACCAACATTCAAAGGTTGAGAAATGAAGTTGATTAATTAAATTAACAGAGTAGGAACAAATTATTCGATCATTCTCCCGCAGCATTGTTTCTATGTAATCCCGCGTGTCCCGCTAAAGTTCTTGGGAACTTTTTGAACTCTAATTGAAAACGCCGATTTATAATGTAGCTACAATATAAATATGTAATTTAGCTTACTGTATATTATGTAAACTATCCTACTACTATTATAAACGCTAAAGTTTGTAAGAATGTATGTATGGATGTTTGTTACTCTTTCACGCAAAAACTACTCAATGGATTTGGATGACACTTTACAATAATATAGCTTACACATCAGAATAACACATAGGCTATAATTTATAAAGATATAATTTGAATTATCCAAAATATAACGATAAGTGTCAAGTAAGTAGGAAAAAAATCTGCGATCTGCGAGCTATTCTGGTGTGCGCCACAAAAACCGTTGTAGTTACACGTTCCTACTACTATTATAACTTTTGCATTACCATCAATCATCATATACATCCGTACCTATCTATCCTTACAAACTGTAGCGTTTATATATAAACATTGAAAAATTGACGAAAATATAAAATACTTTCTATCATCATTATCACAATTTTCCATCACCGCGCGGCGCGGGTGAAACCGCGGGGCGCAGCTAGTAATTATATAAATATATAATTATGTAATACTGTAAATTATGTATATCCTATATACCATAATGAATGTAAATAAGTAATGGAGGGGCCTTTTGTTCAATTTTGCACTGTGGCCTATTTTTTTTGAACCCCACCACTGATGTCCGCATCATGTTGTAGAATGTAGAGTAATGTACATAGGCGGGTGGCGCTAGGATCCTAGCCACAAGCAAAATAAACGATAATCTCGTCCACACACTTGATAGTTGAAACATTGATTATATAGCTTATTACATTGCTCAACATGGTAATACGATTTGGCAACTGGGATTTTACTACGAAATGCAATGTGAAGATGGTACACATAGTCCCAAAAAATATTTCTCTTCTCTTATTATGTTAAATATGGCGACTTTAGTGGTATAACAGTATGGCGACGCACTGAAGATGACGCTTTAAACAAGCCTATACGGTATTATATAGTAATATAATAACAAAGAAATTTTTAAATAATAGCTTTTTTTATTTTAATATTATTTATATAAAGATGTAATTCTATAATTTGGCATACAGGTTTCAATGCGCACTTTGAGTTCAGATAGACTAATAGATGGCATTCTGTATCTCCGTATTATTTCTGTAATGTAATAAGCCTATACAAAAATGCGATATTTGGCACGAATAATTGAATGTTATTATTGCGATCATTAGTTAAATTATTGAGTTTTTATATTCAATCAGTCTTTTATAAATAAACAATGGTTGAATCCTCGAGCATGTACACGCTCGTTCCTCGTACATAGATAATACGCATATTGAATTAGTGCCTTAGAGCCATGGACGAAATTCAGTAATGCCTTTGTAAACTTCTAGTCAATTTTTAAACTTTAAAAGATTCAGTACTGTAGCTAATACAAATTTAGTTCGGAAATTATTTTCCTGTTAGGATTATAATAATCGTAGTAGTAGTGATTTAATACCAAAAATCATTCTTTGACCTCAGAGTCAAAGAGTTGAAGAATACGCTAAACGAAATCGAAAATATTTCGAGGCTTACAAGGCTGATTAATAAAATTTGGCAAATAGTCACTTGGATTGTTTGCGGAGTTAATATTTTTACGTTTTAATTGTGATATTTACTAAAAAACTAATGGATTTTGGAAGATTTCCAACCCCTTTAGTGGATTAATCAACTTATTGGTTTATAAATTGACGATGCAATATGTTATTTTGGAAATCCGTAGTTTCGGCGATGTTGCAACCACCGTCGTCCAGGGTAGATGCGAAACGACGGGTGCTACACACTTCACGATGTAATTCGATTTTTATAATCTAGTAGAGCCTCCCTTATCCGAGGTAATATGTACCGAGGGTACGTTAAATAATCGAAAGGACTCTGTCGTAAATCGAGGGGGAAACATACGGCAAAGTTTAAAATGAATGAAAACGTAGCTAATGAAGTAAAAGAATACATCTATTACATATTTTAATTTACATTGAGATAAATATTGGATTGATTCTTACATTACCATTTTTATTACGGGTTTATTTAGAATAAGGATGTTTCAATCGTAATTTTGTTGAATTACAAGGAATTTTATTCTATTACTCGATTATATGTATCATTATTTAACTTACGGTTAATACGGAAATAAGAGTATACTGTAGTTTCAACATGATTCATGTGTCCGACCATAACCGTGGGTAGGTATGTATACTATTACAAGCACCATGTTAGAAGCAAGATCTGAAGGTCGCGACGTAATAAAATAACAATATGTTTTAAAATTACGACATGGTAACTATCGTCACGCCAACACCGTTCCGCGTCATGCTAATTCATACGTGTGGACCACAGTCCTAGTTATAAACAAGGATTACTTGTTGAAACATGCCTATTTCCGTGTATTTCGTTTTTATATTCCGTGTATTTCTCAGTGCAGCCAGGTAAAATTGTAAAACAATACATAGGTATAGTAGTTTTCGATATTATGGCCTAGTTGGCCAATATGGCCTACCACTATTTCTCTGAAAGAAACCAACACTTCGCGTTGAACATACCTACCACGTGTGCGCACCCTACCCCTCACCTCCCCAGTGAATCCGTGCCGCGTGGCGAGTGCGCGCATGTCCGTAGCAGGCAGAAACTCAGGTTAAGCCTAATTTGTAAAATACTTCTCTACGGCCAATATGGCTCACCGGGTATAGGACTATTATGGCATAGGCCATAATGGCCGTATTAAAATTGATATTATATTTTTCGTTTCCAAAACCAATTGCCGAAATAAAACGCCAAACCTGGTGCAAATATATCAATGCAAAGGGCAATTTAAGATAGGTATGTGAAATAATAAAATGGGTTCACTGAAGGCTTCTAAACTGTGTAAGGTACCGCGAATACCTTTAAGACGTTTACCAGCGAAAACAGTACTATCTGCGGCTATTACATCTGGTGCGAAGTTGGGAAGGAGACCTACATACCTTAGAAATAGAAAAACAACTAATTGAGTATGTGTTAACAATGGAAGCGAAGTTGTTTGGTTTAGTGCGAAGAGAAGTTATGAGTTTAGCCTATCAGCTGGGGGTGAAAAACAATATCGCTCATACATTTTCTGCAAAGAATGAATGCGCCGGTAGAGATTGGCTAAAATCGCATAACTGTTGTACCATACCAAATACCTCAAGTTCTATGCCAAAAGTGGAAACGCCAAATTAGTGCTTTGACATCAGCTGAAATAGATCGAGAACAAGAAGAAATTCATCAGATGAAACAAATCAAAGAACCCCTTCTTTGATAACCTGCTTAATGTGTATGAGTGCTGGGGGTTCATTTGTTCCACCGATGATGAGTCGTCGACTTCCAGTGCTTTTATCCTATACCTACCGGAAATAGTACATAAAAAAAACTAGTACCTAACCGAGCCAGGAAGGCCGCTAAATCGACATTGTTGACTTCATCCCAGTAGGAAAACGAATCGCAAGAAGCTTTAAAAAAAGAAGCTCTGGGCTCATGAGGAATGCTCGGGAGTGGAAACTGTTATATTTTTGTGAATTTTGCACTGCAAAATAACGTGCAACTTGTTATTTGTATTGTTTGTTGTGGTGGGCCTATTGCCCACCATAATTTAGGCCAATATGGCACTAGGCCATATTGGCCTGCTATGTATAAAATTTATTACTTGTTCGAGGTTACGAAAAAAAATATTTTAGTTATTATTTGAAATTACTTTACCCTAAGCTACTAGGTATAAATTACTGATAAGTTGAAAAACTGACTTAACCAATACATACTGATTGATATTCCAAGTTTTATTTTCGGAAAGGCTTATGGTGTGCCATAATACCCAAACTTACTATACATTCCCAAATTATAAAATACATTTCTGCATAGTAATGTATTTGTAATAAATAAATAAATAAATAGTGAAATTGGAGTAGAGGAAAGGCGTTGGGGAGGGGGGGGGGGGGCAAAGACATGGCCTGGCTGTCGCCTTTTCGACCTCGATTAACCCGGAACTCGGTTAATCGGGGCTCAGATAACCGCGTCACTACTATACTTATCTATTTATAATACTTAAGCATTAGGTACTCAAGCAAGAGTCGATTCTTAAGCAGCGACTACAGATTCGGGTGTTACACGGAACGTTAAAACGGCAAATGGGCGGTGCAACTGAACACTCTTGCGCCAGTTTAGCGGCTAATCATCCGGGACAGGCGAAAGCGCGACTTTCAAAAATTGACGTTAAATGCTCCAAGGCGCTCGCGAGTAATCGCCTCTTTTATTTATATCTTCCCTAAGCGGGCTGCCCACAATTTTACATCTGTAATGGACCGCTAAACAGACAGACAGACGACTGGGAAGTGCACTCCCGCTGGCGCTCATATATTACGCGATAGATAATAGAATGGGTTAGAAACCTGGACTCGCATAAAATATCGAGCCTTTGAGACGTGGTTTAATCGCGGCATTCTAGAAACTGTGTGATAGTGATACTTCAAACGTGAATATTATGGATTATTTTTCTAAAAATTACAGATTTGCATATTGTAATTGCAAATGAATGATTGATGCAATGCATAGCAATTCAAATAACAGTTTCCTTCGCAAAAGCATCTGTTATTGTAATAAGGTCCTAGCGCATATAAGATGTCTTGGAGAGAACCAATTCAAAAAAATATTTGTAAATAGCTTAGACAAGAATCCAAGATATGACTTGAGAAATTTGGATAATGCTGAATTCATATTCCAAGAGTATCACAGTGTAAAATAAAGGAAAATTCCTGATAGTTGACATTTGCCAAACAGCGATATATTTATTTTTATCAACGAAGGCTATATTGCTGGATTTGACCATTAATTTAAATGTTGACATTTTAGTATAGGTACTACTATCTATTTTCATGACTATCACATTATTACTTTGATAGTTATTGTTATAGACATTTATTAATTAGACTCTTTATTTAATTAGAAATTTTAATCACTACATTATTTTATAATTATCAAGGATTTAAAACCGATTATAAATTACTTAAATTAATTTATATAGTCACAAATATCACGATAGTTCATTTCCCGTAAACACTAAGCATGTTAGACGCAATGACGCATCCAAGTGTAGGAATGCCTACCTACTGGAGTAGAATAAATTGTATTCTATTGATCATTAGCAGCCAAATTTAAATATAGGCTCCTATTTGTATATTATTATATCATAAAGAATTTTAGGTCTATAAGTAATAAAACACTGTAGCATATGGCAATAAAACACATAAAATATATGGCTTATCACAATAATATCGCATCGCTTTTATAACGAAGTATTAAGTATTGATACAGGTTAGTCGATTAGTTATGTGTGAGCGGGACGGTAATTCTTCAAGGTAGGTACGTCTCTTTTATCAGGTTTGGTCCTTCAAAATGCCACCGACTTTTGTACTAATATTTTTACTTCCCTGTATGCTCCGTTGAGATTGATTTATATAACATGCATACTACCTAAACATAAATATAAATATATAACCTACTACTATTGATCATATTATTATAGCGCATTACAGTTCTTCCCAAATGGTAGGTAGCGAGTCGCGACCCGGAAAATAAAATAATGGGTCCCAGCATTGTCTCCTTGTTGTTTAAAACAAACATACTCGTGAATGATCATATGGCGTGGCACGTCTTTCATTGCCGCACGATACTTCAGCTCTTATCATGGAACATTTGCTAGAACTGGAGACTAGTCTGAAAGAATATTTTTTTTCAATCATTAGCAACCAAGTGTGGGTAAGGAACCCATTTGCAGTCAATATACATACACTGAGAAAAGAAATGGTTTTTTTCCTACAATGTCGTTTTGTTATTATGGTTTTATAGGGAATAATGATGTTTTAATCGTAAGTTTGTTGAATTGCAAGTAATTTTGTTGAAACTCCATTACTTGATTATATGTTTCTCCATGCTACGTATGGGTAATACGAAAATAACGGTATAATGTAGCTTCAACATGATTCTTGTAACTGATTATAAGCTTACGTATGTATTAACATGCTGCCATGGTAAAAGTAAGATCTCGTTGTGCGCCGTAATGAATGTGCTGTGTAAATACTATGCCAGTGACATGGTAACTACACCGTTACGCGTCATGTTGATACATTAGGTACGGAACACAGCACATGTTATATATGTTAGCCCTTTTGAAACATGCGTATTTCCGTGTATTACAGCGTTATATTTTTTTAGTGTACGTAGAAACTGATACAGAATTATCGGATTCAAACGTCGACATCGTTAATTGAACTATCATGTGACAGAGCACTTAAAAACATAGTCGAGAGAATATCATTGATAAATTAATGGTCTTTAAAAATCAATAAGTCTTTTATAAAAAAAAACCCTAAATAGCAATGTTGTTATAGATAGCCAAATGAATTTCTATTAGTTTAGCCGCCAATGCTATCAGCGTTACCTGCATTTCGCCGGCGCAGAAGGGTTGCCATATCGTACTATGAAGTTGGGGAATCTAGTGCCATATATAATCAAGGCTACTACAATAGAAACCTTTGATTCTGCTTTTATTTACCTATGCTAGTATGTTTGATTGTTTATGTCAAATCTTGAAAGCTGAATTAGAACTACTTTCTCTTATCCTATGTAGTTTAAATTTTCCGTCTTCCACAGGTCAACACCACAGGCACAGAATTTTGTATACGCATTCAATTATGATAGCCCGTTCTAAGTTCCCCTATGACATGGCTGCTGCACCCAGGGTTGGCTCGGGACAGAGCATTTTATTTAAAGCTTGCTTTTAAGAGTGTGTTTTTATTGTTAACTTATTAAGAGTTTTATTAAGTAGCTCCATTTTATTAACTAATTTGCATTATTGTCTAGCTCCAACTTACCAGAATCCCGTTACAATTATAGTTGATTATATAGTAGACCCGCCATAGAAAGCCACCCAAAAGATACATCAGATGTTATGCCGATGTCAAAATACCAATTATGTTAATTGGTATCGTTCGTTTGGTTATTAATATTTCTCATAGAGGCTCTTGTCTAATACCAGTAGCTCAATCAACATTCCACGTATAAAGACAGCTCAAGATCAAATAGATATCACCGGACGACGACCGGGCAAATCGTGTAAGGCTACGAGAAAATCGTTTCGCAGCTACTTAAATATTCGAGATTTAAGTAGCTGTACAGGGATGGGCATCTTAATCGCTACGTCAACGCCGCCTAACTAGGCCTAGGCCTAATTTCAGTTATAATTTCAAGAAAAACCAAAAAGAAATCAAATTGGGTACTTATAGGTATTTGAAAAATTGTGAAATATGTTTTTAAAAATAGATTCAACGAAATTAAAATTAAAGGATTAGCTACTTGAAAGTAGTTCGAAATATGTCAAATTCTAAAATGTCTGAATTGTTTTATAAAAATTATCCTAATAAACATTTAGTGAAATATTAAAATGTAATAAAAATCGAAAATAAAATGGTCAATAGACAATTATATAAAAGAAATCTTCGTTAGAACTATAGGTACAATAAAATATAATTATATACAAAATAAGTTTTAAATTACAAATAATATCATTTAAATTATTCTCGAATGAATAAATAAAAATCGAAATCATAATAAAAAAAGCTTATACGCATCGTGATCACAGCTTTTCATACTAGTTATTCATAAAATAAAAAACAAATTTTCGAAAAAAAAATGTTTTTTTTATTTTTTATTTTTCAGTTTTTTCTTTCATTTTTTTAAATTAAAAGTTGCTTACTTCGTTGTACTGATTCACCCACAGAAAAAAAAAATCCCGTGCACCCGTATAAGTTTAACTATGTAATAAAAAAAAAACATTTTCGTATCAATTGTATGGTTCACCTGCTATTCGTCAATAGAATTGATAGGTTCGAAAGCAACGGTTCACTTTGAAGCGTTTTTTGTTGAGTTGACATTTTTAGGCTCACGAGATAATTATTATTTTGACAACGGGACACAAATGAAAAAAAAACTAATTGGCTTTAGCTACCGTTTACGCCGATTCGTTTTCGGACAACCGGTTCTTTTAAATATCATTACGAAAAGAATTGTTATAAGGTTTATTGTTATTTTGTTAGTAATTATGTGAAATCCGACGACTTAGTCCCGAACGGACCACCCGTGGTGATTTCGAAAGGTCGGTGTTATCATCATTATAATCATACTAACCTATGTATCTATCTTAAGGAACCCTTTACTTGGGGTTCCGTATTGGAACGTACAAATGAAACTACAAATGAGACATTGCTGTCCGAGTGTCTGTGTAAATATTGTCGATAATCTTAATGACTTTTAATGCTGTTGACATGAAATTTATAATACCTAAAACATTGCTGGCCCACACCTAGTTCAAGAGTCAAAAATGTTTCATATAGCTTTTAAAATGGCTCGTTCGGTTTTTTTAAAAATTAGAATTGCTAAATATTTGCCACGTCACAAAAGTCGCTGTAACTACGAAAATAAGTTGAATTTTGAAAATCCTTTTGAGAACATATTCTTAAAGGTCTAAACTTTAAAGACATGCATAGGAAAAAAAAACAATTATTTCAAATTCCTAGATCAGAATACCCCCTTAAACTAACGCGGTAATATTTTTTGGCATTATTAGACATCGCATGGCATTATTAGGCATTATTAGACATCTCGAGGTAAGTAGTCATGGAACTTTTTGAATGCTGCGTGTGCAATAAAATAGTCGTATTAGTTTTAATCCAACTTTTCAAACCACTGCATAGGAAAAACTTTAGTGACTTAGATAGTAACTCCAACTTTAGTGACTTAGATACATGAGAGTAAAATAGTCTGAAAGCTTGAATGGTTGTCAGAAACATCTGAGATGAAAATGATCGTGAGGTCACAATGACCATCACAATGATCTTAGTCATGGTCTTTCGCTCAAATCCAGTCAGGATAATACGCTCGATAAAACATCAGTCATCTTCATATTTTTGTTCATAGATTTGCGCAATGGCTGCTTTTGCAGCCCGATCATGAAACCTGCTATATTTTCACGGCAGAAACGCTCCGTCGCTATTCACCTTCAAGAAGTCAATATAGTAATATGTTCTCGCTCAACAAACCTACATCTTTACTCATCTCTAAGCAACAGGGCTGCCAGATGGGTTTTTAATAAAACAAAACCTGACAGGGCTTAGATGGACTGAGGGCGTTTGGAGGGGGGGGGGGGGGGTCGGTGACGAGTAAAAAAATCATACATGAATACATAGCTCACATCTGGCAGTCTCTCTAACGGTTAAGTGCAGCTTGGGATACAAGATCCATTGTGTACCCGGATCGGTCCAACTCACGATTCAACTCTTATTCAGTACACAACCCCGGGTAAGTGTACTACCTCACCAATCGATCGATCATCGATCGATTTCATCGATCGACGGTAGAACGGATCAATCGACGTCGATCATCAGTTGTTGTCACACTAACAAGTACATAGCACCCTAAGTCTCGCGTCTGAGGACTCACGGCTGGTAGATCGGTTTCTCCTGGGGATTGCCTCCCGGCCCTACTGGACGGTTTGTGCACTGTTCGGCGATTCCAATCGGCTGTGCACTCCGAGTTATTGCTGAAGGAGTCTGGGAAATATGGAAATTACACCGTCTCCTAAGCAGCGGGAATGGATGTTGACCTGTCGTCAACCACGATTAAAATGACTATTAGGCTACCTGATCCTGAATTCAGAGCCGGGCAAAAACTGACAACTTACGGCAGATAGAGACCGCGTAAGCGATTTCGGTATCGTAACCAGTCGGGAGGAAGGAGGTATCCTGACCGTTAATTCCAGACGGTGCCATCCTCCCAAAACTGGTAGCCAGGGGTCGAGGTTCTGTGTTACCTTCCTAGTGCCTCGCCGTAAAGCGTTGGATTCTGACGGGTTCGTGGCTTTGTTGAATGGTAGATTTGTATTGTCTCAAAGTCTTCTGCGCTCACCTCACGGCAGACAGAACGATCATTATCGTTAAAACGTTCTGAGGTGACGGGTTCGCTTGTTGTAGTCGACATCTCCAAAGAAGTCTTTTCATTACAGGGTTCATTATAGGGACGGCGCGGTTACTAAAAGCAGTCAAATCTGTGCTCAGCCGCGTAATATGTTTTCTGCATTTTATTTTTCATCATTGGAAGAATGTTTTGTTATTGTATACAATTGGAATTATACAACATGAAAAAATAATTTCATAAAATGCATATTTTCGGCCTTCCTTATGTGCTGCTAATTACATATTATCAATCGATAACGGATGCAGACTAATATGAAACCATAATTTATTCTATCCTCTTTCCATCAACTAAGTCTTTTTTAGCTAATATTTCGTACACTGGAGCCTTTGTGCCTAAATTAAAGGCAAGTATTTTTTTCGTACAGTTTAACAATCGAAAGAATAAAATTTCTCTAAGTAAGTAACAGCCCACTAGCACAGTATATACCAAACATAGCTTCTCTTAAATCGAGGCGAATACGTCACGAGTCGTAAGGGTTTGGATATGGCCGCCAGATGTCCGCTTATCGGCTCACGGGGATATGCAAACGTTTGAAAAATTCGCCAGCCTTTACCTCCGCGTAACGCTAGCCAAAGGCGTTCGCCGAGACGTACCCCTCTGCCCACATTCCTCGCACCCTGCTCCCGCAATGCCCTGTCGCTCGAGAGAGAGTCTACTGTGCCTCTAGTATGCGTTGAGAGCATATGGTACGAATTTTTCCGTGGATTCGTTACTAAAATACTAATTTCTTCGTGATAAATAAACAGACGTGCCAAAAATGTATTTAATTATTTAAATATAGAGTCTCGAAATGTTGTCACGGTCCCACGAACATCATATGACATCATTGTCTTTTTTTGAAAAATCAGAATATTATTCAGAGACAGCAGTATGTCCGTTTTTTAACTATTATTTGAAACTGGACATGTACCCAAAAATCGGACAGCTCGCTTTAAAACCCTACTAAACAATTCCTATCCCTTTTCCTTATATAGAATATTACTATTTTATCGTATTTATTGTATCGATTTTGCTATCTTAATTGCTATCGCACCTTTAAACTTCCATGTGTATCTGCAACGGTTAGTTGTAATACATGCTGAACGTATCTGTTGCTGAACGTATATGCTGAACGTATCTTCCTCAAAACAACGCGGGTTTACACAATGACGTTCTATTTTAACCAAACTGTGTGAATTTTGCAGACTATATCTCTCGCCAAATGAATAATCAATCTTAGGTCGATGTAACACATGCCAATTTTTGCGGCACATTCGATCGAGTTGATCATGCGATTTTAATTTGCAAACTCAGCAACATTGGTGTAAACCAATGTAAACCAATCAGCAATCGTAATCAGCCCTATCAGCAAATTTCAAAACTATCTTGTTTATATCCGCATTATCGAGCGTTTCAGCAAACCAATCAGCAATGTAAACCAATCAGCAATCGTCATCAAATTAGTCGCCATCGGAGGACACTTATTTTAGGACAGTTATTTTTTTTCTTACAATCCAACATTACATCTAGTTTAATTGTGACAACTTTTAATTGGCCTTAGTTTTGCAAATTATGTGTTAATATTGATTATTAAACGCTACAAGTTTTCTGATATATAAAATAAAATAAATAAAACAAATGTAATGTATGTGTTTTTATCCAATAAACATTACATTCATTCATTCATTAAGTTGGTGGCAATTATCGGATTTTGAATTAAATGAGTAATAGTCGACACAATAATACTACGCAGTACTTCTTTAATAAATTCATTCGCGTAATATTCATTTGCGTAACATGCTGAAAAATAAGACTTGCGTCCTTACCATTGATTATAGAGACCTTTATAATCAATGGTCCTTACAAAGTGAGATTAAAGTAAGGTTAAAAATAGTTTCCTGTATAGGATCAATTTTTTTACACGATTGCCCAACAAAAAAGAGTGCAATATGTTCAGGGTTCATATATGTATGTTTTCCGATTCTTTATTCCACCATAAATTCTAAACGCTTGAACCGATTTAGAAGTGTGTAGTATTGTTAGAATCGCTATGTCATACCAAGTGCCATAGGGTACCTAAACAGCCAAAATATTAAGTAAACAGTTGTATAGATGTCCAAATGTCCAAATATCAATAAATTAAAATAAATATGTCATGTTTAGTGTCAAATGAAAGGTCTGTTTCAGTACATTCCGGAAATATACATGTATCTATAATCTATATGGATAAATACATAAACTACCAATATTTTATATAAAAAAAATTAATAAAAATAATTGTAAATACAATAGTTCACTTTTTGTAAAGGCACTCGTGTTTTTTATTCTTTTTAATATATTTACTGGTTTACAATACGATTCCATTGTGCGGCAGAGATTATGGACACTTAAACTTTAAAAAAATCTGCAGGATATTCTTATTAAAAACCCAATTTATCCTATTATCCCTTGAATTAGAAATAGTTTTGATAATTCAAAAAAAAATATATCAATCTACCCAAAAATAGGTATACCACATAAGATATACCACATAATCATGTAAAATCAACTTAAAAGGACCAAGAGTAGGGATTCTTACCAACTGGCTTATTAAAAAAAAAAACAAAAAAAATATATAGTGGAAAGCTGTTGTCTGTTGTACCTCTATTATAGAACTTTATAAAAACCTCTAAAATTACTACTTTCGGCAAAAAGGAGTTTTGTTAAAACACATTGTTTTGTCTTTGATGTCAATCCGCGTCCGTTTGATCTCCATAGTCGGCGGTCCAAATCGGACCTTATCTTGGTACAAATGACTCGATTAAAGAGCCGCCAATAAAGAGAGTTCAAAAACCTCCCAAATTGGCTCAGACGCCTTTTATTTCCGATATTTGTTTCGAGAGGCGTTTGGCGGTCTTTTTCAAAAGTTCCCGCCGTTTTTAATCCGCTTCCCGCCAAAATACCAAATTGTGCGGAGGTCAGATTACAATAATTTTGATAACTCGTGCTAGTGCGTGAGTGCTGTGATTTCGAAGGCGTTTCTTTTCGTTTTAGTCTAGTTCTTTACCCAATTGTAACCCCAGTGTACTTGCACAATTCAGAGAACCATCTGTATGCACATGACACGTCTTTCGTTTCTTTGACGCAGATGTTTCTTTCCTTCTTTTTTTATGAATACTGCTCAAAACTCTTTAGCGATATTATTATTTGTATATACTTAAGATATAGGATACTAATATTTCATTTTATTTACTATGGAAATTTAACCATCTTTCTTTTACTACGTATCAAAATGTAATATATTGCAGTAAATAATACAGCATAACATGAAATATATTATAAATATACAGTTAAATACACACACACACACACACACACACACATCCAGACACACACATACTCACACTCTCTCTTACACACACATACACATACACATACCCTCCCACCATCTCATTGACTCTCTCAGTAAACATAAGCACACAATTCTCAAGTCAAATGTAATGTAGTCAATGTTTTGCGTTATTAAAAAGGCTTATAACTAACTTGAATTAAATAAAGTTACTTTAATTAAAATAAATATTAATGTGTAATTTACCGGTTTTAAATTTTACAATGTATGAAATTGTTTAATTCTCTATACTATGTCATATTGGGCTCGATTGCGTTTCTCTGGAACTAAACACGGAAATTATTTCATGTGAACGAGACAGTGTGTTCGTCAGAGTGAAATGAACGTACGTCAGAGCGAAATGTGAAATGAACGGTTGTCACTTTTCCGCATTAAAACTACCCACCTATCCTATTTTAGTTCACGGATAAGCTAAACGATTTCCTATTTTAGTTCACGAATAAACTAAACGAAAATATTGTGTGTTTTCGAAATTACTAAACGAAATTAGAATAAAACTACACGTTTCGAAAAACATTTCGAAAAAACTAAACGAAAATATTGTGTGTTTTCCTTATTAAATAAAATGAAAATAAAAAAAAACTGGATATTAACTGATGACTAGACTAAACCTCGATAGACGAATAAATACTCGTATATAGTTTAATTAAATCTAAACATAAAACAAAATCCTCTGTCTGCTTGATCGCGCTAAACACAAAAACCACTAGACGGATTTCGATGCGGCTTTCACTGCCCATTAGTGCGAATTTCGATGAATGTTTATGTGTAATGTCATCAATATATCTAAAGCATAAGCCCAAAAGTGTTAGGTGTTAATTTGATGAAAAACATTCGAATTTGTGGGATTTAGACTTTATGTTCGACTCTTAGATCGCGATAGACTCAAGAACTACTATTATAGGAATATTTTAACTTAGTATTCACTATTTGTTACGCTATCCTTCGGGAAATGTTAAATTATAAAAAAATCAATATCTGTCAAAAGGGGACTAAGCAGCGACGAGTTAAGTTTATTGAGAGGTTGGAAAATGGATTGCGATTTTTAACATTTAAAAATTAAAGCGATTACCATTATTTTTTTTAATTTCCATTTAAAAATCGATATCGATGATTTAATTGGTGCATATTATAGTGTTATATTTGATATTTCCATAGATATGAGCAAAATTACGAAATCATGAAAACAACTCTAAAATCATATTTGTTTCTATCAACCTATTAAGCATTACATAATGTTTGATAGCTCAGGCATCTAATTTATGTAGAATATGTCGATGATGTCGACGACATACTGTCGATGACGTCACGCGACCGGACGGCGGCGACACTTAGTCTAGAACCTAGGTGGTGGTGGATATACTCGTTTTGGTTGTCTCTGCTCAGCAGCGTCCATCTGATTTAGTTGTTAATACTAATATACTACTACTAAGGAGTACGTATATTGATTTAAACGACGCCATATTGATAATCTGGCGTAAAAATCGTCGCCTTTTGTGGCAAACGTCGAACTGAGTTAACGACATCGGCGGCGGCAGCGGCGGCAGCGATGCTGGTACCCCACAAATGGACCCTCAAACTCCACACTTTACTCGCTCCTGTATATGTCGACTCATAGACTGCAACACTTTTGCTGCTCGGTCGACGACAAAACAGTACGCTGTATTTAAGCAGTAATAAAGACATTTTAAAGGTTGTGGATGATGATTATGATTAAATATTATTAATAATAGTATTAATTAACTCTTTACTTGCACTTAAAAATTACAATATAAACAGAAAGCTTATTGCCACATGGCAATGTCTTACAACTAACCTAATCACAGTATTATATGAGCGCGTTGAGGAAATAGAGATTATTAACTTCGTCTGCTTAAAATGCATACTACTATATTTAAAACTAAGAACTAAGAATGCCCGAGATAAGAAATCGGAAAAGGAAGATGAGAGAAAAGATGCTAGAAAGGTATACATTAATTTATAGGGCGAGCCTTAAAAGATTGTAAAGAAGGTGAATTTCATGTATTTGCTGGGAGATCATTCCAGGAGGTCTTGCACGATGGACACAGAAAGAGTAGGAATATATATTCAGTACGAAAAGTAGGAATAGTGGGAAGGGTAGGAATATACACGGAGTCTTGAGTAAATTGCCAGAGGCTGACCGACGTAGGAGACTGCATGCGAAAATTTAATGGTTCTAAAAGCTCGTGGAGATAGGATGGTGTTGATTGAAGAGTATACTATAGAAGAGAGCAAGTATGAACATTTCTCCATTGGTTTTACTCTAGCAGAGTTACATTCAAGCTAGTTTGGCACACCTTCAAAATCCTCATTGAACTGTCAAAATCCTCATTCTGACTACCGGGTCACAGTCATTTACATGGGCATAAATAAGCAAGGCCTTCAGGGGACCAGAATCAGTCTTAGTTATATAACAATATCCTGAAACCTCGCCACCGGGAAGTGAGCGGAAAAAAAACGAAAATCTACTATAATTATGCGCTACGAGGCAATTTCAAAACTTCATAAACTCTCCCTTCGCAGATGTATTATATACTAGCTGTTGCCCGCGGCTTCGCTTCACGTAAAGTTTCGAATCGATTTATTAATTTAAGTAGGGTGGCGTTTATTTGCCTTTTTAGACGCTACCTTTTGATATACCTATATTGCAAGACGTCCCCCATCAGATGCACGCTACCTATCTCGTAGACGTACGCGTCGTGTTCCTCTCCACTCGTTCGTTACTAATTTCAAGATATCTGTATAACTATACCACCTCAACATTTACAGTAAATGGCTAATTTTATCTCTATTTAACACCCGTGATAATGAATTAATTTATTTTGATAGGGATTCTTATTTTATTGCTAATGTCTTCAACAAACACTGTATACTTATTTTTCTTACTTTTTTGCGATATAAAAGCAGTTATTTTAGGTTAAATATGAAAGTTAGATATATATTGTCGTCGACTTTTTTTATAGATTTCTTTTTGGGGCCGATGTTTTTGTCGTGTATTGTTTTCACATATATCCGACCGTTTCTTCACCGCACATCGATAAACAACTCCCCAGCTCCTTATTTCCTGACTTGATTTACAAATATCGCGATTTCTTATTGAAAACCAATATCTATCTCAATAAAATATCGTCTATAGCACTTGTAGATAATGGAGCTTTCCATAGTGAAAGAATTTTTGAAATCGGATAAGTGGTTTCGGAGATTACCCCTACATAAAAACTTACATACATTACTAATTTATAATATTAGTATAGATTTAACTCAAATATGGCAAATTTCAAGTCTGCGGTGAATTTTTTCGACCATTACTATATCAGGCCTAGTCGCTACGATTTTGAAAGGATCTTAAAACATTATCTTACGATTAGCGCCTCTGATCTTAAAACAACTTCCGGTGAGTACATATAATGTGGTACTATGGCATCGACGAAACCGTATCTGAAGGCGAGTCGGATACTTTCACCTGGCAGATGACATGTCAGACATTTATCAATAATAATAATAATAATAAACTCTTTTTTTGCACTTAATTATTATACAAAAAGGCGAGCTTATTGCCAAATGGCAATGTCTTACAACTAACCTAAACACAGTGGTACATGTGAGCATTATGAAAATAAAGATTTACATAACATACAGACCGTCTGCAAAACATACAGACAAGTGGAAGAATTTAAAACTAATAATGCCCGAGGAGAGGAAATTGGGAGAGTAAGAGGAGAGAAAGGGAAGAACTGGTTACTTCTTAGAAAGGTAGTAATCCTTAAGGTGAGTCTTAAACGATGGTAAAGAAGGCGACTTTCGTATGTTTGCTGGGAGATCGTTCCAGAGTCTTGCACCATGGACACAGAAAGAATAAAAATATAAATCACTATTATGACTCGGAATTTTTAGTAAACTGTCAGAGGCTGACCGAAGTACGAGACGGTGGGAACTTAGGGGTTCAAAAAGCTCGCGGAGATAGGATGGTGCTAATTGGGAGAGTACACGATATAGGAGAGCAAGTATATGAGCATTTCTTCTTTGGCTTACTGGCAACCACTTTAACTGTGCCCTATATTCTGGCACGTGATCATACTTACGTAGACCGAAGATGAATCGTTTGCATACATTTTGCAAACGTTTAAGTTTGTTGAGCAGTTCCTCTGATAAATCGAGATAAACCACATCTAGAAAGGGTAAGAGGAGTCAAGAAAGGGTAAGAGGAGATCAACAGTATCTTTAATGATGAATCTCATGTAATTTTATTTATTTATTTAGTAACACATCTAGTAAAAAATTAATGTCATATTTGTAAGTAAGATGTTAGCATGAAATTGATGCGACATTATTTTTAATGTTTGACACAGTCACCTAACTAGGCCTAGGCCTGTTCTAAGGCAGACTTTTAATGACGATATTAAGTGTGCACTGTCAACTTAAACTATAGTTAGTACTTATTTTTAAATCGACAAATATGAAACTACAAATATTTACGCATATACAAATATAGATAGGTACTCATATACATCTATAGATAAAATATATAACCATATATGCACACATACACATACATATATGGATACGAAAATAATAATAAAACCAAAATAAATAAAAATTTTAACTAAAATAATATACATATATAAATCAATTACATATTGATATAACGCTTACATACCAATTGTTCGTCTTGTTGATTAATCTGGTCCTGTATTGTATGCAGGAAACCCCAAACGAATTTTTAAATCATAGCTCCTATCAATTTACTATTATTTGAATAAAGATGTCAATTTTTAATTTTATACACAAGTTTCATTATGTAATAATTACGCGCTTTAATGATCAGATAGAGTAAAAGATGGCATTCGATCTCTCCGTATTATTTATGTTATGTAATCAGCCTATAAAGAAAGGCGTTTGATAGCACTAATAATTGAAAGATATTATTCTTTTTTGTAATCAATCATGTACGTGTATATGGTCAACGCTTTTTATACGTGTATATGGTAAAATTAATTGCTGTTAGTTTCGCCGGAAATGCTATCAGCGCCACCTGCATATCGCCAGCGTAAAAGGGTTGCTAAAACGTACTATGGCATTGAGTAATCTAATACCCCATATAATCAATAGTTTCACACAGCAGTTAAAACCAGTAAGATGTAAGAAAAGATCATCGACAGTTCGGTAAACGCGTCGTTAGCTCCGGATCTACCAACAGCCTCCACTCATTATTTTGACGATTGTCGTTTCGCCGTTTGTTTTCGTCGGTTTGTTTGTTTTGTTAATTTTGTTTTCACTCCGTTTTGCAGGCGTCGCTTATTCCCGTGCATATTTGCACGGGAGCGCGACTAATCTCCGTCGCTTGCCATTTTGAAATGCCATTTCATACAGGCGCGGCGGCGTTTTCGTATTGTTTTAATCAGGAGAGGGAAATATTGGCGCTCTTTTTAGAGGGATCCAGAGGACGTGACATTTCCTGTATGCAGATCGTTCGTTTACGTTTGTTTAGCTTTTTGCTTCATTTGTTTACACATCCATCCACGATTTTTCTTTGCATTGAGTATTACTGACAACAATTGCATTGAGCAATCAGGCACCACGGTAATTTTTAGTTCTTTTTCAATCACTATATATAATGCATAAAATCCTTATTTTATTTGTTGGCAAAAATAATAACATTGCAAAGAATAAAATAGGTTAATAGTAAAAACACATTTTTAAAAACAAGCTTGTATTAAAATGCTCTGTCCCGAGCCAACCCTGGGCGCAGCAGCCATGTCATAGTGGAACTTAGTAAAACTTAGAACGTGCTATCATAATTGAATGCGTATACAACATTTCGTGCCTGTGCCGGGAGTCCCCTCGTCGCGAGCCAACCCTGAAATTTAAAACAGGCTATCACAATTAAATGTGTATACAAAATTTCGTGACTGTGCTGTTGACCGATGAGGAGTCCCCTCGTCAGGAGCCAACCATGGGGTAAGCAGCCATTTCATGATGAAACTTATAACGGGATATCATAATTGAATGCGTATATAAAATTTCTTGACCGTGCTGTTGACGTTGAGTAGCCAATCCTGGGTGCAGAATCCATAAAAATGCATTATCATTGGAATGTTATCAAACATGTTATCAGAAATGTATGTCTTCATCGGAAATGCATTTTCATGGGATTTTCATCATCACGATACGAGGAATAAATCCAGTCTCCACATAAACCAACAGCGACTTAGCAAAGTGCGATACAGTTTTATTCACCAAAATTTTTCCTACTATAATAAGATTCCAGAGCAAATGAAAAGCCTTGGAGAGGACCAATTTAAAAAGATAATTATAAATAATTTGGTAAGAAACCCAATTTATGGTATAAGGGAGTTTTGAAAATTCTGAGTTTATTTTCCATGTTGATGATTAATAAAATGTGTAAAGTTTTAAACATAATGGTATTATGATAGCTGACATTCTAATTTTCATATAATTTATTATACATCTATTCATTTTTAAAAAAATACGAAGGCATATTGCTGGATTGACAAATACGAAGGCATATTGCTACATAGAATTTACATTTCTATTTTTAAAATATATTATTCTCACTGACTCTTAAATCACATTAGTATATTTTAATTATTTGTATGTAGGTAATATTGAATATAATATTACAGCCATGACAACTAGCACGATAGTTATGTTTTTAATAATTAAATTTATAACATTTAATTTTGTGACGCATCCAGTTGTAGGAATGCCCATCTAGTGGAGTAGTTGATTGTATTGTATTGTATTGTATTGCACCAACATGTAAAATGTCAACTTCATAGGATAAGAGGAAGTGGTTCTAATTTAGCTTACAAGATTTGACCTAAACAAACATACTGACAAACATTGCAAGGTAAATAAAAGTTTGTAATAAGGATCAACTATTAAAATAAAATAAAATAAAATAAGGAGATCAATTATGACCTCAATAATATTAACGATAATGGTTTTTATATTAATGCCATTTAATGAATCGTTAGTTAAACGACCCATAGGCTAAAAATAATTTAATATTCGGAGTACCCCACATAAAATATTATGCTCTAATAAGAAATTATGTGAAATTATTTGTAATAATTAATGTATATGTTAGAGTGTTCCTATTATTCTAAATAAATTGTTTAGTTTGTGGCAATCGTAAAGTTAGTCCCAAGTCAAAACCATACACCGAGAACAATATAACGGCGTAATACACGGAAATACGCATGTTTCAACAAGGATTACGTATATAACTCGGACTGTGGTCCATACGCATGAATTAGCGTGATGCGGAATGGTGTTGGCGTGTCGGGTAGTTACCGTGTCGTAATGTTAAAACATAATGTTATTTCACTATGTAGCAATCTTGGAATCTCGCTTCTATCATGACAGCATGTAGTAGTAGGTATACGTACGGTTATAGTCGGACACATGAATCATGTTGAAAGTACAGTATTCTGTTATTTCCGTATTAACCGTAAGAAAAATATTGATACATATAGGTAACCGAGTAATGGAGTTTCAACAAATTTCTTTGTAATTTAACGATTGAAACATCTGTATAAAACCGTAAGAACAAAATGGTCATGTAAGTATCGATCCAATATTTTTCGAAGAAAAGTGATCGGGTGTATACAAATGTTTAAAATAACAAAACAAATGTAAATGATCCGAATGGAAACAATTCTTTTCTCGATTTGACTCATTTTGAAGTGGTTGCCAATTCAAACGCAATAATTAAGTAATACATTTTATTACAGTAAATATTTAGTAGTGGGTACCTTGGTCCTTTGCCTTTAGCTAGTAGCAAATTTTTGAAATTTGATTTTAATCTTCAGAAATGTTATGTGCTAATCAATAAGAATCCTGGTGTGTAAGTGTAAGTTCGCGGAGCTACAGGTGAGTTTTTTGTTACTTGAATCCTTAAAAAGTGGGTGAGTACCAGAAGTGGGTGAGTAAAATGGGTGAGTACAGAAAGTGGGTGAATCAGTACCAGAAAATAAGCAACTTTTGTCAAAATTTTGAATAAAAACACAAAATACAAAAAAAAAACATGATTCTTGTTTTTTTGAAAGTAAAAAAAATATATATGATAAAACGATGAGCACGATGCGCCATCTAGCGATAGGTAAAATATCCCTATTATTATTCATTAGCGATATTATACCTACCGCTAGATGGCGCAGCGCGTTCAACGCTTCTTTAATTTGTTTTCAATAGATAAGATTTAAAATGAGATTTCAGATTTTAATAGATAAGATAGACATATTTGATAAACAAATAAAATATTAGAAATAAACAAAAAACTCTTTTTTGTTTTTTTCCAATTTTTATTTATCAAAAGTGGCTTAATTGCGCGTACTAATTCCCTCTCCCCCCCCCTTTTAAGGATGCCGGTGACTAAAAACTGATCCTGTATAACTACGGACTTACGGATATTGAATAGCAGATATGTTTATCTATGTAGTTAGTTAGAGAATTTAATCTGCTTCAATATCGCTGTCAATTTTTTTCCAATACTTTCGATTTTTTACAATCATCTTTTTCAATACTTTCGATACATTCAGATTTTTTAAGATCAAAACTCCATAGTGACTGGTCCAAAATGTTTGTTTTTTTTGTTTGGTCCATGATTGTTTTTTTTTTGACATAAAAGTTTCAATACTTATTAAATTCGTAATGTCAATTACGAGCGTAAGGAAAATTTGAAGTTACGATGCATCAGGACTCTGTATGAGTCACTCGCATAGTAAAATAAGAGCAACTTTACCTTGATTGACAAAATATATATTGTTAAATATAATATTTATAATAAAATCGTTTATTACAATTGGAGTTCCAGCCAATCGTACGTACTTTTAGGTCATAAACGGCGAACCACGTAATTGTTACCACAACAATCTTCAGTTGTTGAAACAGGATAAAGTCCCTACCCACCCTATTCAACAGACCTGGTACCGAGTGGCTCCGCCGTGACTCCGCCGTGACTCTGTCGTGACACCCCAGCGCTGCAGATACAACTCGAAGAATCAATGATGCGTTCGGGTAAGCCGCCACTTACAACCGCATGGTGCGTTTTTGGTTCGAACGTTTCCGTTCTGGAAATGTTGATTTCAAGAACGAGCCTCGTAGACGTAAGTTTATAATGAAGAATTGAAAACGATAGTGGAAGCGGAACCATCACAAATCATGTCAGAGTTAGCAGCAGCCTTTGTTGTAAGCGACAAAACAATCTTAATTCATTTGCGTTAAATTGGGAAAGTGAAAAAAGCAGAAAAGTATGTGCCTCGTGAATTGGGTGAAACCCATCAACAACAGACAGCTGACGACAGACGGTCGCTAAATTAGAGGAGCTTTGACTGTAAAATCTTCGTCATCTTGCTCCAACTGATTTCCACTTTTTTCGGAATTTAGACAACTTCATGTTAGGAAAAAAAAATACGTGTGGCACTCGGGGACTGCCGCGGTAAAGCTATTGCATAGCATTTTTAACAACTTAGGTATGCAATTATAATTATTTATTTATTTTATTTTTTCTGATATCAGATAACTGCGCTCTATCGGAAAACGTTGAAATTATTCCGGATCATTTGCGGCTGCGGAAGCAAATGATTCGGAATAATTTACACGTCTTTCGATAGAGCGCCGCGCACGAATTTTTTATTCGATAAAGCAAAAAAACTGGATTATTCGAAAAAAAACGTAGATAAAAAGATAGATAATTAAATTATCTTTAAAATGGTGCAGGTTTCATAATAATACGCCAGATAGTATGCGTAGTAGTCGTTTTTGTGTTCGGTTAGACCTAATTTCACAAAATAATTACACTATGTAATTCAAACAAAATCTGAAATATTCAAAGCTAAGAATATTAGGAAAATGTTCTTGTTTAACATATATTTTTTTCGAATCGTAAGCAGTACTCGTTTAGACGTAATTATCAGTTTAAAATCATTAATATTCGTTAAGAAATTTCTTCATTCGGTCGCCGCGCTGGCCTACTAGGCCCGCGATAAAAGCTATGCAATAGCTTAACATTTCCGATGGGGCAGTCAAAACCATCAATCGTACGGTACATAGTTTGATTGATTAAATATATTATTTTTAAAAAAACTTTTTCGATATAGTACGGCAATTTTGTAGGTAAGGACCAATTACTATAACTTTATAACTCAATAAATGGACAATCTGAATGGCGAAATTTCTGTTTATAATGGATATGGATTTGTGGGACAAAGATACCAAATCTTATAAAGACGTATTCGTTTTAGTATCTAGTTTTATTATCTATTTTATTACCTAGTTTTAGTAAAATGTAGGTAGCATCCGACGTTTCGACAATGTTGCAACCGCCGCTGTCCAGGCAACATTGCCGAAACATCTGGAGCTACAAACTTCTTCACTTCACACATAAACTTTTTATCTTATTTGTAATGTCAAACAACCGCGATGGTCGTTGATTTCATATAACGGGAACCTGTACCTACTTTCAAAATAGTATTTTAGGTACCGAATACCCATTATTCCAATTAATTTATTCTCCAATTCAATTCAAATTGCACGCGCGTCGTTATAGTGATTCGTCTACAATTAGAATTGTTAGGCAATTAAAAATGCTCCCCAACAATAATTGATTAGCAAGTTAATGGGGTCTAATGAATGCATGCGGCAAGGCGACGATCGGGAAGTCATAAACAACGAATCAGGTCCAGGTCGGAGGTCTCGCGCGTGACCTTCGTGTCCTCGCACTCCTCGCATGCCGCAGGAAGCGACGACCGATTCCAAATTTATTACGCCGATTTCCGGTCGAACGCGATACGTATGCTAATTGGCAGCATATACAGCGATTGCTTGATTTTTAATAGGAATAGATTTACTACTAACAAACTATCCCCACTTGAATTTGATTCTCTTAAAATTTGTCCAGCCTTATCAGTTGTTTCGTTTGTTTGTTTCTACTCTTTATTGTGAAGTTCCACAATGGGCGGGTTTATCATCATATTATACGACAATCTCTTACAACCAACTACGAAGTGGTAATATGTATATGTGCGTGCAGCATGTGTGTAAGTGTGTGTGTGTGTGTGTAAGAGGGAGTTAATGGGCCCTTGCTGAGTTGGCCACGTAGACCCATTCTGTTCAGGGTTGGTCAGACTCACGGTTCAACACCTATCCGACGGCCTCCACGCATGAAGTGCGAGCCTGGGTAGGACTCTGGCCTTATGGTCAGTTTCCCCTGGGAATCAACCTTCTTATGTTAGTCAGAGTGCACAATCGATTGGCTTGCGCCGCACGGTGCGTAGACCGTCCAGAAGCGCCAGAGGTTTGATTCCCAGGGGAGACTGGTTAACCCAGTGTCCTACCCAGGTTCGCACCCCGTGCGTGGAGGCCGTCGGATGGGTGTTGACCCGTGAGTGTGACCGACCCTGAACACATGGGTCATCGTGGCCACCTCATCATGGGCCCGTTAGCTCCCCGGCTAACAGTCGGGGGAGTCTGGAAGCAGTACTGTTTCCTATAGAGCGGGGGTGGTTGCGGACCTTACGGCGACTGCTCTTGAATTGACCATCGGCCATCCGATCCTGGGTGAACAGCCGTGTACCACCGAATAAAGATATGCGATGGCTACTGGGGCGAGGGCAGTTCTACGAATTTCGGCACCCCTCATAATATCGGATTACACGGCTGTTGCATGCCTATGCAGGGATGTGTGTTGGCATGAGATGCTGGCGATCGTCCTTTTGCGTGTATTATGTAATTGTGTAATTGTTTATTTAGAGTATGTATGTAAACGCTGAGTAGATTAATAAGAGGAAATAAACCGTATGTTTATTTCACGAGCGTTAATTAAGTTAGAATATGGTTATATTGTTAAAATTAGATTTGCGATATGCTAAAATAATGTAGGATAGCGTACGATATGTACAATGTAATACAGAGCGTCTCTATAGACGCTGTGGACGCCGAGGGCGCTCTGTAAAATATTTTCAGTCTGCATTTTGAAGGCCCGAGCGAAGGGCACGTGTTAGGTACATTGCATTTGGCGGCGTTTTACCGGCGTACGCTCGCAGTTTTAGAATAAACCTTTGAAAAGAAAAGTTCTTGGTTTTAATGTACGGAAGAGAGACACAGCAGACCGGAAAGTGCCGCCACGGTCGCGTAGCAACGATCCAGCAAAATTAAAGAATTGCTAAGGTGGGCGACGAACTCGAGACCGTCTTCAGAGTGGAAGCTGAAGAGGAACTTCGCGCTACATCAGCTGGTCCTATCGAGCCGGATCAGCACGCGACGCGGCAGTCAAGAAGAAGAAACATGGACATCGGGACGTCTGGAGAAGAACCTCGACCTGGGTCGAGAGCATCAGCGAGCAGCCACTTCAGCCAGAGCAGTGCGCAGGTGCAAGCGTCAGACCAGGTGCTTCGCGTCACGAGGCAGCGAGCGAGGATTGCTGCCGAGAAGAGAAAGCTATTGGCGAGGCAGGCAGCGCAACAAGCCGCCCTTCAAGCGGAGATGATTGCGCAGCAGGCGGACATCGAAGCGGAAGAAGAAGAAGCCACGGCGGAGATCGAGCACGCGCAGCGAGCCTACCAACTATCTGGTGGCTCGCAGGCTCTCTCGACGAGCGAAAGAGTGAGAACCTGGGCCTCCGAGCTGCGCTGCGCCGAGGAGTCTGCGGAAGGCTTGGACGAAGATGAGACTCTCCGTGCGATACCGACGACCGCGCGAACAGCGCCACTGGAAGACGCAGCGACCTCAGGAGCCGCCTTTGATGGCCAGCGAGAGAGCATGGGCGCGGAGCGCGCGATTCGCGCGACGGGGATCGCGTGCGTCGCCGCCGCGTCCCGAGCGGAAGCGGGCGAGCGGGGGTCGCAGCCGACGACGGGGCGGACAGACGCCGCGCGCGTGGGACCGCCCGCGGAGCGACAGCGCGGGGACCTCGGTGACTCGGCAGCTGCGGGCTCGGCGAACGAACTCGCTCAGCCGCGCGGCGCTGTCGCCGAGAAAGCAACGACGCCTGGCAATGAGTCCGCGACTACGGCTGTGTTAGACGAGGTACGCCAGTCCTTTGAATTATTTCATGCTAACACACACCTGAGAGAATTGCCGCATTTTTCTGGGGAGACGATAGAATGGGTAGCTTTTCAAGGAATTTATCGGCATTCGACTGAAGTAGGGAGAATTTCAGATAGCGTTAATTTACTCAGATTGCAGAAGAGTCTGCAAGGTAGGGCACGCGAAGCGGTAGCCTCGTTGTTGTTTTCGCCGCGAAACGTGGGTATCATAATGGACACGCTGGAGAGTTTATTTGGCGACTGTGACGAAGTCGCATATAATGCAATTAGAGAAGCGCGTGCTTACCCGAAGCTAGCTGAAGACTTAAACTACAAAGAGTTAGTGAAATACACCTGCAAAATTAGAAATTTAATCGCCACGCTTGCGTCTCTAGATCGATCTGAGTGGCTCACTAATCAAGAGCTATTAGCTGTTCTGGTAAATAAATTACCCCGTACGCTGATAGCATCTTGGGTGGTGGCGACAGGTAAGCCGAAAGACCGGGCTAAATTGGTTCATCATTTTAATGACTGGCTGGACGTCATACTGTCAGACTTAAAATATTCAGGAGCTACTCAGATGGAAGCTGTTTTCGAGGCCAAGCGGGGCAATAGCTTGGCGAAGGGAGACAGGCGAAAGCACGTATTTGCGGCGGTTACGCGCAATTGTGTACTGTGCAAAGGCGAACATAGCTTACAATTATGCAAGTCCTTCAGGGCAAAGGATTTGGAAGCCAGGTGGACCTTTGCTAAAGAAAACAATACCTGTTATTTGTGCTTAGGAACCGGCCACGGACGCTTCCGTTGCGCGAGTAGAAAGAAATTTCCTAAGCGCCGATATCATCCATTGTTATCGGGCAGCGAAAAAAGGGAAAGGACGGTCGCCGCTTCTTCCGAGCAAAAAACAGAATGTGGGTCAAGCGGCGCCGGCACGCGTCCCGAGGGTAATGTTGTTTTTTGCACAGCTGGTGCAAACCGTACGCTTTTGAAAACGGTACAGGTCATTGTAACGGGCCCAAAAGGGAAAGTGTTAGTTTGCTGTTTATTAGACGACGGCAGCGCGGTAACGCTGATAGAAAGAGACCTAGCTTTAGAAATAGGTCTAGCGGGCCCCGAGGACGGTTTGCATTTAGTAGGTATAGGAAACGCCTCAATAGAGGAAGCTGCTTCTCAGACCGTGTCGCTCAAAATTAAAGGTTTGGGCATGAAGAGAGCATTTGCAATGACTGCGCGGACAGTAAAGCATTTGAACCTGCCTCCGCTACCGTCAGTTCCAAGAGATTACGTGAATGAGTACCCCCATTTAGCGCAATTGTCATGTAACGGGACGTCTATAGCCCCAAGAATTATCATCGGTCAAGATAATTGGGCTTTAATTATTTCAAGGTCTATAATAACCAAGAAAGGATGTAGTGTCTCGCTTTCTAGAACGAAGTTAGGTTTCGTACCGCTGGGAAAGGTTCCTGAAAGCGACAGCGCGGCGTTGGAGCCTATCTGTCACATACGAGAGTGCGACAGTGACGACGCTCTGGGGGAATTAGTTCAGAAAAGTATAGTTTTGGATAGCGTGGACGGAGACGGAGACAGTGACGGCGCATCTCCGGAAGTAGAAAGAGCTATGGCGCTCTTATCTAGTACGACGATTCTCAAGGGCGATAAATGGGAGACAGGCCTGCTTTGGCGTTCCCCTGAAATATGTTTGCCTGAGAGCGAGGCGATGGCTTATCGGCGACTTATGTCATTAGAGAGAAGGTTGGATAGTAATCCAGATTTCGCCGCTGCCTATTGCGCCAAAATAAAAGATTATATAGATGCCGGTTACGCGTCTATAGTGGACCGCAAAGAGTTAGAGGGCAAACCTAGAGCCTGGTTTCTGCCCCATTTTGCTGTCACACACCCACACAAGCCAGGTAAAATAAGGGTGGTTTTCGACGGGCGCGCCGTGTCTCGCGGGGTCTCTTTGAATCATTTCCTACTCACAGGTCCCGACTTGTACGCCGATTTAGTAGGCATCCTACTCAGATTCAGAGAAAAAAGTATTGCTTTCGTCAGTGATATAAAAGACATGTACTTGCGAGTGGCAATGAACGACGAAGACGCGTACAGTCAGCTGTTTTTGTGGAGAGGTATGAACCGTGACAGGCCGCCTAACATAATGCGCATGCGTACTTTAAATTTTGGCTCGCGCAGTTCAGCGGCGAGCGCTATGTACGTGAAGGATCGCAACGCAGAACGTTTTAAAGAGTCTTATCCGCTCACCGTGGAAGCGTTGAAAAAGCAATGTTATATGGACGACTGGATTCAATGTGTCGACAGCGTAGATGACGCGAGACGCATGGTGAAGGAGGCGTTCACTATCTGTAAGAGCGGAAATTTTCAGCTAACGCGGTGGGCGGCGAATGTCGCCGAGGCGCTGATAGACGTACCTTCTGAAAGTAAGTCTAGCGATCAGGTGCGTTTAGAATCGAGAGACGAGATTGTGAATAAGGTTTTGGGGTTACAATGGAGGCCGATAGAAGATGCTTTCTATTTTAAGTTGGACCTCATCGGCTTAGACGAAGAGCTAGTATCGGGGAGAAAGTGGCCCACGAAAAGAGAGATTTTAAGACTAGTCATGTCCATTTTCGATCCGATAGGATATTTGGGTCCTCTCCTTGCTAAAGCGAAGATGCTACTGCAGGCGGTATGGGAGGGTGGCTCTGGCTGGGACGTTTTGATCGGGGAGCCCTTATACAAGCGTTGGCTTAACTGGTTAGGTTGGCTGAAAGATATGGACAAGATACGTGTTCCACGATATTATAGTGATGGTTTAATGCAGGTAGTCTCGCGGCAACTACACATGTTCTCAGATGCTAGTGCAGAGGGCATATGCGCGGTGGCCTACCTGCGTCAAGTAGACACGGCGGGGCAGGTGAAAGTAAGTTTCATAGCTAGTAGGTGCAGAGTAAGCCCGCTTAAGAAGCAAACTATCCCGAGGTTGGAGCTGAACGCAGCTCTTATGTCTGTTAAATTAGCCAAGAAGCTAAGCGACGAGCACAGCATAACGTTCGACCAAAAGTTCCTATGGGCGGATAGCTCAAATGTGATATATTGGGCCACGACAGGCAAGCAGCACTACAAGGCTTACGTAGCGCATAGAGTGGAGGCTCTCATGAAGCTATCAGCTCCATCGGAATGGAGATGGGTTCCAGGAAAGATGAATCCCGCGGACGAAGCTACGAGAAGTACAACCACGATAGACCTGTCCGCAGGCGGTCGCTGGTTGGAGGGGCCTGACTTTTTGAGACAAGACCCGTCGAGCTGGCCGAAACTCGCTGGTTTATGCGAGACTGCGCACGACTGCGATTTAGAACGGAAACAGGAGCCGGTGTTAGTTTCAGTGATAGGCGACCGTGGAATCGTTAGGGAGGAAAGATTCTCCAACTATAATCGTATGTTGAGAGCAGTGGGCTACGCGCTGAAATTCATCGATAAATGTCGTAAGCGTTCGACGCCGCCGGAACTCACGGCTGTCGATCTGGATGAGGCTGAAGTCGCGCTGATAAAGAATGCCCAACTAAGGTACTACGAGGACGACATAAGGAACCTTACTAAGGACGGGGTCGTACACAAGTCGAGCAGCTTAGTAAAACTGACACCCATTTTAAATCAGGCGAAACTTGTTTGCGTAGGTAGTCGGATCGTGGCAACGAGGGGCGTCCCATTGAGTCAAGTGTATCCGGTTATTTTACACGACAAAATGCGCATCACCGGGCTAATAATAGCCAAGGTGCACAGAGCAATGAACCACGCTGGGGTGGAACAGGTGCTTAGTTGCACCCGCGAGAGATACTGGATAGTCAATGGGCGTCAAGCAGTTAGGAAGGAACTGGCGCGGTGTCAGTATTGTAGAAACAGAATAGCGAAGCCGCGACCGCCGCGAATGGGAGATTTGCCACTCGAGCGTTTAGATCACCACACAAGGCCGTTTACGAACACAGCCATTGACAACTTCGGCCCGTATAACGTAACTGTCGGGCGAAGAAAAGAAATACGGTATGGTGTGTTGTTCGTATGTTTGACAGTACGCGCCATACATATTGAGGTAGCAGAGAATTTGCGACGGATTCGGCTATACAGGCGATAAGGCGCTTTGTGGCTCGCCGTGGTACGCCAAGGATCATTTACAGCGACAATGCGACCACATTCAGGGGTGCGGCTACTGAGCTAAAAAAGGCGGTTAGTGGATTGGACGAGGGTACTTTTGGAGAGGCGCTGTCGTCGAGGCGCATTATATGGAAATATGTCCCACCTCTGTCACCTCAAATGGCTGGCGCGTGGGAAAGGTTGGTCCGATCGGTGAAGGTGTCGTTGTCGGCGGTACTGAAAGATAGAGCCCCACGTGCCGAAACCTTCTACACATTACTGTTAGAGGTAGAGGCTATAGTCAATTCTAGACCCCTGATACACGTTTCATTGGACTCCAGAGACGATAATCCCATAACACCGCAGCATCTATTGTCTGGTTATGCATGGGACAATCCCGCGCCGGGTAAATTCGAGGTTAGTGAGGTGAACCTCAGAAAGCAGTGGCGCATCGCTCAAGGTTTGAGTGACGCGTTCTGGCGGACGTGGGTCAGAACTTACTTACCCACTCTGGTGAAGCGTAGCAAGTGGCATCAAGAAGTCGAACCGTTGAGAGTGGGGGATGTTGTCTTGATTTGTGATGGCGGATTAGCTCGGAACCAATGGCCGAAAGGGTTGATCTCGCGCACGTTTCCCGACCCTAAAGGCAGAGTCAGAATAGTGGAAGTTCAATCAGGGGGAAGGTTTTACAAGAGATCTGCTGCCCGACTAGCAAAATTAGACGTAGAGGAGCCGGGGGCATCGGTGGCACAGTAGGCATGAGTGCAAATTTGATTTGGCACTGAGGGGGTTAATGTACCACCGAATAAAGATATGCGATGGCTACTGGGGCGAGGGCAGTTCTACGAATTTCGGCACCCCTCATAATATCGGATTACACGGCTGTTGCATGCCTATGCAGGGATGTGTGTTGGCATGAGATGCTGGCGATCGTCCTTTTGCGTGTATTATGTAATTGTGTAATTGTTTATTTAGAGTATGTATGTAAACTGAGTAGATTAATAAGAGGAAATAAACCGTATGTTTATTTCACGAGCGTTAATTAAGTTAGAATATGGTTATATTGTTAAAATTAGATTTGCGATATGCTAAAATAATGTAGGATAGCGTACGATATGTACAATGTAATACAGAGCGTCTCTATAGACGCTGTGGACGCGGAGGGCGCTCTGTAAAATATTTTCAGTCTGCATTTTGAAGGCCCGAGCGAAGGGCACGTGTTAGGTACATTGCATTTGGCGGCGTTTTACCGGCGTACGCTCGCAGTTTTAGAATAAACCTTTGAAAAGAAAAGTTCTTGGTTTTAATGTACGGAAGAGAGACACAGCAGACCGGAAAGTGCCGCCACGGTCGCGTAGCAACGATCCAGCAAAATTAAAGAATTGCTAAGGTGGGCGACGAACTCGAGACTGTCTTCAGAGTGGAAGCTGAAGAGGAACTTCGCGCTACAAGCCGGGCAAAGGACGCTGTGGTCCGCGATAGATTCGGTAAACACCGTTTCACCGCTTCGTAAGGGAGAGGACCGCGCAAGCGACCTCGAACTCGTAACCAATCGAGAGACCGGAGTAATCTGGTCACAATTGGAAGTAAGGGCGCGAGTGTCGGCCCGCCGGGTAACATTCCTGGCTATCTCGCGGTTAAGGCGTTGGTCTCTTACGGGCTCGTGGCGTAGCTAGACGGTGGATTGTTTTGTCCCCAAGTCTTCTGCGCTCACTTCCAGGGAGATAGAACGACTAATCGTTAAAACTTCGTCGACAACCCAAGTTGTGTGTAAGAGTTACAATGATAGGCTTAACCGTGGGGGTGTTAGTGCACACATACTAATGTATAACGGTGGCTTTTTCAATGATGGCGACTTCGTCCGCATATAATTGCATAATTGCATAAATGCGGATATAGTCCAAGCTTGGACCCTGAAAGCTGACAACCAGAAGCGTCTCGAAGCATTTGAGATGTGGTGCTACCGTAAAATGCTCCGCATTATTTAGATCCAGAGAGTTCCTAATGTTAGAATACTCCAACGTATCTGTAGAGATTGCGAACTTTTACCTATAATCAAGCATAGAAAAAGGGGCGTACCTGGGCCACGTGCTGAGACATGAGCGATACCAACTGCTTCAGCTCATTATTATTGGGAAAGTTTACGGTAAACGACGAGCTGAAAAAAGAAGAAAGTCTTGGCTCCTCACAAACATCTCAAGCGTAGAAGAACTATATAACTTGGGCTTGGCCCAAGACAGAGAAAAATTCACAGAGCTGACAGCCAACTTCTTGTAGGAGAGGCACTATAAGAAGAAAAAAGAAGGATATAGGCGGCTGTGGATCATCACAGTTCTAAAACGGCCAATCGGCGCGAATGGCCATCCAAGGGTTAAAGGGACATAAGTCAATAACGCGTCGTCCGATTTCGTTATAAATTCATTCGCCTTCAACCTTCAGGGTTTCGTACCTGAAATAGATCGAAGAGCTGCCATAAAAACTACCATAAAAACGGACGACTGTAAAATCACATTTCATCAATCTCTAGCTACTGCCGTTGAAAATTGACTAGTTCAATTTAATAACCATCTGACCATTTCAATTTCATTTTTTGACTATTTATTATAATTCCTTTTTTTACCTATAATTATTTCAATTTGATTATTTCACTATTCATTGCAATTCCTATTTATTATTTACCTTTTTCGTGTTATTGACATTAATTTTATTGTGTTTTATGATAAGTATTTTACAAATATTATTTGCAGACTGACAGACTGACAGACGCATTGACATATCAATAACCTAGTTTTTAGAGTAATGATTAATTTCTACATACATTGTTTATTGCCTTAAGTTTATTCCTAATATTATTAGATACTAATTTTTCTTTCTCTTTTAAGATATGTAGTTTGAAGTATGCATAAGCCACCATTTTCTTGGTACGCTTGCCTTAGTACGGGCCTAGGCCTAGTTAGGCAGCGTTGATCTACAGAAGGACTGGGCTGTGGTACTCTCTTTTTTGCTACTATTTACAACGGAGCCTCTAATGATAATATGTAATGTACTGTAGTTTAAAAAATGCGCATTTCTTTAAGAGGGTCCTGAGCCTATGCCGTTACACAAATGTAGGTAATTTACGCTTGCCGGCAGCGGCTACGCACGTATGTATGAGTAAATCGTATACATTGATAACGCTGAACAGACGGTCGCCCGCCAAAGCGAAGTAAGCCGCATTTTATCATTTTATTGCTCATAGCAAATTGCAAATAACAAAAACTGCAAATTGTGATAAAAGCAAATCCTTTTGCACACGTATTTATTAGACCAAAATAGTCGATTTGACCCGCCGTTCCGACAATTTGGCCCAGCGGACTCAAAATAACGGCCGTTTTTCAAGATGGTCGCTAATAAACCAAAATGATTTTTCTCATGCTGATTTTAATGACCCATGGGCCTTTTCGGCTATTTTGGGGTCAAAAATAAGTTGTAATTAATATTATGTAATTAAAATTAATAAAAAAATATATTAATGAATGCCACTTTTGAACAGTCTCGAAGAGGAGTTTTGTGGATTTCACTCTGTGCTCCCCGGGATTCGCCCGTTGGATGAACAATTGGAAAGTTCACGAGCACCTTTCTTCTTCGGACCGCAGACTGGTGACATTTGGCATTGGCCGTCGCGTTCCCCCCACGCCACAATCCGAGTGGCGATACCGAACCGGCGACATTAACTGAGACCGGTTTGGTGAAGTCCTCTGCGAGAATCTTGAGGCCTTTCCATCGCCTTCTAGTAGTAACGCAGAGGACTTGTGTGTCGATCGAGTCTTCCTGTGATGCCGTAGTATGGCGAAAGAAACCCCGCGGTGGTTTCGCGGCCCCGTGGTGATCTTCCGAACTCTGCGATAATTTTAAATTTAATATTTTAAATAATGTAACGTAGCGATTGAAAATTAATGTGGTTGAAAATTGTTATTTTTGTGATGTAACGCAATGATGAGATGTAAATTTTCTACTGATCGATCAAGGTGAACAATGTATGAGATGAAGTTAAAATAAAAGAAAAATAAAAAATCTCAAGTTTCATTTTTTTTTAAACTCTCTCTATACTATTGAATATCTATGATATTGAACATTTTCAAAGCCTATTTGATTTTAAAATGTTTTTCAAAGGATTTTGTTTTTCTATGATTTTAGAACGATTTTAGAAGATTATTTGATTTTAAAACGATTTTCAATTTTTTTTTTATGGTTTCAAAATATTTCAAAGTATTCTATAGTTTTGAATATTTTCAAAAACTATTAGATTTTAAAATGATTTTCAAATTATTTTAATTTTCTATGGTTTCAAAATATTTCTAAGTATTCTATAGTTTTGAATATTTTCAAAGACTATTTGATTTTAAAATTCCCGTGCTTTTTCTGGTTTAAATGACGTGTCGCAACCTTAAATCAATGCATATCCTATCAATGCTCTTTGTAAGCTAAATATCTTACAGCCAACCACTTATTTTCAATTTACGTAAATGTTACATCTGCATGCCGAAATATCCTTCGTTGCTCACTCCTGATGGCGAAACTGCTTTTCAAAATCAATATTCAAAATCAATATTCTACCTGTACATGTTTTATGCGTCTTTCAGTATTTTTTTATTGAATTTCAGGTTTTTCACGCAAATTAACTAAACTATTCGAGATTACAAGTTTCGAATAGTGGTCCCTTCAGAAAATATTTTCAATTGTTTTACGCTTATTGGAGTCGATCTATTTTTTATATAATGAGCGCCGATCGAATCTTGGCGTTTAAAACTATCTCATTTTCTTATATCTCGGACTGAAAACAACATCGCTTTCTCATGTCTTTAGACTGAAGTTTCACGCTGATTCTATGGCGTTTCTCAAAAAACGAAATATATTTTCTTGCGCTTTCCCATTAACTAAAATACATGTAGAGTATTATAATAACTTATAACAAAGATGCCATAAACATCCATTAAAAAAAAAACAAATATAAAAATAATAATACTTACTGCTGTTTGCTTTTTCGTGACGATGCGTGACGACGCGGTACTGCGGTGTAGAAGAATAAAATATTACGTGAGCGGGACCTGATAAGAGCTAACCGAAAAAGACGTGCTCTCAATTCCAATAGCAGCAGGGAAGTGAATCTATTTCATAGCGCGCATGTGTATTTATTAACGAGGCTAGCCCATACAAAAAATGTATGGAGAATCTGATACCTGATTTTCTGGGATTTATTGTATAAAATCCTATTAAAATAATTGAAATTTAAATATTTTATAGTGAAGATATGTCATTTAACTTTCTTTTATAATAATTTGTAATTCAAATTAGTTATTATTTTCCCAGTGAGGACTAAAACCCCGCGCCCATTCTCGTATATTTTCTCGGGTGTTTTTATAAAAAACTACGCAAACTATTGCCAAATTTATTATCTTACCTTATAAATGAGTTATTGATAAAAACGAGTGTTTTTTTGTCACTGCTTTTATCAGCGTAGTTTTAGCGGAATAACTAAAACGCTAGACCCCAATTTGAGAAATTTCGTGCACCACCCTCTTAAATAAATAAAAAAAAATCTTAATACTAGTGTCTTATTTAATTACGTGGTCTAATGTGATTAAGATATATAAGCGTATTTTATTTTATTACGTATACATATAATTATTTTAATCGAATATTATTTCCCTCGCAGAAAGCGGGTGCGTAATTCGGAACCAGGGTCTGAGAACACGAGCGAAGCATTTCAATAACATGACCATGGCTAAAAGCGAGCAATTGGCATTTGCCCAAACACATTACGTAAAGCCACATCCGTAGGGGCAAATAACTAATTAACATTGGGACTAAAACCTACAATACTTCTCTAGTCGTAGTCTGTGGGTTCTGGGTTGGGTTTACTATATGGCGACTATTGAAGACTCGTAAATCCAATCTGCTCTTCCCATCGACTAGTAAAACAAAATCGTGAAAGGTTGAGTTAAATCGAATGACGAGTACATTAGTTATCGTGGCTCTGTAGATTGATAGAATTTTATATAAATTGTATAATTTTGTAGGATGTAATAATTGTATTATATATTTTTGAATAAAATGATTCGATGGAGGTAGTGGTGATCATAGCCTCTCAGCCCCCTCCCTGGATTAGGCCTTGAACCTATGTGAAAGTTAATCTCAACCGTGTGACTTCTCACTTTAAGTAAAAACTCTATAGATTCGAAGACTATCGCAGTTGTTTGACATTATAAATAGGATAGAAACGAATTTACCGCCTGAAGTTTTTAGCACCCGACGTTTCTGTCTACCCTAGACAAGGGCGGCTGCAACGTCGCCGAAACGTCGGGTGCTACAAACTTCACGCGGTAAATTCGTTTCTATCCTATTTATAAGTCTATAGATGTGTTACTACGCTGGTGATTCAAACAGAAATGATTCGACAAGGGTTGGATTGTTTGGCCACACATTGATTTACAGTGTAGGGCTATATCCTAACTTCAGAGAAAAACGTCTAAAGTATACAGCGCAATTTCTTAACTAGAATACCTATTTAACCAGCTATATATTCAGTTAGCTCCCTAATGGTGCACTATATAGCGACTTAAGTTACGTAGCTCAGTTTGGATTTAAGATTGGGTTAGGTGCAAGGGATACCCTGATTTGTATCTGAGTACTAGTTCAACGATGGCAGCACAAGAAGAGAGATGCCTATTCGGCTTCATCGATACTGGAAGGCTTCTTCAGATCAAGTTAAACATACTAAGCTTGTTAAGATTTCGCATAAAATAGTGGAAAATCTTATTGGAATCAGACAGCCGCCATCGAAGTGCAAGACGCTTTATCTGAGGAGGCAGCTAATATATAAAGAGGAATTAGGCAAGGCTGCTTATTATCTCGTATTCTGTTTAACATCTACTACAGATAAATAATAGCAAAGGCACTTGATGGTGCAGTCGAGGATATTGGTCCGTTAGGTGGTAACTATGAAATCCGAACCTTCTAATTGATTTGTGTCATTTCCTTAATGAGGTCTTCCATACCGAACTTTTCATTGAGTGGGCATCGCATCTTCTTCTTTCTCTTCTTTAGGGTTTACCATCAAAAAGATTAATAAAAGTGACTAGTCCAACATCGGTCCTCTTCTGAGTATCCAGATACAATCGGAAAGACAAAAATAAACCATTTCGTTCTCCCAGTAATTAGTTCGTTCTTGGCGACCGCTTGTTATCGTCCGATAACCGTTTTGCCTTCCTGCGTTGACGGGTTAGCGTATAGACCTCTCGCTTCCTCTCATGATAATCAGAAAGAGACGGAGGCGAAAGGGGACTATAGGACAGAGTGGTCAGGTGGCTCAGGGGATTTAGGCAGCTAGGATTTTGCTATGAAACTCAACGTGTAGAAAGCAGTCATAGTCAATGTTTGGAATCGATATTTTTAATATTGATTAATCTCCTCTTATGTTGATTACTGAGGCGTTAGTGTTATAGTAGTATGACGGCGCACAAGCTCACAGGCGGCGCACGGCGCACGGTGGGTTGAAATTGTACTGTAGGGACTTAAGAAAATAAGTTTTCGAAGCAGAATTTATGCAGACATCAAACCAAACATTCAGTTCTTTTTGATGCGACCTATACAAAAAGTCTGAAAATATTTTTTTCTACCCAAAGTATAATGTTTAGAAAAAAAAAACACAAAGGTCAACTATCATCAAGGTTAACCCTTGGAGTAAATGGGTATTTTCATGGATGCATCTGTCTCTTTTGCAGGATTTTCGGCGACATCGACTTAAAGTACTATAACTACGAAACTACTACACCAATCATAAAAAGAACAACTGCACAATGATTGCATTGAAATTTCGAATATAGAATATTGAAATATCATTTTGTAAAACAATTAGATAATTATGAATAAATATGAGAACGTCAAAGAAGTGAAAAAAACGCGCGACCAGATTTGGTCGACTCATACTCAACGGATAATTGTTTCGCGACCAGATTTGGTTGACTCATACTCAACGGGTTAATAGGGTCTATCCATTGCCGTAAAGAAAACAGTGAAATAACAAACTTGGTTCCTAAGTCCCTCAAATTACAGTTTCGACCCACCGTGCGGCGGGTTACGCTAGGGTTCATATATCGACATATAATAATAAAATATATTAACAAACAAATTTTTAAGCCATACAATATAATACAATTATACAATACAATTTAGTTCTGCTCCAGTAGGTAGGCTTTCCTACACTTGGATGCTTCTTTGCCTCTAAAATTTTAAATAATATAATTAATTAAAGAATATTAACTATCATGATATAGTTGTGGCAATATAAATTAATTTTAGTAAATTATAATTGGTTTGAAAACCATTGATAAATAGAAAATAATCTAATACTCAAAATTGCTGAACAAAAAAAGAGCTCAATGTCTGTAGTCATAATTATTAAGGCAATAATATGATGGTCATGAAAATAGATAAGCGTATACTAAAAATAACTAAATTTAAATTTATTGTCAAACATATAAAAATATTAATTACGTGTAAAATAAAAATAATATAAAATAAAAATTACGCTCTTTGGCAAAGTTGATTATCATGGATTTTCCATTATTTTACATTAGGATGCTCTTGGAATCTTATTCAAAGATCAGCATTATCCAAATCTCTTAAGTCATATACTGGATTCTTGACTATGCCATTAAATAAGATTTTTTTAAATTGGTTCTCTCCAAGACTTCTGATAAGTGTTGGGACCTTATCATAATAACACAGGCTTTGGTGAAGGAAACTTTTGCGCACTTTGCTAAGCCTCTGCCGATTTAGATGTAGATCAAATTTATTTCTGGTATTGTGTTGATGGAAATCGCTATTCGTCGGGACTTCCAATATGTGCTTACGAGCGAAAATAATATTTTGATGGATATAGCACGAGTACATCGTCATTATTCTAATTATTTGAATATTAGCTCTAATTACTTCAATATTGTTTAAATAAAAATGTCATTTTTTATATGGTATACAGGTTTCAATAAAATCAAATCAAATGAAATCATATTTATTTTCAAATAACCCGTCTTGTAGGAAATACAGACATGAAATAAACAATACAATACAAAAAAACATGAAGCAACAACAAAATAAAATAAAATAACATAAATTCCTTAAGTTAAAACTCACTCAAATTGTACAAACATTTAGATAAAAAATATTGTTTCCTTTGTTTTCTAAACTCAACATAATTATTAATATCTTTCGAGTTTTGTGGCAGTTAGTTATTGTACGCTCTTTAGAAGCTTTGTCTCTGTTCCGTTTATTTACTTATATGGTTTTGTGGCGCACTGTAAATGACGCGCTAAAAACGACTGTGTGGTAGTATATAATAATATAAATAACAAAGAATTTATTAAATCATCGCTCTTATGAATATTATTTACATAAAGATGCAGATTTTAAAATTGTTATACAGGTTAAATATGTAATAATTACGCACTTTAAGGTTTAGATTGACTAATACATGGCACTCTATATCCTTATTATCATTGATTATAATGATTATTATAATGATTATTATAATGATAATACGGATTATAATGATATTTATGTGATGTAATCAGGCTATAGAAATGAAAAAGCAGATGAACTTGGTAAGACGGGAGCAAAGGGAACGTTATACGGCCCTGAACCTTGCTGTGGTGTACCAAAAAGCCTTGCAAACATAATGCTCAAACAAATATGTTTAGAACAATCAATCAACCACTGGAACAATACGCCAGCGTTGAATCATTCCAAAGCGGTAATTAACGCTTACGACCGCATGACGGCCCGCGAGGCCTTATCGTTAAATAGGAACAATCTACGTATACTGGTAAGGGCGCTCACGGGGCATTGTGACCTGAACAAACATATGTTCAACCTCAAGCTCCGAGACACAAAAATATGCAGGTTCTGCCAATGGGCAGAGGAAACTCCCCAGCACCTCATGTGCGAGTGTGGCCCGCTGATGCGTAAAAGATACACCCACTTGGGTGGTCATTACCTCCAACCTGAGGAGGTAAAACAATCTGGCGCCAAAAGCCTGCTGCGGTTCTTAAATGACACGAGGCTTAGCGCAGAACTATAGTAGGTGGCGAACACAATAGATCGGCAATGGTCGCACGCAGTGTTACAAGGCTCATAAAGACCTTGAAAAGCCCCACTCAACAAAATAAAATAAAAATAATAAAATCAGATTATATAAAAAAATACGTTAGATGCACTAATAATTGAATGTTATTATCGTTGGTTAAATTATTAGGTATTTATTTTAAATCGGTCATTTATAGAAAAAAACATGTGTAATCAATGTTATTATAGATGGCCAAGTAAATTGCTTTTTTTGGCCGTCAATGCTATCAGCACTACTACCGTCTCGGAAGAGTTGCCAAACCGTTCTATTGAGTTGCGCAATCTTATACCATATATAATCTATGCTTTTTCTTTAAATTTCAAGCGAACGTCCCCGATGGAGAGGTCCCGAAAACAACAAAAAAAAATAAACAACAGAACGGAGAAGAGGACTGCATCGGGAGACGCGTGAGGTCTGATTGAGGCCCGTGATCAATTTATTGGCTGCCCGCTCATATTTAACGATGTCTGCAATTCGGGTTTTCGGTAGCCGTTTATTTATTGTGACCGATCAGTCAACCGCTATCTGTCATCGCCACAGACGACTTGCAGGCCTCACACACACACACACACCCTCACACATTCACCTATATTCACACACATCAAAGGTGGTTCCACCTGCGATGGGTGAAATAAATATGATATAATAATTGGATACCAAGTCAACGACACAAACAATACGTTATATCATTGATCATATAGCTCGACGACGTAGTACGATTTGGAAACCAGGATTTTACTACGCAACGAAACGTGTAGATTGTAGTCATAGTTCAAAAATTGATTCATCATCTTTTATTAGATTCAATATTTCGACTTTTATGTTACAACAGTATGGCGGCTCACTGTAGATGGCGCTCTAAACACGCCAATCTATACTAATATTATAAGGAACTAATGTTTGTAACCTCCGAAATTACTCATCCGATTTCAAAAATGTTTTAAATAATGTAAAAGTTCCATTATCGACGAGTGCTATAGGATATATTTTTCTGCGATAAATATTGGTTTTCAATACGAAATCACGATATTTGTAAATTAAGTCGGAGAAAAATGAGTGTGGTGCTACCGCGAAAAAAGGACAAGGGATACTGGGTGAAACTGTGGCTACAGAAAAGAAGTGAGTTGTACCACATGAATGTTATAAAATAATTGGAAGTTTGGGCGATATCGTGGAGGTATACACACACACATAGACACATAAAAGTGGGTCCAAAAGTCGGCCGGTAAGGTAAATGTTAATAATTGCTTGTCGATTTGGTGGCTCTGCCGAAAATTTCGAAGATTGCGAATATCCGAAGACCCAGGAATAGCGGTAAAAGCCGCAGGACTGAGCCAGTTAACCTACCGCCATTCAATCGACTATAATAATATTACGGCTTCAGCGTAGGCGGCTACGGCAATTTAGGCAGGCAAATGTCAGCACTATCCGAGTGCGAATCGTCTAACGAACCATAAATAGGATTACTCGGCTTGTGTCTGTTGGTGCGAATTAGAAATGTCCCCTTGAAAACTTTTTACGAATAAATAATGCTTCTTTTGAAGACCTCCTTGCAATGGCGACACCATTTACAGAGAAAAAGATAAATGTATGCGGAATGCCATGAGTGCTAAAGAACGATTAATTGCTACACTGCGGTTTTTGGTTAGCGGACAAAGCTCCGTAGCGTCCGTAGCCCCGTTGACACTTGTTCTCCTCGTTGTTACCGAAGTTAAGCAGCCGCGGGCGCGGTCAATACTGGGATGGGTGACCGCCTGAGTGTCTGACTGCGTGATGCTACAAATGCCCACCTAGAAGATGGTGCCAATAGGCAAAAAGGCATATGCCTTGTGGGTAAAAAAAAAAGCTACGAGGATTTAAAATTTAGTTGCATCATATCGCCACAATTGATGACACGCCATAGAGAGTAAAATCCGACACGCGTGCACCCCGCGTGGTAGTTGCCAAGAGACTGCTTGAGAAATTGCCCCGATCACGCCACACACTCGGCGACGTAGCGGGGCGGCAGGGATGATGTAGGCATGTAAGAACGTCTTGAGCCTACAATTAAGGTGGTAATTAAGGGTCATCCCTACTTTCAAATCTAGATTGCTCCTGCGGCAGACGTGTGAGTAGCCCGCTTAAAGATACTGTAAATATTTGAAATAAATAAATGTGTTTGACTGCAGGCTCCAACAATGCGACAAGACGAAGATGAAGGCCACGGCGAGCAAATGGGTGGCCTACGACTTGATTTATTGTCCAATTAGGCATCGTCAGGTGTGCCAACCGTGCGGATAACATCGCGACCGACAACTCCCGAACATCCTGCGGCCATTGTTGCCGCTATCAAAAAAAGACAAAAAAAATGCCGACCCATAAGCTAATCTTGTCGTCTAACTAACGGGTGAGAGAGTTGCTAGAACTCATAGGCGCAGTTCGTAGAGCCAAACCAAGGATTCTTCTAATATACTCGTAAATAGTATGGGATATTTTTAGCATTTAACAGAGCAGAAAGACGTATGAACCAGAAGATGAATCAAGAGAAAAAATAAATATATACGTAGGGGAAGGGGGCCAAAGCGCCCTCTTTGGTCCCCCTTAGTAGTAGTAGATGGAGTGGGGGGCTTGTTTCCAGCCCTTGCTGTCACCTAGATCTGTAAGGTCTTTTGTAACTACCCACTGTGTGGTTAGGTCAGTTGTCAGCTAGTAGCCCGGTACTTCTTACCAGACCAAGTAGGTCACTGACCTTCAAGTTGGGCAGATCGCTGGGTTCGAGAAAGGCTCGTCCCAGTAAACTGTGTCTTTTGGCGGCGAGCCCTGGACAGCGGCCAACAATGTGTATGCTGTCTTCCGGTTCCTCGCCACATATTCGGCAATCCTTGCTCTCAGTCAAGCCAAGGTTGAATAGATGAGCTCTAAGGGTCGTGTGTCCGGTGAGGAGACCGATAGTGGTTCTAAGGTTCTTCTTGCTCATGTCAAGTAGGGCCTTGGTTTTCTTCTGTAGTGGTTGCTCCATCATGGCTTTTGCCTGGCGACATCCCTGACTCTGTTTCCAGGAAGCCCGATGTTCCTGCTCCAAGCAGTCCCTGATGATTTTCTTACCTGTAGCGAAGGGGACCCCTACAGCTGGCTCCACTGGGCAATCCAGTGTGCCCAGTTTTGCCAGTCTATCGGCCTCTTCGTTTCCGGGTATGCCTTGGTGACCCGGTATCCATATTAGGGTGATTTTGTTGGATTTTCCCATATTGTTGAGCTCCTGCATGCAGTCCCAGACCACAGAAGATTCTGTGGTGGCTTTAGCCAGAGCGTCCAGTGCTGCTCTGCTGTCCGAGCAAATGAGGATTTGTCTGTTTTTTACCTCAAGTCGACTTTGTAGTTTTATGCATTCCAATATGGCAAGTACCTCGGCTTGGAAAACCGTAGCGTATTGTCCAAGGGGGATGCTGATTCTGTGGTTGGTTTTGGGTCCGTACACGCCTGCCCCAAAACGTCCATTTGTTCCTGAGCCGTCGATGAACCAGGCGTCTGCGTTGTGGCTTTGAAGCCACTGCGGATTTTTCCATTCTTCCCTGGTGGGGATTAGGATTTTATAGGATTTCTCTACCGAATTTTTTTTCCGTAGTCGATCCTGGGTCAGAGTGAATGGGCTTTTGTGGAGGAGGTTTAGCTCAGGATGATTGTGCCCTCCACGCTTCCACTCGCCCAAACACTTCAGTCTGTATGCTGTAAGTCTGGCGGAGTGGATGATGTGCATGTCCAGAGGCGGGCAGCAGAGTGCCACCTCTAATCCCGCTGTTGGGGTGGTCTTCATGACGCCAGTTGCAGCCCTCAGGTAGTTACCTTGAAGGCTTTTAAGCATTTTTACTGTCTCAAGCTTTTTCACCCTGGACCACCAGACTATTGCAGCATAGGTTAGTCTAGGCAGCAGTACTGCCCTGTAGAGCCATAAGGCGACCCTGGGTTTGAACCCCCAGGTTTTTCCCATGACTCCTTTGCACGTCCACAACGAGGCATAGAAGGTTGTTCTCTTGCGCTCGAGGTGGTGCTTCCAATTGAGCTTTGGGTCTAGATAGACTCCAAGGTATTTGACTACTGTAGCGTATTCTATCTCCTTATCCCAGAGCTTGAGACACTCAACGGGTTCGGGTTTGTATTTTCTGGTGAAAATCATGGCCTTAGTCTTGCTTGGATTAGCGGATAGACCTCTGGCCTGGCACCAGTCTTGGGTGGTCTTAAGTGCTTTGTCCATGAGCTCCTTAAGTATTGATAGGAAGTTTCCTCTGACTACTATGGCCACGTCATCAGCGTAGCCGTAAACAGAGAGGCCTAGGTTTTGTAGATCTATTAGGAGTTCGTCTACAACGATGCTCCACAAGAGGGGGGAGATGACTCCACCCTGTGGACAGCCCTTGGCAGGGATTCCCGTGATGGAGGTGTCGCCTTGATAGACGGTCAGATTCCTATTTGATAGCATACTCAATGTCCAGTCAATAATGGTCTCTGGTATTCCTCGTCTGTGCATAGCGTTTTTTATAGTTGCATATGATGTGGTGTCAAATGCTCCTTCGATGTCCAGGAATACTCCCAGAGCGTAACCTTTCGCCGCTAACTGTGTCTCTATTGTGCTCACCAGGTGATGTAGGGCAGTGTCCGTAGATCTGCCCTCCCTATAGGCATACTGAGCATCAGCAAGCGGTTGAAGAGCTAGGTGGTTGTTTTTCAAGTAGCCGTCAACTAGTCTCTCCAGTGATTTCAGGAGAAAGGAGGTGAGGCTAATGGGTCTGTAGTCTTTGGCAAAGATGTGGCCGTTCCTGCCTGCCTTTGGAATGAACGTGACTCTTGCGCTGCTCCAGGCATGAGGGACGTGTCTGAGGGCTATGCTCGCTCTGAGTACCTTTGTTAGAGGGCCCAGCAGCTGGCTTAACCCTTTTTGTAGTAGGACTGGGTATATTCCATCCGGTCCAGGTGATTTGTAGGGGTCGAAGGTGCTCACGGCCCATTCTACTGCTTTTGGATTAACTATCTTGGCTGCAAGGGCCCACTCCCTGGGCTTGTGGAGCCTCTTGGAGTTCTCCCCTGCGGCAATTGGGTGTGGGGATTCCTGGAAGCCCGGAAAGTGTGTTTCCATTAGGAGCTTCAAGGTTTCCTTGGTGTCGCTTGTGTGTCCCCCCTCTGGTCGTTTAAGGCATCCCAGCTGGGGGCGGTTGTTAGAGCTGAGGATCTTGTTGAGCCTGGAGGCTTCGGAAGCTGTTTCCACGCTCTCACAAAAGTCCCTCCAGCTTCTTCGTTTCGCTTTAACAATGGCCTTGTTGTATTCGTTTCGGGCGTTTTTGTATTCCTCCCAAAGATGTTGCGAGTTAGTGTTGTGATTTCTCGCCCTATTGAAACACCTTCTCAGCATAAGCCTGAGCTTGGTCAGCTCTGGGTTCCACCATGGGACCTTTTTTGAGAGGTTTTTTTGTTTCAAAGGGCAATTCTGCTCGTAGGCGTCTATAACGGCATTAGACAGTGATAGTGCAGCTGTTTCTAGTTGCTCTTTGGTGTGGAATCGATTCGGAACCGTGGTGAGCTTGATAGCCAGGTCCCTATCGAATCCTTCCCAGTTGGTATTTCTAGGGTTGCGAGCCCACTGAATTTCCAATGAGTGCCGAAGCGTTAGATGGATCTGCCTATGGTCCGAGCCTGAGGGTTCATCTGAGACCCTCCAGTCTTGAACCAGGTCGGCCACTTCTTTTGTGCAGATCGTGATGTCCAGTACCTCCTGTCTTCTTGAGTCTATGAAGGTACGTTCTGTTCCTCTGTTGAGGATGGTGAGTTCATTGCCTAGGATAAAGTCATGCAGGCTTACCCCCCTCGGGTTTATGTTGGAACTACCCCAGCACACGTGGTGGGAGTTCGCATCGCAACCCAGAAGGAGTTGGAGCCCGCGTTGTTTCGCATATGTCACTAGGTTGGTTATATCTTCTTGCGGTGGCAGGTCAGTGGAGTCATAAGGCATGTATGCTGACTCAATGAGTAGATCCACCGTTCTGTCTCCTGTCAAGTTGATTTTTGTTAAAACGACCGTTAGGTCATCGCCGCTGAGTTGTGGCAGAAAAGTGGCTGTGACGCCCTTAGTGACCACGCAGGTCCTGAGTTTCCGAGCCGGTTGGGCCTTATGAATGGTTCCGCAACCTCCTAATCCACTTATAGTATCCCTAACAATCCAAGGTTCTTGGATTAGTGCTATACTTGTCTGCGCCACAGCCATGCTCCTGGTTAATATCGCCGAGGCGCTTTTGCTGTGGTGCAAGTTGATCTGGATTATGGGGACTTTTAGGTGGTTCATTTTGCTGTACCTCCTTCCGTTCCCTCCACTGCGTCCGACTCCTTCCTAGGCTTATTATCGAGCAGCCTTACGGATGCCCGTGCTAGCCCACAGTAGGGTCGGAAGTTGCAGGCCCTGAGAGTGGCCAATGAGGAGTCGCTCACCAGACAGGCGAAGTGGACGCTCGAGGCATCCTTCTTCGTGCTCCCCCTAGCGACGGCCCACCCATCGGTCTTCAGACCTGGGTTTTGCCTGTCGAGGAGTAGAAGTACTTTCTCGACTGTGTATTCGGGCTCCTCCACGTGGACCACCACTCGATGGCGTTTGGGCAGCTCATCGACCGGCAGCACACACACGGATTCACCTTGGACGAGTAAGTCCGTGGAAAGGCTTCTGAGCCAGTTCCCCGTCTCCTCATCTGCGCACGAGAAGACGATTGCACCGTCCCTCTCCCAGCTGCCGGTAAAGGATGGTGTTTTAGTGCCAACAGGAATTTCCATGATGGCGTCCACAATCTTGTCCCGGATGGCTTCTATGTCGCCGGCTTCAAGTTTTTTGTCAGGGTAGCCCCTTATTATGAGGGCTAGCCTGAGGAGTCCTTTTGTGGCCTGGGCGTAAGAACCTTGGTCGGAGACTTTCGGTCTTTTCCCTGTCGCCTGATGGGAGGGGCTTGGGGTGTTTGGCCCTTGTCTGGGGCGTTTAGGAGCCCCAGGGGCCTCTGCAGTCCCGTCCTCCGGCTTAGAGTTAGCACTGGAGGCTCGGGGGTTAGCAGTTAGCCCCTCTCTCATCAGTTTTTTATAGCGACGCCTTGCGGCGCCGTTATATCTAATGCGGGTTTTGGGTGGGCTTTTTGATGGGCCCGCCCCCGCATTGGGTGCCTCCTGTGGTTCGCTTTGAGACAAAGCCACCCCCTGGAGTGCTTCAATTAGGTTTGTGTTATTTGATAGGTCCATATAAGTTCCCACGAGTTCCGCGGTAGAGCGATATCACCCGGACAGAGCCGCGTATGACCGGGGCTTGGCTTATACTACCCGGAGGACGCCCGGTATCCGGGAGGCACCGTAAGAGACGCAACACTCCCTGCGCCATGCAGCCATTAGCACGGTAGCTTACACCTCGGCTTGGAGAGTTGGTCCGCGGTGGGGCCTTCCACACACAGTGTATTAGCCACCACTACCCGAAGAGCACCCGGCCTCGGGTATCACCCCTCGAGCCGGGGTCCCTTCGGGCGTTCTCCTATCCGCCACCTGGAGACGCGCCCGGTTGGTGCTCAGCCGCCGGGTGGCCCCCCTTAAGAGAAAGGTAATATAATTTTTTATAGGAATTACATACAGAAGATAGGAATGGCATACATTCAGAAATCTATTTCTTATCTTGAGAAGCTTGATTTGAGGCTTTTGAATATGTTTGTTAAAAAATTCCAAAACAATACCCACTAATAAAGACGCAAAAACTTCGGATCCGTTACGGATAATTTATAGGAAGCCTAATGACTACCAGTCAGAGAGTCTTTTCAAAGAATCTAAAGTCCTGGACGTCAAGCAATTGTCTCTAAAATATGTGATAATATTTTTTCATAAATATAAAGATAGGCATGATCAAAGTCAACAAAACTGCAATACTCGGAGTTCACGGAAACAAAATTTGCTTATTCCTCGAGTGCAAACAACATTTGCACAAAGACAAGCTTTCTTCCTTGGGCCCAGGTTATATAATGACATAGAAGAGAAATGGAAACACCTAAAGAACATTCAACAGTTTAAATATAATATAAATAAATGGTTATTTCAATTAGGGAGGTCTAAATCCGAAAACTTGTCTTGTGTAGCGTATATTATATAATGGTTTATTTTAAAGATAATATCGTATACATATACATAAAGTATTATGCATATAATATTAATATATCGTATGGTATTGCTTATTTTTCCCAATATTTTTATAATCGTATTTATATAATTGTATTCTAATATAAATATGTTTATACCATAATATATTTATTATTTAATATAATCGAATTTAGGTATCTATGTACTTCCCATATTATTACATAAATATGATAAGGTATATACATTGTAATATTTATACAGATTATTATATTATATTATATATTAAATTTTAATTAGATACATTTACTATTTCTAAAAATAAAACGTTAGTCAATTTAGTTCTTTATAAATTAAATCGCTAATTTTAATCGTTTACTCTGACCCGCCTAGATACAGGACATTACAGTCCTAGTTAGGTGGGCACTGACCATTTGCTACATTTGCGTGTTAAAATTTTCCGAGTTACTTTATAACATTGGTAATAATGTGGCTATATGTATAAAAAAAATAAAGTACGAAATAAATAAAAATAAATAAATAAATACAAAAGAAATAAGGCAAATTACCAAACTCCCACGAATGCCCGCGTTGCCCGCAGGGGGCCTAAAGCGGGCAAGTGTTTTTTCCGACACTAAGTAGTTGCCATCAAGAAATAACCTCAAAAGTTTGAAACAAGTAAAAGTTAATACAACCAAATCACAACCAGATAAACACTCAATAACAAATGGGTTGCAATAATAACAGAAATAACATGAAAATAGAGTAAACACAAGTAAGATACCTCAACATTTTGTTAAAAAATATTTTTTTCACATATTCTTAACGCATGTTCGCATGCGAGCAGGATGACTGCAGCAAGGTGACAGCAGGTTTTACCCTCGCAGTATGACAGTATACGATTTTTTTCAAATGACTATACTCTAGGCTGCCCGCTTAAGGCTCTATGCCCGCTTTAGCCCCATTCCCCAATACATATAAAGGTTAGGATGTTCACATTGCAAAAGCGATGGTTGTTGGTATTAATACGTTTGCAGTTGTTAAGAAATTCCCATACATAGCCTATAATTATATACTTCTCCTATGGTATATCTTACAGTATGCCTCTAATTGACCCTGTAATTAAGTCGTAGATAGCGATTTTAAGGGCCATCAACAAAAAACATTGGATACACCCCTCTAACCAGATGTGTCGTGAATAGGTACAGGTTACTAGACGTCTTGCAAAAGTATCTGATCACGATACTGCACTATTACAAGCATGAAACTTCCGGCGGGCGGTAGGTCATTAATTAGCACTTATATGTAGCTTAGCGAAAAATATATTGCATAATCCAAACAACATACAATACTCTGCCAATGTCACTACGACTACCTAGCTTCAAAACTTTGCAATATACTCCAACAAAACTTGAAATTTAAATTTTCAGGATACGTTTAAATAAGTATACGTATCCTGAAAAACGTATATGTGTAAATAAGTATACATGGGCTTGAGAAAGGGGAAAACTGAAAATGTTACTTTACAGGTAAGGATAACTGTAGCGTAAATTCAAGTTGTCCCATATTGTTATTTTTATTCTTACCTATTTATGTAAGTAGATTTTATAGAAGGAAGGACAAGTAATATATTTAAATAATTTCAAAGTCAATTTGACTTTTTAAGATGAGACTTTTTTATGGGGTATAAATTTAGGTACATTTTTTTTTTCGAAACTCAAGTATATTTGGTTTACAGACAAAATATATTTAGATTTCTTTTAAAGAAACTCTGCCTAAAAGGTCTTACTTTAACATAGTAAATTTTAAAAATGGAAATATTTTTTATTTTATTTGACTTTGATCCTTCTTTTACGTAACGCTGTATGTATATATAGGGTGAAATGGAGATTCTCGACAAAGACAAGTCAATAAATGGTAGATTTAATGAAGGTGATGATGATGTGAAATGATAGCAGTAATGGTACCACTTCGAAGTTTGAGAACTGCTCAGTATCTAAGTAGAATATTTAACAATATGGCGGACCCATTTTTTCATTTTTTTTTCGGTTAATGTAAATGCCCGTACTAAGGTAGACCACTTTGTGCAGCGATATAGGATTACTCATCTTTGCGTGAACTGTTCAATAATACATATATCAAATTTAATAATACTATTTTTCTATTTATTGCTAAGAGCAAATTTCATTAAATATTTTCTTTTTATTGCTAGCGAATGTCATTAAATCTTTTCTATTTATTGCAAGCGAATGTCATTAAATATTTTCAATTAATTAAAAGCGAATTTATAATATCAAAATTCTATGATCGCAGCTGTAAAACCCTGATTAACCGCAAATGCTTATCTGCATCATTCTCCTTCTAAAAGAGCCTTTGTAGGAGTGGCGCTGTCGCAAATAAGTGTATAAATGGCCTTCTTGTCATGCGGTATACATTCAATTTCGAGTTAGAGTCTAGCTATTTCCTTCGTCGCGACGCCGACGCCGCTGGAGCCACCCTTGCTTCTCCCCGGATGCACCAAACTAGACGTTGTAAGAGGAATAATAGTCGAACAGACAGAGTAACAGGGTTACCACACATTTTTATATTACTTTCCCGCTCCACCAACCGACGAGGAGGAAAAGTACTGCTAACGCGCTAAAAAAAATGTTTCGAGATGATAACGGATATACCAATGTTGAGTCCCCCTAAGACAATAAGGACCATTTCCAGATTGGAGTCGGTCTGTGTGTCTGTATGCCCGTGTGTCATATCTGTATGTGTGGCTGTCTGTATGTGTCTGTGATACGTGTATATGTTTGTGTGTGTGTGTGTGGAATGTTGGGTTTCATTCTAAGGACCTCTAAATCACTTTTTAATATACACACTAATAAAACGCTTTACTATGCCTACGTCCGCCCGCATCTTGAATACTGCTCGCAAGTATGGAACCCCTCATATGCCATCCATAATAACAGAATCGAGTGCATCCAGACTAAAATATTGAAATCTTAAATATCTTGAAATATTTAAACTATAGATTTTACTTCACACTTGACAATTCTTACGGCATCAACGTTTAATACTCGTCAACTTTACTTCTTTGGCTGATCGATGGATGTACCATGATCTAGTCTTCCTACACAAGATCTTAAACAACAAATTAAACTGCATGGGCTTGGTCCAGCTAATACATTTCCGGACCCCATCAAGAACGACAAGACAGTCCTCATTGTTTCACATTAGCCGTTGCAATAACAACTATCGTAAAAACTCTTTCTTAAACCGTGTGTGTAGGGTTTATGATAATCGATACGCATCAATTGATATCTTCGCTGAATCGAACATTGGATTCAGAAATTTATTAAAGAGGGCGATATTTAACACTTAACATTTAAAATTTAATAATTATTTAAAATATTATTACTATTTATCTATTTTTTGCACTTGTACTTATTCATACCAACGTACCTGTCTAAACTTCAAATATCGTACTGGTAAATTTGTCAAAACGTGGACACCCATCAATTTAATATATAAATTTTTTACTATGTTCCTCCTTCCCTTCCTGGTCCCTCCCTACCTATCCTCTTTCTTTTCTCGTTTTTTTCTTTCTCTTATCATTTAGGTAATCTTGATGTTATCATTTAGGGGAAAATTGTCTTTGGTGTAATTTTTTTATCTATCTTGTTTGGCTACTTACTTTTATACACTGTTATTTTCCTGAATAAAAGAAAATAAAAAATAAAAATAAACACTTAATCCGATTGAGATGCAGGCATCATTCGGTAATGACAAGAGTTGAAAAGATTGTGGTTTAAATCAGTCCACCACAGGAAGCACTAGTCATATATTGTTCTTGAAATACATGTAACTGTCCAAATATCAAGTAAATAGTTGTCTAAATGTCCAAATCTACAAATGTCAATAAATTAACATAAATATATCGTGTTTAGTGTCAAATGAAAGGTCTGATTGAGTACATTCTGAATATATATCTGGAGGCCAGTATCAATAGTGGTTAAGTCCAAATTCGGTGTTTTTTTTTTATTGCTAAAATTGTCTCTTCATATTTAAAAGAATATGATAACCGGTGCAAAAATGGCTAACACCTAATAGTTTCTTCATAAAATACGATAGAAAAACCATGCCTGTTGCAAAAATGGTTAACTTTATCCCATGTCAGTTGCAATCTTGGTCAACTCCATTTTAGCCAATCAGTGCTCTTCATTTCTGGCCGCCATATTGAATTCCTCTAATGTCTGCCATACATCGTGTCTCGCTTGGTGGAGCAAGATTTTTGCAAGATCTCTCGTATTCTTATTCAAATAACAAATTATTTTATTGCGATAGTGTGGGGCAGTATGGAGAAAAACGTAGAAGAAGTCCCTCCGAACGAATCGCGTAAAAGAGCACTTCAAAAATGTGAATGGAAACGTGAAAAAGAGCGCATCAAATGGTGAGTAATTCTCTGCATTTTTTCCGTTAAACAGTAAGGGCTGTCACTTATTCGCATCGCGAAAGTATTACTGACTATGATTGTTGTACGTAGTTTATGTAAATATAGTACGTTCCCTTAGCTTCGAAAAGGGCCAAAATATTTCGTTTGATGATACCAACACCAACTTCTAGTAAGTTATTAAACATATTATACTCTCTACAAAACCTAGTTTTATATGAAATACCCTGAGTAGCGCTCAGGGTATTTACAAATTACAAAAATGATTTTAAAATTTTGAAAATAAAATTCTGAAATACTAGAATTTTGATTATAGTCTCAAAAGTATTCATTTTAGACAAAAGCTCTCTATGACAGAACTATCGAAGAGTTTATCAGCTTTCCACAGAAAAAAAAACACATCCTTGACGCCAGCAACAGTTGCAAGAAACCTTATTTTATAAATGCATGAGATGTCGATGCGGGAAGAACGAACTATAATGCACCCTCCTTTGTGCATGTGAAGGAGCAGCGAAAATATGTACTTGGTATTTGATTGGGAATTATACAATAAACAGGCTATTCTTACTGCTAATTTCACATACTTGATTTTTTTATGTTAATATTATCAAACAAGTAATTTTGTAGTTCACCTATTTATCTTTCCATTGACTCCGACCCGCGACGCCTGCACGCACTAAAGTGAGTGCCTTGCTAACAGCAGCATAACTAAGGCATTTTCCACCTGATAAATTGAATGTTTTTTTAATTGAAAGCTAATAAATTTATCGTTATTTCTGTCATATGTAGTTTTTGTCTAAAATCAATGCCTTAGAGACTATAATCAAAATACGGACTATTTAAAAATTTAATTTTCACACAAGTTTAATTATTTTCGTAACTGTGTTACTAAGGTAGTCTGAATTGAAAATACTATTGTATAACACTTGATTAAATTAGATTAAATACTATTGTATAACATTGATTATCTTTCATTTGACACCCTGGACATGTATATAGGGCTAAGCCTTTCAAAATAATTTGGGGTTTTCAAAATGCGGCTGCGGCCATTTTGATGATGTTATATCTGCGGATCCAGACTCTTTAGAGTTTGGTGTCCCAACGGTTTTGAAGAGAGAATAACATTTATAACATATTAGAAGTTGGTGTTGATTGCACCAAGTGAACTATTATTATAATAAGAGAAGGAACTAATAGTAAACCCATGTTCATAGGTATCAATTTACTTAAGTAGGTACTCTGAGCCGAATCGACCTCTAGTTTCACAGGTGAGCTTTGGTTTCTGGAAGCGTCTTTTTCAACTTGTTGTTAGGTTAATCATTCTTAGCTTTTACATTTAACCGATGTTTTAATACTTGTAACTTTAACTGATTTGATTGTTTTAGGTATTCCGCTTCAAACCTGCCAGAACGCCCAAGCTGTGGTCATAACTCCAAAATTAAATGTCTCAGCCTGTCGATGCGCGATATTGCGGCATTTCATAAAACATTTTATGAGTTCAAAGATAAGATATATCAAGAAAACTTCATTTTAAAACACTGCTGTATTGAAAATCCAACAAGAATACGCATAAAAACGGGCACTGGAACGTCAAAGTCAATGAGCATCAAATATACAGTTCGAAAGTTTAGTGGGGAGTAAGTGCAAGTATGTAAAAGTAGTTTCCTAAAAATATTACAAATAAAGAAGGGCCGTGTGACGAATGTGCTAAAAAGACACAAAGCTACAGGATTAATGGCACGCGAAACACGCGGAGGAGACAGAAAAAAGACCCAGTATAAAGAAATAAAGGAAAAAATTTGCGACTTCATAAAAGGGTTTAAAGGTGTGGAATCTCATTATTGCAGAACAAAAAGTAGGCGCATGTATCTTCCATCTGAATTGAACATTACCAAAATTTACAAGATGTTTGTGGAAGAGCATGGACCTAATGTGAAAAAAGATCTATTTCGTACCGTCTTCAACACAAAATTTAATATAGGATTTCAAAATCCAAGAAGCGACGTCTGTTCGCAGTGCCTTAGGTACCAAGAGCTAATTAAAATAGAAAAAAATGAAGAAGCTGTAGCAACATTAAGGAATGAGCTAAAGGTACACAAGAAAAGAGGCGATGCGTTTTTTCAATTCTTAAAAGAAGTTAATCCAGAAATAATGACACTTTCCTTTGACTGCCAGAAGAATCAAAACCTCCCAAAAATACCAGATCAGGCTACTTATTATTCAAGACAGTTGTACATCTATAATTTTACTATTGTAAAAGGAAGTTCACACGATAAGCTCACACCGAATAATGTTTTCTCCTACGTGTGGACAGAAGATAAACATGCCAAAGGAGCAAATGAGATTTCTAGTGCTTTGTATGACTGCCTAACAAATGTGCTAACATTCGATGAAATAAAAACATTACGTCTTATGTGTGACGGGTGTCCAGGTCAAAATAAAAATTCAATACTGATTTCTGTTGTATCAAAATGGCTCGCATGCAATGCTCCGACCACACTAAAAAGGGTAGAAGTGATATTCCCAGTTCCTGGGCATTCTTATATTCCACCTGATAGAGTATTTGGATCCATAGAGAAACAAATAAAGTCAGAAAATACTATAGTGAAACCGGAAGAGTACGTAACAATTTTTAGGCAACATGCAACCGTTAAAATATTAGGAACCGACGCAAATGTGTATGACTGAAAAACTGGCATGAAAGTCATAACCAAAGACACAAAGGATCTACACTTTAAGATAACTGAATGCAAAAGGATTGTATTTACAAGATTAAAAAAAGATATTCGAAATATAGTTGTCCGAGGAGAAAAATATTACAACACCGATATGGGAACACGTAAATGCATTACCAAAGACGGCAAGTACCCTGGAGATCTCAATCCACCTCTTATTAGCAGTGGTATACCAGTTAAACCAGCCAAAGTACAAGACGTCACGAAGCTCCTAAGAACACACTTTGGTCAAGAGTGGCCCAATATGGAAAGCCTAAAATACTACAAAGATGTTATATTTCCCAATATCACTGGTGAAGAGAAAGCAGTAGACCTAGAAGAAAATCTGCTTTGTGAAGAGCACTCTTTATACGAATCACCTACAGAGCTAATATAGCTTGGTGCGGTCCAAACATTATGTCAGACTTAGAGAGTGTTAGTAATTTGTGTTTTGATTAAAATTCTGAACAATTTATATTACTGTGTTTAGTAAAATAGTAGTATTTATCTGATAATATATTTTACTAAAAATTTGTTTTTTTTGTAGATTTACATTATATAATAAGTAAAGGTTAAATGAATGCGATAACTGCACTATTTAAAAAAGAAGATGATCACGAATGTTATAAAACTTACTTAACTTTGTATGTAGAACATTATTATATGTTGTCTAGTGTAGACTGGACTAAATAAAAACCGATCAGAATCATGATTTGTTTTTGACAACCCTGGCATATGGCAACATATTTCTTTGGTATCAAAAATGGTTAACTCCAAATTTATATGTCGCAAAAATGGTCAACTCCGAAAATGTCTTTTTCAAACTTAGTCAACTCCACTACCCAGTTTCAAACATGGTTAAGTCCATATTTTAAATCGATTTTCCTGAAAACATATTATACTTAGACAAAGGTTTTTGGATAAATAGTACCGTAAAAAGCCAACTTTATCAAATAAAAGCAGTTTTACTCATGTAAATAGTACCATCACCTGGGAATAAGAAAATGACGATATCTCACGACATCGAAAAAAGGAGATGACCACTTTTGATACTGGCCTCCTGATATATATATATATATATATATATATATATATATATATATATATATATATATATATATATATATATATATATATATATATATATATATATATATATATATATATATATATATATATATATATATATATATATATATATATATATATATATATATATATATATATATATATATATATATATATATATATATATATATATATATATATATATATATATATATATATATATATATATATATATATATATGGAAAAAGACATAAACCTCAAATATTTCTTTAAAAAAACGGAATAAAAATAATTATAAATACAGTAGTTCACTTTTTATAACGGCAGTCGTGTTTTTATTCCTTTTGATATGTTTACTTATATTATTGTATTTTTCTTCTTTTTATATTGCCGCGATATAAAAGCTGTATCTAAAAATAAGGGTTGTCTGTAAGAGACTGAAAGTGTAGTCAATGCGTCTGCTCATTGTACTTAATCTATTATGTATATATAGATGTTCTTTTTTCTGATAATCTATTATATAGATGTTCTTTCTTCATGCATAAATTCCACTTCTGCAATTTGCGGATCACTTCACTTCACTGGTGAGGTATGGTAAGCAGTGAGGGTGAGATCACCTCACTGGTTGGACTATGTCGGGACTATGTTAGGAGAACACTGCAGGTCTTCAAAGTTTTCAATCAGGCATTTGAGAATACTCCTACTAGAAGAGAACTGTTTGGTAGGCCTTGATGTCGATTAATGAATCGTGTCAGAAAAGATTTGATCCTGGGCGGAGCGACGTGTAGCTAAACTTTTATCTCTTATATTGCAGAAAGCAAGAGGTGAACGAAGAAGTAATTATAATAAGTAATAATAATAAGAAGTAATAATAATAATAAGTAATGTAAGAAAGTAAGTAATAAAGAGGGACAAGGTAAAAACACAGTTTTTTTTTAGTTTAAGACATCAATAACAATGTTGAAATTTTTATCATGATTTAAAATATATTTTTTGGGAGCAACCCTGCTGCATTGTTTGCATCCCTGTCTGGCTGGTATTAGCTGTCCCGTTCTGTCGGAAGGCGAAGTTTATACGTGGAACAGTTTCGCGTAATTTCCTTGTAATTGTGTCTGCGTACGTGAGATTTGTACTACTCTACCATAGCCTCTAGGGCAGGCGGATTTCGTGATCTCATCGGCGGTTTAATCCATGATTAATAAAAAAAAAAAAACTATGCTAATAGCTAGTTGTAGTAAGGGAACGATTGCATTAGCTTAAACTTTACAGGAGCCACAAAAACAGAGTAGGATTACTGAAAATTATTTTTAAGTAACCGTTTCATTAAAAATCGTAACAGTAGTTATTATACGGTTGTATAATAAGATGTAGGGATATATGTAGAGATAAGAAGTAGCAATAATTTCTCGATTTAAATAATGTTGCATTTTTACATGTTAAACACAAAAATGCTACCTTTTAATGTAAACGTGAAGTCTTTTCGCAATGAGTCTTGCAGCGATTAACAAAATATGAAATACTGATATCAAAGCGACTTTTTTTGCAGTACCGTAAAACGGAGCAACTTTGTGCATACACGGGAGACCTCGCATGCCTACAAAAAAGTAAAAAAAAAACTAACTACTCTATTTTATAACGTGTACCGTCGTTTATCACAGCCATTTTAAAGTTTATCGACATAAACTACATCGTTTTTAAGAACTTAGCCAAAATACACATATGAAGAAATTATTGGTTTCCCATCATTAGGAAATATTTTTATCCAAAAAATACGCATTCCATAAATCGTCCTTTCAGCCATTTTTGTCGATCTTTGTTGTTGACTTCAAATACGCTTCTCTAATGTCTCGTAAAAAATATTAAAGCTTGTTTCACGAACATATGATAAATATCTAAGTAAAAGCGGGAATGTTTAAGTACGGTTTGAAGTTAAGATAGAACAATGAATTATTAGTAATTAATAAAATTATTACTGATTTTTGTATACAAAATCTTTGGTTCAATTTAGACGAGTCCTTTTTTTATTTGTTGTTTGGGGCTTTCCTAAGGTCTTAATGAGCCTTGTAACACTGAGACCATTGCTGATCTATTGCGCTCGCCACCTGCTATAGTTTTGCGCTAAGCCTCATGTCATTTAAAAACCGCAACAGGCTTTTGGCGCCAATGTTTTACCTTCTCAGATTGGAGGTAATGACCACCCAAGTGGGTGTATCTTTTACGCATCAGCAGGCCACACTCGCACATGAGGTGCAGGAAGGTTTCCTTGTCTCTTGGCAGAACCTGCACATTTTCGTGTCCCGGAGTTTGATGTAGACGGTTCTTGCTCCGGAATAATCGTTTTTTTGACGTGTAGTGGAATTTATTGTTTTAAATAAATACATATCACTTTTGACGGAAATACAACCGCATACTTAAAGTTAAATCATTGCAGATTCAAAATAAAGTAACTGGTCTGATATTACCAGTAAACTGAGTAACAAATGTACTTCTAAATGTCAATGAAATGGTCCGAATTGATCCGAATTGGGCCTAACAAGATCCTCTTGATGTGTGGAACCTTCAGGGCGCGAGTCAAACTCGCTTTGGATCAGTTTTATTTTACTTTTTGCAGTTGCTTTACTCTTCTACACTTTCAGCAAAACCATCGTTTGATATTTGTATTTTACATAAATACGATGCCTTAGACTTACTATCGTTAATGGAGGTTTAATCGTTATCCCTAGATCGCGAAAGCAGCCGGGGGACGGCGGAAGTATCTCGATGGTACTGTTGAGAAATTCAATAAACGAGCCATTGTGGGGAGATCTCCCTTCTCCCTCGTCGCTGTTTTATTGTTCTTGCGATTCTATCCTCTATTACATAGGTGTATTCTGCCACTTCCGTTCTGAAATTAACTCCCACACAGGGATATGAAGCGTGCTGTATAAAGTTACGTGCTGGAGATCACGTCGCACGACTGCGCGTCATGCGGCGTGACGCAGTGATGCAATGTTGCAATGGTTTGCAGGAATCGGGCCTGGAGATAACGTTGTACGCAAAAAGTTATCTTCTGATTCTGAGGTACAAAAAACACCTACACATTTCAAAATGACAAAAAATTCTGCCAAAGGCAGTGCAGTTTTTACAATAACTGTGGCAGCATCAACTGTAGCATGAATCACAATGAGGCCATTCTCTTCTAAGTGTTTTCCACGCATTGTTATGAAGCATTGTTTATTTTCATTGTTATATAGAAAGAACCCTTTGCCAATAAGAAGTGGAGAGCTATCAGTAAATATTACTGTTACTGATGATTGTTTTGTGTAACTGGAGATTGCATAGCCATCAAATACAATTGTGACGACTTTATATTGCTTGGCAATATGACTGCTATAAAGTATATAGTTGTAACGCATCTGAAAAGTTCACAGTTTTGTCTCTGGAAATTAATGTAGTAGTCAGATGCAAAATTGAACAAAAGGCCCCTCTCCCTACTTACTTACATTTATTATGGTTCATAGGATATAATTACTGTATACCTAGCTATATTATATATTTATACTGAAGATAGATTAAAAATCGGCGTATCGATTCGGGGCATTGCCTCGAACATATTGCGTAGCAAGTTCAAAAAACCTTTGCGGTACACGTGGGAATTTCATACTTGTTGTGGGAAAATGTTCGACATATTGGTTCCTTCCTATATTGTAACTGCTCTTTAATATTAATTTAAATAGTGAATTATGCTGAATTACTTCTCCACATTTGAATGTTATTGAGAAATTAAATAAAAAGTCAGTTTTCATTACTTTACATTAAGTAGCACTACCAAGTGCGACACTTGTAAAAATAAAAATACCAACATAACATTATACAGTACGAATGTAGCAATTTTCGCATGTCTACATATTTAAATTAACTACTTAATGTATTATAAAAAAAAGAACAAAAAAATATGAGTTGTCAACTACAACGGGCGACCTCGTCACCTCAGGAAGTTTTAACGATTAGTCGTTCTATCTTCCGTGAAGTGAGCGCAGAAGACTTGGACAAAACAAATCCGACGTCTAGCTACGCCACAACCCGTGAGAGTCCAACGCGTTAAGTACCGCGAGTTAGCCAGGAATAAACCCGGCGGGCTCGAGATACTCGCGCCCTCACTTCCAATTCCGTCAAGCTCCGCCACATGCCCGTAAGAGGCCAACGCCTTACCCGCGATATAACCAGGTGTGTTACCGGGCTTACACTCACGCGCTTACTTCCAATTGCGACCAGATTACTCCGGTCTCTCGATTAGTTACGAGTTCAAGGTCGCTTGCGCGGTCCTCTCCCTTACGAAGCGGTGAAACAGTGCATACCGAATCTATCGCGGACCACTGCATCCTTTGCCCGGCTGTTCACCCAGGATCGGGTAGCCGATGGTCTTTTCAATAGCAGTCGCCGTAAGGTTCGCAACCACCCCCGCTCTATAGGAAACAATACTGCTTCCAGACTTCCCCGACTGTTAGTCAGAGTGCACAATCGATTGGCTCACGCCGCACGGTGCGCAGACCGTCTAGGAGCGCCAAAAGGTTGATTCCTAGGGGAATACAGTGATTCCTACAAACTTGTAGTACCTACCTACTGTCTTTTATTTTTTTAAAATAATGTATCAGTATATTTTTAAAATAATATTTTGCCGCTTTTATGTAGTAGGTACGTGGCCTTAATGAAATACGTTTTCATTTGTATTATGAAACGCATTTCGATTATTAAAAACATGATTTTCAACTCTGCATGAATTTTAGTTTAGCGGCCACCATTTTTTGTAAAACCAAAATCATATTATTTTTCATCTTGAGTTTTCCGACATTTGTTACTATACACGATTTTTTAAGATTCTTTATATATTTTTTCATGATGGCTGCCAAAAAACGCATTTTACACATTAGATTTTTCTAGACATTTAGTATGTTAAAAAGATGCCGACAACGGACTAAGAAAATCAATCCTGGTCTTTATGGCAATTAGTTGCACCCAAAAACCTATATCTCCTCTACTAAAAGGAGAAATTTGGTAAAGGGTCCCTTAAGTATCTACTCAATGAAGGGACTACTAAAGTGAGGACTGTGAATAGCAATTTGAGAATGATATTTAAATGTGACTTGAGTGAGGGTTCCCTTAAGGCAGACTTAAGGATCGACTGCGAAGCTAAGTAGCTGATAAAAGGTATGTAATAGCCTTGGAACTATTATCATGGCAGGATGACCAGAACAGACAGAAAGCGAGATCGAAATCTGATTGAAAGTTTATGAATTTGCACTTTGTAAAAGAAGCGCGTAGCGGGGAGTGAAGTGAGCTTGAAAAATTGCCCATTCCCAGGGACGTCAGCCATTTTCCGTATTCTCCGCTAAAATGCCAAGTTGGAAAGTAACGATTTCGATTTGTTACTGCGATTCTGAGGTCGGCCATAACTTCCGATGATCGTTTCAGCGGCGAACGAAACGTCTAGGTTGTTCGGATTTTTCGCGTTTGAAGGAGTTTTTCAGATTTTTCGCGTTTGAGTTATTTATTATAATATCAGAGAAGAACTTGATATTATAATAAATAACATCAACAGAAAAGTTTACATCGTTTGATCTTACATTGATCTATTTCATTGCTCTGTTTCTTTTTTACTCCGTTGCTCTGTTTTTTCTCTGCTCTGAACTTTGTTGCTCTGTTTCGCGTTACATTGCTCTGTTTTTTTTAAACTGCCCTACCCATAGGATATTACGGCCACTATATTACTGCCCGAACGCAACAACCCGTACCACGTACCCTGAAGTACGCTCGAGTACAAAAACAATTAAAAAAACAAAACAAATAAATAATCGAAACCCACAAAGCGTACGTGATACGTCATATTATTCCTACGAATCTAAATAAAAAAAAGGTTAATAAATGGGTCTCTTGTGTGAAAAAAATGTCTAGTATATTGTAAACAAGTATATGTAGTTATTAAGAAATTTACTATTGAAATATACTATTTGAATTAATAAAGAGCCCTTTTTGACTCCATAGCTGTGCACAGTATGAAGCCATACCACTGAAAAGTATATTTGATCTAGAAGCTGCTATATTTTGTTAAATATCATGTTACATAACACCTGAAAGCCATCTTTTGCTCCATTTTTAGGCACATGGGAAAAATCGTATGCAACTTTAGGTTTTTAAACACCCGGTAAAGATTATATATAGGCGAGGGCGACTATAGCTAATAAAGTTTTTCTAGCTGAGTAAGAAATAAGTTTTACTGTATTAGGAATAAAAGCACACGTTGCGTATTGCTTTCATAAGTTCGACAATAAAAAACATTAAAAAAAAAAACTAATTTTTTAAAAGTTAACTCAGTAATAATTTTAGTAATAGTATTTGTTATCTTTAAATGTAAAATTTTATACCCTATAATATAATATCGAATTCATTAAAATATATTATAAAACTCAAAAATGAATCCTGGCGCGGGCATCCCACACAAAATTAAGTGTTCACTGCGAACATTGGAATTAAAATTAATGAAATATTATGTTAGTGAGAGTTTTTTTTATTAAAGAAACTATTATAAACATTAGAACAAAACAAAAAAAACCCTTTTTTTTGTTTTTAGAAAAGCTTTCTTTTCCAAAAAAAAGTATAAATAGCTTTGGGCGCGCGGCACTATTTAGCAGTTGGTAAAATATCGCAAATAAGCAATATTTCCGATATTTTATCTACCGCTAGATGGCGCAGCGTGCTCAACACGTTATTCAAACTTATATATACACTGTAAGTTTTTATTAGCGGCATACTTGATGTGGGTGACCAGTATGAGCAAATAAAACAACTTTGGTAAAAAAATGTGGAAAAAACATATTTATATTTTTTTTTAACATTACAGTTTATTGAAAAAACTATAAAAAAGCGTTGAGTGCACTGCGCCATCTAGCGGTATGTGAAATATCGCGAATATTGTTCATTTGTGATATTTTACCGATCGCTAAATGGCGCAGCGCGCTCAACGACTGCCAAACTTTTATTCAACAGTATAAAAAACATTTAATGAGAATAACTGTTAAAGATGGGAAATTATGATATTATTATGGGAAAATGATAATATTGGATCTCCATCATACGATCCAACCACATCCCTTTATCAGGTATTCCATTCGAGCCCGATCCCCAGTACATCACATCCACCATTTGCGCCATCCACGCGAGACAGGGACAGCTCATACATTTCCCACCAGGACAGACGGAGACAAAGATACTTTCAGGAAATTAGTAGTCAGCCTCGTGTGCGAGCGGGATGGCGGAATTTCCCGCTTACATACACGAGTAACTCTCAAGCATAATTACTTCATATAAACAAGGTATACATGTGAAATGGAAGACTATCGCGTTTATTTTATATTATAAAACTAGTCGTTTTGTGAACAGTAGACCTCGCGTGTATTGGAGACATTAAAACAGCCACCATTTTGACACGTAATCAAAACATAAAAGTCTTAATAAATCTGAATAACAACAGAAATCGTTTAATTTTTCACCCCTCCATATTGCATATACAGTTCGTTCTTTCCCGAAATGAACTTACGCCAAAATACATGGCTGAACATGTAAATATACCAATTGGAATAAAAAACACGACTGCCGTTACAAAAATTTGAAGTACTCTATTTATAATTATTTTTTTACGGTTTTTTAAGGAAATATTTGTGGGATATCTATGTATCCTAATCGATAAGTATGTATTTTCGAAATGTACTCAATCAGACCTTTCATTTGACACTAAACACGATATATTAATGGTAATTTATTGATATTTGGAAATTTGGACATTTAGACAACTATGTCTTTACTTTATATTTTGACAGTTAAGGTAACCTATAACACTCGGGATGACATAAGGGTTTTAACAAGACCATAGACTTTTAAATCGATTGTAGCGTTTAGAAGTTACATTGGAATAAAGAAACGGAAAACATACATAACTGAACCCTGAACACATTACACTCCTTTTTTGTTGGGCAGTCGTGTAAAAACTAATTAACATTTGGTTGATTTTATTTCGTTTCAGATTTAAAAGGCTTTGAAATGTATTTGGGGAAAAATGTCTTGCTAGTTTTGATTAACTAGTTTTGATTTAATTAACTGCCACGTAATTTTCGACTAATATATCAGTAATCTCATATAAAAATAAATATTAACGTCTGGTTCTACATCACTCTGTTGAAAACTTTTAATCAATTGATTTAATTATTTAGTACTTAGTACTTTATTCATATTTTATTATAGTTGTGGATAAAAAGAAATATTAACAAGAAAGATAAAGATATATTTTAATTTGACGTCAGTACTATTTTAGCTTTAACACGCTAGGGTTATAATCAATTATTATTATAAATGAAATCGTAATAAAACAAAGAAAAAAACGAAAAAGACAAAGCTTACTAAAAACATAAATGGTGGTGCCATCTACCTATTTACTTTTATACGAAGCGGCAGTGCGCGGATAACATACAGACCCCTGTCAGCGATTAGACTTAGAGCCTTGCCTAAGACATGATACGGTTATTACTAATTAAATGCTAAAGAGTATTTATATACAAGAAGTAACGATGTATAGTAACTATATGCGTGACCATGACCGTGACCAGTGTCTGGTGAAACTATGGTAGTCACAGACAATTTTAAATATTCGATAATCTTTAATACCCTGGAATCATCATTCATCATCCTTTAATACCCTATGTATAAAAGGATGATGAATGATGATTTTTGGAATGATGAATTTCTATGGTAACCTGTCTACTTTTTTAATGATATCTAATACAAAATTTATGTGATAGTGCTTTGATATCAGTGAAATGAGGTTTTCTAATGATATCCGAATAGAACGCGTTTATTTCTTATATTTTTTTTCCACTGGCTGTGGCTCATATATTAAATAGATTAAAACATATTACACTTTCGACTTGGGTGGATGCATGCAAGCACTTTCCATTACAGCACCACATTTCATGTCGATGGCTTTAAAAGCGGCCGAGATAATCGACACAAACCTTAGCCAATTCTAAGGTGTGTCTCGTTATGAAGCCATCTTCGCTCAACAATATTGTTAGAGTAATTGTAGTAGCGCGCTACATATTAATGTTCGCGCGCTGTTTGCCACCTAAATGGAATGCACTCAGCAGCACTTTATCTTGATAGTTTTGTTATAGCCCTCTACGCTTTAAACGTATTGCTCTTGCGGGGATCTACGGGGCCCAGTGCAGTTGGGTTATTATGACTCATGTGTTAGGGTTGGCCTAACTCACAAGTCAGCACCCATCCGGTAGCCTCTAGGCAGAAGTGGGAGCCCGGGTAGGATTCTGTGCCTGCGGGCAAGTTCCCCCCGGGAATCATCCTTCGCTCGCTTTCCAGACTCTCCCGACTGTCAGTCGGAATGCACAATCAATTGGCTGATGCCGCACGCTGCGCAAACCGTCCAGGAGCGCCAGAAGGTTGACACTCTTGGGGCAAAATGACCCGCAGGCCAGAGTCCTACCCGGGCTCGCACTTCATACGTGGAGGCCGCCGGATGGGTGTTAACCTGTGAGTGTGACCGACCCTGAACAAATGGGTCATCGTGGCTAACTCAGCAAGGGCCCATTAGCTCCCAAAAGGAGTCAGTTCGATGTTGTGCCAGTTACTCCTGCTTGTAATGAATGCCCGGGCGCGGGGTTAGCAGTTATGAGAGAGGGACGGACAATCCACCCAGGAAATTAGCAGTCTCCTATCGGGCGTTTTACGCCAACCGAAATTTTCTTATGGCAATTTCCGCGGCAGGACAGCGAGGAGGAGGGGAAAGAGGCTGGAGAGGGGGGACGAGGTTAGCCAGAGCTCGAAGGACGTAAGCGACAGCCAATGAATAATCGTACGACTGTGGTGACGATAATAACATTATACAGAGGATAATTACCTTATTAAATTAGATTTTTAATTAAACTTTGATTTTTATTATCACGCTAGGATGCAAAATGCATAAATGATCAAGAATCAACTACACCCGGGAGGAATGAACCCGGTCACCAAGATTTAATCAAGGCTGTGTGCTATTCTATAATTACCACCTGTATGATAACAGTAATTAAAACTACATATTAAAAACGCTTCTCATATTTTTTGTGTCCAAAAATAAAAGCAAAAACAAATGCGGCGAATCATATTTCGATTTTCAAAAAATCATTTATTTTGGGTTAACCCTTTTTGGTGACATTACTTTACAACAATCAAGAATATTTATGAATTTTATTTGAGTAGTATTAAATATTCTACAAAATACTTTTTATTTGAATAAGCTAGCATTCTTAGTTTCCAAGATTGAGGTTTATGTCAATGACCAGAATTCATTGCTCCCGAGTGTAGTTCAGAATAAACTAAGTTTTACAAAAGTAATCTGAATAAACTAAGTTACCGCAAATCATATGCCACGTAAACACTGGCCTGGATAGGTTCTCGTCGATAAGTATTTTCAGGTTTTTACGAAATTCCTCTAAGGAACAGTGACCTTGTCGAAATTTTTGAGTGGGTGGTTGACAACAAGGTCGTTTAGCACCTTGTTTATCGATACTTGTTTAGCGATACAATATGGTAGGAAGATATTGCCAAGTGGCAATATCTTACGACCATACCGTTAATGTAGGCAAATTATTATGCAGGGTGAGTTTGAATTAACCGGCTTTCTTCAAGGGGGTTAGTCAATACGAGCAAATAAGCAACAATTTGGGAAAAACAAAAATAAAATGTTTTTTGTTTAAGTTTGAAATAATGAAGAACTTTACTGTTAAATAGAAGTTTGTCAGGTGTTTGAGCGAGCCGCGCCATCTATCGGTAGGTAAAATATCGTTATTAAACAATATTAGCAATATTTTACCTACCGCTATAAAGCATGCACAGCGCTTTTAAAATTATTTAAAAAAAAAACTAAATTTTTCAATTTAAAAAAAAATGAAATTAAAAAAAACATTTATTTTTATTTTCCCACAATATTGAATCAAAAGTTGGTTATATGCTCGTACTGATTCACCCCCTTCAAAGATGCAGGTTAATTAAAAATCATTCTGTATAATATTTTTTTGTGAAATAGTGGTCATAATAAATGAGTACAATTATATAATATGATGACGTCATAATGATGATAGGCGGTATCGACTACAACGTGGAACTCGTCTCTCAGGCTGGTATAACTATATGTGATTGTTCTTTCAGCCGTTTGATGAGCGTCGACGTTTTTGGGACGGCACAGATCTACTGTCCAACCAAGCCACAAACCCGTCAGCATCCAACGCCTTAGGCACTAGGAAGATAACCCAGTGGGGCCACCTCGCCCCTAGCTACCAGTTTTGGTAGAATATCTCCGTCTAGAATTAACCTTCATGATACCTCTTTTCTCAGTCCTTTCGAGTCGCTTACGCGGTCTTTACCTACAGTAATTCAGCGGTGATTCAGTTTGAATCTATCGCGGAACAAAGGCATCTTTTGTCCGGCTTTGAATTCAGGATCAGGTAGCCTAATGGCCATTTCAAGAATGGTTGGCGACAGGTCAACATCCACCCCCGCTGCTTAGGAGACAGTATATTACCATATTCTCCAGACTCCTTCAGCAATTGCCCAACTGATTAGCGTCGCCGAACGGCGCGGAAACCGTCCAGTAGCGCCGGAAGGCTATCCCTCAGGTAAAACCGATCCACCAGCCGTGAGACCTGAGACGCGAGAATCTTAACCGACTGTGCGATGCATTCTTTTTGAGCTCTACAACTACATGCTCAGGTCACACGTATTGCATTTATTGCACTGCACTGCACACCAATGCACTGAAACCAAAAAAGGGATAAGCATATTTTATACCTGTGAGAATGACGGAGAGAGGTTGAGTTTACGCGTGACTGTAATGATTCTCGTCGAAGCCAGCCGTTTAACGGTACAGTCAGACGATTACATAACTAATAGATTCGTTTAGTGTTAAGTTGAATTGGGCTGTGATAATTTTTCAGTATATACGTGATTGTCTCAGCGGCCCGTCGTTTCGCGGTACAATCAGAAGAGTAACAAATAAATACGTTTTGTGTTGTATTTTGTCTTCGTGTTCTGTGTTGTGATCGTGCGTTCGACTGTGCTGAATCCCAGGAGGTACAGTAGGTAAATAACTTTATTTTCTATTATTTCTTGTCGTGATCGTCGTTTAATATGCCGTTAAAAACAAAATTGGGAAATAAGACGCTGAAATCCCAGACAAGGGAATTAATATCAAATATTTACCATTTCATGAAAGATGAAGCGAAATTCGGAATAACAATTGAATTGCAAGCGGTCTTAAAAAGGCTTTCTGCTGCTAGTAAAATATCTATCGCGTCAATAAAAAGAGTTTTAGCCGAAAAGAAAAAAATATTAGATTCTGACCAGCCGATGTCATTTTCTACGCCAGGGAAAAAAAAGACTAACTGTCGTAAACCAAAGACGGGTTTGGATGATTTTGATAAAACGGCAATACGGCGGATTGTTTTAAACTTTCATTTAACAGATAATATGTAATCCCAACTTTGAAAACTCTCCACCAGAAAGTTGTTCGTGATACTAATTTCAACGGAAGCCGGTGTAGCTTGGGAAGAATTTTAAGGGAAATTGGATTTAGATGGCAAAAGACAGAAAATAACCGAAAAGTTTTAATTGAAAGACATGACATTAAATTGCAGCGCATAAATTTTTTAGAATCAATTAAATATTTCCGCAATGAAAATAGATCAATTGTATATACTGATGAGACATATATCCATAGCAGCCATACTACTCCTAAATCATGGACATGTAGTCCGACAAAAGGCCTTAAAATGCCTATTTCCAAGGGTCAGCGTTTGATAGTAGTTCACGCTGGAGGTAGTGATGGGTTTGTACCCAATGCAATGCTGATATATAAATCTTCTCAAAAATGTGGTGATTATCACCACGACATGAACTTCAGTAATTATGAGAAATGGCTTAAAGAAAAACTTATTCCGAATTTAAATCCTAATTCTGTTGTAGTGATTGATAATGCCCCATACCACAACGTACAATTAAACCCAGCACCAACGTCCAACTCTCGAAAAGCTGTTATGCAACAGTGGTTACGCAATAAAAATATTCCATTCAATGACGCCATGTTGAAGACATCGCTTTATGAGATTATTAAAATTAATAAACCCCGATTTAAAAAGTTTAAAGTTAACGCTTTATTAGAAGACAATGGTCACACAGTAGTCCGATTACCACCATACCACCCTGACCTTAATCCCATAGAGGAAATATGGGCTCAGATAAAGGGATATGTAGCGAAAAAGAACGTTTCTTTTAAACTGGACGATGCTATGACACACGCCATAGATAAAATTGAAACAATGTCAACCAGAGTCTCCCAATGTTGGACTAATGTTTGTCGTCATGTTATCGATATAGAAAACAAATATAGGCTAACCGAACCGGTGTTAGATAGAATTTTAGACAATCTATCATTTGTAGTAAATACGGGAAGTAGTGATGAAGAAATGAACGCAGTTAATTTAGATGAAAGTAGATCTGAAAACAGTGACAGTGATTTAGAAGGAATATATCCACTTCTATGAATAATACTATGTGTCTTACTGTGTACTGTAAAATTGAGGCACATATAATTATAATAATAGTTTGGACAGTGAAAGGTGATCGTATTGTGTTGTAAGCAGAGTCTATAAAAGTATTGTGTTTGAGATGTACTGTTATAATTGAGGCTCCTAATATAAAAGTGGTAATAGTTTGGAAAGTGAAACATGATTGTTTTGTGTTTTTGTGTCACAATCCTAATGTTATTTTCCACATAATTATATATCACACCGTATTATAAACCAAACTAATTATCGATATTACATCATGGACGGTTATGCATGTAATGCATGTGTTAATCGCTAATGAACTTATAGTACAGTCATTCTCTAAAACAATACTGTTAGGATGGCTAGTCGATTTTGTACGTCGAAATTAAGTTTTTTTTATTTTGTATTCATCACTTCAATATTTATTTATTTTTTTATTTTATTTGATTAAAAAAATTACACCGTTTGTAGTAACAAATGGTTGCGTCGCTCCTAACTAGGCATAGCCGATCTATTTTGAATATTTATATTTTATTGTGAAATTACTTGTTTTCTGCCTGCCTTTTTTCTTTCTGTTTCATGTCTTCAATTCACGGGGACATCGATGAAGTAAATACATGGACCGGGGACATGAAATATTTTTGAATTATTGATTATATATAAATTATGGACAATAATAGTACCAAAAAAGTGGTCACTGGTTTTCTTTGGCGGTTCTTTCCAGTGGAATCTTACTTGTAGAACTCGCCGGAAAAAATAGGAAAAAGTACAATTACTGTCTTGTGACGTTCAGTATGTGTATATTATGTATTTACATTGAATAAAAATATTTGAAATTGAATTTGAATTTGTACTATAAAAGCCAATTTTAAATTTTCAATACATCATCACGATATCAAATATTCTGTCGTTGGCTGTACATGCCTTGGTTTTAAGGAAGACGGCGAAGTCCGTTACATATAGCGGCTCTAGTCTAGCACGAGGCCATTTGATTTTCTTTCTCATGTGCAGTTTTGACGAGGTTGTGTTTAATCTGTGTAAGCATTTTTGAGACTGTGGTCGAGAGCTCAAAAAGAATGCATCGCACGTAGCCTTCCACACGAGGAGGCTTCTGAATAGGAGTTGAATCGTAAGTTGAACTTGTGGCCCAAACTGCATGAAACCATTCGCTACAGTCATGATGATGTGATGACGACTAGCATGTTTTGGGACGAGGGATCATGCCCAACCGTGAGGCCCGGGGCGGATCAACCCCCCCCCCCCCCCCACCAACTCATCTCGATACGCCACCAACTCGAGCACTTTCTACGAGTACCTACGTATTATTATATAAGCAACCGCAATTGAATACGTATGATCGTTTATAAAACGTCGTGTGTATTCAATTGGAGGCAACAATGGGTGGCGTTTATGCCGTTTCACGGCGTAGCAGGGCGCACGTCTCACTCTGTCATTTAAAATGAGTCATTTTCTGATAAGAGTTCACCCCTATTGGCTCCCTCGGCGGCGAGAGGGTGGCGAGAGTGAGAGCTGTGGGTCGAGGGAGGAGGGAGGTGGAGGGAGGGGCCCCGACGACCCCCGGACCACAGACCCCCGACCCACCGCTTCAAAGGAAGGCGAAATGAATACATACGGAGACAGAGACGGATTTTAATTCGAATTTAAATTATTTTATTAGGTGGTTATAAATAAACAACTCTAAGCTGCAAATACTATACTATCCGCAGTACAAAGTGGCGACTCGGGCAATTAAAGACAGTCAACGTAGGAATGGTACAATGTCGATAAAATATTTATTATTTATATAATAATTTACCTGCTAATATTAGATAGATAGATAAAATTCCTAGATTTAGCCGAAAGCAGTGAGTAAATACCGTAATAGGTGGTAAGTAGCTAACTGATTAGAACTATTAATTGTGGTAACCGTAAGAGTTCGATTTCGACATTTTATGACAATTTAACGACACTTTTGTCAAATTAGTTTTCGTCTACTATAATTATTGTACGTATTATGTAGATCATTAGGCATTATTGATAACAAAATATTCTGCTATAAAAGGCTTAATGTCAAAGAGCATAACTCCTTTAGCTTATTTAGCTTTATTTTCCTCGTTTCATTACTTTATCGACATTTATTTTGTATGCGTAAAACTACCTGCACTACGGTTGCAAGTGCCGCTCCATAAGGCCGTGAAAGTGCGAAAGAGATAGCACGATTTCGATGATAAATGACCTGACTCGCCACTTTGTAATGCGGATAGTATAGTAGACTTCTGTATCTCTATAGCAAAACTTGATCTATGCAACTACTAATCTTTGAACGAAGAATATGGGGTAAAATCTTTGTCACTATTATAAAAGACGATAATAATAATATCTATGCAGTGAGATAGAATGACTCATCGTTAAAACTTTCTGAGGTGACGGGCTCGCCCACTGTAGTCGACAACCCTAGTTGTTGGAACCCTGTGTAGCGGTCAGTATGTGTCTATAAAACATTTGTTAAAGTGTTACATGCAGGTAGAATCGATCGCTATATTCATTTCTCATAGACGGTTACACATTGTTGTTATTGTATTTTAACGACACTTTTATCAAATAAGATTTCGTTTACTATACAAAAATGTTTGTCAACAACGACAACAACATTGAATTTTCCGTCCTCTTGCACTTTCGTCCTAGGACGTCATATTAATTTCGATTCATATTATATTATTTAGCATATCGAGACGGACCTTAAAATCAGTGTTATTTCATAAAACATCCGTTATCGACCCTTGCCCCAAAACTTCGAAAGTGCACATTTTGAACACCAATTTCCTTAAAGTCTTTGAAAAAATATCTAAGACACTAGCAAAATTGGTCATGTCCTTTAGTTACACGTGTTGTTGTTGTGTAGAACATTTATTATTGTATTGTTTTAAATGCAGGCTCAAAGAAAACTTTAACGTGCGCTCATACATTTCTCTCGTCCCCTCCCCACCCCTGTGTCATTATATGTTTATGGCATTTAAAAATGTTCAATTTTCTGCTGAAATTTAAATTTATATACATTTTGTACAAGCTGCCTTTATAAGTGATCTATAAATATAGCATTTTTTACCGCAAAACATGTTTTACCGTTAGGTTAAAATTAGCTGTAAGACATAGCTTTAACGGAATAATCTGGCCTATTTGTTTCATCAAATAAAGCGTTTTATTAATAATATTATTTCGAAAAATAATATTTTTCCCCTAACCAATACGCCCCTGCGTTTAGTGGGAGGCCCTCCCGCTAGGGGTGTCGCAGAAAGGATATTTCCCCGTATAGATATGAGGCGGTAACACGGCGAATAAAATTGATACTGTGAACAGCGGCGGTCGTGTGTTATTCGACCTCACTGGGGAGGATTTTTATTTATGACGAGCTTTGCAACGCACAGGGGTGTAGTTGATCGTTTTAATTAAAGTTTTGGGAGCTTTGGGTTCAAACGTTTTGATATTTGCTGATTCTGGTTCTACAAGTTATTTTAATTCATTCATATACTTATACATATTTTATTTATTTATATAAGTAATGCAAATATTAAAAATAACAGTAAAAAATGTCCAAATAATAGTAATTAATAGAAATAGTCAAGTTAGAAATAAATTACAAAAGCGGTAATTTATAGAGATATGAGTTAAAATTATCCTCAAAACTATAATTATTTCAATTCTAAAAAAGTTTTCTCGTAATTAATAATAATTGGTTTCGTTGTATCATCTTTACGTTTAAACACTTTTCCAGAATTAATCCAAACATATTTATAACCATTTTCTCTGGCAAAAGCTTTAGCCCGACCTAGCAAGAATTTTGTTCGATGAGTGATATTTTCAGACACGTATATAGGTGTAGCGTTGCCGAAGATCCCTATGTCTTTTGTATTCAATTTTCTGCTATTGACCTTACATTGTTTATTATGGATTTTGTTTCTTGACAAAATTTTACTGTTACAGATCTTGGTTTTTTGTCCGACTTTTTGTTGAAATTTCTTGCGATTTTTAAACTGTCGACCGTCTCGATTTCACATTTCAAAACTGAAGTAATATTTTGGAAGATTTCTGGTAGGTTTTCGCACTACTCTGGTATTCCTCTAATCTTAATATCACATTTTCTCTGCTCTTGGTCAAAATTGTCTGTTTTGTACTGTAGGAGCGATATTTTTTCCAACAGTTCCAGATTAGTTTTCTTTAGTATTGGTATATTTAAATTTTGTGTTTCTAAATCATCCAACCTTTTATTAATATCATCGTAACGATTGGCTAGGAATTCGGTAGTTTCTAGTATGTCTTTGTTTTGTTTGTTGGTTAATTCCATTTTCTTACATAATTTATTAATTTTCTCATCAATATAGGAAATTATCGTGGCTTTAAAGTCCACTAAATGCTTATCAATTAATTCAGTAAATTTCAGAATATCGATTAGGTCGGATTTTGGTGTCAGTTGAGCCAGTTGAGTAGCCTTTCCAGTTGGAGTTGGATTTGGAGTTACTGCGGGTGAGACATGTAGATTATCTAGACCTGAATTTTTTGCTGGTCTAGGATCTAAAGAACAACAATATTCACAAAGCCATTGGGACAACTTCTTCTCCGTGAGGCCCTGAAAGGTCATTCTTAGCATGTTCGCACAGTTATAGTGGAAGTGCTCTCTGCAACGAACACATGATAATTTTTCTTTTTTAAGAACAGGTTTCGTGCATTTTGTACAATTCATGGTGACGATATTTTAGTAGATGGTGCTAGTAGATTGACAGTGGCAATAGTAGAGGAAGCAGATTACGTTTTATTTATTTCATTCGCCTTCTGTCGGTCACCCGTTTTTTTTGTTGTGTTTTGATAGTCAAAGCCACCCCTTTATACGGTAGCACGATTTGATATTATTTACGTATTTCGAAATTGTCTGTTTTTCATCGAAATATTAGCGATAGTTTATCAAATCGCTGCCAAAGTAAGATTTTGTACTTATTACAAGAAAAAAATCGTATTTAGTAAGTAGGTAGCAGCAATTTATCATATATCAGTAAATGTTAATAATGTGCAAAATTATTATTTTTCACTTGCATTTTACGATTTATTGAAAAACTGTACATATTTTATGTAGCACAATCCTGTCGATATTTTACCATACCAAACTATAAATTACGAAACGAGTATTATGAAATGTTCAATATTATTCCTTTCGTAAAGTATCCTACACCACTGTGACTATAACCACCGCATCTTTTGCTAGAGAGGGACGGCAACAGCTCTGGTCAGGGTGGTCCGGAGGGGGTAGGTAACGGGTGGCCCCGACGGGGTGGTTCATTTTTATCGCAAGCCAATTTCGCAGAATGGCTCGGACAAGTTGGCCACCCATTACCGGCGCCCGCAAATGCTTTCGCCTTTTGTCCGGCCAACCGTAAGCTACTGTATTCTCAACTATTTATACAGAGCAGCTGATATACTAATATATAGGCAGTTAAAGTGTACTACTTTAAGAAACGAATATTTAGGATGAATGAGAAATATAACCATTTTATTGAAACCCACATAACAAAATAAAATTACATAAATGTTTAAAAAATGTTTCAGACAAATCGATTTGGTCACGAGTTTCTGTGATGATATTATAATATACTCGTATCCCTAGTAAACAGTCTATGCACTTGGCTAGAGACCTGAATTGATTGGAATATCTTTTTTATTTCGCAATACCTACACGGTAATTGATCATTTAAAAAAGTTACGTACTAGCATTGATTAGCATTGATTTCTCAATGCCATAGTACGTTTATGCAGCTAGGATGTTACTATGAAAGGCAACATGTGGACAGCGCTCATATTTCCAAACATTGATTCAATCTTCTCTTGTTATTCAATATGTTCGGTAAGGCGGTGATTGTGGTATGGTATTATGGCGGCGCACCATAGATGGCGCTCTAAACATGCCCGTACGGTACCTATCCTATCTCGAAATAAAATAAAAATGAATCGCCGTGCGTTAGTCTCGCTGGATCTCGGAAATGACTCGACCGATTTGAATGATTTTTCTTTTATTTTGTTTGGCTTGATTCAGGGGTGGTTTAAAAAAAATATATTTAGGAAAAACTCAAAGAAATAACTGAAAATCGAAAAATCGAAATTGGTCATTTTGGGAACATTGGCCACTTTCTATCGCGGCGATCGTATTGTTTGACAGCTGCGCTATCCATAACTGTTATTCAATCCGTGAGTCGAAAAAGCCGAAAAAGTCGAAAAGTCGAACAAGGCGGAAAGACGCAGTCGAAAAGGTCGAAAATATCAGAAAAGTAGAAAAAGTCGAAAAAGTCGAAAAAGTAAAAAAGTCGAAAAAGTAGAAAAAGTCGGAAAAGTCAAAAAGTCGAAAAAGTCAAAATAGTCAAAAAATCGAAAAAGTCGGAAAAGTAAAAAAGTCGAGGGAAACAAAAAAGTTGAAAAGGTAAAAAAAAACTCAAAAAAGTAAAATGTCAAAAAGTCAAAAAAGTCGAAAAAATCAAAAAAATCGAACAAGTCGAAAAAGTCGGAAAAGTCGAGAAAGTCAAAAAATTAAAAAAAGTCAAATCAGTCGAAAAGTCGAAAAAGTAAAAAGAGTCGAAAAAATCGAACAAGGCGAAAAAGTCGAAAAAGTCCTGATTGGATAAGAGACATGATACACCATCACAGGCAATGACGTATACCATTGTATCGTCGCCGATCAGTTGCGGACAATGGGCGATCTGCAATAAAATTGTGAAGGTCAAAAGGCAAGATGTAAATGTGGACAATCGTTTAATTGTGCCCTAATGTCCAAGGTTTTTAAAGCGTAAATCAATGTGGAATACTGCAACTTCGTCAAGTCGATAAATTACATATGAAAATACGTAAAATAAAGCATTGATATGACTGTTTTCGCTGTGAGGAATTCAAACGAGGAAGTATCTTAGTATCAGACGTGTCGCTATGTCAGCAGCAACGAGACGATTTAGCGCATCTTTTACCTTTGCGATATACGAAAGACAATCTAAATTTGTATACTTCGTAATTCTGGAAAGCGGAAATTGGGTGTATTTCAATCCAGAGAACGAAACGGACAGAGCGGCACGGCCACAGCGGCACGACACGGAATTAACTTGGAATTTCCGTATTTCGCGCATGGACAACTGTATGTCCCGTGTTCGCCAAGCCATCGGTCGGAAAGCCATCATTTTTGTTTATTTACGCGCCGGAAAACAAAACGAAAAATATAGTTTACCAGAATGTTTTATGTTGAATGTGAACTGTATTTATATTTCATCATGTAAATTAAATACATTGAATTTATTTTAAATGCAAACGACTTTCATTTAATAACCAAACTAAACTCAAACCGTACATGATTCGGCAATATTATAGATTTCAATGAATTGGATTTGGAAGGTTGATTAGGATTAATACACGCTTATGAAAAGTTACAATCAAATAAATTTAGGATGGTACGAAGTTCACCGGGTCACCTAGTATATAATTAAAAAAATGTTTGTTTAACCATAGCTCTTATTTTTAAAATATTATTTACGTAAAGATGTAATATTTTAGAAGATGTTTATTGCCGCTATGTCGGTAGAGATCGCGAACTTTCACCCATAAGGAAAGGAAAGTAGCGTACCTGGGCCATGTGCTGAGACATGAGCGATTACAACTGCTTCAGCTCATTATTATGGGGAAAGTTTGCGATAAACGACGGGTTGGAAGAAGAAAACAGTCTTGACTTTGCAACATCCGGGAGTGGACAAACGTCTCAAGCGTAGAAGAACTATTTCGCTTGGCCCAAGACAGGGAAACATTCACAGAGCTGACAGCCAACCTCCTCTAAGAGAGGCTCTATTAGAAGAAGAGAACTGTTTTTTAAATTTGTTATACAGGTTTCAATAAGTAATAATCACGCACTTTAGTTCAGATAGACTAATAGATGGCATTGTATCTATACGTATTATTTCTGTGATGTAATCAGCCTTTAAAGAAATGCGATAGATGACACTAACAATTGAATGTTTTTATTGTTATAATCGGGTGAATTATTGTTTTTTTGTAATCAATCAGTCCCTTATTAAAAAAACTTTCAATACCAATGTTATTATATGTAGGTAGCACAATAAATTTCTATTACTTTCGCCGGACATTGTTATCAGCGCCACCTGCGTGTCGCCGTTGTAGAAGAATCGCCAAAGTGTGATATGACATTGAAACGTGGAATACTGAGTCCATATTGGGCCCTATTGCGTTTCTTCGTGAACTAAAATAGGAACTTATCTCAACCGAACGAGACAGAGCAATACGTTAGAACGAAACATGAAATGAAATATTTATGATTTTCCCGCACCAAAACTACCCTATAGACGTCCGAATAAGTTTGAACACATTCCGTGCGATGTTAAATTTAGCTGCTTATATTTACGGTGGGTAGTTTTAATGCGGAAAAGTGAATTGCGAATTCTATTGCAATAAGAACTCGGCCATATCCCACG